>CM053623.1:84997759-85160953 GCA_028646595.1 Phalanger gymnotis | reverse complement strand
TCATTGGCTTTTTGGAGCTCTTTTGACATTTGAGTTAGTCTATTTTTTAAGGTGTTATTTTCTTCAGTATATTTTTCAGTATTTTTTGGGGTCTCCTTTAGCAAGTCATTGACTTGTTTTTCATGGTTTTCTCTCATCCTTCTCATTTCTCTTCCCAATTTTTCCTCTGCTTCTCTAACTTGCTTTTCCAAATCCTTTTTGAACTCTTCCATGGCCTGAGACCAGTTCATGTTTTTCTTGGAGGCTTTTGTTGTAGGCTCTTTGACTTTGTTGATTTCTTCTGGCTGTATGTTTTGGTCTTCTTTGTCACCAAAGAAAGATTCCAGAGTCTGAGACTGAATCTGGGTGTGTTTTCACTGCCTGGCCATGTTCCCAGCCATCTTACTTGCCCCTTGAGTTTTTCAGCAGGATATGACTGCTTATAGAGTATAGAGTTCTATGTTCCAAGCTTGGGGGGATGCGCCAGCTCTGCCACACCAGCACTCTTCCTTCCCCAAGAACCCCTAGCCTCGACTGGACTTAGATCTTCTTCAGGCTCTTCATTTCTGCTCTGATCCACCACTTAATTCCTCCCACCAGGTGGGCCTGGTGCAGGAAGGAACTGCAGCTGTAGTTTTGTAGCTGCCCCACCTCTGCTGCCCCTGGGTCGTTGGCCAAACCACAAACTCCCTGTCCCCAGCAGCTTTTCCCACTAACCTTCTCTGTTGTCTTTGGTGTTTGTGGGTTGAGAAGTCTGGTAACTGCCACAGCTCATTGATTCAGGGCGCTAGGGCATGCTCCGCCCAGCTCTTGGTCTGGTTGATATGTGCCGCCCGTGCTGGGCTCTGCTTTGCTCCGCTCCGCTCCCAGCTCCCAGCTCCCTGAAGGATAGACCTTACCCAGAGAACATCCAGGCTGTCCTGGGCTGGAGCCCTGCTTCCCTCTGCTATTTCGTGGGTTCTGCAGTTCTAGAACTGGTTCAGAGCCATTTTTTATAGGTTTTTGGAGGGACTTGGTGGGGGGCTCACACAAGTCTCTGCTTTCCAGCTGCCATCTTCGCTCTGCCCCCTCCCCTTGAATTTTTTCTTTCTGGCTGCTTGCAGTTTTCACTCCTTGACCTGGGAACTCTGGAATTTGGCTATATTTCTAGGAGTTTTTGTTTGGAGATCTCTTTCAGGAGGTGATTGGTAGATTCTATCAATTTCTATTTTACTGTTTGGTTTTAGAATATCAGGGCGGTTTTCCTTGACGGTTTCTTGAAAGATAATGTCTAGGGTCTTTTTCTGATCATGGCTTTCAGTCCCATAATTTTTAAATTATCTCTCCTGAATTAGTTTTCCAGGTCAGTTGTTTGAGGTATTTCACATTGTCTATTTTTTTTCATACTTTTGGTTTTGTTTTATTGTTTCTTGATTTCTCATAAAGTCCTTAACTTATATTTGCTAAGTTTCACTTTTCAAGGAGTTTTTTTTCGTTAGTGAATTTTTGTCCCTCTTTTTCAATTTTGCCAATTTGGCTTTTCAAGGCATTCTTCTCCTCATTGGCCTTTTGTATTTCTTTTACCATTTGACCTAGTCTGTTTTTTAAGGTGTTACTTTCTTTTTTTTTTTCACTGGCAGCTTCTGCCATTTATTGACAGCATGCTGACTTAGTAGAGCCGCTGGGGCTTCCCCATGGTACTCTTAATGTACAAGGCCCTCACGTTTTGTCAGTTTTTCTTCAGCAGAGAAACCAGGAAATTGACAGCCAAATGGATGTTGTAGACGAGCTCGTCGTCTGTCATCTTCACGTGGCCAACGGCCACCGCCAGACACGGCACCTTCTTCATCTGGAACTTGATGGTGGATTTAACCTCGTCAACCTTTGCCACCATATTCTCATTGTGGGTGAGCAGAGAGGGAAACTTGCCGGCTTTGTTCAGACCGGGGCCCAGGATTCGAGGGATTTGCTTGATCAAGGACTCGGAGGCCAAAAAGGCGTCATACTTCTTAGCCAGCTTCTTTACCAATTTCTTGTTCTTATTTAACTTCTTCAAGGCCTCGATGTCCATGTGGGGGATCTCTACAGCCTTGGCTTCATCGCAGTGCTGCTGGTCCCCCAGCACACACACAGAAAACTTGGGTCGGGGGGTGGATTTGAGCCTGATGGTGCCAGAGAAATGCTTGTCCTTTTGCGGGTCGTAGTTCTTCAGACCGATCTGCAGCTCCACGGTTTCCAAAAACTTTCTCCGTTTGCGCTGGGTTCCATGCAGGACCTCCCGCATGGCCTCGTAGAGTGTGTCCCGAGAGACTTTGCTGCTCATGGCTGCCTAATGGTCACAAGCCGGGACAAGGTGTTACTTTCTTTAATATTTTTGTGTCTCCTTTACCAAGCTATTAACTCTTTTTTCATGATTTTCTTGCATCATTCTCATTTCTCTTCCTAGTTTTCTTCTACCTTTCTTATTTGATTTTCAAAATCCCTTTTGAGCTCTTCCATGGCCTGAAATCAATTCATATTTTTCTTTGTAGCTTTGGATGTTAGGAGATTTGACTCTGTTTCTTCATCTTAGTGTGTGTTTTGATCTTTCTTGTCACCATAGTAACTTTCTATGGTCAGAATTTTTTCTGTTTGCTCATTTTCTTGACTTTGTGATAGATTTGTTTCCCTATTGCTTAGTGTTATTCCTTCAATTTCTTTCTCTTCTCTTATTGCTATAGTTAACATTTCTAGTACAGTATTGAATAGCAGTGGTGATAATAGGCATCCTTGCTTCACCTCTGATTTTCTTGAGAAGGCTTCTAGCTTATCCCTGTTACAAATAATGCTTTCTGATGGTGTTGGACAGATATTATTTATCATATTTAGGTCAGCTCTATTTATTCTTATGCTCACTAATGTTTTTGAATAGGAATTGCTGTTACGTTTTGGCAGAGGCTTTTCTGCATCTGTTGAGATAATCATGATTTCTGTTAGTTTTGTTATTGATGTGGTCAATTATGCTAATGGTTTTCCTAATGTTGAGCTAGCCCTGCATTCTTGGGACAAATTGTACCTAGTCATAGTTTATGATCTTCGTAATATAATGCTGTAATATCCTTGCTAGGATTTTATTTTAAATTTTTGCATGAATATTCATTAGAGAAATTGGTGTATAATTTTCTTTCTCTATTTTTGCTCTTCCTGGTTTAGGTAATAGCACCATATTTGTGTCATAAAAAGAATTTAATAGAACTCCTTCTTTGCCTATTTTTCGAGATTGTTAATATAGCATTAGGATTAATTTTTCTTTAAATCTCTGATAGAATTTGCTTGTGAATCCATTGGCTCTAGGGATTTTTTCTTAGTTCATTGATGGTTTGTTCAATTTCTTTTCTTAAGATGAGGTTATTTAAGTATTTTATTTCCTCTTATGTTAATCTGACCAATTTACATTTTTGTAAATATATATATATATCCATTTTACTTAAATTGTTAGATTTATTGGCATATAATTGGGCAAAATTGCTCCTAATAATGGCTTAATTTCCTTTTCATTGGTGGTAAATTCACCCCTTTCATTTTTGATGTTGGTAATTTGTTTTTCTTTTTTTTAATCAAATTAACCACTGGTTTAGATATTTTATTGGCTTTTTCATAGAAACAGCTTTTAGTTATATTTATTGGTTCAATGATTTGCTTACTTTCAATTTTACTTACTTTGATTTTTAGCATTTCCAATTTGGTGTTTAATTGGGGATTTTTAATTTGTTCTTTTTCTAGTATTTTTAGTTGCATGCCCAATTCATTGATCTGTCCTTTCTCTTTTTTACTGATGCGAGCTTTCAGATATATAAAGTTTCCCCTAAATCTTGCTTTGGCAGTATTTCATGAGTTTTATTATATTGGCTCATTGTCATTCTCTTTAATGAAATTATTGTTTCTATGATTTGTTCTTTGACCCACTCATTCTTTAGGATTAGATTGTTTAGTTTCCAATTAATTTTCGATCCATCTTTCCAGTGTTTTTTATTGAATATAATTTTATTACATTGTGATCTGAAAAGGATGCATTTAATATTTCTGCTCTTTTGCATTTGTTTGTGAGGTTTTTATAAAAGTCTTAATACGTGGTAGGTGTAAGTGCCATGTACTACTGAGAAAAAGGCATATTCCTTTCTGTTGCCATTCAGTTCCAGAGCTCTATCATATCTAACTTTTCTAAAATTCCATTTACGTCTTACTTTTTTCTTGTTTAAGTTTTGGCTGGATGTGTCTAGTTCTTAGAGTAGAAAGTTGCGATCTCTCAGTATAGTTTTACTGTCTCTTTTCTCTCATTTAACTTCTCCTTTAAAAATTTAGATGCTATACCATTTGGTGAATGTAAGTTTAATATTGATATTACTTCATTCTCTATGGCAGGGCTTCTCAAACTTTTTCTACTGGTGATCCCTTCAGCGCTTCTTAAACTGTGGGTTGCAACCCCATATGGGCTCTCTATGGTATCTTTTAACAAGATATAGTTGTTTTCTTATCTCTTTTAATTAGATCTATTTTTGCTTTGAGATCACGATTGCTCTCCTTGCTTTTTTATACATTAGCAGAAGCCCAGTACATTCAGCTCCAGCCCCTTATTTTTATTTTGTGTGTGTTTCTGTACTTCACATGTGCTTCTTGTAAACAGCATATTGTAAGATTCTGATTTTTAATCCATTCTGCTGTCCACTCACATTTTATGGATGAGTTAATCCCATTTACAATTATGATATCTATGTATTTCCCTCTATCCTATTTTTCCCTTGTTTATCCTTCTCTTTCTCATCCTTCACCTTGCCCCCCCCCCCACAAGTATATTAATTCTGACCACTGCCTACCCCACTATGCCCTCTTTTCTGTCAGTGTCCCCCTCCTCTTATCCCTATCCCTTTTTACTTTACTATAGGGTAAGCGAGATTTCTGTATCCAATTGAGTGTGTATGTTTGTAACAACAACATTGCTTGCCGCTGTGTAAGCTTGCGCTGTACACAGCTTGCGGCTGTGTAAGACCAACAATACCAGCATACAGAAGGGCTGCCAGCACAGGTTCTTTGATCTGCTTTTCTAAGGAAAGCAATTTTAAAGGGTTAACGATCTCACTTTAATTGAACATCTACATTCACTTAGTTCAGGGGAAAAAGCCAGCACCCTGAACTTCAGAGCAAATACAAACAGAAATTACAAGCATACTTTATATAAACAGAGCAAATAATACAAACCAGTCTACCCATAGCAGTACATAGTTACAAGAGAAGTACCAACATGTGAGTTTTTTCAAAGCCTGGGGGCCCCTTGACAAAGGCTACCCAGAGTCTTGTCTGGTCAGATCCTACAACACTGTTCCACTGAGTGAGAACCCCAAATAAAAAGCTGACCTCTGAGTTTATATACCCTGTTCAAGGTCAAAGGACATCACAACCATGTGACTCAAAACCATGTGACGCTTCTTTAGGCATCACAGCCTTGTGACTCAAACTTATGTGAACTAGGCTTTCTTGTTTCCTAAGCAGGTCATCAAATACTCGAGGATTTAATCAGAGAAACAAAGGCCAGCCTCTTCAAAGTCACTTGATTACTTCATGTTCCAAAAGGGAAAACAGTAAATTAAAAAAAAAAAAGTCCTACCTTAATTACCAATACACTCCACCCCTTTCCTGGATCCTCGGCTTTATACAATCTAAATAGCTGTGGATCCTGGAACAAATAGAGGCATTATTCATTGTAATCCTGTCAGGGAAACTAAAGCATAACATTCGCAACATAAGAAAACACACCATTTGGGGCTGCTAGGTGGCGCAGTGAGTAGAGCACCAGCACTGGAGTCAGGAGGACCTGAGTTCAAATGTGGCCTCAGACACTTGACACATGTACTGGCTGTGTGATCTTGGGCAAGTCACTTAACCCCAATTGCCCTGTCCCCCCCCCCCCAAAAAAAAAGCAGAGCAGAAAACATACCTTTCATGAAGTGTCATTCCCCCAAATACTTGTTTACAATACAAACACCATCCATTCCTAGATTACAGCAAGTTGCACTCTTCTTTAGTAAATACAGAGTGTCCCCAAGTAAAGTCCTTCTTGAGGGTGTATCCTTTTCCACATGCTGCCATTGCGGGCTTCCTCCTGGTACCCTCAGATATGAGCATGCTTTAATTAACAAAGTGCCAATGCAAACAAAAAAGTCTAAATAAAGTTCTCTTGGGGAGGTGTCCTTCTCCCCACACTGCTCCAGCTCCCCACTTCTAAGTCCTATTAGGCAGCTAGGTAACAAAGCCAACAGGATGGGGTCCTTGGGGCATCCAAGGCATTTCCCCCCACCCACTATAGACAACTCCACCCTCCCCCTGAGTCCCAAACCTTCCCAGGAAAAGGCAATAAGAAAGTGCCTTGCTGTAAAGTTTCCATCTTGCTGCAGGGTTGAACTCCAAGCTCCTGGGTTCGTGGTCCTCCAGCAGGAGCTAGCCGCTTCTGGCTTCTGCCCCAATCCTGATGGAAGGAGCTCCCTGCTCTTTGTCTCACCTTTCCAAAGTTTTTGCATAGGCAGTCCTCCTCTTGGGCTAGGTCAGTATGTTGGTAATCATTTGCTTGTTGTCTCACCTCACCAACTGCTGCTACCAAGTCTGTATGGATGCCATTCTTCGGTTTTTCTCTTCACCAACCACTTCTGTCGAGTCTGTATGAAGGCAGTTCTCCCCTCCTGTTTTAAGGCTCCACATACAGTACAATCTCAGGACAATCACCCTTCCAGCACAGTCTGGATCCAGGCTGACCCACTCAAGCCCTGGCTCTGGCCATTTCCAAGTCCCATAGCCACTGCTCTGGCATGTCTCCTCCAGAGTGCTAGTGGGATAGGGAGGGGCAAGAAGAGGTTATTTCCCAAGGCCCCTGCTCTAGGCACTCAGGAAACCACTCCTGTCACTGCCACCCACTGCCACCTGCCTGTTTTCCCTTAGGCCTCTGGAGCTCCACAGAACCATAGCCACCACAAGTATAAAGAGCAACCCAGTAACTGGGAAACACCCAACCACTATCCCAGTACCCCCAAACCCCATACTTTCCTTTTAATCTACAGATCCTACCAACTACACCATTTTTGTAACAACAATGTTGCTAGCAGCTGCTGTTTGGGTATAAGGCCAATAACAAAAGCACACAGGAAGGCTGCTAGCACATTCTTGTTGCCAGATATAGTAGTAAGGCAAAATTCATGACCTCAGAGAGGGCCATGGACATGTCTGAGTGGTTTGGAATCGCGAAGTATAATGAATTCTCTAGGTAGAAGGCAGAGGAAGTATAACATTTATTTAGACTCCAGAGATTCAGATCCAAGGACCAGTGCCCCAAATTTGATACAGTAGCAATAATATTCCAAAACCGATAATCTCACCTCATTGTAGTAACAGGGAAATTATAAGAAAATATTATAGCAAGGAACCAAGCCATACATGTAACTTCTCCTGCTAGGGCCTTCCTATAAAACATCACTCATGAATCCTAACTCTCTGCTCAGCACTCTCTCCTGCAGCTCTGCTGACTCTGAGTTCCTTGATCTCCACAACTCTCTCCTGTTCCTCACTCTCTGCTCTTCAGTCTCTTTTAATGCTGGCTCTCTGCTTCTGAATCCTGCTGCTCTGGCTCTGGTACTCCCAGTTCTGCTGCTCCCGGTCCTTCTCTCAGTTCTGGACTCTCTTTTTATACAGTCCTAGCCTTCATCTGATTAACTAGAACTCAGAGCACGTACCATTGGCCCTGGTCTTAGCAACACCCCTTGGGGCCCTGAGGGCTTCACACCCACATCTGGTTTAGCACCTAGTAAGTAGGAGCTTTGGCCCTACTTACAAAGAAAGATATAATCAGGTTTTCTTACCTAGGCCCACCTGTGCCCTATTGAATGTGTGGGGAAGATCTTTGGTCAGATTAATTCTACAATGTTATTCCTTCTTTGAGCCAATTCTGATGAGAGTAAGTTTCAAACATTGCCCACCACCTATCCCCTGTCTTCCCCTCTACTGTTATAGTTCTTTTGTGCCTTTTATGTGTGCTTATTTACCCCTTTCTAATCCCTTCCTTCTCTCTTCTGCCATTGTAATCTTTGTCCTCACCCCTTAATTTTGTTTTTTTGGATGTCACACTATCATAGTTAACTCACACCTGCACTGTCTGTCTGTGTATACTCCTTCTAATTGTCCTTATAGTGATGAAGTTGTTAAAAGTTACAAGTATCATCTTCCCATATAGGAATATAAGCAGTCATATTGGTGATCAGGGTGTGCTCTTAACACTTATTCAACCAAGTGCCCTTGAAGGGTTTGGCCTTTATTTCCTTGATTAAATTAGGAGCCCTCGATGACCTCCTTGCCTCAAGGGAAAGCCTAGTTTACATGGGTTTGAGTGACATTTGTGACATCAGAGGCTTTTGGACCACGTGGGTTTAGGTTGCATTTTTGTGATGCATGTGTGACTCCCCTTTGACCCTGAACAAGATATAAACCCAGAGGTTGGCTTTCTCTTTTGGAGATCTGAGCCAAAGCAGGAGCGGCAAGTGACTCTAGGCCAGCCGTTGTTATGAGCTCCCCGGCTTTGATGTTGATGCTTCTCTGGTAACTGTATATTGTGATTTTGTCAGACAGAAATCTGTCTGTTGATTTGTGTTTATTTGTTTGTATTTGTTCTGAAGTTGAAGGTGCTGGCTTTTCCCCCTGAACTGATACTTTGATGTAGGTGTTACTTTATTAATACTGGTAAGTCCTCCATTAAAGCAGTCTGGAACATATCCATGCCTTCTCATATTTTGTGCTTCTCAACCCTGTCCTTCTATAAATCTTGTTTTGAAGATCTATCCAGGGTTCTGGAGGTCTTTTTTTAAAGTTCTTAATCTTTCATGGATGGTATTGTAACATATTCAGCTACTTAATGATCTTAAATGTGTGAAATTTCATGATAAAATTATAATAAAATTTCTGTTTCCTTTTGAATCTGATATAAATTCCTTAAGCTTTTTAAGAAATAAGTTTTTATTGATATTTTTTATTCCTTACATCACCATAGTATCCTATTACCACCTAGCCCATATGATAAATAATAATTTTTTAGAGAGGAAAAACAAGTTAGCACAACTGATTGATCCATTGAAGAAGTCTGAAAACATGAGGATTGTGTGATACCTCTGGATCTCCCACTTCCATGAAGGAGTAGGTTGAAGGTGTGGAAATTTATATTGTGGTAGTTACTGTGTATATTGGGTTTTTTTTGGCCCTGCTTACTTCATTCTGCATCAGTTTATGTAGATCTTTTCATGCATCTTTCTATTCACCACATATATCATTTCTTATAGCTCAGTAATATTCTATTATATTCATGTACCACAGTTTGTTTAGTCATTCTCCAAGTGATGAGCATCTACTTTGTTTCCAGTTCTTAGCTATCACAAGAACTGTTGCTGTAAATATTTTGGAGTATGTGGGAGCTTTTTTTTCTTATCAGTAGCTTCCTTGGGTATAAAGCCTATTAATGGAGTCTCTGGTTCAAAGATTATGGACATTTTAGTCACTTTGTTTAATTCCAAATTGCTTTACAAAATGTTCACAAAATACTTCACAGCTCCACCAATAATGTATTAGTGTTCCTATCTTTCCATACCCCCTCCAACATTGACTATTAACATTGTTTTTTTTATCATTTTTGCCAATTTTAGAATGTGAAGTGAAACTTCAAGGTTGTTTTGATTTACATGTTTCTTATTATTAGTGATTTGGAACATTTTTTCATGTCTTGAATACTTTGCAATTCTTCTTTTGAGGACTATTTGTTTATATTCTTTTACCATTTATCTATTGGGGAATGACTTAGTTTTTATATTTATATATATATATGTACAATGTATATATATTAAACATTTCTATATCTTAGACATGAAACCCTTAGAGAAATTTGATACGAAGATTTTTTTTTCCCATTTGACCACTTCCTATTTTATACTGAGTGCATTAATGTTGTCTGTCTGGAAGCTTTTCAGTTTCAAGTACACAGTTATGTATTTTATCTTTTATATTTGCCTTTATCTCTTATTTGCTTAAGAGTCTGTAAGAGGTGTACGATTTATTTCTCTTTTAATTTTTTTTATAGTGTGGTCTTTAATATTGAGGTCTCACTTAAGTTTAGAATGTGTTGTGGAAGTGAGGGAAGCAGAACTAGGAGAACTAATTATACAGGATTACAGACACACGTTTTCTGTGTTGACTAACTTTAATAGACTTGGCTCTTCTCAGCAATACAAGGTTCAAAGACAGCTCCAAAAGGCTCATGATGGAAAAAGCTAAACACATCCAGAGAAAGAATTATGGAGTCTGAATACAGATTGAGGCAAACTTTTTGCTCTCTCTCCTTTTTTTTCCCTTTTTTGGGGGGGTTTTGTTTCTCCTTTCTCATGATTCATTCTATTGGTTATAATTCTTTACAACTTGAGTATTGTGTAAATAAGTTTATTGCGAAGGTATATGATTACATGCCGTCTTGGGGAGAAAGGGGGAGAAGTGGAAGGGGGAGAAAATTTGGAACTCAAAAACTTGTGGAACTGAGTGTTGTAAACTAAAAATAAAATAAAAAAATAAAAAAAAGAGAATGTATTGTGGAATGTGGTATGAGATGTTGGTCTAAGCCCAGTTTCTGTTAAACTACTTTCCAAATTTCCCAGAAGTTTTGATCCAATAGGGAGTTTTCCATAGGCAATATATGTTACAGTTTTATCAGACACTATGTTATTGAGTTCTATTGTTTCTTAATCTCTTTTGTTTAGTCTGTTCCATTGATCTAACTCACTATTCTTTAACCAGTGCCAGGACTGCTGCTTTATAATATAGTTTGAGGTCTGAAAGGGCTATCCCCTTTAAGTCTATAAACCTTATAATGGTATTGCTGGGTCAAAGGATATGCACAGTTTTATAGCACTTTGGGTCTAGTTCCAGATTGTTTTCCAGAATGGTTAGACTAGTTAACTACTCCACCAAGAGTTCGTGTATCTATTTTTCTGTCATCCCATCCAGCATTTGTCACTTCTGTTAGGTATGAGGTGGTACCTCAGAGTTGTTTCAATTTGTATCAGTAGTGATTTAGAGCCTTTTTTCATGACTATAGATAGCTTTGATTTCATCTTCTCAAAGCTACCTGTTTATAACTGTTGACCATTTATCATTTGGGGAATGGCATTTATTTTTATAAATGTGGCTCAGTTCTATATTCACTATATTCACAAATATTACATATTTGAGAAATGAGTCCTTTATCACAGAAATGTACTATAAAAAATCTTGATATTGTTTCATTATATAGGGTACCTTTTAGCAAAATGTAGTTTCCCTAATTATCCCTTTTAAGTCTAGTTTTGCTTTTGCTTTGTCTGAGATTGTTATTTTAATGCTACCCCTGCTTCTTTTTTTTTTATAGTGCAAATGAGGCATATTGGATTCTGTTCCAGCCCTATAACTCCATGTCCATTTTTCTGTTTCAAATGTAACCCTAGTAAAAAACATACTGTTGGATTCTGGTTCCTAATCTATTTTGGTATTTGCTTCTGTTTTATGGGTGGGCACCTCCTATTCACATTTACAGTTGTTACTAAGTATGTATTTACCTGTAACCATCCCATTTTCTCTCTCTTTCTCTCTCATCCTGTCCTCAAAAGTATTTTGCTTCTAACCACTGCCTTCCTTAATCTGCTTTCCCTTTTATCCCCTATATCCTGCCATTATCCTCTTCCCGCCCTATTTCTCTATTAAGTTACATTTCTATACACAACTGAGTATGTATGTGTATATATGTGTATGTATATATGTGTGTGTATATCTATATCTATATCTGTATCTATATACATACACACACAGAGGTATACTTCCCTTTTTGAACCAATTCTGGTGAGAGTGAGGTTCAAGCATTGGCTGCCATTCCCCACCCCCCATTTTCCCCTCCACTGTAGAAGCTCTTCCTTGTGTACCTCTTTCATCTTTACCTTTTTATGCTTGTCTTGAGTCTTGTGTTTGTGTGTCAAATTTTCTATTCAGCTCTGGTCTTTTCATTAGGAATGCTTGAATGTCCTTTATTTTATTAAATATGCATTTTTTCCCCCTGAAGGATTACACTCAGTTTTTATGGGTTAGTGATTCTTGGTTGTAATCCTAGCTCCTTTGCCTTCTAGAATATCATACTCCAAGTATTCTCCTTCTTTAATGTGGAAGCTTCTAGATCATGTGTTATCCTGATGGTGGCTCCACAATATGTGAATTATTTCCTTCTGGCTGATTGCAGTATTTTCTCCTTGACATGGGAGCTCTGGAATTTGGATATTATATTCCTTGGAGTTTTCATTTTGGAATCTCTTCCACTTGGTGATCAGTGGATTCTTTTTTTTTTTTTAATAGAACAATGATTTATTTTGGCTCTTTCCATGTATCTTATTGTTTAGAGAACACAGTCTCACATAAAATCACAGACTTTGAAAGCTACACTTAAAATAATGAAGGGTCAAGGCAAAGCTGATCCCTAGATAGAGTTATCAGCCTGGAGGCTCCAGCTCCCTGAATTGACTTGTGCATGTCTTCACCAGAAGTGCCTTTTCCTGAAAAGGCGGAATTTACAAATGGGCTTGTAAGAAATAAGGAAATACTTTATTCAATGCTTTCATTATACAAAGGAAAAGTTTCTCTCAAAAATGGCAGGGGCGAGGGGAGGGGGGGGCGCGGAACCAAAGAGGGCAGATGTGTTTATTTGACATGAATGGTGAAGGGGTCAATATAGAAAAACAATGGTATTATTACTATTATTATTATAAGCTGATCACATCAATGGGACCAAGAGGGTTTTTTTTTTTTCCAAAAAATGGACTAAAACCTTCTGCATCTTTACACCAGACCTTTCCTTATGTCACTTTCCTTATGACACAGTCAATCCATGTTTCGCGTTTTGTCCTGGAGGGCAGAATAGCCTTTGAAACACCATTAAAAAGAACGAATCCAGTTACTGTTGTGCCTTCACAAAGGGAACTCTAACCCAGCAGATAGCCCGGCAGCTTCATTCTCATGAACACTCTCGCCATGAAGAAACTCAAGAGGACACTGACGAAACCAGCGAACAGAAGAAGAAACCTATTGAGCTTGGGAATATTTGGTGCATTAGATCGGTCTAGGATTATGAAACCTAAACCTCCCATTGTAAACAGGAAACTGGATGCAAGTCCTTCCATAATATATTGTCCATTTACTCTATAGGCCAAGAAAGCAACTGGCCTCTGATGTCTATGTTCATCGGTCATCGAAACAACACTAGGAGGTTCTACAATGATGTCATAAATTATTCCTCCAGTGATGAAGAAGTAAGATACTACCACCAGGGCGTGCACTGTCATAGCTGACGGCATGTGGGCCCGTGGCGGCTTCTTCAGCTTTAGGTTGGGACACTCAAGGACCACGAAGGGCACCTGGTACAACATCTCCATGGCGGCGGTGGTGACGTCCGACAGCCCCCAAGCCCTTCACTCCGCAGTGCTGGCGATACTGCAGGTGTTACTGCCGCTGCGGCGGCACCGGAAGGACAATCAGTGGATTCTTTCAATTTTTATTTTACCCTCTGGATCTAAGATATTAGGCTAGTTTTTCCTGATAATTTCTTTAAACGTGATTTCTAGGCTGTTTTTTTGATCATGGCTTTCATACTTGAATTCTTAAATTGTCTCTCCTTGATCTATTTTTCATGTCAATCAGTTTTTTTCCCAATGAGATATTTCACATTTTCTTCAATTTTTTTTCGTATATTTTATTGTTTCTTGATGTCTTATGAAGTCATTAGCTTCCAGTATACAATTCTAATTTTTAGGAATCGTTTTCTTTAGTGAGATTTTGTACTTGTTTTTCTATTTGGTCTATTATGTTTTTTTTAAGGAGTTCTTTAGTGAATTTTTGTACCAACCTTTTCCATTGGGCCTACTCTGTTTTTTAAGGTATTATTTTCTTCAGTGTTTTTTTTTTTTTTTGCCTCTTTTACAAGAGGCAATTTTCTTTTCACAATTTTCTTGTACCACCCTCATTTCTTTTCTCCATAACTCTTATCTTTTCAGGAATTCTTCTCAGACATGGGTCCAATTAGCATTTTTCTTTGAGGCTTTGTTTAAAGCTGTTTTCACATTGTTGTCTTTTTCTGAGTTTATGTCTAATCATCCCTAGCATTGTAGTGGCTGTTTTTTTGTAGTAGTAGTTCAACATTTTTTTTTTGTTGTTGTTGTTTGCTTATTTTTCCAGCCTATTTCTTGACTTTGAACTTTTTGTTAACGTTGGACTTTCCTTACCTGGAGGTGGGGAGCCACTGTCCCAGACTTCAAGCTTTTTTGTGCTACTGTTTTCAGAGCTAGTTCTGGGCATCTACAAATTTTTGGTGCTTCTAAGGTGGTATGATCCTGGGAGAGACATGGTCAGTACTCTCCAGGTCTGCACTCTGTTCTTTACCAAAGAAGGGCCTCTGGTCCTCTGTAGCTGCAAACACTAGAGCTCTTTTTGCCTTGGAATTGCAACTAGTAGGGCCCCTATTCCCTTGTGACCTATACTTAGAGTTCCTCTCTACCCTGGAACAGTGACCTGGAACCGTCTATTGGCAAAAGAGTTGCAAATCAGTGCCAGCTATACTCAGTGTCAGCAAAGGATCCCCTGTAATACTTCTGTCTGACCCGTTGTTGACCCCCCCCCCCCATCTCTTTGAAGAGAATTCTTGAAGCTGCTGCTGCTACAGCCATTGTTGCTTCCACCGCATGTGTGGGCCCCAGGCAGGCTTTTAACCCTGGTGTCACAAACTTCTTTTGACCTCTTAAGTTTTCTTAATCTGGAAAAATTTCTCACCGAGACCTTTTGTTGGTTCTGCCACTGCAAAGTTTGATTTGTGGCATTATTTTGAAGTTGTTTGGAGGGGAATGTTATTTGGCTGTGTTGCCTCTAGTCTGCCATCTTGGATCCCTGGATATATTCTTAACAAAGCAGATCCTCTTACAAGTGTATATAAATTCACTTACATTTAAAATTCTTAGGTAGAAAAATAGACATGTGAACATCACATCTACAATTAACTATCTTACTCCTTGAGCAGAGACAAGACAAATTCGGAAACACTATTCAAAGCCAGCCTGAATTTTGATCCCAAAACTCCAGAGGGTCATATCATGCTGTCAGATAAATGATGATAAAATACATGTCTTCTCAAGATGTAGAAACAGTCTGGAATACATTTGAAGGGACTGGCATAGGATACTCATAAAAGTCAAATTTCAAGACAGTGCAAGAGGAGAATTCAGGTGTTAATCCAGGAAGTCTTCAGGATAATGACTAGTGCTTGATTCTGAAGAACTTGGAACATCCTATTAAGATGATAGCTCTAAAGTTAGAAGAGACTCTAGTTAAACATTTTGACTTTCCGGATGTGGAATTCAAGGCCTGGAGAGGTTATGTGGCTTACCTAAGGTCACATAGGTAATGACATGCAGGACTAGCTTTAGAACTCAAGTTCTTTGATGAAAGAAGTTGAGTATGTTATCAGAGCGCTCTCAGCTTGGAGAGGTTTCAGACTTTACCTCCAAATGGCTTTTTAATCAAGCTTCCTATAACTTTTTTTTTTCTGGGCAGAGCCCAAGATGATGGAAAAAAGGCAGAAAGTTGCCTGAGCTCTGCCCAGTTTTCTTTAAAACTCTAAATCAAGCCTCAAAATGAATTCTGGAGCAACAGAACCCACAAAAGGACAGGATGAAATAATTTTCTAGCCCAAGATAACTTAGAAGGACTGCAGGCAAAGTCTATCTCGGGGGGAGCACAGCCCTGCACAGATAGTGTCCAGGCAAGCCAGCTAGAGGCTCCTAACCCCAGCACAAATCAGCAACTGAGGTCCTAGCTCAGCAGGCCAGCAGCACAGCTGGCCAGCTGTAAGGCCTCCAGCCCCAGCACAGCAGTTGAGCTGCCAGCCTCAGAGCCCATGGCACAACAGGTGGGCTGCCAGACCCAGTGGCCCAGTGCCGCAAACCAATGATTAGGCCATTGGCCCTAGGCAGAAGAAGCTTGGGACAGTATACTTCTCCTGTGCCCTAGGATCAGAGTTTAAAAGTCATAAAATAGGCTGGAAAATGAACAAAAAACAAAAACAAAGCCCTAATTATAGAAAACTACTATGGCAACAGGGAAGATCAAAATGCAAATTCAAAAGAGGATGACAGTGTCAAAATGCCTACGTGTGAAGCCTTAAAGAGAAATATAAATTGGTCTCAGACTCAAAAAGTCCTCTTGGAAGAGCTCAAAAAGGATTTTAAAAATCAAAGTAGAAGAAAAACTTCTTTAAAAAACTTTTTCTGTATGTTTTTGCTGTTTATGAGATGTTGTGCAGGTGAAATTAATAGCAATTGTTTCTGCTTTGGCAACTTGATATTTATTAAAACCTTTTATTATATATCACTACAAGATTTTATAAACAAGTATAATATAAAGTGGTGTTGCCTGTGGCTGCCATTTCTCCTCACCTGGCAGAGGATCAGGTATGTACTAGATATGGTAGTTTCTAGACTTTTTGGTCTCCTTTTTGTGACTTTTATTTTATGTTGGCTAAATTTTTTAGGAAAGGATGATTGGGTTAATGTCTTTCATTTTGTTGTCCTTTTTTTTATATTAATAGATTATTTAAATAAGGTTAAAGTTATTTAAAAGGTTTAAACAGATGAGTTTATAGTTTGTCCTAGAGGCAACCATCAGAGCTTCTAAGGAGTGATAAGCATCCCTGTTTGTGATTGAGGAATATGATTTGGCAACACCGTGGAGGAATGAATTGGAGACAAGAGATACTGCAGGCAGGGAAATAATTTGGAAGCTGCTCTACCTCAGCTACATACAGAGAGAGTGATATTCTTGATCATGCAGTCATCCATAAGTGTTCCACTTCTCTGTTCATAAGTAAATTCGGATATTCCTCTATCTGATTAAAATCTTTTATCATTCTATCTTTCCTTATAAACCTCTAACCCTGTCTTTATCTTCATTGTAACCTCCAATCTCTCCATCCCTCAAGTCTTTCCAAAGGCTATCCTCACTGCACTGCTTATACTGAACCTCTCTCTGCTGTATCACAGCCTCCTGGTGAATCAGTCAACCCCACCTCTCATTGTGAAAGCAAGTAAAAGAAATTCCTGCATTGGCCATGGTGGGGGGGGGGCAGGGAGAAGCCTTCATTCTGCTCTTTTGAGTGTCTTTTTCATCAGCTCTACCAGGAGGTGAATATAATTTTTTTATTGTGAATCCACTGCAATTGTGATTTATGATTGTGTTGATTAGAGTTCCTAAGCTTTTTAGAGTTATCTTTAAATATTTTATTGTATAAATTGTTCTGCTGGCTTTCTTCCTTTTGCTTTGTATCAATTCACACAAATCTTCCCAGGTTTCTCTGAAATCATTCCTCTTTGTTGTTTCTACAGCACAAAAATATTCCATCACATTCTTTCAGCCATTCCATAGTTGTTAGGCACTCCATTAGTTTACAATTCTTTGTCATCACAAAAATAGCTGCATGTAAATGTTTTTTAATATATATGTGCCATTCTCTCTGTGATCTCTTTGGAATGTGCACAGTTTAATAAATTTTTGGGCATAGTTGCAAATTTCTTTCCAAAATGACTGGACCAGTTTACAGTTCCACCGACAGTGAAGTAATGTACCTGTTTTCTCATCATGGTTCCTCCAGTACTTGTCATTTTCCTTTTTTGTTAACTTTGCCAATCTTATGGGTATAAGGTGGAATCTCAGAGTTGTTTTAATTTGCATTCTCTAATTGTTAATGATTTAGATAAATTTTATATGGATGTCGATAACTTGGATTTCTTTTTCTGCAAATTGCCTCTTATTATTTAACTATCAATTAGGGAATGGCTCATATTTTTGTAAATTTGAGTCAGGTGCCTACATATCTTAGAAATGAGACCTTCATCAAAGAAACTTAACTGAAAAGATTTTTACCTCATTTACTTGCTTCTCTTCTAATTTTAACTGCACGGGTTTTATTCATGCAAAACCTTTTTAATTTTCTATAAACAAAATTGTCCCTATTACCTTCTGTGATCCTCTCTATTTCTTATTTGGTCATAAACTCTTTCTCTATTCATAGATTTGACAAAGAATTTCTTTCTTGTTCCTCTGATTTATGAAATCACTCTTTATATCTAGACACATACCCATTTGGAGCTTCTATTGGTATATGATGGGAGGTGTTGGTCTTTATATGGTTTCTGCCAGAGTACTTTCTAGTTTTCCCTATGGTTTTTGCTTAATATTGAATTCTTGCCCCAATAGCTGGTTTCTTTGGTTTTATCAAACACTGATCTGTTATGTACCTTTGCATCTGTATATTGAGTACCTAAGCTGTTCCCCTATTCAGCTTTTCTGTTTTGTTTCTTGTTTTTTCAGTCATGTCCAACTTTTCATGACTCTATTTTGGATTTGGTTTTTTTTTTGTTGTTGTTGTTTCTTTTTTTGACAAAGATACTAGGGTGGTTTGCCATTTCCTTCTCTAGCTCGTTTTATAGATGAGGAACTGAGGCAAACAGCATTAAGTGACTTGCCCAGGGTCACAGAACTATTAAGTGTTTTAGGCCAGATTTAAACTCAGGAAGATGAGTCTTCCAGACTTCAGGCCCGGCACTCTATCTACTGCACCACTTTTCTGCTTTAACCGGTACCATATAATTTTGCTAATTACTTCTTCGAAGTATAGTTTATGATCTGATACTGCTAGACCTACTTTGTTTCCACTTTTAAAAAACGAATTCCCTTGATATCCTTGACCATTTGTAAGAAACTTATGTTCTCATGGGGAGGAGATAAGGGGGACAGTGTTTTATACATGGACCTGTGGTGTGAAGATAGCCAGGAAGTGGGGTTCTAGGAAAGATAGTAAAGCAGAAACTTACATATGTGAGTCAGGGAGCCAGTAGAGTCTAGGCTTGGGAGTGGAATAGGGAGGAACAAGATGTTCAGCATGTGGGTAGTGAAGCCTTGAATGAAATCAGGCAAGCTAAGAGGTAGAAGTAAAGAGGGACTGCACCAGTTGTATCAACTTTGTATTTACTTAACTGTGTAGATGTGGTAGTCCACCCACCAGAAGTAAGCTAATTGAGAGCAGAGTCTGTTTTATTTTATGTTTTTGTATTTCCTAGCACATTACTCATAGATAAGTCAACTCTTACTGTTCAGCTGAATTGAATGGTAAGATTTTATGATTTTTTTGTTAACAATATATTTAAATTTTTTGTGTGTTTTCAACTAGAGTGAATTGGTAGAATAAAGGAGAGGCACAACTTGATGGAATAATCCTTTCCTTTTTTTAGCTTTGAATGATGTCAATGGGGCTTTACCCTAAAATTTGTCAGCAGTGATTTTTTAAAAAATTTTAGTTTGTGATGATCTTTTTCTACAGTTTCTGTCATGACTTTTCTTCACCTGAGTGCTCTGCTTGAAGCTTCCTTTCCTTCACTAAGCCTGGAGGCACTAGGTTTCTCTAGATTGGTTTTTACTTAAGAACAAGACTTATTCCTTAAATACTGTTCCCCAAATTCTGGTTTCATGCCGATGTACAGATTTGTTTTTATTCAGCCAGACTTTGGCTTTAATCTTGGATTTGTAGGATATTATTTTTCAGAAAATGTTTAAATAGAAAATAACAGATTTTAAAATGTATAAAATAATTTTTACTCCACACTAGTAAGCCAGGATTGGAAGATTTTGTAAAACCATTATCTGAAAAGTATAATAATAGATGTAGGCTTATTAGGATTTTTAAAAATTCAAGGTGATAAATGTGGAACTTGACCTCATTTAACTTAATTTGTTTTTTGCAGGGTGTGAAATCTAAACACCGGAAAGATCGGCCACAAGATCTAATCGATATAGGTTTTGGCTATGATGAGACAGATCCTTTCATTGATAACTCAGAGGCTGTGAGTAATTCTTTTTTTTTTTTTCAGATATTTTATTGTTTCCATAAGTTTTAGAAGTTTCACTCATGAAATATGGAAAAAATACTACTTTTTTTTTTTAACATTTTACATAATCATCCTGCTGATGATCCTGGATCTTGGTTCTAGAGACAAATTTCTCTCTATTAAAAAAATCATCCATCCTATGGTTGAAGGTTCAGTCTTTAACTTCCAATTTCAAGACTTAACTTTTACCTAGCAAACTGTTCAAGTGGTTTTTAATTCTGAAAGAGTGGCCCTATCAAAGGCATATACAGTAGCACCTGAACACTATACTTTTTCATAGTGCATACTCTTCATGGTAGAAAATCCTGAAATGACTCATGGAGTATTAAGTGACCATTTTTAGCGAGCAAATATATGAAGCTAGATGTGATGGAGAAAACCTCTTTTGCCATAACTTCACTTAAAAGAAGAATTATTAACCTAAAAATTGTATTTTTAATATATTTTTCTTCATAGCTCTGCCTCTTCACTTAAATTCATTTAACTTGCAAGTCAAGACATCACCCTCCCGATGTCATTAGTTATCTTCAAGAATAAAGATCAAACAGCAACAATATGTATTTTAATAAGCCCTCTTGGGGAGGCAGATATTGTCAGGACACTTTCCTCCTCCCAGTTATCCTTGATTCCTCACTCATATTACCCCCACATATTTAATCTTTTGGCAAATCTTATCTTTTCCATCTTTACGACTTCTCTAGTATGTATGTCTCCGTTCTACTCACATAGCTGCCACCTTGGTGTTGGTTCTTAACCACCTTAGTCATGGAGGGTTGCAGTAATCTTCTGATTGATCTTCCTGCCTCAAGTTTTTTCCCACCCCACTCTTATCATCCATTCAGCTTTCAAGCCGATTTTCTTGAAACATTGGTCTTACCATGTCGTTTTCCTACTCAAGAGCTCCAGTGGCTTCCTATTATCTCTAGAATAAAATATAAAATTCTCTGGCATGGAAAGTGCTTTAAAGCCTGACCTTTCCAGTCTTCTTAGACTTTATTTCCTTCCATGTACTGTTATAATCCAGTCATATTGGCTTACTTTTAAGTTGTTAAAAACTTCTCTTTTTTTACAAGGCAAGTCCTATTTGTTGTTCTTTCTAAAAATATAGGTGAAAAAGTTATCTTTTAATCAGATCTTTACTTCTGCTATGTGTTAGCTTTTCATATAAAATTTTCAAGAAGTTTATTTCAGTCTTTAAAAATTAGATTTCATTATTTATCATCTTTTCCAGAATCCATTGCTTTACTTCTGTTGAGCTTAACTGTTACTTACTGTCCTTTTTTGTCTGCTGGATTACTTTTTCAAGAATTGACATTAGTCCTTGCTCTGATGCTTTCCCACATAGCTGTCCAAATCTAACCTTCTGTGTAAGGTAGTATTCTGTTTCTCTAGGTTGTCTTTTTTTAATAAATGTTAAATTATTTAACTTGACTCAAGCTGACTGGTCCAGAACTTGAACTGGAATATTGTTTCTCATCCCTATTTCTCTGTGTTTTGCCTGCTGTTGTACAGTCACCAGAAGAATCTCCGTGCTTCATTTGCATCTCTTTTGACTTCTGTTTCCCCAGTGTCCACCCTGGCAGGTTGTAGGGGAGAAAGGCACAGCTTAAGACTGAACATTGAAAAGACCACCAACCTTCTTGCTGTTGTTCACATAAGACACTCCATCTTCCAGCTATTTCTTTTCAGAGGCTGTCCCCCATGTCTCGAATGCTCTCCTTCCTTATATTTTTTCTCTACTTCCGTGTCTGTCTTTAAGACTCAGTTCAAATCACACCTTCAGCAGGAGGTCGTCTTCCTTTGGAGACACCTCCCCGTTTGTAGTGTATACTGTATGTACATACTTATTGCGTGTTGTTTTCCCGTTAGACTGTGAACTTCAGGGCAGGGATATGGTTCTAATCTTTGTACCTCTAACACTTAACACATAATAAGAATTTAAGGAGTGCAGCGATTAATTGCTTCCGTGCCAGTTTATTCAGGTTTTCCACTCACTTGGAAACAGCTTCTCTGGTTTTTTTTTCCATTGATCATATTATTACTTGTTGAATTTTTCTCATCGTAGTGTTTTCATTTAAATAATTTCATTCCTTGTGTATGCTCTTCTTTTGTTTTTGTTTCCCCTTCTTGTATCTATCTTTCTGTCTAATCTGAGCCTTCAAAAGTTTTTCTGAATTTCTCTGGTTTGTTGCTTCTTGTCCCATAATGATATTCCATTACCTTTACATACCATAGCTAGTTCAGAGGGCAGTGACAAAAAGAATACATACAGTAAAATAGTTGTAGCAGCACTTTTAGGTATAATAAAGGCATGGGAACAGTATCTCCCTGATTTGAAGAATGGCTAGACAAATCATGATGCATGAATTTAGTGGACTAATATTGCATTGTAAATGACAAAAATAGTGAGAAACTATGGAGAATCATGAGAAAACTTGATGCAAAGTGAAGAAAGCAGAACTGGGAAACCAATATACTTATTATTGATTACAAGCTTGTAAATGGAAAGAATAGCAAGGAAAATGGAATTTGTAGTTTTAATATCCAAGGCTGGCCTAGAAGAGATAAGAAAATATACTTCTCTTGCTCCTTTGCGTTGGGGGTAAACTTTACTTGCAGAATCCAAGTAATTCTGCTCCTTAATTTAAGAGAAAATCTGAACTTTCTTTCTTCCACCTTTCATAGTTCAGTCTCTGAGCATTTTTAAGTCAAAGACTAGAGGACCTGAAAGGACCTTTAGTAATAGATAGTTAGAAATCCCAAAAAAGAGTTTTTCTACCATTAATAGTTGCCTTTCTTTAAGGACCAGCCTCATTACTTTTCTTAGGTCAAGATGGACCTCTTTAATGTCATTTTTCTAATCTGATAATTTAATTCAGTACTAGATAGCCTGAGAAATAAACAGTCAAATATTTTGAGTCATGCCAATACTCTGTATTCAGTTTCTGGACCTATAAGGTCTCATTACTATTGTAATTATTTATTGTGGTCTTTAGACACACAGGTTTTTTTTTTTTTACAATTTGTTTTAAATTTCTTTTAGTCTAAAACATATGATCTTCAAATTGCTTAGGAAAAGGCAAAAAAAATTTCACATTATTTAATGTCTTAGTGCACTACAGTGTCAAGAGCGTTGGCTTTGGAATTAAAGGACCTGGGTTCAAATTCTACCTCTGAAACTTACTGCTTGTGTGACTTATGTCAAAGTCATTCAACTTTAGGGCTTCAGGTTTCTCATTTGTAAAATAAAATCATTGTTCTAGGTGGCCTATGAGATTCCTTCTGGTTTTGTGTGTGTGTGTGTGTGTGTGTATATCTATATATCTATATCTATATATACACATATATAGATATAGATATATATAAATATTATTCTATGGTCAATGAACCCATGAAATGTCTTCTTTGTATAGCATTTGGTCACTTGTTTGAGCTTTCAAGTTTGAATCTCCCATCTGAGTCATCTATTGTTAGAAACAGTATCAGTATTCCTGACAACTTTATTAATTATTAGAGCTTAATTCATACTATATGTTCTGGGAATTTCTATATTAAAAAGTATAGGATGATAATTTTCCTTTCAATTGTACAGATTTTCTGATCTTCACCCAAAAGCAGTGAATTTGTTCTTATACACAGGAGACAGTAAAAAATAGATTAGACTGTGAAACAATTAACAGCATTATTTTCAGTTGTGATATTTATAGTTAGCATTTGAGGAACAAAGTGATAGTATGTTGAATGAATTTTTAAAATTATGTAATAAAGTGTAAAACACTATGCTCTGAATAAATCCTTATTTTTCTATACAGTATGATGAATTGGTGCCTGCTTCTCTGACCACAAAATATGGAGGATTTTATATCAATACGGGTACACTACAGTTCCGCCAAGCATCAGATACCGAAGATGAAGATTTTTCAGAGAATCAAAAGCACAGGTCACCTAAAGTAAGAGAATTTATAGATTTATAGCACTGATATCATACAATTAATAGATCATACAATAATGAATCATACAATTAATAGATTAAAATATTGTAAATTTACTTGTGTTATATAAATAATATGTTTAAGAAAGTAAAATACTGGGGCAGCTAGGTGGCGCAGTAAGTAGAGCACCAGCCCTGGAGTCAGGAGGACCTGAGTTCAGATGTGGCCTCAGACACTTGAAACACTTACTAGCTGTGTGACCTTGGGCAAGTCACTTAACCCCAATTGCCCTGCCTTCCCCCCCTCCAAAAAAAAAGACAGTAAAATGTTAATCACTCTAAGGCCAGTCTGTAAGTGAAAGATATTTCCTGTCCATTGAATAGGCCAACAAAGGGAGACCTGATTAGAGGCAGGCCCACACCTTTGTCATTCTGATCAGGGATTAAAGACTCTTCCCATCCCTTCAATAGACCTCTGGTGGGGCCATCAAAGGGAGGCCTGATTAGAGGCAGTCCCATACCCTTTTGCTAATTAGGTGTGAGGCCCCAGGCCCCACACCTTTTTGCTAAGTAGGCTCTGAGCCCTCAGGGCCCTGAACAGGGTATGAGAGCTTGAGATTGGCATTTTGCCTTTGGGGGCACACTCATTGAAAGAGTGTTTATGATGAGAATCTGGGTAAGCCGCTGAAGCAGCTCCAACCCCCCCACCCCCTAAGCTTTGAAAATCCACATGTTGGTGCTTCTCTGGTAACTATGTACAGTGATTTGGTTAGACAGAAATGTTGATTGTTTATATTGTCTCTGTAATTTCTGTTTGTGTTTGTTCTGATGTTCAGGGTGCTGACTTTTTCCCCTGAACTAAGTGAATGATATATGTATGTTTGATTAAAGTGGGATTGTAAACCCCTTAAAGTTGCTTTCGTTAGAAAAACAGATCAAAGAACCTATGCTAGCAGCCCTCCTGCGTGCTGGTATTGTTGGTCTTATACAGCCACAGTAGTGGCAAGCAGCATTGTTGTTACAATTACATATATTTTTGTCACTTTAAAAATGTATGATTTGTGAAGGAACTTCCTTTCACTATAATAATAATAATAATAATAATAATAATAATAATAATAATAGATAATGTTGAGGCAGCTAGGTGGTGCAGTGGATAAGAGTTCTGGGCCTGGAGTCAGAAAGACCTGAGTTCAGATTCCATCTCAGACACTTTCAAGCTGTGTGACCCTGGGCAAACCACTTAATTTCTGTCTACCTCAGTTTCCTCAACTATTAAATGGATATAGTGATAGAACCCCATATCTCAGGGCTGTTGTGAGGATCAAATAAGGTAATATTTATAAAAAGTGCTTAGTACAGTAAAGTATCATAAATGTTAGCTTTTATTATTATTAATGTTTTAAATTTTCTAAAGCACTTTACATACTTTGTCTTATTTGATCTTCACAACAACCTTAATTATGTACTATTATTATTATTATCCCCATTTTAGGATGAGGAAACAGGGACAGAGACTAAATGACTTTCTCAAAGTCACATAGATAATGTCAGAGGCTGGATTCAAACCTCCTGACTCCAAAATAGACTTCTGTGAACCAAGTTCTTATTGTTTTCTTCTTTTAAAACTTTACTTCTAACATGCAACAGCTTGTATTGGAAACAAAGCTGAGTACTTGTTATATTCCGTCTGGTATATGATTTTTAGTTATGGGAACTCCTTTCACTAAATAGATGATAGCACCTTTCTGACCTAGTAGAGAAATTCTAGAAAGTTGCATGAAGCACACAGAGATATAGTGACTTGCCTAGGATCATGGAGCTAGTTCCAGTCTTAGAGGTGGTGTTTTTTCACCATTCTGCCTCCACTCCTCAACGTCATCAACTCTACTAAGCCCCCTTGAGTACATCTCAGTTGAGGAAGATGCTTTTAAGATATATTCTCTGCTCACTTTGCAGGTTTCCAAAGTAAAAGAAGATGATGTTGGAATAAAAAAGCGAAAACGGAAAGAAGAAGGGGAAAAAGAGAAGAAGCCTAGGAAAAAAGTTCCCAAACAACTGGGGTACGTTTTGAGAAACCAAATAGTGGAAACAGTCATAGATTACTTAGTTGACTTCTTTTCGTTGTTAAAACAAATATAAAATTAACTGTTATCTTGAACTACTCCTAATTTAATGTAATATTTTTTAAAGAATAAAACATTGTGTAAAATAGTTGATAGAGCATTATATTTAGAGTCAAGAGAACTGGATTCTAATATTATATTAGCATGTAACATTAGTTTTTTTTTGTTAATTTTGAGAGTGACAGAAACAAGAAGTGGGTATCATGTTTTTATCATTAGTCCTCTGGGAATCATTTTTGGTCCTTACACTGATAAGGGTTCCTAAGTTTTTGAAATTATTTGTCTTTGCTGTATTGTTGTCATTGTATTAGTTGTTGTCTTGATTCTGTTCATTTCACTCTACGTCAGTTCTTGTAAGTCTTCCCTAGATTTCTGTGAAATCATCTCTTATCATTTCTTACAGCATTATAGTATTCTATCACAGTATTATATACCATGACTTATTCAGCCAGTCTCCAGATTATAGACATTACCTCAGATTCCCATTTTTTGCCACCTCAAATAGAACTAGAAATATTTCTTTATATTTTTAGAATTTGTTTTTCTTAGGCCTTAATCCCTTCCTTAATCTACCCTCCTTCTAATTTCTCCTCCTCTTTTCTTTCTCCCTGTTGAGTGGAATGTATTTCTGTGTGTGTGTGTGTGTGTGTGTGTGTGTGTGTGTGTGTGTGTGTGTATGTGTATGTGTGTGTTCCTTTCTTTCCCAGTTTAGATGAGAGGGATGTTCAGGTAGTATCAGTCATTCATCCCACTCCTTCCTCCTTGTTTGTATAGATTTCTTGCATACCCTACTTATGTGAGACAATTTTCCCCATTCTTCTTTTCCCCACTAGTGTATACCTCTTTCCCTCCCTGTCTGTTTTCCTTTTAATAACCACTCTAGGGCTTCTGTCTAATTAGACTCTCTCTCTGATCCCTAGTGACAATAGGGTTCAGAGGGACCACATGTATCATAAATGTAAACAGTTTATGCTTGCGTAGTCCTTTATCATATTTACTTTTTCATATTACTCATAACTCCTGTGTTTGAACTTGAAAATTTCTACAAAGCTCTGATCTTTTCACCAGGAATACTTGGAAGTCCTCTCTTTCATTAAAGATCCATTTTTTTCCCTTTTAGCGTTATGCTCTTTTTCTGGGGGAGTTATTCTTGGCTATAAGCCTGTTTTTTCCTTTTGTAATATGGTATTCCAGGTCTTTTACTACTTTAAGGTAGTGACTCCCAGATTGTGTGTATTCCTGACTATGGCTCCTTAGTACTTTTGAATACTTTCTGACTATTCATGATATTTTTTCCTTTGAACCTGAAAACTCTGGATTTTGGCTGTGATGTTGTTGAGAGTTTTAATTTGGGAGTTTCTTTAAGGAGGTGACTGGGTAGATTCTTTCTGTTTCTACTTTGCCCTCTGTTCTAAGAGATTGGGCAATTTTCTTTAAAGATTTCTTGAAATATGATGTCTATGTTCTTTTTTTTCATTGTGGCTTTCGGGTAGTCCAGTAATTTTTTTTCTACATTCTGTTTTCTAGGTCACTTGTTTTTGTTTTGAGATACCTGACTTTTATTAGTCTTCTCAGTTGGTTTTAATGTTTCTTATTATGTTGTGGCATTTCTGTTTGGCCCATTGTTATTCTCAGGGAGTTTGTTGCTCAAGCAAAGTTTTTTATAACTTCTGCCAAACTGTGAATTCCCTTTCTCATTCTTTTGTCTGTAACTTTTGTTTATTTTCCAATTTTTTCCCCTAGTATGCTCATTTCACTTAAAAGTTTTTTTGAACTCTTTTTAAAAATTCTTGTTTCATTTATTCAAGGAATTTGATTTAACATTGTCACCAAGTTGTGTTTTTCTTTGAGGCTTTGCTTGTAGATATTTTGGAGTCATTCTTTTTTTATGAATTTGTGTCTTGAAAGTCTCTTTCACCATATTAACATTTTATGTTGAGATTCTTTTTTGTTTGCTCATTCTTCAAGCCTACTTTCTGACTTTGAACTTTATGTTAGCACCAAGCTCTGTACAATACTGGTACTGGAAGAAAGGTATGGTCTGGTCCTGCTCCTGCTTTCTTAGGGTATTGAATATTATATTATTCTAGGCTCTTAGGAATAGCTCAGGCTGAGGACCTGCAAGCTTTCAGTGCTACCTGAGTAGTCTGATCCAGGGCAAAGCTTGATTACTGCTCTACTTATCTGAACTCTGCAAGTTCCTGACCTGGTTTTGGATCTGAGCCAACAATAGATGCTGATGGACTCAGCCACCATCAACCAGCTGGAAAAAAGCTCTGTTCTTTCAGCATGACATAGCTTTGTAGGCTTCCCTTTGTTTTGGGATTCCAGCCCTGGTTTTTCTTTTGCAAGCTTCAGATTTGGCTAGAAGGTAGAACTGAGACTCTGCCCAACCTCTGGGAGTCTGAGCCACATAGCTGCTGCTTGCTTCTAAACTTGTTTCTTGCTCAGTACACGGTTAGGGCCTGTGGCTACTCATTATTCCAGAATGCCACTCCTGGATAGAGGTCTCCTCCTCAGTCCATTTTGGATCTGTGACCTAAAACTGAGTGGTGGATAGCACCCTAATATAATAGCATACTTAATGTTAGGTATGGATCTGGGACTCCAACTGGCTCTCATGCACAGTTTAGGTTTTCTTTCAGTCCCCGGCCCCTGGAATGTTTCACATGTAGCACTTTCTTGACTAGACTCTGTCCCTAGAGTTCACAGACCTTCCTTTCTCCCCATACTGACCCAGACAAGAAAAATGACTCACTTTGGCTTTTTCTTGGATTTCCTGATCAGGATTCTGTGTATTGTCTAGTGTATTGTCTAGATCTGATTGGAGGAGTTGTTTTTGGAAGAGTGTGCTATATTCCTTCCAACAAGACATCTTGACTCTACTCCACATATCCTTCTTAATAGCCAAAGACTCTTTACTAAAATAGAGGCAGAAATCCTTAAGAACAATTTTTTTTTGTTTATATTTTAATTAAGTAGAACGTTTTGATGACCTTTGATTTACATCCTATTGGTTTCAGCGATCTGTTGATTATTACTTCCTTTCATCATCCTCAACTAATTTCTACCCCAGTGAGCCTTCCTTTATCATTTCTCCCAACCCCCCCCCCAAGAAAAAAGTTAAGTAAAACCAACCAATACAATGACTGGGTCTGCCATTGTATCCAGTAGTTCTTCACTTATTGAAAGGAGGGAAGTATTTCCTCAGTTCTCCTCCACTTGGCCTACTTTTTAGTATCACACCATTGAGTAAATATAGACAGACAATTCCATGCTTAGCATACGTATCTGTACCCTTTTCTATACTGCTTTCTCTTTAATTAGAACATAAACTTTTATCCTTCTATTTATATGTATTCCTACATGTGAACACAGATCAGTTGGTCAGTTAACAAACATTTATTAATTGATTAGCCAGGCGCTCTGCTAAGCATTAGGGATAGAGTAACAGAAAAAAATACTATCACTGCCCTCAGGGAGTTAAAATTTTAATGTGGGAGGCAGTATGTCCAAAACTCTGTGCATACAAGATGTATACAGTGTAAATGGGATTATGTCGCAGAGGGATGGCAGTGGCTGGTTGGATGGATAAAGAAGGGGGTTGAGAGGAACCATGAAATGCCCCTTGTAGAAGGTGGGATTTATGCTGAGTCTTCAGAGAAAGCAGAAGGCAGACATGAAGAGGAAGAACATTCTAGGCTTGAGGGCCAGACAGTGAAAGGCACAGAGTTGGAAGATGGAGTTCAAAGAACAGCAAGTTATGTTACTGGAGAAGAGGTTCCCAAACTTATTTGACCTACTGCCCCTTTAAAAAAAAAATACTCAGCACTCCCGCCACCCCTCCCCGGAAATCTACTTTCTTTAATCCTGAATGGATTTTTGACATTTGTATCATTTCAAACTACTACTGCCTCCCTGGATCATTTCAGCACTCACCAGGGGGTGGTATCACCCACTTTGGGAACCTATGATAGTATATGGAGAAGGGTAAGAAGACTGGAAAAGTAGAGAGGGGCCAGGTTGTGAGCCAAATGAAGCCAAACTAGAGATAATAGGGAATTCTTGCAGTTTATTGAGTAGAGGGGTGACTTGATGAGACCTTTGCTTCAAAGAAGATTACTTTGGCAGCTGAAAGAAAGGATGGATAGGGATGGGGAGAGACTTGAGACAGAGAAACCAGCAGTGAGCTATTACAACAGTCCAGGCAAGGATGACAGTTGTGTGAGTGGAGAGAACGTGACATATATGAAAGACGTTGTTAAGGTAAAAATGACAAGACTTGGGAACAGATGGAATATGTCCAGTGAGTTCTGTTAGAGAGTTGGTGATGACACAGTGGTTACAGAACAGGTTAATTAGAGGGATGTTGGTGTTCTTGACAGTACTAGGGAACCTTGAGCTTGAAAAGAAAGATAATGAATTCTGCTCCGATATGTTGAGTTTGAGCTGTCTTATAGGCAGTTGGTGATACGAGACTGGAGGTCGGAAGAGAGATTCGGGCTGGATAAGTAGGTCTGAGAGTCATCTGTCTAGAGATGCCAATTGAAGCCACAGTACTTGATGATCTTACCAAATGAAATTGTATAGAGGCAGAAGAAAAGAAGTCTCAGGACACACTTACAATTAATGGAAGGACCAAGAGAAAGCAGTTTGATGTTGACCTGGAAAAGGCAAATTATTGCTATTCTTTTTATGCTGGCGAAAAATTAATTTTTGTTTTTCCAGATGGGAATAAGAAAAACATACCTACCTTTTCTATGCAGGCTCTAATAGAGGTCTAAGATGCATGGAATTGTTAACTGCTGGCTTAAATGATTGATCATATTGGAAATAACTTAAGACAGTTTTAGATAATTTCTCTTCTCTGGGTTTTTGTGACATTAGATCTTCATTCAGGTCACATCCCCTCACTGTGGATAGCTTCCAGGGCTCTGTCCTGGACCCTCTTCTCTTTTTCCTGTATCTTATTTGGTGATCTCATCATTTCCACAGGATTATTTATCATATCTATCAGATGACATGCAGGTCTTTATATCCAGTCCTAGTCTCTCTACTGAACTCTAGTCCTATATCTTTAACTACCTACTGAAAAATTTTGAATCAGATATCCTGTAAGCATCTCAGTGTGTCTCAAACCTCATCTTTACTGCCAAAACTCTTCTTCTCTTTTGGCCTTTCTTGTTGCTGTCAAGGGCACTACCATCTTCCCTGATGCCCAGGCTCACAACTTTGGAGTTCTTCGTGACTCATCCCTCACATTAACCCCACGTATCAACTCCACTGACAAACATTGCCTTCTGTACCGTCGCCACATCTCTCATCTCCATCCTCTTTTTCTGTTCACCCGGATCCTGCATTCTTACAATTACTCACTGCCTCGCGCTTGGACTATTGAAATAGCCTGCTGGTTGGTTTCTGGCTTTAAGTCTCTTCCCCACTCTAACTCATCTTCTAGATGGCTGCCCAAGTGAAATTCCTAAATCATTGGGCTATCCACAATACTCCCTTACTTAGTAAACTCTTGACTCCCTCTCACCTCTAGGATCCTCTAAAGTCCTCTAAAGCTCTTTACAACCTGACCCCTTCTTACCTTTGCAATTTTCTCTCTCTTGACACAGCTTCTCCCCTTCCTCCCACATACTCTATGGCCTACTTACTCTTCCTTAACTGTGATACTCTTGTCTGTTATCTCCATACCTTTACATTGGCTTTTCTGATGCTTTGAATGCTCTCCCTCCTCACCTCTGCCTCTTGACTTTCCTTAGTTCCTTCAAAATTCAACTTAAATACTTTCCTCTCTAAGGTTACTGCCTTTCGACTCTGTGTTTATCTTGTGTGTATCCGTTTATAGGTTGTCTCCCACATTAGTATGTAAGCCTCCTGAGGGGAGGAACTTTTTTTTTTTAACCTTTCTTTGTATCCCCAAGGCTTAGCACAATGCCTGGTGTATATAGTAAGTACTCAATAAATGCTCGTTTTATTGATTGATTGACATTTCCAAAATTTGGGTATATAATATTGTAATTTCTTCTCTCATATAATGCTCCATATTTTTAAATGCTTATCACTTTTTTGTATGCCCCATCTCATTCAGTAGTTATTATAAGAAACTTTTGCCTTTGAAAATTATGCACATTTGTCTGTCAGCCTTGATTCTTAGTCTTTCCTGTTCTACTTTTTTTCTTAAGTAGAAATGAAAGGTGAACAAGAATCAGAAATTGGGAGTAGTGATTTAGAGCTCTTGGAACACAAATAATAGCGCAAGGTACACCAAATTAAGAGTCGTAAGATTTAGGTTCTGTTTCTTTCTGCCCACATTGAAGTACAAGCTAAAGAGCACATGTATTTGAATAATATCAGATGTCCATTTTCTTTCTCTCTTTTTTTTTTTTTTGTAGAGTGATCTTGAATTTGATTTGCTAATTTATAGTTCTACTACCTTATAAGTATTCACATTCTGAAGAGGGTGCTTTCTAGTAATATGAAGAGTGGTTCATAATTTTAGTTGATTTTCATCAGCTTGAGTTGTTCTTAGTTGGGTTTGCTCCTGTTAATCTTTTCTTTCTGTTCTGTGGACTTAATAGTCAAAAACTTGCCTGTTAGTGCCTGTTTCTTGTTGAAGAGAAAGGAGATTGATAGGAAAGTATAATTTGATATAAACATATTCTTAAGATAACACAAATTTTGCTTTGCTACCAACTATTTTTAAATTCCAGTGAGTATCTACATATTCATTGTAAGATATTTTAGCTTTCAAAAATCACATGTAACTTTTCTTTTTCCACAGAGTTGTGGCTTTAAATTCACATAAGTCTGAAAAAAAGAAGAAGAAGCTCTACAAAGATCCCCTTTCTCTAGATGCCATGATAAGGAAATTTCAGAAAGAGAAAGAAGCATTAAAAAAGAAAGAGTCTAACTCTAAAGCTCCACTGACTATGTTGACTACCACTCTCAGTAAATCCCCTTCATCTGCAGCTACAGCGATGGGAAATGAAGTCTCGGACTTAAATCTTAATAGTGCTGACCCAGTCCTTTCCATTTTTGGTAGCACAAATGAACATGAACTACTTCAGGAGGCTGAAAATGCCCTAGAGATGCTTGGTGATTTAGACTTTGATCGGCTACTGGATGCTACTTCCAATGGTAGCCCCGTATCTGAATCAGGGGGAGAGAATGGAAACACTCCCCAGCCAGCCCACACCTCTCAGGTTCTTTTACCCAAGGTGGTGCCTGCCCTCCCAGAAGGTCTCCCAATACGCCTTGAAAAACGCATTGAAGACCTCCGCATAGTAAGTGTAACTTTCTGAAGAGAAAGTAATTCTTTTTAACTTATTTGAAGGATGTCTTAGGGAAAAGTTTGGTTTTTTTCCTAGGTGGTGCAGTGTTTGGAGCACTGGTACTGGAATCATAAAGACCCGAGTTTAAATCTGGCCTCAGACCTTACTAGCTGTGTGACCTTGGGCAAGTCACTTAACCTCTGATTTTCTCAGTTTCCTCAAATATAAAATGGGATTGATAATAGCATCTACCTTGCAGAATCGTGATGATCAAATGAGATAATATTTTAAGGATGATGTTAGATCTTGAAGAGCATTGTGTAGGAGAAATAGCTAATAAGAATATGAAAACATGTAACCAATAGATACTTAGTAGTAATCAAGTAATTGGAAATTTTACTCTTTTTTTCCCCAGAATATCAGATAACATAGTTACCTTCCTTAAGTTATCTTAATCTTGCCCTAAAAAATTCCTTTTCTGTTTGTTATTAGTAGATAGATCAGAAATTAAGAGACTCCTTAAGATTTTGAGATAAAAAATAAATCAGTAAACATTTATTAATATCCACCTATGTGCCAGGCATTGTTCTAAACACTGGGGATACAAAAAGAGGCAAAAGACAGCCTCTGCCCTCGAAGAGCTTACAGTCTAATAAAAATAAATATCTTTGATAGCTTATGAAGAAAACATTTCAGATAACCATGAAAGTATGAATGAACAGATTCATTGATGATACTTGTTTAAACACTTAAAAAAGTGTTTTCAAGATACTAAAGTGAATCTTCTTAAGTGAATCTGCTTCTCTAAAAATACAAAATAGGCCTAGAAATAAATTGACTAATTCTAGCTCTATTTTGTAATTCTAAATACATAGAAGTTGATAAAAAGTATCCTCACCATTATAAGATATCCAGCTACAAGTGTGTTTAGGTGACAAGACCTGGGACTGACAGGATTAGGGAAAACTATAGGGTCCTAAAGCTCAGTGTTGGGGGAACAAAAAAGTACTCGAAAAAACTGAAACAGAACAGAGACTTGATGATAGGCCACACTTGCAACCTTAGGCAGTAGGTGATCATTTAGTAAATAGGTGTTTATGCTCAGTTCAGGTAAGCAAACTTTTTTTTTTTTCAGTACATACTGTCTACAGAGCACTGTGCTATACCCTGAGGGAAATAGAAAAATTTGAGGTGATCTCTTCTCTCATAATACTTAGAGCCTTGTAAAGTGATGAGAGACATAAATAGGTATCTCTGATATGTAGTAATATGTGAGCAGCACATGAGAGAGGTGTAGAGGTATGTTTAGGTCCACTGGGGGAAAATGTCTTTACTGATGAGGCAATCATGGGAGGCTTCATGGAGGAAGGGAGATAGATGGAAGTTAATTAGATAGATAGGAATTCATTTAGCAAAGAGGAAAGATGACCTTCTCAGCATAGGGAACAATGTTCTTAGACACTCTTAAAGCAGGAAAGCCCAGAGTGTCTTCAGGAAACACTGCATTCTGCCTGGAGCAGAGGACAGTAATCTGAAATAATGCATGTTGGCACTAGTTTGTAGAGTGTCTTCTGTGCCTGGAACAAGAATTTGAACTTAAGTCCTCAGGCTTCATGGAGCCGCTGAAAGATTTTGGGCAGAAATGTGACTTGAGGATAAATTATAACCTGAAATAGAAAAAAGAGCATTGCAGCATTCTATCTTAGAAACTTAACCATATTAATTTTTTCCCTAGTCAGTGATTGTTTTGTTTATTTCATTTATAATTCTCTATAAAACTGGACGTTGAGCACTTGATAAATATTCTGAACGCACAGAAAGTGGGATAGGTAATAGAGTGTGACCAGTTTGAGGAACAGGAGATTAGGCCTTACCCATTATCCTTATCACATTCAGCATCCTTTTGCAGTCCCACTAAATTATAGCGATAGGTTAAAGGATTAAAGAAGTTAAAATAAATGTTCGTGTCTGGGAATTAAGGCTTTCTACTGTATTTACTGGTGTCATATAATAATACTAGCCACACTTACCTTCTCTAGAAAGTTTATTAGTGGTATTTGATGGGAGTGTGTAAGTTGAGAGAAGCCAAGGATCATATGAAAAGAGCTTATTGCATCCTTGTCTTTCTCTTAAAAAATTTAAGGCAATGGGCAGACTTGTGGGCTCCTCTCCTCTCCATAGCCACAAAGTAAATGTGCTGTTAGGAAGAAGTTTGTTCTCCTTTGGCTAGACTACCCCTGGAATCACAGTAGAAAATCAGTCAACAAAGAGGCACTTGGGGCAGCTAGGTGGCGCAGTGAGTAGAGCACCAGCCCTGGAGTCAGGAGGACCCGAGTTCAAATGTGGCCTCAGACATTTGACACATGTACTAGCTGTGTGACCTTGGGCAAGTCACTTAATCCCAATTGCCCTACCCAAACAAAACAAAGAGGGACTTAAATTGCTAGGCGCTATGCTGTTGGCCAAAGTCATCCTGTTATCCTCATTGTCACATCACCTGACATCTTCACCATTTGGACCTGCCTCCATCTCTTTTCTAAACAGTGTACCAGGTAGGTTATAACCAGAATCAGGCAGAACTTCAAGGAGAAGATAATGAGGGATGGTGTCCAGGAGTTTCGAATGACAGAACAGAGAAAAAGAGGAGGCTCAAGGTGAAAGGTCTCTATTTTCTTAGTAAAGTATAAGGGTTAGGTCCTTTGCTGAGAGTGTACAAGGAACCTGAATATAGAATGAAAGAAATTAAAGTGCTTCTGGCAGCAGAAAGATTACATCTACTTAGCCAAGTGTTTCAAGCCAAGTTCTTCCTGGAATATGGCATACTAAATGTCACAGCCAAATGACCAGATATATCTGTTTCTGGACGTAAAGCAGTTGCCAGCCAGCCAGAAGTAAGGATTGCATATGAAAGGACCTGAAAATCTGCATCTCAGATGTATGCTCTATCATTGGTCAGTTTTCTACCGAAGAGCATCTTTACCTGGTGACGTAGGCCTTTGAAACATAAGCACTATCCCCAAAACTAAGTGACAAGAAATGGTAGAGAAAAATAGAGAATGACAAACACTAGAGTCGATAGCAGAAGTGATAGTCGTTTCTAGAACATGTAGCAATAGTGGGATTTAGAAACTGTGACAGAGGAAGCAAGAATCAGACAATTTCCATAGAAATAGAGCAAACCTGTTGATTGATGAAGAGTGAGTAGTGCTGTAGTCTGGTGGAGGGACAAAGAACCTACTGATACCTCAGTGGTCCCTAGGATATCCATGTATCAGACTAAACTACATCAGCCAGAGGACAGATATTTAGTGGACACTTGTTGAGATCATTCTGTAGAAGTAGGGTTAGTGTATATTTTTACTGTCTTTCAGTATTAGATACTCATTAACTCACTCCTTGTGCCAGGATGTTGTTTAAAATATAAAATATAACTAAAGAAGAGATTTCATGAGGAACTTGCACCATTCAAGTTCTCTATGAGACTTTAAAACTCATACCATTAAAAATGCCTTTTTAAAATGTTACCTAAACTTGAAATAGTGTTAAGTCAAATATTAAAGAGGACCTATAGAAAATTGTGGCCTGATGTCATATATGTGTGATATATGTGACAGAAGTGTCATTTTTTTCCTTGTCATTTGTTCGTTTTAGAGTTACTCTTCTCCAAAGTACTGTGGCACAAATTCTTGAAATAGTAGGGGTAGGTTAACTTTCCCTATAAATAAGAGGCCTGTAAGGTGGATGGTGATGGGAGAATGAGAAATCAGAGCTTTTTTACTCTTGGGCAGCCAGCAATTCAGTTTTCCACAGACTGGGAGAGAAAGAGGTGGTGTGAGTTTACTAACCATAGGGAATGAATCTGGGTAGAGTAGCAGTAAATTAGAGCAGCTTCACTGATGGTGGCATATGAATAGAATGTTTTCTGTCTCAGCTCTGCCTCATGGTGTCTTAGAATTGTGCATTAAGCTATTGAGTGCCATATTTCCTGTGTACAATCTTATGCCTTCCCTCAAATTTCTGATTGACTCGTCTCTTACTTAGGCATCCTTAACTAAGTCAACAAGCATTTATTAAATATCTACTATGTGCCAGGCACTGTGCTAAGCCCTGTGGGACAAAGAAAAAGCAAAAGACAGTCCTCTACTCTCAAAGAGCTCATTGTCTAATGCCTACTATTAATTAATATAGTTACAGTTGTTCTCAGCAGTTCTCTGAATCCTTAGTTCTATGGTTACGTACCTTACATTTTGTTCCAGTTCATGTTTTGTCCACGTGTTCTGATCTGTATTTTTTTGCCTCAACTTGTGCACTAGATTGTAAGCTCCTTAAGGACACAAGGACTGTCTTTTGATTTCTGTGCTATTATAGTAGAAAGTTTGACTTGGTGCCACATTCATCAGAGCCCAATAGGAAGGGAAGCACAGATCTGATCATGTCACTATCTTTTTCAAGAAGCTTCACTGGCTTCCTTTTGTCCCTAAGAGAATATACAGATTCTTTGTTTTGAAACTTGAAAACCTTCACAGTCTGACAACCTATATTTCCAGAGTAATTTCAGATTACCATCGTGCACTCTATATTCTTATCAAACAGACCTGTTTGTTCCCGTACAAATGATGTTCAGTCTTTCTCCTCTATATCTTTGTACAAGTTTTCCCCCATTCTTGAAATCATCTTCCTCTTCACCTCTGTCTTTTGGAATCCCTAGTTCTCTTCAAGGAATTGCTATAGTGGCACTTTCTTCAGGAGGCCTGTCCTGATGTTGCCACTTGTTAGTGTTTTCCCTTTTAACATTGCTTTATATGTACTTTGTGTATATACTTTGTGTTTTCTTACCTATGTACTTGCATGTTGTTTGCCAGAGTAGAATATATGTAGGGACTGTTTTGTTTTTGTATCCTGAGGGCTTCACACAGTGTTTGGCACTCAATAAGTACTTGTACAGTTGAATTCTTGAGTTAAGTCCAGCCAAGGAATGGTTAGACAAGTAAGATTAGCACCATGAGAAGAGTGTCAAGAAAGCCAAAGAAGGAGAGTACACAAGATGATTGGGGGCTGGGGGGAGGGGGGAGAGTTGGTGATGAGGAGAGGAGGTCGATACTGTTTTTTTTTAAGTAGTATCTTTTTCCCGATTACATATCAAGACAATTTTTAGTGTTCATTTTTACAAGATTTTGGAGGTCAATACTGTTAAAAGTTACTGAAAAATCTAGTAAAATGAAGACTGAGAAAACAGCATTATATTTAGCATTTTATGAGATTGTGGGTAATTTAGGAGAGCAATTTCATTAGATTGGTGAAGCAAACAAAACAAAACCAAAAAAAAAAACGGATTACAGAGGACTCTGCAGTGAAAGGATATATAGTTTGGGACAAATTGTTTTTTAGGCAGAAATACCTCTAAACTGGAGAAGAGAAATTGATCAGGCAGTTATAGTTTAAGCCTTTATCTGGTTTTGCTCTGATTGTGTACTCACTAAACTCCTCTATGATATGGTTCCATAAGTGCCTAACCACTAGGAAGTAGGAGTTCTGTGTAGATAATTGGTCAAATATTGAAATATGTCTTCCTCTCTATGTAAATAAATAGATATTTTGGTTTGTAAATCAGGCTCTTATAAATTTGATTAGTGTAAATCAGTTCCTCAGAGTTTTCCTGTACCTGCTTAAATAGTTTCTAAAACTGGAAAGCTATAGACTAGAACTTAGAGCCAGAGGTAAAAGATATAGATTAATTCCACCCAAAAACAGATTGGTCTCCTTATCCTCGTGGGAGCATCTTTCTGCCAACAACTGAGTGTACTAAGAGAGCTGCTATTTAAAGTGGCCCTCTGGTCATTTATTTTAAGGACAGATCATTAACTTACCACTTCTTCTAACCTTATGTGAACATTTACATATACGTTAGAATTTAACTGCTTTTAAATGGCTGAGCTCTCTTATCTGACTTTCATATACCACACTAAAATTTGTTCACATGCTAGTGTTTTCAGTATTTATATCATTTTTCCCTGCGAAGTCCCCTGGGAAACCATCCTCATTGTGCCGCCTGTTGGGTATTTGAAGTTTTGCTAGCAGAGTTCCGATTTTGCCTGGTTTTGCCCTCCTGGAAATGCTTGGAGCACAATCCAAGGCAATAGAATGTCTGTTTTGCGAGGACCAGCCTATATAGCTTAAAAGACCCTCATTGCTAGCAGACTGCCCACTGGTTAGGAATTCTTTTGCCATGAGAAACAGAATCATCTTTCCTGCTGCCACGTCTTCCATTTCTGTAGTGATAACAACAGAGTGGTAGCAAGGGGTGCTAAAAACCATACCACCTTCAGACTGTCAGAAATATTAACTTTGCTGTTGTTCTTTTAACTGTAATATCTTTGTCCAAGGACCAGCAAGTAGACTGACTCCTTCTAGAGGAACTAAAATGTACCAGTCTTGATCTTCTTTGTTGTAAATTATATTGAAATTAAATGGAAGGCTGGCTCATAGCTTTCCTCACAGTGGCAAATGGAAGGAGATGGTGAAGTTGATTTTATTGTTTTGCCAAAGACCACAGGAAATATTTCATAAAACATTTATTCATCTTGTATTTTAAAGTCAGTATAGTTTTAAAAATATACTTGGTGAATTGAACACAAAATAGGGATAGGCAAGGACAGCAAAAAAAAAAAAATCTGTTGGAGTAAGAAATGAAAGAGACTAAAGACTTTTGCACTCTGCAGAAGCCTCAAATCTACATCATGAATACTTGCTTTGAGGGAAAAAATATAAGAAGGTTCTTGACATGGAGAGCACTGACTAGCATCACAGAAATGAAATTGATTACATTTTAACCGATAAGAGAGGACTCATTCCTGTTGACTTATTCCTTGGTTAGCTCTCTGCACACTGATGCAGTGCAGTGTGGTTTGAAGAGGGCTTTCTTTGCAAGTTCAAGTTCTGAAATGAGGAACCTTGATTGATGACCCCACTCATTTCAGTTTCTATATTTTGCTGCAAAATCTTCTCCAGATTAAGGATTATGTGGTAACTCAGAGTCTGTACTAGGTAAAGGAAAAGGAGAAAACTAAGGCATGAGATTTATCTAAATGAGACTTATTTGAGGGTGTTCTTTATAGCCAGCTGAAGATGGGTACAGGGTGCTGTGATCTTCCAAATGTGCATCCAGATTGGGATGGTAATGTTGAAGCTCTCTAGATAGTTTCCCATCCTTCTACTTTTGTACTGGCAGATTTCTCATCTCTGATAAGGAGCTCCCTCCTTTTTGGGTGTTCCAGAATGTCGATTGGTGAGGAGCAAGGTGTTATCTGTTACCTTAACTTTCAGATTTTCACTTTTGGATTTTTGAGCCCAGAAATTGCTTTAAGAGGGATAAGGATATGGGGTTGGAATATTTCCTGTTTCACTTCAAATTGGTGAAAAAAGGTGATACAGAGGATCTTATTTAAGATCTCGTGTTGTATGGGCTGTTTGGGCCCCGATAGACATTTATCTATAAAGTTATAATTGGGGAAATAGGGACAGATGGCTTCAGTTGGTTTTAGGGATGAGAGCAAAATCATGAGAGAAGATATTAAAACTAAGTTGGTATATAAGAGAGTAGCCGCTTAATATGCAGATATGTCTTTCAGTGTTCTGCCTTAAAATTGCCTGGACTGGGGTATATGTATGGCCTTGAATTCTTATCTCAGTGAGAATCAGAAGCCCTCTTCTACAGTTACTTATTGAATTTTCCCTTGAATTACTAAATAAAGATCCCACCTTGGGGAGGAAAGCCTTTAGTTATGAATACAACTCTGTATAAATGTAAGTATGTACTTTTAAAAAAAAATTTATTAACATGTATTTTTCTCTCCCTTCTCCACTGGAAAAAAAAAAGACCCTTGTAACATAAATGCATAATCGTGAAAAACAAATTCCCATATTTGCCATGTCCAGAAATGTCTCATTTTGCACATTTAGTCCATTACCACTATGTCAGGGGTAGGTAGCACTCTTTATCTTTGATCTTGGAAAATTGATGTTTGCATTGATCAAAACTCTTATGGCTTTCAAAGTTGTTTGCTTTTGCAGTGTTTCATGTATACATTTTCTAACAAGCAATTTAAAGAGGAAGGATGATCCTTGTAATCAGTCAACAAGCATTTGTTAAACTCTTATTTTTGTGTCAGTCATTCTGTATTTAGGGATACAAAAAAACCCCCCAACAATCTCTGCTTTCAAGGACAGTATAAGAAGTTAGTCTGAAAGGGGGATGGTATTAGTGGGGGCAAATGTGGGAGAGGCCTCCTGCAGAAGATGTCTTGAGGTGTCTTGAAAGAAGCCAGGGAAACTAGGAATCAGAGGTCAAAGGGCAGAGCATTCCAGGAATGGAAGAGAGGCAGTGCAAGGGTATGGAGTTCAGAGTTAGAATGTTGTATTTGTGAAACTGCCAAAAAACCAAGGTGGCTGGAGCACAATGCACAAGACTGAAGTGGAAGACCACTAGGAAGTTAGGAAGGGGCTAGGTTATGAAGAGTTTTAGATGCTGAATAGGATTTTATATTTGATCTTGGGATTAATAGGAAGCCATTGGAACTTTCTGAGTTGGGAGAGTGATCAGTTCAGGTAAGAGTGAGGTACATCTGATTCCTATTTCCCCCACCTCTTCCTTTATGTTTATATAGGCTTCATCTCATGTACTTCATTTATGAGACACAGACAGCAAGTTCTACCCTCCTTATTCCTTTTTTGTATACTAATGTATGCCTTTAACTCTCCGCTTTCTTTCTCTTCTTAAGACTTTCAGAACAGAACCGGTCCACTCTCAGATTGTCTATTTGTCTTACTTAACTACCTCAGAACATTTTAAAGACATTAATGGTCTGAAGGAACACTCCTTTCTCTCCCTATTAGAATGTTAATTTCATCATTGTACAATCATTTTAGTTAAGATCATTCTTAGAAATTGTTGGGTAAATGACGAAATCAAAAAGCATTTATCAAGCACTTACTATGTGACCAATATTGTGTTGAGCTGTGCATATACAAATAGAAGAGGCCAGACGGAACCTTCTCTCAAGGAATTTGCACTTTAATTGGAAAAGACAACACACAAAAGAATGTTCAGCCACATGTGGAAAGGCCTAGGAGTCCTACAGGTCCAGTGGTAGAGTGGATGGAAAGGCTTAGGTAGGTCAGATAACAGAGTAGGGGATGGTAAAGCACAGAGGCAGTGCAAGTGTGCCAGCTTTATGATTATACCAGCAACCTGAGCAGAGGAGAGGCGAGGAAGAAAGGCACTCTTGATGGTAGAGTATCTCCTTAGCTGTCTTAAATGGGTTCTGGGATAGTTGGGGGGCAAAGACAGGGATACAAATTGAATAGAGTACTCATGGTTTTTGGGAGGTGTTTTTCCTTATTGAGTTTGTAAGCATACAGAGAGGACAGCTCTTGTAAGTATTATGCTGTTCAGTGTCGGTATCATCCCATATCCTACAGTAGCAAACTAGGCATTAATAGTCAGCCCTTCGTAAGTTGAGTCTTTAAGTCATGTAGTGTCATTGGTTTGAAGTAAAATTGAAATTTACAGTACCATAACCAATATAGTCTAATGTGTGCACAATAAACTGTTCAAACACCAAATAAAATGATTTTTTGATTTACTGGTGCTTCTGTTCCCCACAATTTTGTGTGGTTAATTCTGAGTTGACCATACTGAAAAAATGCGTTTTCATCATAGATTCTGTTGCTGGACCAAGCTAAGGATTTATTCTAAATATTTAATAATATTCTAAAAGTTCATTTTATTGGAAATATGGGAAGAGAATGTTTTATGTTTCCTTTTGATTTTTAAGAAGATAACTGAATAGGATGAAGGGCATATAGGTTTCTGGGTCTCTGTTTTGTGTTTAATCTTTATCTCAAGATAGTTTGTTTATTATGAAAGTTATAGCAAACATTAGTTTTTACTTTATACTGTGTATGTTCTAGGCTGCCAAGCTTTTTGATGAAGAAGGTAGGAAAAAATTCTTCACACAGGATATGAACAACATTCTACTGGAGTAAGTAACTAATTTCTTTGGTTAAGAACCCCTGAGATAATTGTTACATTTGTTTCTATTAAAAAGAAACAGTGTATTGGGTTAGATAACAAAAACCAGTGGTTCTATATCATATTTCATGGAGGTGCCTTCACTAAATAGATCTTTTCCAATGAAGGCTAAGTGACCAGTTGTTAGGAATATTATAAAGAGGATTCTTGGTAAAGTATGATTTGTGTTCAGCTAGCTTCTGAGGTTCCTTCCTATTTTGAGATTCCATGAAATCCTAGGTTCGCTACATTGTTTTACTGTGGTATTTCTCTGGGCTTATGAAAAATTATTCCCCTAATTATTGGCTTTTAGTGAGAATTAATATAAACTATATAAATGTTTGTAACAAGTGTTTATGGCCCAGTGGAAAGTGTCTTAAATGAAAGCGCTAAAGAATGAAGGAAAGAAAGTAACATATACAAGTACACATGTATGTGCACATGCGCAATATCAAATTAATAGCCATTTGGTTAGAGTATAATACTGGTGAGCCTGTGGGTTAATGAGTATTGCCAAAGATTGTAACAAATGTTGACTGTTGTTCCCAAAGGCAGCTGGGTGTAAAATTGACAAGATTTTGTTCCTGTAACTGAAGAAGAAAATAAAATGTATGCCCAGTTGTGGAACTTAAAGTGAATAGCTTTTTTGATAGTTATACAGAGACAAAAGAGAGTACAAACAAATGCGTAGCATAAAGTGATACATGACATGCAGGCACTTAATAAATATTAATGTTAGTTAATCCTGGCAACTTTTTGCAGTAGATTATACTCACTTCTTAAGAAAGAAGCTTGTTTTTTTTTTTAACCTTCACAATAGTCTGGCCCACTTAACCCGATGTGTGAAGACACTTAGTCCCCTCCCCATGGGTTGTGTGTGGTATGTTCTCCCAGGTTCCCCCTTCTATAGTCATAGCCAGACATTCATTCCCCTCCTGCCTTCATCAACCCTGTCACTTTCCTTTACATTACTTCCCCCCTTTTTAACTAGAACTACCAAGTGATGTACTCAGTAATGCCCAAATTCCATGACTTAGAGCTCTTAGTCTTCTTTCTGTTTTTTCCTTCCATTTAGTATACTCAGCAGTCCTAGATCATTTTTTTTTATCAGCAAACGGCAATATCCTTTTTCATCTTACCCCCTAGGCAAGAGCAAAGCCATTCCTGTATCAAGAAAATGATGCCAGATGTTCATCACTCCCAGGACATGACACCCCAAGTCAGCAGACTCCCTGCATTCTAGAGTTGCCCTGTTACTTTTTAAAATAGAATTTTCTGCTCAGTTTCTTTTCCGAGGTAGAATTCCTAGCTTGTATTTTTTTCAGTGAGAAGTGATTTGCTATGAGGATGGGATGCATGCAGAATTCAGTAAAACTTAATAAATTTATTTTGCATAATCCATCTCCCCTCATCTGACCTCCTTTTCTTCATAGCCTCAGCTATTTCATGGATTTTCTTGAATCACTCACCTCCTTAACCTCTTTCCATTCTTGTTCTGCTAACCAGGTTTAGATAACTTACATCATTCATCTTCTTCAATCCTATTCTCATGTTGAAGCACCTGCTCAGGAAGTCACAAAACCACAGACGTTTTTACTTTGTGTACCCAGTGCTACATGAAAAGCCTTCTCATCTTGACAGCTTCTTATTCCTTTACAAAGTTTCCTCCTGTGCTTATTAATCTTTTACTAGTCCTCACAAACTGCCATCACTCATTTTTATACCTTTTTCTTCCTAGCTCCTAGAAAGAAGCCTCTCCATTCCTTGTCTCTACTTTTTTTTTTTTTACCATCTGCTCATTTCTCTAATTGTGTCTTTTCCAAAGTTGCCAATGAACTTCTTACTATTAAATCCAGTAGCCCTTATTTAGCTGTCATCCTTATGCCCTTTCTGTAACATTTGATATTGTTATCCTCTTCTTGGATATCCTTTTTAATTTTATTTTTAATTCTTAGATTCTGTGACAAATCTCTGTTTCCTTCTACTAATTGTATGATTGTTCCACTTTAGTCTCTTTTGCAACTGCCCGTGTATCTCTTAAGCGTAATTATTCCCAAAAGCACTGTTGTGGACCCTTTTTACTTTCTAAACTCTCTTTGGGTGACATTTGCTTCCATAGTAGTATCTCGTGTGTCTCAGAAATGTATGGGACCTCAGAGACTATCTAGTCCAATCCGTATTTGAACAAGAATCTTCTCTATAGTACATCACCAAGTATTCATCCAGCCTTTCCGTAAAGATCTGTAATTGAGTGGGAATCTATACCATCCCAAAGCAACATATTCCTCTTTAGATAGCTCTGATTGTTCAGAAGTTTTTCCCTAAATCAAGGCCAAGTCTGTCTCTCCACAACTTCTATTTATTGTTTCACTCTTTAGCTCAGTAAATACCTCCAGAATTTAAACTGCCTTGCTGTCTTTCTAGATCAGCAGTGCTGGTCATCTCTATTTAGTTGTCCATTGGTATTTAAAATGCGCTATGTCCAAAATGGAGCTCATCATTTTCGTTGTTCTCCCCCCACCTCCCACCCCCGCCCCTTAACACATACACTTTTAGCTTGTCCAAATTCACTTAATTTCTGGCTAAGTTACTTAAATTTGTAATCTTGGAGTCCTTACCTCTTCCCTCTTCCATATTCTAACTCCCCACTGTCCTATCCCACCATGTGCCAAGTTTTGCTGAGTCTGCATGTACACAATCTTTTACATGTTTCTCCTCCTTCTGAAATAGCCATTACCCTAATGCATGCTCACAAGTGCTTCCTAATGGCTTTTCAGCCTTGCCTCTCTGGATCTTCTCTGTCTCTGTACCTCTCTCTGTTGGTATCCTCATTAGCTGGCTTTGACTATCAAGTCTGATCAGATGTCTCAAAGATGTACATGTCCAGCCCTGTTCTCTCTTCTGAGTTCTGCTTTTGTTTCACCAATTGCCTTTTGGACATTTCATATTTGGACGTCCTAGAGACATCTTAATTCAACATATCTGAAACAGAACTCACTCAACCCTGCTACCATATTCACTTGCTTCCGTCTGAGTTGCCACTATTCTATTTCCCAGATTTATAGCTTTAGTTACAGACTTTTTACTATTTCTCATTCCACATACCTAGTCAATTGCCAGATCTTGTCTTTCCTCCCCAACATCTCTCACATCTGACCCTTTCTTACATCTCTTGCCTGGAAGGTACCTCCTGATTATTCTCCCTGACTTAAATCTTTCCCTTTTGAACAATCCTCCATACTCTTCCCAAAGTTATTTCTCTTAAGCACCTATCTGATCATATTATTCCCCTATTCAATAAGCTCCAATGGTTCTCTATTGCCTCAAGGATAAAATACAAACTCCTTTGTTTTAAAAACTTCTAAAACCCTTCAAAATCTTTCTCAGCCTTTCTTTGCAAACTCATTATACATTACTCACATTCCTGCACTCTATGGTCTAAATTGGCCTTATTTTTGTTTCTTACACATGGATTTCCATCTTCTATCTTTATTCTTTTGCACTGACTATTCTTCATACTTGGAAGGCATTTCCTCCTCATCTCCACTTCATAGATTCCCTCTTTTCCTTTAAGATAAAGGTCAAGCACCACCTTCTACTTGAAACCTTTTTTGATCTTCCCAACTATTGATTCCTTTCCTCCCTATCTTGTATTTTTATTTATACTATGTATAATTATTCTATGCCTACATGTTGTTTGTCCTGATTGAATATAAAGTCCTCGAGGGTATGAATTGTTTTATTTTTTTGTCTTTGAATCACTGATTTGTAGCATAGGGTTTGGAAAATAGAGGTGCTTGATAAATGTTTCATTGACCTCAGAAGTTCTATTTTATATTTGGTTATCTCTAATTATTTTGTAACTAACTATTTTATATTTGGTTATCTCTAATTTTTAGGGTGTTTTTTTCTTTAAAACTTTAAACCATGCAGCTTCCACCTATTGCTCCTTTGAGGTTAAGGTGAACAAGTGTGATTCCTCTTCAATATGGTAGCCTTTAAGATACTTGAAGAGAACAGTCATATCCCTCTCTTCTTCAGGTTAATTGTCTCCACATTCCTTAATATACTCTACCTTCTCACCTTCCAGATCATCCTCTGGTTGTACTCCAACTTATATCCTTCCTAAGATATGATGTCCAGAATTGAGTACAGTATTCAAATTTGCTCTGATCACAGAAGGATGGAGGAAACTTGTGCTTCTCTTAATGCAACTTACAAGAGCCCGTAGTCTTTTTGGCTCTCATGGCTCACTCTTCACTTATAGTCACTAAAATCCCCCAGATCTTTTTCATAGGAGTTGTTGTTAAGCCACATTTTTATCATCTTGTACTTGTGAGGTTAATCGTCTTGAACCAAGGTATAAAAATTTAGACTCATCTTTATTAAATTTAATCTTACTAGATTTGGCCTATCATTCAAGCCTGTAAAGATCTTTGAGATTCTAACTTTATCATTTAATGTGTTAACTCCATTCCTCTGCTTCATGTCATCTGCATATTTGATAAGTACACCATCCATGTTTCTTATTAATAATAGCTGACATAACGTTTTAAAGTTTACTTTCTCCCATTTTATAGAAGAGGAAACTGAATCCCAGAGGGGTTTAGTGGATTGCTCATGGCAACCCAGCTAGTAACTGTCAGAAGTGAGATTTGAACATATGTCTTCCTGATTCCATGCTATGTACTAGATGTACTATGCCACATTGTCTTTCTTGGATTTAATCAAAATCATTAATAAAATTATTGAACAATAGATTGTCAAAAACACATTCCTGGTACGTTCTATTAGAGAGTTCTGTACTTTTTTGGTTTAGCTATTGAACCAATTCCAAAATCATCTAACTGTACCATTAGTTTGGTGTAGTTGAGAACTCTGCACTTAGAAAAAGAAGAGGACCTGGGTTTGAATTCCTTCTCTGCCACTTGCTATCTCTTTTCCTTTGCACCAGCCACTTAACCACTGATCTTTTTTCAGCTTCAGTTTTCTCATCTGTAAAATGAAAGTATTGACCTCTACCTTTAAGAACCTTTCCAGTCCTAGGTCTTTGATGCTGTGATTTTTATGGTCATTTAGTCCACATTATTCTACCTTATTCAGGAGGTTAGTATGAGAGACTCTTAAATGTTTTCCTGAAATTTAAGTGCACTTTGTTCACAGCATTTCCCTGACTTCTACAATCTACTTACTGTCAAAAAAGGAAATGAGATGAGTCTACTGTGATATTTTGTTAATTAAACCATACTGACGTAGTTGTCACTGCTTTTCTTTCTGAATGTTCACAAACCATCTCACAAACCATCATAGAAGTCAGGAACATTGACTTCTATTGACTGTTGACTATATAAAACTATTGACATAGTTTTAGATTCTATGTAGTTCTCTTTATCAAAAATCAGAACATTTGCCCTTGGGCAAATGTCTCCAAGATCTTGTAATGATTACTCATGGCACTCAACAATTACAACTGCCAGTTCTTTCATTTGTACTTTAGATTATGATTTACCTGGGCCTGGTGACTTCAACTTATTGAGTACAGCAAGGTGAAACATTACCATCAAATGAGATCAAATTAAATAATATTTGTAAATCTTCTGGCACATAGTAGATACCATATAAATAAAGTATTCCTGTGGAGAAATCAATCAACAAACATTTCTTAAGTGCTGTGAAAGAAAATCTGTTTTCTGTATTTGGGGCACAAGTCCAACAGGAACAGTTTTATTAATTTAGATTATTTTAATCTAAGAATTTTTCTGCCTAGAGAAAAGTCCAAACTGACAGAATCTCCTCATGGCCTCCTCCTTCCCCTTCCTTTCACCTCTGTTGCTTGATTTCCCCCCAAAACCACCATGCCATGCCTCTTAATTTCCCCATTTCTGTTAACTGTACTTCCAGTTACCCAGATTTGCAACTTTGGAATCATACTGAACTCCCTTACCTCCCCAAGTCCATTCTATGGCCAAGTCTTGTCACTTCTACCTCTACAATGTCTCTTGCATTCCTTCTCTCTTTTCATGCACCTATCATCCTGGTTCATCTGAACTACTGCAGTATCTTCCTAATTGTTCTCTGCCTCCAATCATTTTTCAAATATGTCTTCCACACAGCTTCCAAAGTGATACTGTTTTTAAAGCATAATTTTCACCATGTTTCTTTTGCTTAAGAACTTCCAATGGTTAGTTCTCTGTTGCCTGTATGATCAAATTCAAGCTCTTCTTTTTGTCTTTTAAAGCTGTTAACAGTGTGGCTTATTCTCCTTTGTATACTCTGTGGGCCAACCAAACTGGCCTATTTGCTGTACCTAATGTATTCTGTCTTCCATCTCCATGTCTTTCTATTGGGCAAACTTCATGTTTGGAGTGCATTCTGTCCTAATCTTGGCTTCTTACAATCCCAAGGTCTTTTTTTTCCAGAAAAGAAATCATTCAGTAGACATCAAGTGCCTCATGTGTTAGGCACTGTGTCTTCATTGTGCATCACCACCTCTGATCATTCTAGGCTTTAGCACCCTTGGGAGTGTTCTTATAGGACTCTGTCTCTCTTCAGTATCCTTGCACAGATTAAGTGCTTAATAAGTTTCTATTGAATAGAGCTCGATGGAATCTTCATTTTCTTGCACTTGCTTCCATCTTCTGTATGTAGAAAACTCCTGCTACTAATACAAACCAGAATCTTTTCTGCATCTTACACTCTTTTTAAAAAAATTTATTAATTTTTAGTTTTCAGCATTCACTTTTACAAGATTTTGAGTTCCAAACTTTCCCCCCTTCCCTTTATTTCACCTTCCCCAAGATGACATGCAATCCGATATAGGCTATACACATATAATCATGTATTATAATGTATTTCCACTTTAGTCATGCTGTAAAAGAAAAATTAGAACAAAAGGGAAAAACCAAGAGAAAGAAAAAAAAAACCCAAAATAGAAAATAGTATGCTTTGATATGCATTCAAACTCCATGGTTCTTTCTCTGGATACAGATAGCATTTTCCATCATGAGTCTTTTGGAGTTGTCCTAGATCATTGCATTGCTGAGAAGGGTTAAGTTTAATGAAGTCTGTTGTTACACGATGTTGCTGTTACTGTGTAGAATGTTCTTCTGGTTCTGCTCACTTCACTCAGCATTAGTTCATGCATGTCTTTCCAGGTTTTTCTGAAATATGCTTGCTCACCGTTTCTTATGGAGCAGTATTATTCCATTGCATTCATATATTACAACTTGTTCAGCCATTCCCCAATTGATGGGCATCTCCTCAATTTCCAGTTCTTTGCCACCACAAAAAGAGCTGCTATAAATATTTTTGTACATGTGGGTCCTTTTGCCACTAACTCCAGCAACAGTGCATTAGTGTTCCAGTTTTCCCACATCTAATCCAACATTTATCATTTTCCTGTTTTGTCATGTTAGCCAGTCTGATAGGTGTGAGGTGATACCTCAGAGTTGTATATATATTTTAGAAATGAGGCCTGTATCAGAGACCCTGGCTGTAAAAATTGTTTCCCACCTTTCTGCTTCTCTTCTCATCTTGGTTGCATTGGCGTTCTGTCTCTTGTTTGATCATAATTTCTTCTCTTCTCCACAACTCTGACAGGTAAATTATTCCTTGTCCTCCTAATTTGCTTATAGTTTTACCCTTTATGTATAAATCCTGTACCCATTTTGACCTTGTCTTGGTATATGGCAACATACAATCTTTAAAGAGTTGCTTGGAACACTTGAGAGGTTAAAAGGCTTGCAGAGGGTCATGTCAGTAAGTATCAGAGGCAGTTCCAGAATCCAGATCTTCAGGATTCAGAGGCCAGCTCTCTGTCCATTGTACCACACTTTTTCTTCTACACATTCTGTTAAAAATTTGAATTGGTCGATGCATTTCTTGTCTAGCCGTATTAGTCCTGAATAGCAGTTTTACTGTTTCTACCTTTACCTTTTGAAGCATGAAATTATCATTACTGTTAATTCATGAACCTGTTAACAAACACATTCTATTTTCCACTGATTACGATTCTCTATTTCATAGGCAAGAAAATCTATTTCTGTAGAGAAAACAGTCAGCCAACAAACATTTATTAAATGCTATGGAAGAAAATTCTACTCTCTGTATTTTAACCACAAGCCCGACAGAAACAGTTTTATTAATTAGGATTATTTTGGTCTAAGCATTTTTTTCTGCTTAGCGAAAAGTCCAAACTGCCAGAGTCTTCTCATCCCATTAGCCATTTTGTAGTTAAAATTTGTAATATTTCTGAGCAAAGAAATTTCACAACATATTAGAATATAGTTGCAGAGCTTAGTTCATTTAGTTCATTTAACAAAATGTATTTATCAGACAGTACAGTTGTGACTTAAAATGTGGGCTCACAGTTATTTTATCTGGTTAAGGATGGAGATAGGCAGTGACCTTAACTAAGTTAAAGTAGTCCCGACTCTTAAATCTACTTAATACCTTTAATCCACCTTTTTGGTACCATAGAATATATTCTTAACCTTTTACAGAGTTTCCTAACAGAAAGTAGTTAGATTTTTTTAAAGGATGGATAAGTTTGTTATCATAGGAGATTGATTAAGTACTAATAAGGTTTCCTTCATTCAAATGAATTTGGAAAGGACTTGAGACTGGATAAATATTTCTTAATATTTTCTTTAAGCAAAAGGAGGCCTTAATATGCTTCCATGGCACCTACTGTATGCCATGCACTGTGTTAGGTGCTGGTGATACAAAGTAAAAAAATCAAAGAAATCTGCTCTCAAGAATTTTATATTCTAGTGGGGGAGACAACAAAGATATATGTAAAGAGAATAAATAACAATTAGTTTTAATACAAGTTATTTAGGGATGGTTAAGATACTAGCAGTTGGAATCAGAAAAGGCTTCATGTAGCTGAAGATGTTTGAGTTGTATCTTCAAGGAAGAGAGATTCTGTGAGGTGTGGAAGTAGTGAGAGTATTCATTTCAGGCATGCAAGGATGGCCACTATAAAAGCATAGATGAGACAGCAGTTGAAATGATGTGAGAAACAGAGAATTAGGCTGGTCTGCACAGTAACAGTGCAGGAGGTGGGGTAATGTACATGTGCATTGTACATGTACATGATGCTAAAAATATAAGTTGGGACAAGATCGTGAAGGGCCTTAAAAGCTGAACAAAGGAGCTTGTTTATCCAAAGGCAGTCAGGAGCCATTGAAATTTGAGTAGGACAGCAACGTGGTCAGATCTGCGCTTAGGAAAATTTTTTTGGATAGTATTAGGTGGCTAGGCTTTGCAGTGGATAGAACACTGGGCTTCAAATCAGAAAAGACCTGAGTTCAAATTCAGTCTCAAACACTTCCTATCTGTGTGACCCTGGACAAGTCATTTAACCTCTGTCTGCCTCATTTTTCTCAGCTGTAAAATAGAGATAATATTAACACCTACCTCCTGTGGTTGTGAGGGTCAAATGAGATATTTGTAAAGCGCTTACTGTAGAGCCTGACACATAGTTGCTTAATAAATGCTTACTTCCTGTTCCCTTCTTCCCCATTAGAATATAGGTTGGAGTGGAGAGAAATTTGAGGTAAAGATACAATTAGGATGCCATTGCAAACTAAACAAGAGATGATGAGGACCTAAATTAAGATGAATTATTCCTAAAATAAGAGAAAAGGGACTGAGTGCGAAAGACATGGAAATAGAAACAGCAAGATTTTGCAACTAATAGAACATGTGGAGTCAGAGAAAAGGAGCAGTTGAAGATAATACGGAGATAGAAATATGAGAGTCTAGGAAATTTTGGTGCCTTCAACAGAAATAGAGTTTTGATAGAGGGATGGCTTTTTTGAGGAAATAATGAGTACTGTTTTAGCAGTGTTAAGAGTGAAATGTCTCTGGGACTTCCACTTTGAAGTGTCTAATAGGTGGGCAGTTGGTGATGCTAGACTGAGGCTCAGGGATAGATTTGTTCTATGAGTCATCTACATTGAAATGATAATTAAATAAATTAAATCAGGAGGGATGGAGGAGGTTGCCAGTAGAGAAAGAGGAGAGAGGAAAGACCAGGAGCAAAGCCTTAGGGAATACCCACACATAGTGGACATAATATGAACAATAAACCAACAGAGGAGCCTGAAAGAAGAACCAGAAAAAGGTAATGTCATGAAATATCAGGGGAAAGAGAGAGAAGTCCTTATTTTCTTTGACATAGCTATTGGACCAACTAGTGTCCAAAGGAGTTTTCTCCTCTTTGGCTAATTGAGAGACCAATGATACAATGCTGAGCCTGGAGTCAGGAACACCTGACTTCAAATGTGTAGTTCTTAGAACATAATAAAGGGAAACATTACAAGTTCATCTGGAGAGAGTGTTGGCATTTTTCCTAGGACCAAATTAAGAAAGAAACTGCTACAGATACAGAAAAATATTACTGTTTGTTTACCTGAACTATGTTGGTGACAGGGTATATTTTTCCTGTAGATTTTAGACTGCACCTTTCCTGAGTTTCCAGGAACGGATCCTTTAGGTCAAGACTGCTATGTGTTAGATATAGAAATCAACTCAAAACTTTCTGGTTGAATCAGTCAACAAGTATTTTTAAGTGCCTACCATGTGTCAAGCACTGTGCTAGGGAGATAAATAAAAAAAAGAACCAATCTCTACTCATGTTCTAATGCAGGAGATAGGTACCTATAAAATACATATGGCATGACTAGAAAGTTAATAAACATATACAATGTAGTTTTGGAGGACCCTACAGGTGAGAGATTCAGGAAAAACTTCATAGGGTTTGAACCTGTCTTAAAAGAAGATGGAGACTTTCAGAAGGAATGCATTCCAAGCATGGAGGACAGCCAGTGCAAAGGCTTAGGGAGAAATTAAAATGTGTGTGAGGAACAGAAAAGCCAATTTCGCAAGATTGGGTGGGGGAAGGAAGCTGTGTCCAGTACAGTTTTAATAATACTTTGGGGTCAGGTTGTGAAGAGCCTTAAAAACCAAGCAAAGGAGATTTTAGTTTATCCTAGGAGCAATAGGATGTGACTAGAGTTGATTGAGTAGGGGAGTGACATGGTCACATATGTGCTTAAGGAAAATTACTTTGGTAACAGTATGTCTGTTGGAGCAGACTGGATGCAAGAGAGAGTTGAATCAAGGAGACCAATTAGGCTGTTGCAGTAGTCTAGGTAAGAGGTGATGAAGGCCTGACCTAAGGTACAGTTAGTTCTGCTATAATTGCATTTTGAAAACTTGAATTTGTTCCAAGAGATTAATGTAATAAGGATCATTTTGAACTCAGATTTTGAGTTTGTTCGATTTTTTTCCTCAAGAAATATCAAGAATACAGAAAACTGTATCACTTGACAATAGCTCACAAACTCCAACCCTTACAACACCCACCTCCATAAAAAAAATCTGGTCTTTGTCAGGCTAAAGTGCCATATTCATTGTGTATCTTTTGGTGCAGTAGGAGCCCTGAGGAGAAAAGGATTGGTCCACACCTTCACTTTTACCCCTTTTTCTGCCATGGCTTGAGGCCCAAGTTAGTCTTTCCCACTTGCCAAAAACTTTCCCACCCTGTGAGAATCCTGGGGCAGGTCAAGCAGCTGGATAGGGTCACTATTTATTGTAAAATTTATGTATTTCTTAACCATTTAACATGTATAAAACTGCTGCTATTTTTAAGCGTTATGTTGTTAACCCTATTTTCCTCATGAGCCCTGTGGTTTTTATTGTGCAATTTTGCATTGTATGGTGTATTTGGAAATGCATATATAGAATAATAATGGAATTGACTGTAGTTGGTATGTGAATGGAGAGAAAGGGCAGGTAGGTGGCAAAGTGGATAGAACAGTGGACTTGAAGTCAAGAAGACCTAAGCTCAGAGGTGACTCTAGAAACTTACTAGCCTTAGTGTGACCCTGGGCAGATCACTTAATCTCTCTCTGCCTCAGTTTCATCATCTTTAAAATGGGGATAATAATAACACCTAATTCCTAGGGTGGTTGTGTGGATAAAATGAGATAACAATTGTAAAGCACTTTGTAAACCATAAAAAAGTTACACAGATGCTATTATTATTATCATTATTAGGCAGGTAAGTGGCATAGTGGATAGAGTGCTGGGCCTGGAGTCAAGAAAACTCTTCTCAGATCTGGCCCCAGACACTAATTGTGTGACTCTGGGCAAGTTACTTAACACTGTCTCAATTTCCTCATCTGTAAAATGAGCTGGAGAAGAAAATGGCAAACCACTCCAGTGTCTTTGCCAAGAAAACCCCAAATGGGGTCATGAGGAGTCAGACACAACTGAAAAATGACTGAATAACAATTATTACTATGAAGTCACATGCAAAAGATGTTGTGAAGGTAGAAATAGCAAGATTTGATGATTGATTTAAATAAAGTATGTGAAGTTAGGGACAGTGAGGAGTTGAGAACAGTGCCAACATTACAAACCCAGGAGATTTTGAAGGCTAGTGGTTCCTTCAGCCAAAGTAGAGAAGATTGGAAGAGGGGGGAGTATTTGGTTGGGAAAATAGAGTTTAGTTTTGGACATATTGAATTTTAAATGTCTCTTGAGATATCCAGTTTGAAATGTCAGTTGTGGATGTGATTGGTTACAGGACTAGATCTCCATGGAGAGATTGGGGCTAGACATATATGCATACATACAGTGCCATATTCCTATTACATCATGCTGCCTCTGGTATCAAGGAATAGTGGGGATATAAAGGAAAAATAGATTTAGTGTACTTGTGCCACCCATCCCCTAGTTGCTGCGTGATGCTACTTAATAAAATCTATAGCAATTTTTTTAATTGCTTTTGTTTAGCATTGAATTACAGTTACAGGAACAAAGCCCAGGCATCCGAAGTGGAGTCTATTCTCACCTGGAGGCTTTTGTACCATGTAATAAAGACACACTGGTAAAACGTCTAAAGAAGCTGCACCTCAATGTTCAGGTAAGGTGTTTAAGTCTTAGAGTTTTATCTTGAATGTATGAGATGTGATGTAGTCATGAAGCTTATTTCAGTGAGTGACCCGTGGAAATTTCTTATTACTTGCAAACTGTATATGTCCTGAACATAGTTTCCTGGTTGAGAAATTTGAAGAGTTGATAAATCTTAGGAATAGTACTGGACTAGTGGTCTCATTCCAGCTTTACTACCAGTTGACTGCATGTTATAGTAGGGCACTGGTAGACTCGAGAAGATCCAGGTTCAAATCCTGCTACAGACTCTTAGGTGTATGATCCTAGGCAAGTCACCTAAATCTCTGGATCTCTGTTTCTTTGTCTGTAAAACATAGAGAATGAACTAACATCCTCAAAGATCTTTTCCAGAACTAAATTTATGATCCTGCGTCCTAGGATCCTATGACAAGACTGACTAAATCATCTAATCTCTCTTTTAGCCTAATTTTAGAATTAAATTAATTAAATCACAGACTTTCTTAGGAAGGAATGATGAAGACCAGTGAGGTGAGAGCTTTGATATCTTCCAAAGAAATGCATATAAAAATAGGAAATAGAATTCTCCCGTAGTTTTTAAAGCTTTGATTGCATAATATTGACTTGCACATTTAGGAAGAATAAGTTTGTGGGGAATTAACTTGTAAAGGTAAAATGAAACTTCCAGTTTTAAATTGGAAGTAGGTTAGGTAAGAAGTTTAAGTCATGGCTACATGTTTTCGTCACATATTGGTTATTGAAGTGTACTGCTATTAATTTAACGGACAAATACTGGATATCCAAGAAAGATGAAATAGAGGTAGAAAACAACTTAACACTGTTTTATGCAATTTATTTTAAAGGAACTTTACTCCAATATGTTCGGGCATATTATTTTTAAAGCCTCTCTGTTCTAGAGGCCTAATTATGATTTAGAATAGACATCTACCAGAATCTGAAATGATGTCTTCTGCAGAATCTTTTCTACCATTCATTTGCAAATTTGCTTGAAAAAGCTTTGTTGTTTTTCTCCTAGGATGATCGTTTAAGAGAACCATTGCAAAAACTGAAATTGGCTGTCAGCAATGTCATGCCTGAACAGTTGTTCAAGTATCAGGAGGACTGTCAGGCTCGAAGTCAAGCTAAGGGTGTTAGGTATGTATAACTTCAGATTGGATAGACTCCTGAGTTTAATTTGCTCCATAGCCAGAATTTTTGATTGCTGGGGATTGGCTTTCAAGAAAGCTCTTGCCATACCTGAGTAAAAATCCAAATGTCTCAGTGTTGTAGTCCCTACTCGAGCTGAATTATCATTCCCTACCACTCACATGATATCGTCAAGATAAAAAGTAGCTCCATTAAATGGATATGTTGTAATTAAGATCTGAAATACAGCCACAGCCTGCATTGTCCAAGTAAATACCCACACTGACCAGCTTGGGTGCTCCGGGCCCCAAATAAATATTTTGTAAACTGAGAGGCAAGATACTCTCTGTTATTGTTCAACTAATAATCTGAGGAAGATCTTTACCACATCATTTGAGAGATCTTTACCACATCATTTGGGAGCTAACATTAAATTCAGTGTTTTATATAGAAATTTTGATCCCCTGAACACTTTGTCATGGATTATGGCTTTGCAATTCCATGAAATTAAATGGTTCATTTTCAGGTTGCAAGCAGATGAAGAACGAGAAAAAAATGGATCCGAGGATGATGATGATGATAAACCAGGAAAACGGGTCATAGGACCAAGGAAAAAATTCCACTGGGATGATACCATTAGGTATATTTTAACTATATCCTTTGCTATTTACCTAGTTATTTATGTAATGCAACAGTATGGTTTGTAATAAAAGGAGTCCAGTTATGTGGAAGACTAGATCTGGCAAAGGAAGGACTAGTATGGAGAAAAGATTTATATTCAAGAGAGTTACCTTGCTTTAGATCTTCTCTCATTTCTGTAACCTGAACTACACAGTTTGTTATATGATACTTTCCCACAAATTTTTCACTTCCACAGAGTAAATCAAGAAGCAATACATTTTTTTTCCTGTCCTTTTCATAGATTAGGCCCTAAAATTAGTAGTAAGGGTAGAGTGTCATAAATCAGCTATCTATCTTTTCCATCTTTTTTGTCAGTATTCCTTAATTGGAATATCACTCTTTTTTTTTTTTAACCTATGTCAGCCCTTGGTGGTTGGACTGAAAAGTATTAGTTGTGAGTGTTTTGATATAAACAAGGTGTTTTAGAAATAGAGTAAATGCATCACCAAATAGTTCATAAGTGGTAGGTGTCTCTTACCCTAATTTCATTTCTTGAACTCTTTAAATAATTGTCTACAGGTTTTATAGTCAGATTTTTTTTCCTATTTAGGGCTTTGTTATGTAACCTTGTCAAGATTAAGTTGGGATGCTATGAGCTAGAGACAAATAAAAGCCAATCTGCTGAGGATTATCTTAAGACCTTTATGGAGACAGAAGTGAAACCATTGTGGCCTAAGGGCTGGATGCAGGCTAGGTAAGAAATTTAGCATCCTAAGCTGTGTATCATCTTGTTCCTTATGTTACTTTAAAAAACATTTTTAAACATTTTGCTAAGAGCCTACTATGTGCTGGGCGCTATACACAGCCGGATAGAAACACTTAGGCATCCTATCTTGTAAAGTTTACATCCTTAAAGAGATAAGATAGATGTAGACATGAGAATTTGAAAATACAAAAAGTCGATTTTTACAAGACACAACTTTTGTGTGTTTATATTTTGCCAGTAGTAGAAGAAAGTGAAGAACAGGATAAGATTCAAAAGAACAGTATAAATTTGGGGGGAAGGACTATATTATTAGTTAGCCTAGAAATTCAGTAATAGCAAAAAAATAGAAGGATTATTTATAGGTGGCTACTTTGAATTTAAAAACAATCTGTATTTAGAGTATGTAGGAAAAGAGAACATTGGATTCTACAGGAGGTAGACAACTAGAATTTTTCATTGAAAGATTTTTCAAAAAGACGTCCTCAAAAATTCAGGGAAATCGCCTCTAAATACTTGAAAGGTTCATATTCCAAGTATGGATGACCTGTCTCACAAATTGAGAGATCATCCAGCCTTTGTGTCTTCAAACCTCTTTACATTGTAGCTCTAGTTAATGGAAAAAATTGAGATCTATTATCTCACAGTTAGATACATTGAAACCTTAAGTTGTCAGTGGGATGATTAGAAGCAAAAGTCTCCCCTTCCAGCCACTTTGGTAAGAATTTACAGATATATCCAAGAAGTGATTATCCATAACTCAAATATTTTTCCCAAGTCAATAATTGAATTGACTGTGCAAATAATTTTTTAAGTGATAGATAATGGCAAGTAACAACTGATTGAAAATCCAGTGGTAACATTGTCTATCTGCCTTTTTTGTCTTTAGAATGCTCTTTAAGGAAAGCCGAAGTGTTCACAATCATCTCACTTCTGCCCCGTGAGTAAATACAGAGGCTTTAAAAAAAAAAATCTCATTTGCTTTCATTTCACCTTATTTGACAGTTATCAAGCTATGTTAATCTCTTAAAATTTCTGGGAAATTAATGGTACTCAACCCATTTTGACTGATAATAAGGAATTTTAGGAGATAAAAGGAATCAATTAAAAATGCAATGAAATGATGGACTAAATTTGTTTAGTATCTAGACAGCACTCACTATACAAAAAATGTGTGCCAGTAGTACATCTGTAAGTAAGTTGCTGATACTTAGAACATGGTTTCCCCTACAAATAATGTTGTTCTAAGTGGTGACTAGGTTGCCAGGGTAGCCCCCCATAAGTCTGTTGACAGCTACCTAAAGGTAGTACTGAGAGGCAGGGTAGTATATTGGAAAGCACACTTGGCCAGGAATCAGAAATATTGTTCTAATCTCAGCTCTTGTCACTTACTATGTGCCCTTAAACAAGTTACTTAATCTCTGACCTCTCTGAATCTTAATTATCATCTATAAAGCGTGCTATTTATAATCTGACATATGACTATGTTGTAGAGTTGTTTTAAGGGTCAAATAAGAATGTGAAAACACTTTGTAAACTGTAAAATACCATATAAATTTCAGGTAATGTGTTTTATTACTAGCCTGAGTTCTGAGTCCTATAAGGACAAGACCATGTAGTATAAGAGGAAAGGAGAGTTTTAATCTTCTTTTCTTAGCATAGGGTTACTATGCAAAATCTTTGAAGTAGGCAGGTTTTGTCTATATATCCTCCCACATCCTTTTCTGTTCCTCCAGACTCTCTCCTAGTATCTGTTCCTCCAATTTCTTTATGTCATCCTAACCTCCAAACAGTACTCCTGAGCCTCCAAGCTTCAGAATACTACAGAAGTAAGCTACCTTCCATCTCCTCAGTAAAAAGCTCATTTGCCCAGGGTAGTTAATCAGTGCTCCGTTGCAGACTTATTTATTATGTTATTAAACTTATTTATTATGTTATTTATTAAAGCAGAGTTAATTTATTCATACTATTGTTAGCTCCTCAATATTCAAAATTTTCTTGCCTTTTTAAGAGAAAATATTTGTTAACTCAATCTATAATTGGTAGGAGTTTAGAGTAAGAGAGAAAATTCAAACAAAGTGCAAGAAGAGAATTTTGGACAGGGGAGACTGCCATATAGATAAGCCAATCCCTTCCTGGGAGTCTGCCCTCTAAATCAGCTCTCTAAGCTTCCTGTATTTTGCCTTTGTTTTCTCTCCCTCTGAGCTCAGAGCTTGTCTAAGAGCTCTGAATTTTCTTCACAGGGTTTTTAATGGTGGTGATAGAAAAATACAGGAGTTATCAAGGAGTTATGTATGGTCTGGAAGAAAATGGGGAAAGAATAGGTTTTGTAAACATTTGTAAATTTTATTTACTTGTAAATTGGAGACTTCCAATAAAGTGAAACTTTTTTCTTGCTTTCCTTTTATCTTTTTTTTTCCTCAAAGGCAATATTAATTATTTATTTATTACTACAACTCTCAACCTTTCTATAGTTGTCATTCTCTTACATAGAAGGCAGACTATAGCTCCTATTTTTCCTCAAATGTCTATTGTGTGTATATTTCTAAGGTTTAGAAGAAATAGGTTATTAGCTTCTTGAGGCTTCACGGTAGGTAGGTTCACTCGGTTCAGAAAGAAATTATATTCCATCTTTTCTTACTTCAGCATTCTCTGTACCTGTTCACATGTAAATTTCAGAGTTCTCCCACCATTTCTGAAACAGGTTTAAGGATAGGAAAAAGAGGACCCAACAGTGATTTTAAATAATGTTTATTTTTAAATATACTTTTCTTTTTGTGTTCTTTTGCTTTATTCATTTATATTCAATAATAAAAAGACAAGATCTTCTTTTTTACTGTATTACCTAGTTTCTTTTGTACTACCTTACCTATTTTTAATGTTTTTATTCTATAAAAAAAATCTTTAATTCAGATTCTATTGAAGTATTTCGGCCAGTAAAATAGTATATCTTAGTATGAAGAAAGAATATTTATAATGTCAACAAGATTGTAGAAAAAGTATTTGATTACTTAAAATACTTAAATAAGGAATGCGCTGTTCTTTAAATTTGAGCTATATGTATTTCATAGATTTAGAATAATAGTACCAAGGAGCAGGAAAGGCATCTCAGAGATAATCTATTTCACCCCTTTGTCTTATTTTGCTAATGAGAAAACTGAGACCCAGAGAGGTCAGAGATTTGCCTAGGGTTACACAGCTAGCTAGTGGCACAGTGGGGTTTAAAAACTAGATCCGAAGGCTTTCTTTTCTTTGTATTATACTACAAATGCATATTTTTAAAAAAATATTCTTTAATTCATTCTGTTTATTAATTCAGATTGACCTCTCAAATTAGTGAAGATTTACTGAAAGTATATTCACTTAACAAATGCTTATTATAAATATTCTATATATAAGATACTGTGATATTTAGTGTTGTAGAAAATTTGGAGATGGATAAGACAAAATCTTTTTCTTCTCAAGGAACTTGTGTGTGTGTGTGTGTGTTGCAAGGCCACGTGTGTTAATTGGCAGATAGTTGGTGCAAACACCATTATTCAAATAGTTTTAGTCTTAGTCTCACATTTGACTTTCTTTCTTGAATTAGGGCAAAGAAAAAGGTAATTCTGGCACCTAAACCCAAAGTGAAGGTAAGTATTACTTTTTAAGTGCAGATTATGAATTTGGAAAAGTTTTCTTTTACAGCTCAAAAAGATGTTTTACTACACAGAATAGACATTGTAGATAGAGTTAAGATATTTTCAAAATTTTTAACATTGTAAAACTTTTATATTAAAGATTCAAAGGGCTATCACGTTGTATAGGTTCAATAATATAAGCAATTGAAAATAGTGTAAATATTTGTTAGTGTATAGTCAGTGGTACGAGTTAAGCAATAATAAATTAGGTAAATATTCAGGTACGGTGGTTAGGAATAGAGGTCATAGGTTTTTAATAAAAATGTCCATCTTTTTCATATTGTTAATGTGGGTCTGGACAAAACAAATATAATACATATAACTGGAGCTGAAGGCAATATTGCTTCTTCCTTTTTGACATAATTTGACAGTTGCCCTTGAACAAATACACTATTACAGGGTAAAAAGAAAAGCGTCATTTTTAGATTCAGTGCATTTCAATAATGCCTACTATGTGTAAGGTACTATTCTAGGTATTAGAGATACAGAGACAAAAATGCCCTTAAGCTTGTGTTATATTGTTCAGTGGTAGAGAGAGAATACAATATTTAAACAAATAAAAAGCCATTTTGGGATGAGGCATTAACACTGGGGAGATCTAGGGTAGGGTATCAGAAAGAGCCTCACGTAGGGCATTACACCTACAGTGTGCCTTGAAAAGAGCTATAGAGGCTGCCACCTCCTTCCCTAACTCAGCATCCTACACAGTTTGGGTTAATATATTCTGTATGTTCTTTTTAAAGGCATTGCTCTCACTGGCTTTTGTGGAGGAGGTAATCCTATATCCTTTCTTTTCCTCAAATATAATAGTCAATCAGGGGGAAAAAAAGATTACAACAGTGAGAACTCAGACAAAATTGGTGACATTCTTTGTAGTGATTTTCATGATTCTATGACTTTTTACAGCCAGTTCAGGTAGTAGTGTAGAAAATGAGAATACTCCAGAATTGGTTTTGGATAAGACTTGAAGAGCGTTAGGATGAAGGGGGCTAGGGTTTTCTTTGGTGGAGGATAGCCAATAAACATGCATTTATTAAGCACTTAGTATGTGCCAGCCATTGTACTTAAGCATTGGCGATAGAAAAAGGGCAAAAACAACGTACCTGCTCTAGTTGAAATGGTTGATCACAGGCTTAAGGTTGTGAAAGAGAGAGATGCAAAAAAAAGGGGGTGCTGGATTTGAGGGGAAGGGCTGGAGGGACTGGAGATTATGATGAAGATGAACAAGTTAAGAAGAAATGAAGCATGGGAAGAAATGGAGGGATAGGTTATAATCAGAACAATTGGAGAATTAAAGATTATAAAAGGGGGGTATGGATGATGGTGAGATCTGACATGTGACCATACCTGTGAGTGGCTGCAGTAGAGAAATAAATCATGAGTGCTGAGGAGATTGCTGAACTGGGAGTCGAGGATTTTTAAGAAAACATTAATGTGTCTGTTAAAATGCTTGAGTTTGAGGACATACATTGGCATGGAGAGGAATATTGTGAACTATTTCTTTGAAAAAAATGAGAACCTTAAAGATTGTAGATGATTGTGAAATTCTTGGACTTGGTAATATAGGAGGAAGCATAGCTTTGCTTTTTGCCCTTTCCTCTGGACAGAATTTAACTTCATGCAGTTGTTTTTCATTATTAACCTTACATCTAAGCCCTGCCCTTCATAACTTTATAATATCTATAATTTTTCATTGTCATCTTTTTTTCTCTCTCTTCTCTAACTTATTCTACTTCCGGGAAAACTAGCCATCGGACTTCTTTTTTTTAATTCAGTTTTATTTTCATTTCTGAATTCTCTCCCTCCCTTCTCCCCTTCCCTCACCCCCCGAGAAGGCAAGAAAAATAAAATCCATTACAGATATATATATAGTTTTGCAAAACAAATTCCTGGAATATTAGCCATGTCCAAAGTAGAAAGAAAGAAAGAAAAAGTAAGAAAAGAAAATATGCTTCAACATACAAGCTTGAATCCATCAGTTTTCTGTTTGAAAGTGAATAGCACATTTTATTTTGGGTCCTTTGTTGCTGATCATTGCATTGAACAGTTTCTAAGTCTTTCAGTGTTGATTATCTCTACAACGTTGATTTCGTTATCTAAATTATTCTTCTGGTTCTGCTTACTTTACTTTATATCACTTCATGTGAGATTTTCCAGTTTTTCTCAAACCATTCTGTTCGTCATTTATTATAGCACAGTAGTATTCCATCACACTCATATACCATAGCTTTTTCAGCTATTATTCAATTGATAAGCATCCTTTCAGTTTCTAGTTCTTTGGTTCCACAAAAAGAGCTGCTGTAAATATTTTTGTACAGAAAGATCTCTTTCCTGTTCCTTTGATCTCTTTGGGGTATAGACCTAGTACAGTAGCAGGATTGCTGGTTCAAAGGGTTTGAACAGCATAATAGACTTTTGAGGCTATCAGTTCTTAGAATAAAACCACCTCTCCTGACAAACAAAAGTGAGGGATAGAATGGAAGAACAGCTTCCTTAAAATTGCCTGTTCCATTTTAAGAATATGTCCTTAGACCTGAACTAATTCTTCTAAGGCTTACCTCACTCATGAGTTTAACCATTTGGCCACTCTAGCAGCATTTTCATTTGTGTCAGTTTTATTATAAAGGTTTCTAGTACCTTTGAATGCCTCTTTTTAATGTTTCATATAGAAAATAAATTTATTCTGATTAATTTCTGTAGTACATTTAGTGTTAATCGTAATCTAGAATCTTTTTAAGTGACATTGCAGTAACACAACTATCTTATTTTCCCTAATAAAAGAATTGAGAATCTCTGGTTCAGCTTGATTTCATTCAGTGTTCAAAATAAGCATCAATGATTGTTATCCCTGTGCATTCCCATAGCTGGAAAAGTATAACATGGTTTTAAAAACCTTTTGAAGCTGTAGCCAAGTTGACAGTAAGATGGGGTTGTTGCTTTATGATTTTCTTTGTATATTTTTCTGTGGGTCAGAATTTCTCAATGCCTGTCCCTGTATTCATTTGTGACCTTTTCACTATCTTTCTCTGTAGGTTATCTTTATGTCTCTGCGTTACTTGCTTTAGCTTATTTCTGAGCTGTCTTTGTCTCTTCCTATGTTTCCGAGTCACTTCTCTGCTCTTTTCCTTCCTTTGGCTCTCTCCCTTAATTGGACTTAATATAGAATTAAGATATATAGACAGATAGATATCAATTAGACAGCAGATAGGTTAGAGTATGCTTGAAAGAAAAATAATCCTGAATTTAAAATCGCATCCTTAAAAATGGCTATTGCACACATCCTTCTTCCTATACATTCCTATAATTAATATAGATCTGATTCATCAGACCAAGGATCAGAAATATAATAAACAAAAGAATAATAATGTGGATGTTATATGATAGTAACAAAATATTATTTTAAAAATACATGTCATAAAGTTATGAAGACTTAGCCCTCAGTTGTTTAAATGAACTTTTAAAAATATTAATGCAGAATGATCAATAGAAATTACATTGATCATGGCTATAATAATTTAATTAAGAAGTTTAGCCAATGTAAATTAATTGCTAATAGGAACACCCAAAGAGTCTCCATAAGAAGTCCTTTAGTCAACAGACATGTAACTTACTTGCCAAATAGAGAGAGATGGCTGCCAAAGGTAGTACCAGCTTAAAATATAAACTCATTTGTAAAATCTTAAAATGGATTATGAATGATTATAAATTGTATTGTCTCATAAAGCAAAGAGAAACAATGGAAGACAAAAGCAATTTAAAGCAAGCTTGGTAAGATACTCAGTTATTCAAATTTCACACCAAGGGCATTCCAGGTTGGAAAGAGGAATGACAAATATAAGTAAAGTGGAAAAGAGTTGCAAAAACCATTTCAACAGATTTTCTGTCAAGGATGGAGAAACTACCACATTTGGTCAGTAACCCTATAAGTCCCTAAGGTGCTTACAGAGGAGATAGGAATGATATTAAAGAGAACAAAGAGAAGAGGAAGTGATACAGATGTGAGGGTGCTGAAGAACTGAAATGCAAGGGATTTAAAGGGAGAGGAAGATAGCAAAATATGGAAAGAATCATAAACCTTAATACTCCAAAAAAGGTGACTGAGAGAACATAAATTACTACTGACCTTTATGACTACTCCCCTTTCATATCCTTACAATATCTTTGAGGGTCATCTACACACAAATTGATAACATCATCCATAGGGTTTTAGTAGAAAGCAATCATATCTTTGCAAGCAATATTCAATAATAGACTATCTCAGTGATACAATTGACTGAGAGAGATAGAGATATGAGATGTTGTGTTTATTGTAGAGTCCAAAAAAGAAGTGAAAACATTAAATTCAAGTAGAATAAAATATCACCTTAGAGGTTGTTGTTTTTTTTTTTTAATAGCACTGTATTTTCTATCCACACATAAAGATCAGTTAGGGCCTTTAGAAGATATTAACAAGAAAAATAAATGCGTTCAGTAATCTTCTTACAATAATCAAGTCCCTACATACAGGCAAGAATATTTGCTACTGTGAAGGAGAAGGTCTGCGACAGAGTCCGGTTTGAGACTTCCCTATGGATGATGAGCTTCTCCAAAATCAGTTATTTGTGGATAACATTATGCTGATTGCATCAAGTTCCAGAATATTGCAGAGTCTCCTAAAAAAGATTGGTGATCACTGAAAGGAGTTTGGTCTCTCCAGTCATTCAGAAAAGGCCAAATGGATGACAAATTTCTTTTGCTAAGATTTCAGTTTACATCTTTTTGGACACCTTATGGAACTTGTCCAAAAGTCTGTACACCTGGAACAGATAGTACAGATGGAATAGCAACTGAAAAGGAATAGAGACTGTATTACCTTCGGGAAATTGCATAGCATTTTTTATTGACTTCAAGATTCCTATAACAGTAAAGGCCCATCCTTTTAGGATGGGCATTTCATTGGTGCTGCTATATGCCAGAGATGTGGAATACCACTGCTTCTGAAGAACTAAAGATAAGTGCTACAGAAAGGGCAATGAAAAGGTTTATGGTAGGTCCGAGAAGGTTGCAACATATAAACAATGAAAAACTCCAAAGCTAGAGTAAAGGATATCATCAGGAAATTGTATGACAGAAAGAGGAGTTGCATTAGTCTCCTGCCAAGAATAAGTGATGATAGACAGCCAGATTGCTTCTCTGGTGTTTGTGATGTCAGGTGAAATTGAGGAAGGCCTCCATTATGTTTGGGGAACAACCACTTGTATTGACCTTCTCTTTGAGAGGATGTGAATGTGAGTGGTATGGAATAGGTGTCCTTGGATGAACTATGTTCTGCATCATTGGAAGGAATTCTCAAATTAATGAAATCTCAGCTTCATTTGAGTGATTAATATGCAGTAAGGATATATTTGTCTAATATTTTTCCTGAAGTTAGTTCATTCCCTTTGGTTTTCTACTCCCTCACATCATTTTTATCACTGCCACATTTTGCCACCTCATTTTTCTGTCCTTATAGCCTAGCAACAGTGGCTCATACATAATAGTTGCTTAATATGTTTGATATTGAATTGAATTCTTCTAAATGTAATCACAAGATCCATATTTGCTTCTCTTATGATAGTATTCTTGTATTAGATTTCCTTTAAATGCCTCTAGAATAAACATTTTCTTAACACTTAATCTCTTTTATTCCAAACTTTGTTCAAGCAATCCTTAATTGTTCTAATATTACCATAATTGTCTTTGTTCCTCAAAAGTATTATTGATGATGGGTTATATATCTTCAGTAATGAAAATTGGATGGCATGTCAAAGTAAACTGATATCCTATCTCTCCTAGCCATTTAACTCAGCCCGTAAATAGTAGTCTTTATGTAACCTAGTGTGTCATTTTTCAAAGAGAAGAATTTTAATATTGCTAAGGAAGTTAGAAATTTTGGTATTAAAATGTATCAGAGCTTCTCATTAGACTAGTCTTGAACATTTCAGGAGAGTGCTTCTCCATTCTGTCTGCTGCCTTCTCCGTTTAATTTCTGTAATTCTTAGCTTACTCCTCTATGATGCAAAGGTTTTTGACTATACTTAGGAGACTGTTCTTAGGCTGGTACTGTCAAACTCAAGTAGATCCGTGGGTGGCAGATTGACTTTGAAAACCATAAATTAACATTATCTCTGTTTTGTTATATTTATATTTGTTTTGCTAAACATTTCCCAATTACATTTTAATCTGGTTCCCAGGAATGAGTTTGATACATCTGCCTTTGGCTATCACTAAGCCTCCTTCTTACTTTGAAACCTAAGAATCTACTATCCTCCAGGTAATAGGTGCCCTGTTAGTCACTACAGAGATGTTTGCAAAATCCTGCACATAGGTTAAAGTTCTACAGTATGTCTTAAACTTGGGGGAAATGTCCTCTTTCAGGTACATGCAGTATTTCTTGAATAGAATTTTAAAGTGCTTTTTACATATTGGATTTATGTTGATTCTTTTTCTTCTCTTCTTCCTCCATGAGCTCTCAGGGTTCTGCCTGTATTCTCCTTGCCTTACAGTTTTCTAAAAAGTGAATTGTTTTGGAAAATAGTCATTGTTCTCTAAGGAATATCAAGTTCCAGTACCTTCCCATTACTACCCCCTGGCTTAACCCATGAGTGAGGTTCAAAATGTAAATAGTTTTAAAATAAATCATCTTCCTATTTAATGGCACTGAGGCATCAACATCTTTGTCACCTCCAGGTTATGTGTGGCAGCAGAGTAAGATGTCAAGAACTGGAACTCATCTTTGTTGTTTTGAGTCACTTGGGCAAAAAGTGAAAACCAAAGGGTCATTTAGTATAGGTAGGAATTGGAGGATAGGGGCAGGTTGTAGACTGTGAATCCAGAAAGCCAGACTGTGGTCACACTAAGAGGAATTAGCCTTACATGCATAGGCCAAATGGGTAACTTGGTTTCATTGTTCCAAGATCTGGGCTGCAAAGGGGACCTTAAGGCAGAAGCAGACTCCAGGTGCAACCCAGATTCAAACTAAGTATAAGGGAACAGAAGAAGAATAAAACCCATAGAGGAGGAGACAAGGAATAGTTACTCAGGAATTGGTATAGGCCAGGGGTGGGTCCCCACCTGCGTCCTCAAGGCCACATGTGGCCTTCTAGGTTTTTGGGAGTGGGCTTTTGTCTGAGTCTCAAGTTTTACAGAATCTCCTTTTGTTCTGTGAAGTTTGGATTCAAAGGACCGCACTTGAGGATCTAGAAGGCCACATGTGACCTGAGGCTGTAGGTTCCCCACCTCTGGTATTGGCAGATGAGGCCACACTGGAATATGACTCTTGATCCTAGGATTGTAGAGGTAGTCTCATCTTTGCTTCTTTTCAAGTAGTCTTCTTGGTTTAGGCAAACAAAGGACTTTAGTCATGTATTATTCACCAGAACTAGGTTAGTGATATAGATGTACTTGTGGTTGATTATTGTGGCACTGTCAGAATACTAGGCCTTCTAGCTTCTCATCACAGTTCTAAGAATGGAGATTTCCATTCCAAAAAATTAAACACTGATTGGCAAGGGATTCTTTAGTTTTTTAGAAATTTATATGTTGTAACTTTTTTTTTTACTCTTACCCAAGGACTGCAGTCCAAAAAAGGACCAGAAAATATCTACATCTTTATTGTCTTCAGTTGGTGGTCCATCAGTGAGCTCTATTACATCTGCTGTTGCTGCGACCAGCTCTAGCAGTACACCAGCCCAAGAAACTATTTGCCTTGATGATTCACTAGATGAAGACCTTTCTTTTCATCCACCTTCACTGGATTCTGTTTCTGAGGCATTAGCTGTTATCAATAATGGGACCAAGGGCCCTCCGGTTGGCTCTGGAATAGGCATACCAACTACAAGACCTCGACCAGGACTTCGGGAAGAAAAATTAGCAAGTATCATGAGCAAGCTGCCACTGGCTACTCCAAAAAAAATAGAGTCAGCTCAGACTGCACATTCATCAAGTCTTATCGCTGGCCATACAGGACCAGTACCAAAGAAACCCCAGGACTTAGCTCATACTGGCATATCTTCAGGCCTTATTGCTGGTTCCTCAATTCAAAACCCTAAAGTTTCCTTAGAACCTTTGCCAGCCAGGCTTCTTCAGCAAGGACTCCAACGGTCAAGCCAAATCCAAGCATCTTCCTCCTCACAGGCCCATGCCTCTTCTTCCTCTTCCCAAGCCCAAGCTGCTGCCTCCTCTCATGTTTTGGTGACTTCTTCAGAGGCCCAAGAATCTTCCTCAGTAACACAAGTGACAAAGGTGCACCAGCATTCTGCTGTCCAACAAAACTATGTGTCCCCATTACAAGCAACCATTAGTAAATCACAGACTAACCCAGTGGTGAAATTAAGTAGTAATCCCCAGCTTTCTTGTTCATCCCCACTCATCAAGACTTCAGATAAACCACTTGTATACCGCCTTCCTTTATCTAACCCCTCGTCTGGAAGTGGCTCTCAAGGGTCCCATCCACTGGTCTCTCGGACAGCACCTAGCACCTCTACCTCTAGTAACTATTTAGCCAAGGCCATGGTGTCACAAGTTTCCACCCAGGGTTTCAAGTCTCCTTTTTCTATGGCTGCATCCCCTAAACCTGCTGCATCCCCTAAACCCGCTGCATCTCCTAAGCCTGTAACATCACCTAAACCCTCTGCCTCCCCTAAGCCCTCTGCCTCCCCTAAGCCCTCTGCCTCACCCAAGCCCTCTGCTTCACCCAAACCTCCTGCTTCACCCAAACCCTCTATTTCAACTAAACCTTCTATGTCAACTAAACTTATCATATCTAAATCCAATCCAACTTCCAAACCTGCCGTATCCCCCGGTTCTTCCAATTCAAGTGCACTAGTAGCCCAGAGTAGCCACTCTACCAGTAACAATCCAATCCATAAACAGCCCAGTGGAGTAAATATCAGCAGACAGTCTCCTACCTTGAATTTACTGCCCTCTGGTCGCTCTTCAGGCCTTCAGTCTGCAAAAAATCTTCAGGCCTCTTCAAAGTTAGCTAACCCAGCATCCACTGGAACTGTTGGAAAGAATAGCTTGAGTGGAATCGTAATGAATGTACCTGCCAGCAGAAGTGGCAATCTAAACTCAAGCGGAGCTAATAGGACTACTCTGTCTGGGGGGACCGGAAGTGGAACACAGGGTGCTACTAAACAATTGTCTGCTCCACATAGACCATCCACTGCCTCAGGGTCTTCAGTTGTAACAGCCAGTGTGCAGGTAAGTACTCAATCTCTATTTCTCTGATAATGTTAAAGATTCAGTTATCTTTCTTTTTCCTAAGCCCTTTGGATATAGTGTTATGAATGAATCTGTTTATGTTGAGTCTATAGAATAAATTTATGACTACAACTCTACATTGATGAGATATTTGAGATTCTATTTTCAAATGTATTAGACTTATCCAGTTGCCAGGTGGAGAGCAGGAGAAAAAAAATTAAATCTTTTAGTGACTTAAAAAACTAATATCTATATTTTTCTCACATAGTTGTTTTCTTTGTGTTCCAAAAAAGAAAGATTTATAGAATGTTTATTCTCATTAATAAGTTTTTCTTCACATGATTATGAAAACAAACTGAAGCCTCCAGTAATATAATTTCAAAGCAAAATCATCATTTATATTTAAATTGCACTTTTAACTTGAAACCCTCAGAAGGCTGAGTGAGTAGGTCTAGAATAGGAGTCTTAACATGTCAGACTTAAGGACATGAGAAGATAGTTGTCCCTTTATACTTTAAGGGCCATTCAGATTCAAGTTGTGTTTCTTGCCTTTCTCCACCCCAATCCCCTCAGTCCTAGTTTTCAAAGTAAAAAACATCGTTTTACTGATCGGTATTTTAGATTTGGTTCATTGTAGAATAACCCACTAGATCAAACCCCACTCTGGGGCCACTTAGAGATACATACTAGAAAGTATATTATGAAGCTTGGAATCATGATGCCATATTGACCTTCTGTGTTATAGAGCAGCAAACACTTCACGTGAAAAGTAGTCAATAATTACACAGCCTCTTACAGTGTCATAGTAGAGTTTCTTGCTTCCTCTCCAGCAGGTACCATCCTTCTCTCCCAGGCCACTTCCTTCTTTGGAAGGGTGATAGAATTTGCAGTCAGGAACAGAGAGGAAGCACCAGTATATATAGTTGATACTTGTTCTCCCAAGACTCCATTTCCTTCTTTCACCTTCATCAGCTTCTTTTCTAGCTGTGGAACTGACAGATTACCGCTCTCACCATTATTTATTATAAACAGTATGTCCACACTCTCTCTCTCTCTCTCTCGACACAGTGGTAGAACTATTCCTAAGTCGTGCATAAGCAAATAAAGTTTTTAAAAATTTTGTTATGAAACCAAGGTTAAACACATAAAAGACAAGCAGTAGTATGAAAAAGAAGGCTTTACAAGAGAGTAGAAGGTTCTTAATCCTCTGAATTCAAATTTAAATTAATATGAAATTTAACCTCATTTGTTTTGGTTGACATTCTTCAGGCATAGGTGGATTCTCATTCCATTTTAGAGCCTAGTTCTTTTCCCCAACTCCAAATAAATCCTATTTGACTCCTGCTTCATGACCTGAACTAACTTACTTCCCCTTCATGAGATTACCTAGTACTTTCCCAAATTATACCTTTCATTTTGCCAGTAAGAAGCAAATTATCTCTTTTCCAATTGTAAAATTAATTCCCTTTGACCCAGTTATCAGATCTATTACTGCCTCCTGATTTTAGCTATTTCTTACTAGGTTTCCTCCTCCCAGATTACTTATAAATAGTTAACTGACCAGGCCTGAGCCACATGAATTATGACCCTTCTCTCCTTGTTGATTCCACTGGGTCATGTTAACAGCTGCACATACTTTACTAGGTTCTAGCTGGTGCTTCAACTCTTTTACCCAGGGGAAGACGATCCATAAATAACTTTAATATGTTTATACGATGCCAGCTTTTTAAATATGTGGTGATATTTGATACACATAGACTTCTCTTACCCCATGAAGTAGACACAGAATTTTATCAAGAGATAAAACTAGGTATAGGTCACACAGCTGATTTTGACAAATACCAGTGGCTTGTTGTGAATCTTTAGAGAGATTGAAGAGCTCAGGACAAATATGCGTATATGTGAATGGTAATCTGTCAATACTTACTGAACCTGTACAGTATGTTAACATAAACCAGTAGTCTGTCAGCTGCTTAAAAATGAATCTGCTGGTGCAGTCATACTCTAATAGAAGTCTACATTTCTATAAGTGTCAAGTTGAGGTCAAGGGCAGTAATAATTCTACTATGCTCAGTGTTAACCAGATCATACCTGAAATATTAGGTGTAGTTCTGGATGTGACACCCAGATAGTATCTGCAGGAAGACAATGAGGATGGTGAAGGATCTTGTAACAGTCTCATATGATATATTATTTAAGGCAGTAGAGATGTTTAGTCTGGAAAAGAAGACTTAGAGCAGATATGATAACTCGAAGAGTACCTTCTTTTATGATGTTTAGAGGGTAGAAGTAACGCAAATGAATGGAAGTTTTAGCAAAAGAGATTGTAGCTCAGCATAAGGAAGAACAATTATTTTAAATCTGTGCAAAAGTAGAACAAGTTGTCTTGTTCAGGAAGTGTTTATTCAGACTAGATGATTATCTGACAGGGATCTTGTAATAGGATTTTTGCATTAGGAAGGAAGTTGTACTGGTTATCCTCTACCATTACTTCCAGTGCTTAAGATTCTGTGAATGTATATGGTATAGAATGTGGTACTTGTGTATTTAAAAGTGAGAAAAGAAAGTCTTTATCCAGTTTCTGGGGAGAATGAATTGACCAAGATTACTAAGGAATGGTAAAGATACTAGGTATATGGGAGGAGTGACCAAAGATTGTTACTTTTGGTTTGAAGGCACATAATTAATATAGTAGGAGTGGTTTGAGGAGAAATATTTAATATGCCGGAATCAGTAAAAAGTGTACAGGCTGATAAAATCTTAAAGCCAAAAAAACGTATCTGCAAAGCAGATAGACCGAATACATCCATTTGTGCCAGCTCAGCCTCTCCTTCTACCCCAACACAAAACATTTTGTTCCTCCTATCTCATCTCCTTCATTTCTGTCATTTATTTTCCTCTATCCAAAGCTCAGGATGATAATAGAGTCTTGATAGTCTGTCAGCACTTGTCAAAGATGTTATTTGCTGACTTCATGGTAGATACTATGGGGAATATACAAAAAAATATGATATGCTTCAGCTGTTCTTGAGGACATTTAAAGTCTAAATAGGGAGGTGATACATATATGAAACAGCTAAAGAAAACACTTTTAAAAAGTCATTTAGTGCACATTAAATGTATTCTGTAATATAAATTGAATACTTAGTTCTTGAGAGTCTATGTAGAAGGTTAGGGGATGATATTGAAGTCTTCATCATTGCTTCTGTGTTAGTTTGAAAGCAAGAGTAAAGAGCTTGGATTTGATAAACTAGGATGTTAGGGAACCACTATATGTTGTAAAGAAAGGAGCGGCATGATGAAATGATCAAGATGAGTTTTACAATTTCTGGTAAGATCGATTGGAATGGGGAAAGATTAAAGACAAGAAAACCAAAGGAGTCCCTATTGGTCCACTTATAAACTGTACTTTTCCCTCTTTCCTTAATCCAGATATGGCTTGCATAAAACCCAGGTGTTTCCTATAATCATGCTCTTAATTACACTTTGTCTATTGGTAGTATTTGAAGCTGTAGCAGACAATTTGCCCACCTTTTGACACACAAGCTGGAGGAGCTTGTGTCTTACTGTTGGTGCTACAAGATAAGAGAGGCAGGTCCTTCTTTCCTGTTTGGGGCTATTTCTCTAGTTCTTAGAATGAGGAATCTTAATGCAAAGTCCATCAACTGCCCTTACCGCCTTCATTTCACCAACGGTGGAGAAGAGTAGAGGAGCTATGAAGAGCACAGGGAGAAGATCCCAGGAATCCCCTTTCCCAAAGCATGTTTGGTTTGGGCCGTCCTTTTCCTTTGACCCTGGGCCTCTTGCAACTCAATGTCAGAATACAGAAGTAGGCAAGAGAAGGAGGCAGGAATGGTAAGATCCTACAGGAAAAAGTGGTTTCTATATTTTGCATCTGAGTGAGGGAGTTGACTAGTAATGCAGTGGGAGTAAGAAAGAAGATGGTGAGGAGAGTGAGTGTGATTCATCTGTGTTAGCCTCCTCCCTAACCTTCGAGGTCTGTTGAGATTCTGGGGTTTGGTATTCTCTGACTTTAAAATAAGGTAGTGATAGAGAGTATTTTTTAATTTTTCCTGCAGTTGATACACTTAGCTTGGGGGATCCAGGATGGCTTGATATCCAAGTTGGGGGGATATAGATATGCAAAAAAGAGGAAAGAAGACTACTCTTTTTCCCTGGACTGAAATTTCTACCAAACCCATGGTGGAGATGTCAGAGGAAAGGCACAGCAGGTTAAGAGGAGGTTATGGGACTGAAAAAAGTGGAAAAATAAAGTTTGTTTTACCAGTGTCATGTGCAGAGTCCTTCAGATGGACGGTAGAGCTGACAAGATATTTCTTTCCTTAAACATATCTCCTTGGTATTGCCTGAGTCTTACAAGATGGTTTTTACACTTGACTTGAATGGTATATTCCTAGGGATGGGGAACTCAGGGGATGTAATGGACGCAGCCCAAATATATGAATCATAGAGGAATGTAAAATAATAAGACTGATTCTCTAGTTCTCATATGAAAATATTAGAATCCCAGAGTTGGAAGGGACCTTGTGGGTCATCCACTCCAACTTCCCACCCAATGCAGGAATCACCTCTACAACATCCCTGAATGTTGAACAGAACAGGGCTGAGGACAGAACCCTGTGGCCAGCTCACTCCAGCCAGCTCCCTCCAGGTTGACCTTGGTCCATTAATCATTATTCTTTGGGTATGGTTATTTAACAAGTTACAAATCCATTACTTTGCTGTCTATATTTTATAGTCATATATGGTAAACTACTTTCTGGTTGGCCTCAGTGTGAGAGAGAAGCATGAATAATATTACTTTTATTTAGAAACACACCATGCATGCATGGTTCCTGTCTCCCCTAGTTCTTTAATGTTTCTTCTGCTCTTAAATTTTGCATATATTTAGTTATTGGTGTTAGCAGTTGTGATAAATATTTTAATACATAAGTACTTATAAAGGTTTTATTTTCTTATAGCTATTTACTTTTTAAAGTGAAGGATGAAAGCATTTATCTCTAGCAAATACAAATTGTGGACATTTTAATTTTCCAAAGTTACAAATAAAGTGTACTAATTTTCAGAATTTGGCAACCCTAAAGAAGATGCTTACCATCTTAGCTTTTGGCCCAAAGTGATTTGTGTGTGTGAATTACTACTGTTAGAGAAATTGTTAGACATGCATTTTTGGTTCAGTCAGGATATTAAATAAGTCAGCTAAGGATTTAAAATCATTTTTTTTTTGACATGTGGTTTCTGCACAGTCCACAGCAGGTGCATCCTTATTGGCTAATGCCTCGCCTCTCACTCTCATGACATCACCACTGTCTGTAACAAATCAAAATGTGGCTCCTTTTGGGATGTTGGGGGGCCTGGTTCCTGTCACCATGCCCTTTCAGTTTCCTTTGGAGCTGCTTAGCTTTGGAACCGACACAGCTGGAGTGACAACCACCTCGGGATCTACCTCAGCCGCTTTCCACCATAGCCTAACTCAGAGTAAGTTTTGGTTATTCAGTTATTTTGCTGTATAATTTGAGAAAACAGTTAAACCTCACTGATCCAAATAATTGCGTCTAGTAAGTGACAGTCATGAAATATTTTAAAAGAAAACTTTCTGTATTTCAAGTACATACAGAAACACAAGCCTAATGGACTCTATGGGATTTTCCTTAACAAAATTTTATAAAACTTATCATCGAATGATTTTTCAGTTCATTAAGATGGAATATCCTTGAAAACAAGGATTATAGCCTGCCTAAATTGTGAAATCCTTGATTGCCTAATATGGTACTTAGGTACCTCATGGCATTTCCTGCATCCAGCATAAATTCAGGAGTATTTTAACTTTCTGAGCAAAAATTTCTTAAAGCTAAGGCCAGGGTGGACTACCAGCATCTCATATTTTTTTCTCTTAGATATGCTGAAGGGTTTACAGCCAGGAGCTCAGCATGCAACATCACTTTCTCACTCACCTCTGCCTAGTCACCTACAGCAAGCTTACAATGGTAAGATTCTGTATATTTCTTCTTTATCTTGTTTATTTAAAATTTAAAATACCCACAGCACTCAAACACTTATTTTCTTACTCAAACCAAAGATGAAATGGAGTGGAGAGGGGCTAGGCAGAACAGTAGTTCATTGTACTTCCTCTAAATTGGTAGGTTCTTGAAAGAAACTCTTTACACAAGTGGGAAAGTGGAAAGCATAGTATCCTGATAATAGAAGAAGACATCCTTTCTGTTTAGAGGTAACTTTTATGTGGGGCATGAGCTGCAAAAAAAAATTTTATGTCCAAATAAGTAACTAGGAATCATGTATAAGCATCAAACCATCACTGATACATTATAACCAAAACCAACCCTAAGTTGGGAAACCATTTGCCCATTAAGGTTAAACCAGTTTCTGTCATTAGAACAACTTAGACATCGGTCCATTTGGAGTATTTGTTGTACACCCCTTAGCCCCATCTTTAGTTTCCATACACGGAGCCACTTATTCCAGCAATAGTACAATTTTTTGTTCTTGCCAATAACTATTAAGACAAATTCTCCTACCCCACTCAGAAGACACAGGTAAGTTGCATCTCTGCACATAGTTAGGGTATCACAGTAGGATTATTAAAATTCATAAACATTTTAAGCAGTTATACAATCCACTGATGCAGTCAGAATATCAATATTACTTTGATTCCTGGTACTTCTTCCAACAAACTTTAACTGGGACAGTACTACTAGTGCCTTTTCCCAGAGAGCTAACATCCACAGTACGAACTTTATCCCCAGGGTTTCCACCTATGGTGTTCTCTCTCTGTTTCAGAGAGATTGCTAACCTTGTTCTTTGTAGTGCTCCCCTGGTCCATTTGTACAGTTGTGCCCAGTCCCATTCCCAGGATCCTGTTGTTATATTGCCCCTTTCTTGGAGATCACCTGCCTCATCCTGAATTCTAAGGGAGGGCTTAGGTAGATCTCTGAGGGATGGCCCAGGAGTGAACCTGTAGTTGGACTTGTCATCTCATCTGTGCATTGTTGTTGCCAGTGCTCCACTATCCTTTGTCTTTATTCCTCACTACTTCCCAACCCCTTAAAGAAATTTCTAGTTATGACTCTATCATCCAACCCATCCTTGCCTTTTCATCTTACAGAATCCTTGTCCATGCCCTCCTATAAATCTTCTGTAGGGAGTCTACCTAATATGTGGGATACTGGCATTCTTCTAGATGTCTTGATGTTGTATGGATGCCAAAGGAACATACACACTGCCCATAACTATGAACTGCCCACCTTTCTTTCTTATCCTACTTTACACTAAATCAGAATTCTTCTCAGGAGTTAGCCACATTCATAAAAAGAGCCATAAAGTTAATAATCCATCTAGCTTAGTAGCTCTTAACATTTTTACTGTCATAGATCTCTTTGGCAGTTTGAAGCTTATCAACACCTTCTCAGAGTAATGTTTTTAAATACCTAGAAGTTAGTGAAAATAAAGATTAATTTTTTCTGTTTCTTGACCCCTGATCTCTATCCATGGATCCAGGTTAAGAACCCCTGAACTTCCTGCTGCAAAACACTGAGGAAAAGAGAAAGTATAAAAATGTTAGTTGTTGCTTTAACTGTAAAACAATGTCTTAGATCTTGGCTCCTAGAGCTGTAGAAAGTTCCTTTTCCACTTATTTCTTTGCTCGTCCAGTCTCGACACAGGGCACAGGTTATCTCCCAAAGGGACCAGATTTCAGTGCTGATCAATAACTCTCCTTCTTCCATACCCAATGCCTAATATTTGCCTATTGCTTTGTGTTTCTGAGGAAATAGGTTGCATTTTAATCACCTGTGGGTGATGTAGTTAAAAAAAATACTTTTTTTGTTGGACTAGAAAACAAATACAGACATTTCCATATACAAAGAAGGTAGAAAAAGAGTATCATAATTGAAACCATGTATCTTTTACATGTAACTTGTTTTCAAATATCTATTAAATTTAATGTTATACCAACATAGTCTTGCTTGTCTTTATACTCTTTTGAACTTTCTTCTGCTCTCATCCATGTATTTCAAAAATATTTCATTGTTGGTCTTTTTTCTATTTTTTGAGGGGGTGGTGGTGGTGAAAGTATTACTATTATTGCCTATTCATTTTCTGCACCAAGATAAAAGCTCTTGCATAATTGTAGTCAAGCAAACCAAATTTGTGTTGTGTTTGGCCATGACTGAAAATGTCTTATTCTGCACCTATAGTTAGTTTGTTACTTGTCACTAAGAGGTGGGAGGTATGTGGTCTTTATTATTCATTGCATTGATCATAGTTATTTAGTCTTTCAGTTGTTTCTCTTTACAGTGATGTAGTCATTTTATAAAATAGTTCTCCTGGTTCTCAGTTTACTCTGCATAAATTCATACAAAACTTCCAAAGATTCTCTAAAATAGTTTCATTTCTTACACACAATATTATTCTGTTACATCCACATACTTTAATTTGTTCAGGCAATCACCTCTTGGTGGACACCCACTTTGTTTACAATCCTTTGCTACCATAGAAAATGATATTGTATAATGGGGCCCTTTCCCTCAGTCTTGAATTTGTTTCTATATGTGCCTAGTAGTAGTGTCTAACATTGGATCAAAATGGATATTTTAGTGACTTTTACAATATACTTCTATGTTGCTTTCCAAAATGACTCGACCAATTCATAGATTCATTAGCAGTGCATTAGCCTGAGTCTCTTCCTGTAGCCCCTCCAATTGCCATGCCCTTTTTTTGTCATTTTTGCTAATCTAATGGATGTGACCGGGAACCTCAGAGTTGCTTTAATTTGCATTTAAATTATTGTTTGGATGATTTGGATGATTCCTTGCCTTGAAAACTGCTTCATATGCTTTAACCATTTATCTCCTAAGGAATGGATCTTGTTTAAAATGTGTACACATGTGCATGCTTGCACTTGCAAGTGCGCATGCACACACACTCACACACATCTTTTTGGGGGAAGGATCAATTCTTTAAATATTTGGGATATCATGACATTATCAAAGAAATTTGCTACAAAAGTTTACACACACACACGCACACCAGCTTTCTTTCTAATTTTGGTTGCATTGGATTTGTTTGTGTAAAAAAATTAATTTTATATAATTATCTTCTGTGATTGCCTCTATCCTTTGTTGGTTATGAACTTTTCACCTTTTCATAGGTCATAAAAGCAATTTCTTCAGTACTCCTCTCGTTTATTTATGATGTCACCCTTTATGTCCAAGTCATATATTCTTTTGTGGCTTATTTGGTATATGATGTGAGATGTTGGTCTACATCTAGTTTCTGACAGACTTCTTTTTCTAGTGAGTTCTTACCCCATTAGCTGGGGTTTTAGGTTATATCAAACACTAGGCTATTGTGATCATTTGCTTCTGGATCTTGTTTACCTAATCTGATCAGCTGAGCAACTGTTCTATTCTTTAACAGTACCAAGTAGTTTTGATGATTACTGCTTTTTAGTATAATTTGACATCTTACTCTTTTAGGCCCTCTTCTTTCTCACTCTTTTTCATTATTTCATTATTTCCCTTGAGATTTTTGATCTCCTGATGAATGTCATTATAATTTTGCTCTGCCAAATAATCCTTTTGGTAGTCTGTTAATAATATGTTACACTGAATCTGTAAATTAATTTGGCTAGTATTATCATTTTTCTTCTATTAGCATGGCCTAACCATAAATAATTCCTTTCTTTTTAGGTCTTCTTTTATATCTGTAAATAAGTGGAGAAATATTAATTTCTCATGAGTAAGCTAATATAATAAAAATTACAGTGCTTCCTAATTATCTTCCTTCTTTAGTGCCATATCAATCAAATCACCAAAGGATTATTTTGTAGACTTGGGGAAAAAATAACTGAATTCATCTGGAAGAACAAATGGTCAAGAATCTTAAAGGAAATAATGAAAAAATGTCAGGAAAAAAGGGGCTTAGTAGTACCAGATCTCAACCTACTACAAAGAGTAATCATCAATATAATTATTTGGTACTGGTTAAAAAAATAGAAAAGCTGATCAGTAGAACAAATAAGGTACACAAGGTTTAGGAAGCAAATGAACACAATAGCATATTCAGCAAACCAAAGGACACAGACTATATGTCTCACTGTTTTACAGAGGCCTTACTGTTTTACAAAACTACTGGGAAAGCTGCAAAGTATTCTGAAATAAATTACGTTTAAACCAACATCTCATACCATATATCAAGTTAAGTTCTAAATGGATATATGACCTAGATATAAAAGGTCAGTCCTATTGTAAAGAAATTAGAGGAGTATGGAAGAAGAAACTTTTCACAGCTATGGAGAATGAAATAGTTTATGACCAAAAAAGGGACAGAGAGGCTCATAAAAGATAAAATAGATTAATTTCGGTTATGTAACATTGAAAAGTGCTTGGATACTGAAAACCATTGCAAGTAGAACTTGAATGGGAAACCATTACCTAAGAAAAAAAATCTGTGCAACAAATTTATCTGACAAGTTTTTCCACTGAGATTTATAAGGAATGGATTAAAGTAAATGAGGACAAGAACTCTTCCCCAATAGGTAAATGGTCAAAGGATATGAAAAAATATTTCTCCGGGGAAGAAATCCAAGCTAGCAATAACTATAAGAAAAAATGCTCCAAATCACTAATAAGAAGAGAAATGTCAATTAAAACAACCATGAGATTCTTCACACCCATCAGTTTGGCAAACATGACAAAAAAAGAAAATGACAAATGTTGGAAGAGCTGAGGGAGGATAGGCACACTAGTGCAGTGGTGTCAAACTCAAGATAGAAATGGGGGCCGCTAAAAAGATCCCTGTGAAAACTGAATATTAATATTAACTATTGTAATTTTATTTATTTTCAAAATATTTCCCAATTCTGGTTCGTGTGTTTGATACCTCTGCACTAATGCAACAAGGGAAAAGGACCAATATATACAAACATATTTAGAGCAGCTCTTTTTGTAGTAGCAAAGAACTGAAAACTAAGGGGGGGTGGATATCTTAGGAAATGGCTAAACCAAAAATATATGAATGTAATGCAGTTTTATTGTTCTATAAGAAATGAAGGAATGTGTGGTTTCAGAGAAACCAAAAAAGACCTGTATGAATTGTTGCAGAGAAAAGTAAGCAGAAGTAGGATAACAATTTATACAGTAACAACATTATAAAGAAAAGCTACTTTGAAAGACAGGAGAATTTAGATCAGTGTAGCTAGGTGGCACAGTGGAAGAAGCATTGGGCCTGATACACTTATTAGCTGTTTCGCCTTGAGCAAGTCACATAATTGTTTGCCTTAAGCCACTGGAAAAGTAAATGGCAAACACTCAAGTATCTTTCTTTGCCAATAAAATCCCAAATGGGGACATGAAGAGGTAGACCTGACTGAAATGACTGAACAACAAATGACCAGCCATAGTTCTCGATGACTAATGATGAAATATTCCATCCACTTTCTGATAAGAGAAGTGATGGACTCAAAATGCAAAATCAAACGTACATTTTTGGACATGGACAATTGGGAATTTGTTTTGTTTGATCCTTTGTGTTTTAAGGGCTTTGTTTTTCCCCAGTGGGTTGGGGTGGGGGGGAATAGGAATAGGGTAGTTAAAAAAAAAGGGTCATTGAGTTATTCTTTTTAAAAAATGCAGAGGCAGTAATGGAAGATCAGAAAAAACACAAACAGAATAGCTTTGAAAACTCTAGAGTCAAGAGACTCTAATTATTGAGTCCAAAGAAACCATTAATAAGAAAAAAATCCCCCATATACTCCTAATAATTATATCAGCATTTTTTTTTTTTGCGATAGCTCAGAATTGGAAACAAAGTAAATGCTAATTCTTTTTTTCTTTGAACAATACTATTTGTCATACAGGATGTCTCTGTGGGAAGGGATGGGATACATAGGATACTGTGGTGATATAAGAAGCAGAAACTATCAATTAAAAACTAAAGTTGGGGAAAAAGAAAAGTAGGTTCAAATTATTTTTTGCTTAAAAAGAAAAGTGAGCCATACATAATAGGTATCTGCAGTTTCATATACAATCCTCTTTTTCTGTTCTATGCATATATAAATGCCCATTTTTTTTAGTATTTGTTAAATTCAGAATAAAAAATTAATTTAAAAATCATCTTAACAATTTGAAGAAAAAGTGTTTTGTATTTATATTCATGTTATTCCAAGATATGTCTATATGTTTATGTGTAATATGTGTTTGCATGTGTACGTATATGTATTCTGTATATCTCTTTGAATTTTGTTGGTAATGTGAAAAAAAAGCACTGATGATTTTGTGGGTTTATTTTGTATCCCATTACTTTGCCAAAGTTGTTTCTATTACTTTTTTGGTAAATCTCTGTGGTGCTTTAAACCTGAGGTATCAAACTTCTAGCCCAAAATTCTGAATCAAGCCCTACAATATAACATAGTGTTAGTTTGTGGTTTTCCAAGTCAGTATGCAGCCTGCAGGTATACATAACAAAGTGAGGATCTACTAATCAACAACGTTTGGATGTACTAATAAGTATTAAAAATAATTTTAAAATAAGTTTGAGTTTGATACCATTACTCTATAACCATCACATATTATTTAGGGAAAGAAGCAATCCCTTCAATTTCTTTTTCTTATTGCTATAGCTGACATTTCCAGAACAATACCAAATAATATTGGTGATGATGGAGAGTCACTCGTTACCTAAGATCTTATGTGAAAGCCCTGTATAGATATTGTCTTGCTATGTTAAGGAAAAGTCAGTTTCTAAACAGTGGATTTTCTAGAGTGTTTACTTCTTCTTGCCCTGCCACCCCCCAGAACAATGGCCAACAGTGCCTTAGAGTCTTCATCATTTTCTAAATATTAAATTAAACTAAAGTTTAGGCCCCAGAACCTGATCCGAGGAAGTTACTTGCCTGAGATTTTTTAGAAAAAAATTTTACATCCAAAAAAATACACAAAAAATAAAAAGGGAGGGAAAAGATTGAGACATTTTAGAATAATTGTGCTTTGAATCCTTTTAAATTGTTTATGTTATTACTGTGACAGCTGTTTCATAATGATAATTTCTTTGCTTAGTTCAGCTGAACACAGAAACACATACATCCACTTGAGACAAAATCACAAATTCATCTGTAACCTGTTTTCTATGATGTCTAAGTTTCTGAAATTTCACACATTTTGTGCTCAGCCAAATTTTAAATGTTTTTTTATGTGTAAATCTTAAAGCTTCTTTTAAAATTATTTTTAATACCTAATTAATACATCCAAACCTTGTGGATTAGTAGGACCTAATAAGCCGCTTCCTGCTAGTGTTGTATAGCTACTACTGCTAAATGTCACCCTAGTAGATTTGGATCATTAGTAACCTAACTGAAAATGAATGCAATTAATTATATAGTAACATATATGTGTCCTAAACACATATACATTTCTGATAATATAGTCCACCATTTTAAAATATGAGCATCCTTGAGGCCCATTAGAAGAAATGCTGCACATGCCTTTTCCAGATCTATAGAGAACTGTATCCCATGGTGCCAGCCTCTTTTTCTTTTAAGTTAAGATAATATTGCTGTGGAGATCATTCTCTCTCCAGTCTCCCCTCCAGCATAGTTTAATTTAAAGTTGTCACATATCCATTGGAGTATATTTTTGTACTTTCAAGCATTCATTTTATCCCTTCTAACTATGTAATATATTTGTATATACTCGATCCAACTAACTTAATTTTAGAATTTGATGATATGAGTGACTTCTATATTCAAAATACCTGACCCTTTTAGGTACCCACTGCTGCCAGCAGTAGAACCTCAATACATTTGTGGAGGCAGGATTAGAAAGCATCTGCATGGGTAGTCTTCTCAGATGACCTTTTAATCCCAGACCCAGACTGAGGTTTCATTATCCTTTCTGGCTGCTGCACAAAAATCTGCCTTTGAATAAAGTAATGTTCATTTTAATATAGATGGAATCAATGTTGCCATTTTGAGATAGAGATGGAATTGCTCTCCTCTGAAGCCCATGTAATAAGTAACCCCATTCTTAACCCCAATCAGATAAAGATGTAGGTAATCTTTATCTTACTGTCTTCCCAGGTTTAGCAGACTAAAGGTTATTGGACTTGTGTTGAATCATCTTATGTCAAAAGCAGCTTGGGGAGGCTGTATTTATACAACATATAGGTAACTGCCTAGAATAATGAGACTTGTTGGTGCCACCTGATAAAGGTGACTTTTAATGAATATTGAAAATAACTCTAAGAATGATCTAAGTCAGAATTCCTTGTGATGGTCTGGTTTAGGTTCAGAGCTTTAGAAATGAGTCACCTTCTACTCCAAGTAAAACTAATCTCCTGGGGAAAGATTAAGAAGATTGGTGTGGTTGATTTTTTAGGCGAGCTAGGTGGTACATTAGATAGAGTGTTGGCTTTCTGGAGTCATGAAGACTTCAGTTCAAATCCTGCTTCAGACACAGTGTGACCATGGATAAATCACTTAACCTTTTTCAGCCTCAGCAACTGCCTCCTGGAGTCATTATGAGGATCAAATAAGATAACCCCTTTAAAATGCTTTGCAAACCTTAAAAGTATTACATAAACACTAGTAATTAGAATGATAATAATAAACTAATAAAAGATTTTGGAGTTGAAAAGTTTTTCTTAAAATTTTAATTTTAAAGGCCTTGTAAAAGTCCAAAGGATCTCATAACCCACTGAATAAGGTATTTTGTCTAGTATAGAACACATTTTAAAAGTGCCTTGCCATTCTATGAATTTTACACTTAATATGTAGGCTAAATGCATGCAAAGAGATTTATAGTATGGCTTTCTCTGTGTGATGTCAGAAACCTACACTAAAGTTATGTCTCTCAGCCCTATACTTCATGTACAAACTTTGTAAATAATCCTTACCTTGTTATATTAGTAACTTTTTCATAGAGATAAATATTTTGTCATTGTCACACTGAGTAAAATAATTTGTTTTTGCCTTCATTGCCAAGGCAGCTAATGGCATAATGGTTATAGCAATGAGACTGGAGTCAGAAAGACTTGAGTTCAAATTTGGCACAGATACTAGCTGTGTGACCCTGGTGCAAGTCATTTAACCTCCCTTTACTTCAATTTCCTCAACTGTAAAATGGAGGTGTATAATAGCACCTATCTTCCAGGGTTGTTGTGAATATCAAATGAGATATTGGTTAAAAGTACTTAGCACAGTGCCTGGCACATAGTAGGCACTATATAAATTCTTATTCCCTTCTCCTTCTGCTATGCCATATGCTTGACACCCTTCACCATTGATATTTTTCCATCAAAGACAATGCTCCTTTTCTCTGCCCTCTATCAAACTTCCCTTCTGTTCAGCATCTTCATTCCCCTGGGTAGAAAAAAATGATCTAATAGAATCTCTATTTGCTTAGCCATTCTTTCACTTGATCTCATTAGCTCCCATGCTTTTACTTATCTCTATGCAGATGACTCTCAGATTTACTTGTCTAACCTTAACCTCTCTGCTGGCTTCCAGTCTCACATCTCCAACTGTCTATTTGTATATATCTTGGATGTCCAGTAGGTATGTTAAATTCAACATCTTTAAAACTAAATTCATTATATTTTCCCTCTCCTAGGGCTCCTCTCTTTCTAACGTCCCTATTATTGTCAAAGGCACTATCATCCTATAGTCACCCAGACTTACAGCCTGTGTTGTAAGGTCCTCCTCTATTCCTTACTGTCATTACCCCCATATCCAGTGAGTGGTCAAGTCTTTTCGTTTCCACCTTCATAACATCATTTGTATATGCCCCTTCTCTTCTCCAGACCCTTATCACCTCATGCCGAAACTATTTTAATGTTCTACTCTTTAAGGTCTCCCTGCCTCTCCTCACTCCAATCCATTTTTCACTTAGCTGTCAAATTGATCTACTAAAATACAAATCTGAACATATCAACCCCCAATCAATTAAACTTCAGAAGCTCTCTTATTACCTCTAGGATCAAATATAAAATCCTTTGTCTTCTAAAGCCCTTCATACACCTTCCTTTCCATGTGCTTTGCGACCCTAACATTGACTCCTTGTTGTTCCTCACACATAACATTCCATCTCCTTGCTACACCCTGTGCCTAGGATGCTTTTCCCTCCTCATCTCCACTTTCTGGCTTCCTTCAAATCACTGCTAAAGTTCCACCTTCTTCTGCAAGTCTTCTTTCCCACACCTCCTTAATGTTAATGCCTTATCTCGGAGACTATCCTCAGTTTATCCTTCATATACCTTGTCTGCACCTATTATGTGCAAAGTGCTGGGGATACAAATAGAAAGTCCCTGCTCTCAAAGAGCTCCCATTTTAATAGTTGTTTGCATGTTTTCTCTCCCATTAGGCTGAAAGCTCCTTGAGAGGAGGGACTGTTGTTTTCCTTGCTTTGTGTCTCCAGTGCTTAGTGCAGTACATGGCACATAGAGCTTAATAAATGTTATTTGACTGATTGACTGAAAGGAGGTAAAGTTGTCTGTGTCTCCTAAAGGAATCAAAAGATAGGTCCTCTGACAATAGAGAAGGTATTTTATAACTGTTATAAATCCCCACTGTGTCAACATTGGGCAAATAGTAGATACTAAATAAAATCACGAATGAATGAATAGAAGCCTATTGCTTGCCCAGTATGCACTCTATAGTTCACACATTCATTCATTATGATCATGGAAAGGGAAGGGAATAAACATACGGAACCTATATATGTGCCAGGCACTGTGCTAAACACTTCACAAATATTATTTCATTTGATCCTCACAACAACCTTGAGAGGTAGATGCTGTCATCATCATCATCATCATTATTATTCCCACTTTATACTTTAGGAAACCGAAGGGTTAATTAACTTGTGCAGGGTCATGTCTGAGGCTACATTTGACCTCAGGTCTCCTGATTTCCAGGCCCACTGCTCTGCACACTGTGCTACCAGCTGCCTCTCTAAGTGGCATGTTCAAAATTAGTTAAACCTCAAATATAAATTCATCAATTTGCCATAAAAAGAATCCAGTGTTTTTGATTTCTATATCCCAGTTTTTATACTTCTTTGGTCTTAATTACTTTAAATATTCTATTTTAAGATATGAACCGCCTTTGCAGAAATGAAATGTTACAAGTATCTTAAATTGTCTGTGATTTAAAAAGAAAATTGGTTCTTCTGATTTTTCTTTCCGCTCACTGGCCCATTGTTTTCTCTTTCTCAGATGGAGGCCAAAGTAAAGGGGATACTAAATTACAACGGAAAACTCAATGACTTCCCAGCTAACAAAGGAGTTGGAACACTTGATTGGCTGATGGGATCTACCTGATGGGAAAGTACTTATGTGGTCACAGGGCTGCTGTTTCTGTCAATGTTTACATTCTTTAGTCCCAAGCACTGTGGTGAGGAGGAAAAGGAAAAGAAAAACAATACTTGATCAAAGCCAGGTGCAGGAGGAAGAAAGGCTTTTGTGCAGACTTAGAGACCTTATTCTCTTCTACAGAAAGACAGAGTTACAATGCTAACTGGCTTTAAAGTGATTCAGTTGTCAAACCCACAGAAGTACAAACTTGATTTTCCCCAGGGAAGGAAGAAGGAATTTGAACAGATTTGGGTGAATTTCATCCATCCTGGGGGTTGGGGCCTGAGCACTCTGGGTGCAGATATAATTTGATAATAAGAGAGAATATTTTAGTCGAATATGTCTGAAATTAGACCAGCTTATCAGGAGTAATGATCATGTCTGCTTGAGTGGCCTATGCAGCAAATAATAAATTTGCCACAGAGAACCCGTTAACAAGTCCAGTGTCTGATACAGATAGTAGATGAATACTATATCCTCAGAAATCCTGATCAAACTTGAACCTTCTTTACTGATGCAGGATCTCCAGCATGTAGCAATCCTTCCATGTAGAACAGTATACAAGGTGGACTGAGGATGCTGCAGGAAAGAGGAATGATGATAATCCCTCTCCAGAAACTTATTTTAGCACAGTGATATGTAGTATTAAATCATCTAGCTTTTTTAAAGATAATAAGAAAATGCAGTCTCTTTTGCTCTTATCAGATCAAATGTAAAGATTTTCTCCTTTTATCAAAGGGTCACTTTCCCCTTAGACACAGGTACTTAATGAATTTTGGCTGGTATTTTATTTGTCTACTATTAATTGGTCAATTCTTCATTTCCACTCTTTTTAAATATAGTTACTGATATATTTTTCTCTTCTGAAAGGTGGGAAACCCTCAGGGTCAATGTTCCTGCTGTGGTAGTTTCAGTCTTTGCTAGTCTAGTAATATGACTTGTGACTCTCTTTAACCTAAATTCCCATTAGTTAACAAATTCTTTTTTATTTGGATAGTGGTACTTCAGATTAACTTTTGATTTAGACTAATCAGTGTATTTATAATATAATGGTTCTTCAGTGGCCATTTTGTGTGACAGTCATATTTTGAGTGTTTTAGGTCAGCATTAAAAAATTAATTCATGATTCCTAAGAGAACAGTGGGGCTAGTATCATTATAAATTGTAAGGAATTTTTGTGAAGATTTTTACAACTCATATCTCCTGCCTAAATCCTAAATACTTAAAGTCTATTGTTATTGATTAGAAGCAGTCAAGATCCTAAAGCCTCATTAGCTAGAAGTTTTAACAGGAGAGTCAATCCGAAGGGCTGAGAATCCTCCACTGGTTCTGCTTCCATATGAACACACCACCAGTGGCACAGGATTTTGAGTGGGCACATGGAAGAAAGTATGTGATTTGTTTGGTTTGATTTGGTTTTGGTTTGAGCTTTAAAAAACAAATGTTGTTCTGTTTCCTTTGCTTGAAGTTTAGCTTTCTTAAAAGCCATGTTTTTCGTATCTTCAGCTGTGCTCACAAGTAAAGGCTTTTGTATTCAATCCACTTGTATAATAAATGACAGGCTAACCTAAAATAAAATCAATTCATTAAGCATTAGAACACTGAGAAAAAGATTTCCTACCCGTTATTCGTGGGAAATCATGTCACACAGTTCATTTAGGTTTATGAGGGTACATATGCTAACCCAGATCCTGATTTTCCTTTATATAAGAAATTCCTTGTAGCCTAAAAAACTATTAAATTACCAACATTTTTACCTGGATTTTTTATTTTAAAATCATATATTGACTTTACATTGTGACAGAAGAACACCTTTTTAAACATGTAACTGAATATTTGAGTTTTAAAAGCTTGATCACAATCTAGGAAAAAAGTTAATTTAAACTTACATATTGATAAGGCCTTTGTTTTACTTCTGTAAACCTAAGAATTTAGGTTACCATGATGCAAATGTGAGTATTTTGACAGCTCTACTAGTCATTTTCAAAGAGTTTGGAAGAAGTTGCTGAGAGGGACTCCAGGGCTAAATTAATATGAATTGATTTAAGTTTTGGTTAAATTTTTATTAGAGATATTTTTCCACTACTTCATTCATTTTTAGCATTGTCAGCATTTTGCTCACATTCACTGAAACTTAGTGGAAAATATGAAATTAGTTTAAAGAATTTCTTTATTTGCATCTATTTGAATGAATATTAATGAGATTTTTGTTTTAAGGCTAGCTGTCTGTGGTATGAAGATTAGGACTTTTGGAGTGTTACTAAGCTTGCTACTTTTGTTAATTGTGCCATGATATGCTAAACTCCATCGCTTCAGATTTCATAGTAGAAACACTGTAGTATTCATACTTCTTGAATTAACCAATGGTACATCATGCCATATTGATTTCTTTGATGAATTTCCTGTGTCTGCCTAACAATAGGATTATTAATTATTTTCCCTGTTATTTCATACCCACTTATAGAAGTATCTGAAGGACTGAAATATCTGAGGAATCCTTATTTTTAAGGGTTCAGAAACATTCAGGGTTCATTTTCTTCAGTCTTTAATCTCTAGGATTCTTCTCAAATCTTTGATTTTTTAAAAAATCATTATAAGTAACCTCACCATATACTCCGTTCTATTTCCTCACCTTTTAAAATATTGTACAGAATGAGTCAGAAGGCCAGTGCACACCTAGATATAATATAATTAGAAATTTCTGCCAAGAGATAAACACATTTTTATATTTAGATTATAATGTTGGAAATCACCCCCATAGTCTTGTCAATGTACATTTGTACAGTGTGTCATACTTGGTAAGATGTTCAGTTCATTTGACTATTTTTGGCACAGGAGCATGGGGACTTGTGGATCATACTGTACTTTTGTACTTTAAGCAAGGATCAAATTTTGTGATTTTTAAAGATGTTAAATTATTGGAAAGGACATTTGTAGATTCCACATTTCTTTGAAAGGAAGAGTGTTTTTCTGTAAGAGTGAAAGCAGTGCCCCAATGCAAAAGGAGAGTTAGCACATTTAACTGAATCCCATTCATCAGGGTTCTTGTTTCAGGAAGACTAAACTGCTTATTTTCAACTGTCTTATATTTTTAATGGCCTTCAATGATAAATAAGCTGTTATTGTACATAAAAAGAAATCCTCAGTATTCACAAGCAATAATAGCCAGTACAGCTGTCTCTTGACAGAGCAGCACTGAGCTTAGATTGGGGACTGTATGGGAGCAAAGTGTCAAGCTCACTCAGAGCCTCCAAAATAAATGTAAGCAATAATGTCAAAGATAACCCTATGATAATGCCTTCTCATGTACTTGAGAGATCCAGAGAAAATAAATTAATATTTTTCAAAACAACCTGTAAGAAAGAAGCCAGGTTAATCTTGAACTATAGAATTCCTTTCTCAGGATCAGGAAGTCAGATGATCATGTTTATATACTCTTCCATGCCTACCACCCCTGTGATGGATGTTAGTAGCCCAAATTGCTGGGTTTGTTTGTTTGTTTTTTTAATGAGGGAAGTTGGATGGGGTTTATTCTATCATCAAGTAAAGGGAGAAACAGAATCAGTAGTATGAATGCTGTGGGTTTGACATCTGTTTAGTAAAAATCTATTAGAAGTGACTTTGAACCCAGGATCTTTTTTTCCCCAAAGCAGATCTAAGTTGTTTACTACCCAGGGTTTGGGAAGGGCAGATACCTTTAGTCTCTTTCCTGTACCCATTACCATATTCCTTGGACCTCCACTTGGTACAAGACACTTTCCAGAAGTTAAAATAGAAATATCCTATAATTGTCTCAGACTGCCATTTATTAAAAGAACTGTGTATTCCTGGGGATCATCTTTTAGGACTCCAACTGTCTATCACATTTGCTGCTACATTTGTAAAATGAACTTTGACTGTATTAGCAAACTTTAGCGTTTACAGTTCTCTATTTGGAAGAGGGGATCATAGAATTTTGCTCATGGATAGAAATAAGATATTTTATTTTGGGAGTATACCATGAAAGCACAGTGGTCCCTCTGTTCTGTTTTTGATTGTTTGGATTTTGAACTTTTTTAAAAGATGGAAATAGAAGAATAAGTAAAATCTGTAGTCAAACCAAACTTGAGAAATCTCCCCATACTTCAGCTCCCCAGTTTCTGCTGAACTGAAGTTGTTGGTAGGGACACTTCATCTCAAGGTGGTTTTTTTTTTTGTTATTATTGTTATTCCTGTTTTTTTTTTTAATAATGAAGCAGAAGACATGCAGTAGGTAAATGACTAATTAATATTATGCAATTTTTATTTTATAAAAATTTAAGGAGGAAAAAAGTAAAATGTTGGTGAATTTTAATTAGTCTCCACACTTGCAAAATGCTTATTATTGTTTCCTCTAAGATAAGCTCCGTTCAGGCCTTTGTCCTTTGTTAAGTGCCTTTTTTTTCTTTTCTTTTTTTTTTTTCCCTTTTGAAACTGTTCTCAGAGATCCTAAAGTGCAGGCTGAATAGTCAGGGATTTGAGAAATCTTAAACTTGCCAAGGTGACATCATGCTGAAATACTCTTCCTTTCCCTAATTTGTATATGGCTCTATGTGTAAGATAATGTATATCTATATATGTATGCATATGGATATGCATATACGTATTATAAAAACTAGGAGCTATTGTACCATTGCATCCTTTCTGAACACTCTACTCCAACACTCTTGCTTTTAAGAAATGATAATTGATAGAAGTGGGTAATTGGGAATCATGTTTCCAGTTGGTAGTAGCTGCTGCTTTGCGCTTATGCTTGTGAACATTCATAAGTCTATTTCTGACGATTCTATGTAGGTTCTTGTCACAAATGAAATGAAAACAATATACTTGCTATCTGCTGCTAGATACATTATGTTGTTTAGGCACTTCAAACTCTGCTATCAGTAATGTCCAGTTGTTGAAGTATTGGAACAACTAGTTAAGGTGATTGGGTACATTTGAGCATGGAGTAAAACAAAACCAAAATAAAAATTAGATTTGGGGTTTGATATCTAAATAGTCTCTGAAGGAAATGAGTGTTTTTGCAAGCACTATGGGGAAAAAAAACCCTAAATTTTCTTCTGAAAAAGTGTTTTAAAAAAAACCATGTAGCTACCTATGTTTTAAAAAATAAAATTACAACTACAGAACTACAACTACAACTTCAGATGCTGAAGACTGCAATCACAAAAAAGAACTGTATAGTATACTTAGAAGACTTTTTAGGTCTTTTTTTGCGGGGGAGAGAGCAGCCATTATGTTGCTCTTGATTCAGGGCTATGTAGAGTTGTTCTTTGATTTAAGAAGCACATCTGTCCCCATATCTAAAATTCTTCTCTGTAACTATTAAAAACAAAGAAATATAACTTATTTTTATAAAAGAATTCATTATTTTGGGTTGGGAGTTTGAGATTAATTAATTTGTGAATCCAGTGTTTTCCTTCTCTGATGTAGTCAATAGGTTCCCTTTCAAAAATTCTAACTTGGGGGAAAGCTAAGAGTGAGGAGAGGAAGAAAGGAGCCATTCGTGCTAGCTTTATTTATTTAGAACAGATATTAGATCTCCTGGGTTCAGTCATAAGCATTGTCATTGGTTTATTGTGTTTTGGGGAAAATCATTTAACCTTCGTGCCTCAGATTACCCATCAGAAAATTGGGTATGCTGATCTTCACCTACCTCCCAGGGATATCATGAAACTTTAATATTTCAAAAGAATTTTTAGTTTCTCTAAAATTCCTACATAAGTGCAAAGTATTATTACTGTTTTCTTGTAAAGGCTGAATAACTGTTCTCTTATAATGGGCCTAAAAGTACCATAACATTTGTAACATTTTGAAAAATCAGTGAAAGTCTAATCTAGACACTGATATGATATTTTAATACACTCTCTTTATTCCTGGTGAGAAAAAATATTTGTTTGAACTAGAAACACATTTATTGATTGCGCAATAAGTGGCATCATATATCTGAACAGTGTCCCGTTTTTGTAAAGTGGTGGAAGTAGATCTGAATTTGGAAAACCCCAAATTAGTTTTTAAATTATTATATAATCTGATTTTTTCTAAAGATTAAAACTATTTCTTTTAAAAAAAATAGAATGTACAACAGTGACACTGTACTCTACTGCTTCCTCTAACTGAATTATCAATACCACAAGTTAACATTGCCATTAACAGGATGGCTATGGCTACTGGGCTGAGATATGATGAATGAATTAAAAGCCTCTAATTGACTGGCTTTGAGGGTTAATGATAATCTTGAAAGGTGGCTATTTTCTTCCTCTAGAGCTAATTTTGTCAGACCAAACTACCTTTTTTAGAGATTGGTAGAATTTTAGCTTCAAAGATGAAGAGTTTGGGAGACAATTTATAATAGATCTTTCTAGGAATGAACATAATGGGTCTTAGTTTTTCTACACATGCATCAGACATCAGGCTCACCTGTAACATAGTTTTATTTGGTTGGGTAGAGTGCTTAACCAGCTTTGCACTGAAGTGACAAACGCTCCACAAACACTTTGTTCTTGTCGTTTTGTAAAGTGCATAGTCAGCTGTATACACTCCCATCTCCATTGATGACAAGTTTCTGCTTCTCTGTTCTCAGAAAAGCCCAGGAATGCATTGCATTGGCCTATGTGGGACACAGGAATATGAGAGAGAGGTATGAGGTATTCTTCTCTGTCATGAGTAGGGAATATATGTTTTTTCCCAGTTCACAGAGGAAAATCAAATCATGTTTTTCTTTTTTCCTCATCCCTATTTGTCAAGTAGCAAATATGAGTTTCTAGTCATCATAAAAACCCAGTAGGAAGTATGATTTTGAGTAACAGTAAAAATGCTGAGTAATTGCCATTAGGGCATGTTTGTAGATTTCAGACTGTAGCACATGATCAGGATAAGTCAAGAGAGTTAAGGAGATAAATATAGGATGTCTAGCCAAAATAAATCAGGAGAGAGAGCACCCAGGCCCAAGTCAAGCAAAGCATCTGGTTTAGCTTGCAGAGTTTTCCAAGGACCAATTAGTTTGTCTCTAGTGATTAAAAACTAATCCTTTTTGGTTGCTATTTTGTTGTTGTTTTTTTCAGATAAAGCCTTAGTTGTCACTAATATCAACTATGCAGATAAGTGTATTCTTTGTTTCCCAGTATTATATAACTTTTTCCTCTTTTCCCATTCCTCAAATAACATGTTAGACTTCTACCCAAAGAATTAAGGCAAAAGGTTTTGTTGAATGTGTGTTCTTCAAGGAAAAAGAGAGAAATTCTGTTTTGTTTAATCTTGAAATGTGAACTTTGTATTAAAAAACAAAATGCAAACCCTTTCACTGGTGCCAGACTAGTTAATATCACAAAATGGCTTTGGGTTGTTGAGCAAGAACTATTTCAATGGAATGTTTAATACTGAGATTGTTTCAAATAATGAGGCATATGACTTTCTGCAAAACTGAATCAAAAAGCCAGAGTTTTATTTCTGTATAACTCTGATTTGGAAATAGCTTTGGAAACTGAATTTGAAATTCTTGCCCTTCCTAGTCTGCTATCAATCCACATTTACTTATTTTCTAATCGTTGTGATTAAATAGTCCATCAGTTCAGCTGGCACATTGTCTCTCCAGATTGAAATTTTAGCAACCTGTTTCCTTCTCATTCAATTCCAAAGCCAAGACTAGGGTCCAAAATATATTCCAAAAGATTGGTATTCACATCTTAATTGAGGAACTTGTAAAGATTCTTTGTACTCTTGCTAAAATCACTATGTTGGGAGACCAGAACTGTTTTTCTTAAAAGTTTATTAAAAACTGTTCAGTAAATCAGACTATATTTATTATATGTCCTAAAGTGAAATTATGTTCTCTCACGTGTCCTGAAATACTAATTGTTGAAAAGTAAATTTTAGTGATAGAAACATCTACCTTTGTTTTTATCTCGTGTCACACTACTTTTACCTCTTTCATGTTCAATGGATTTCCATTTCATAGTATATCAGAACTTCTGGCACTTTTCCAAGTTGTTAGCCAACCAGATCAAGTATGCCTGTTGAGAAGGGAGGTGTAATTATGTAGGTATCTGTGTCCAGGATTTAAAGAAGTTACTTGGTCTTAGTGGGTGACTAAAATTTTTTTTTTCTATTACTATAATGCAGAATAACAGGTTTCTCAACTGTTATAAAGTAGTGATAGTGACATCTTCTGTCTCAGAAAAAGCAGTTGGCAGGTTTATTTTCTCAAGTTGAGGTGCAGTTTTTTTTTTATGGGGGCTCTCATTGCTCTTAAAATTCTGCCTCTTACGTACCCAGGCCTTCCTGGAAGCGGGTAGAATTGCTCTGTTAGAGATCTGGTTCTTATAGACCTGTTGAGCCTCCAGAGCTAGCTGTAGGATATTGATTTTTCCTTCCAGATACCCCCAAACTACCTAGTTATATTGGTGACATGTGTCGAATTCTACTGTTTTTAGCAGCTTTTTTACAAGTTATTCAAATGCTATTTTAATTTTTTTTTACAAGCGGACTAATTAAAACCTAATGAAAGGAAAAATAAGGTAACATTACCCCAGGGTAGGTTGAAAATAATTTTCTTTTTAAAGCTTATAGATTTATTAACATCTTCAAAGCATATTTTGAAGTCTGCAGCAACAAAGGTAAGCAGGCTGGCCACATCTTTACATGTAGCATCTCCTCCACTTGCCCAATCTACTACATTTCGAATCTCGCATTCAACCTATCCTGACATCTAGAGTTGTTGCCAATCTCTTTTTAATTATACTGGTTTTGCCTTAGATAATTGTCTGGAACATTAATAATTCCTTCAGTACAAACTAGAGATGACATTGGTGGATGGGAACTGCTTCTCTTAGTAATTACTATTTAATGTAATCAACTAGCTGGGAATTTGACCACTACCTTTTTGATACATTATTTTTAAGCCTGGATATACCTACATAATTTCATATACCTCAGTGAGCTCCATTGGTTTAGCAAATAATCTTTGCACCAATAGAGCATACAGACTTTCAAAATTAGGGAATGTAATTCATGTCCTCTACTCACTAGCCAACTTCCCAGTGAAAGGGTTTAAACTGCAGTATCCTTTGTTTACCACCACTTTTAAATTTTTTCAAAATTTAACTGTATAGTCTATCAAAAGTAGCAAATTACTCTCCAATAAATGACAATTTGCAAAGCTGGAGAGTTTTCCCGGGGTGTTTCACCTGCTTATAGCTGTCAAGTTTAGCTGTAACGCTGAGGAAATGAAATCTCTGACTGGTGAACAGTTATTTTGCCCCAGCTTACAAATGTTTCTTAAAGCCTTCCTAAGTATCTAAAAAGACCACTCACCCCTGGACTCCCCCCAACACACACACACACACACACACACACACAAACACACACCCCTTTTTCTTAATAGTGAAAGTAATGCACATTTGTGAAAATTGTTTTGGGACTGCAGATCTATATATTATAGTTGCTTTGAAGTAATTATCCTACTCAGCTTTTTATTCAGGGTCACCTAATATCCCTACCCATCAGGCATGAATATTGATGTGGGGAAGAAGCCTTTGCTTATGATAGAAAAGCAGGATGTAACTTCATGATGTCTTTTCCTGGAGAGAAACTTGCCTCCAGTATACATATTCCTCTTTCTCCAGCACCTCCACACTTCGTATATGATACCAGCACGCTTCAGAACCAACCTTGAAGGAAGGGGCCTGAATAATCTATTGCAGCTGCTCTTGTTGATAGGCACTAATTACTATATTGTGTTTGTTTATTAGGGAGATGCATTTTGCTAACTTGAAGGGATACTGTAATTCTAAACAAGTGTGTGACTTAATATTTTGTCTTTATTATTTTTTCTCTCCTTTAAAAACTGGACCTGAACACAAGCTTTGAGTTGATTTTTGTAATAATCTCAGGACCTGAAAGATTGTAGCATTTAGTGTGTCTTAAAAATTATGTACTGTACCAGCCATGGATTTTTGTAAATACACCCGTCTCCCTTTTTTGTATTATTTTAGTAAAAAAAAATTTTAAATAAAGGGGGGTGGTGGTGATCTATGTATTTGTATGGGTGTGTGTGTGGGGTGGGGTGGGGTGGTGTGTATGCGTGTATAAGGCTCTTTTCAAGACAACCTGGTGCTTGCTTAATTTCCAGCTCTTCTTAGAGTGGGAATATGAACAAACTGCTGCTACTAAAACCCTGCACTGAGCATAGGTATTTCCATTTTATTCTTTCTAAAAGTTGATTGGATGTTAGCTACCAGATTACTACTAGGAAGTTAAACCTCCTCTTCCCACTACCCCACTGCCACCTGCATTCTTAGTTATGCAGGATAGAACCTTACCCTTGGGAAGCTTAATATTAAAGATCTATTCTAATGAAGGATTCTTCTAGTCTCACGAAATAATCGTATGGACTTTTCTCCATTTTCAGAGATCTGCTTTTAAGAACTCTTCTTTTCAGAGTTCTATAAGAAGTGCTTAAAGCAGTTTTATTTTACAAAACATTAGTCATCCCATAACATTCTAGTGTGTTTTAGTGGGCTGGAGGGTGTGAACATTCCTAAATGCAAATCTATGAAAGTAGCAAATTAACTCTATGGATATGCTCCAAACAGTGCAGGGATTTTATTTTTTAATTTTTAATTTTTTTTTTTTGGCAACAGCCTTGCTCATATTCCCGACATAGCTAGCAGTTCCCTGTTTTAAAACAGGAGCCTTATTTGATTCAGCTGTAGATGTTTCCTGTCCTTCCTTTGTGGCAGGGCCCTTTTACATGAGTGTTCCTTTTTTTTTTCTTTTATATGTGTCATGTGTCTGTGTTGTATTAAATAAAAAGGAATGTACATATTATTCATGTCTATTGTGCTCTTATTGATTTGGGGCAACATGGCATAGTGAATAGTCAAAAGCCCTAGGTTCAAATCCTACCTCAAATACTTAATAGCCTTCCCTGAAGAAATCACTTAAAATGTGGGGAGAAAATAACTTCAGTTTCTTCATCTGTAAAATGGAGATAATAATACTTGAATTAACTATCTCACACAAGATTGTTGTGAGGAAAGCCTTTCGCAAGCTTTAAGGTGCAATATAAATATGAGTCGTTCTCAGTTTTGGAAGCCTTTCTGAGTCATTATTTTAACCATTATTCATTTGGCATCCACTAAGTGCTATATTGGCTGGGTCACCTTGCTATCAAGAAACTTGTATAAAGATCACAACTTTTTTATTATATAGCAAGAGAGATAAGAAGTAATTAAAAAAACCTAGAGATAACACAAGGCAGTGTATTTCTAATTTTAGTTCAATTGCCATCTGAGTGATAGAAACAACACTTATTACTCAATAAGAAGCTGTGGTGTGGTAGAAAGAACTTTGAACTCAGAATCAAGAAATCTACGTTCTTGTTGGTCTACCACTAATTAACTACAACAGTTAAGTAAGTAAATTTTGGACTTATTTCATTTTCTGTAAAATGAGGGGAATAGATTCCTTGTAGCTCTAATAATCTATGATTCAGAAATCAATGCGGGCTGAAGTAAAGGAGGTGGGGCTTTATCCAGGCTTTATTGGATAGTATTTGAATAGCTGGGAATAGTATTACAGACTGGGAAAGTGGTGTTGGCAAATTCATGGTAGCTAAAATGTTTATGGCCTATGTAGGGGAGAGTATTTAGATAAGGCTGACTAAATTGTAAGGGAGAGAAAGTTAAGAAGGTAGCTGGGGCCTGGATTGTGGAGGAATTCAAGTGCCTGGTTAAGGAGTATGAATTTTGAATTTTCACTAGTAAGTATGGGAAGCTAAAGAAGGTCTTTGAATAGGAATAATATGAAAGTGCTAGTTTTAAAAAGGTGGAGTTTTCAATGCACGAAACGGAAGAGTGAAAAGCTACTGAAGGTAGAGAGACTTGGTCTGCTACAGTAGTCGAAACTCAGTTTCATGGTTAGTTTACCTTGTTGGCAGTGGATTTGAAAATTTGGATTTTGACAAATGGATTTGTGTTTGGTGATGAAAGCATGCCAAAAACATCATGAAGAAAAAATCAGTATGACTTGGTAGGAGAAAGAAAGAAGAGAGAGAAGGAGTATTTAAAGAAAACTCTAAAGGTTTGTGCCTGACTGACTAGGAAGAGTGATACCATTGCAGAAATAGAAAAATCAGGAAAGGAAGGCAATTTTAGGGGAAGATGAATTTGTGTATGTATGTGTGTGTGTGTGTGTGTGTGTGTGTGTATACACATATACATATATATATATGAAGAGAGAGATTGAGAGTTTATGGTGATAAGAAATCTAAGGCTAGGGATGTAAAACTGGAATTTGAAGAATCAGCTAAAATGTAAATATGGGAATTATCCATATATACATGATATTTAAAGCCATGAAATTGGATAAATTTTTAGAGGGAGAGTACATAAAAAGACTAGGGCAGAAAACTGAGCTTTAGGAAGCATCTACCTCCAAATGCAAGAAGGAACAGGCTGTAAAATGAATAGAGAAGTAGATGCAATATAGGCCAGGGATCCAAGGCAGTAGAATTTCAAGGAGACAGCCATGACATTTAGAGGTGGGAAAGGAGAAGAGGTATAAAAAATGTTAGAAAACAACCCTGAGATTAATCAGATCTAAAAGGTCTGGTATAAGTCAAAGGTCTAAAAGACAAGGGATTGGTGAAAATGGTTTACCAGTCAAGAGTAATGACTGCCTACATCTGTTCATTGCTTTATAGTTTACAACATGAATATTCTCATGTAAGCTTTACAACAATCTTGTTCAGCAGGTAGTGTCAGTACGGTTATTTTCATTTTACAGATGCAGAAACTGAGCCCCAAAGAGTTTAGGTAATGTAAGAATAAAGAATGGTCACAGGGGTAAGGAAGTTAGTGAAATAAGGAGGTAATGAATGAATGAAAGGATTAAGATAGTCAAAGATTAAGCATCTAAAAGGTTGTCATTCACAGGTAATGGCATCAGCATGCAGAACACACCTAAGTGAGCCAAAACCTAGGGGTGAAGCTATTTGACCTCCTGCCCTCTTTACAGCTTGCTATCTGCCATGTGGGACTGTAGGGAAGGGGAAAGTGCTTGCAGGTATTCAAAGAAAGGTTCATGGAGCAACTGCAGTTACTGGGGCCTGATGCCAGTAATCCAGATGTACTAGATATGTGGTGAAGTTATCCATACCTCTTCACCCCATCACTGGCAAAAATGATCCAGAATTTTTGACTATCATTTTTCCTTTGAACTTTCACACACGCGCCCACTCACACTATCAGCATTCCTTTTCCTAGTGAAGCACTACCCAACTTTTTTTTTTCTGGCACAAAATTCTACAGCGTAATATAATCTAAGAGCATTGGACTTGAAATCAGAAGACTTGAGTTTGAATCCCAGCAGCTGTATAAGCCTAGCCAACTAAGAATCTTCTTGGCTTACATTGCCTCATCTGTAACATAGGGTATTATTCTCATACTTGCCCATAATAATAATAAGCTAATCCCACCTCACAAGGTTGTCATAAGAATTAAATGTGTACAATAATTTATGTAAAGAGTTTTGTAACCATTAAAATGATGTAGAAGTGTCTTATTTAAGCATAATACCTAATTAAGATAAGCTTGGGAAACAAGGAAAAATTTAAGGGGAAAACCTTATTACTCTTGGTCTTCTATTTTCATATATTCATACTTGCCTCTTATATACATTCAGCCTAACCAGTATCCTTTGAGAAACTCAGGGAATTAAGGAATAAGACAGCTGATTGATAGGTGGCTTTTTGTCCCCCTTTTGTAGAGAAGTCAGACAGTTAAGGAGGCCTCTTCACCCACTGGAATTATTAGGAAAAGAGAGAATGCTAATAAACACATCTCATTTCCCCCTTCCATGCAGGCCAGCTCATAACAGCAGCCTACCTCCTGTGGAATAGGAGGCAGAATGGAAATGCTACACTGGGATTTAGAGAGGTAGGTCAACTTACGCCTTGCCCATGGTGATCCAGTAATGTTAACTAGTTATCTATGTTCTCAATTAGTCATGCATCCGAGATAAATTGGAAGGGATGTATACAGAATTAAATGAAGCTTAGTTCTAATTATGTCTGAAGCCTCCAATGGGTTCTGTTTTACCTGGTTGGGTTTTGGGAACAACACTCAAATTCATACTAGAACCTGCCGGTCCTAAAAAGTTGGAATACTTTAATTTTTAACAACTTTTTAATTTGTTGTGGGAGAGGGGAAGGGATTGGGGTTAATGGAATCTGTCCACTTTCTGGCCTGTGGCACAAATATATAAATTTGAATGTCAGCTGACATGTAGAAGCCTATGTAATCAAGTCCAATTTAGTCATTCAATAAATGTTTGTATCCCTACAGTGCTTTCCATAAAGCATTTGAGAGAAAGCACAAGGAGAATAAAGGGGAATTTCTTTCTGGGTGAAATAGAACTGCCTTCCCTGAGGCACAGGGGACCTAGTGCAGCTCTTGTGAGTCAACATCAGGCATCTGGGGAATAATTTTTAGGAATTCTGAGGATTTCTTTATAGGAACTGTTTTTTTAGTTGGCAACGGATTGGAAACTAAGGAGGTGCCCATCAGCTGGGAAATGATTCGACTAATTGTGGTATATGAATGTAATGGAATAGTATTGTTGCATTAAAAAAAATGACAAAAGGGATAGTTTCAGTGAAACCTGGGAAGGTGAATGAGCTGTTGGAGTGAACAATTTGTGTAGTAACAACAGTGTAAAAAGAACTGAAAATTTTCTGAAAGAAAAAACTCATCAATGCAGTGACCAACTATAAGTCAAAGAACCTTTAATGAAGCTTGCTTCTCACCTCCTGACAGAGAGGGGATGGACTCAGAATGGATGCAGAATGAGACATTTTTCAAATCTGTCCAATGCAGAATTTATTTTGCTTGACTATATGATTTTGTTTTAAAAACTTTTTTGTTTTTCTTTCCATGGGGGGAACCTTAACAACAGGACCAAGCACAGATCCCTGGGGCATTCCACTGGAGACTTTCTAAACAGACATTGAACCGTTAACAACTAGGCTTTGTCTGGACCTTCATCTAGTTATGAATTCATCTATTTATATTATTAGCTTGTCCATATTCATTTTTCCCCATAAGAATGGAAGTAGATACTTAGAGACCTTACCAGTAAGTGCTATATGAATATTAATTATTATTATGATGCTGAATTACAGAAGGATTGCAATGTGTAATAGTAGAGGGATCTGCACTAATAAAATTGAAGATACTTAAAGTATTGAAGGACTTTGAATAAGGACTGCATTGAGTAGGTGCTCCTCCAGTCGAGAGAGTCTCTTACCAAAATTAGGCTTGAGGTACTAGTTTGGTAATTTTTATAAAAAATGGAAATAAGGTCAATCTACCATGATCTGTTCTTGAGAAAGCCATGTTGGCTACTCCTCAGTCACCTTTGCTGGATCATTATCCATGCCCTACCCCTTCTGTGTTGATGTGGCCCAAAGCTCTGTCCCGAGCTCTCTTTCCTCAATATTCATTTTATTTTGTTAATCTGTGGGTTCAACTCACCTCTATACTGATTATTTCCATATCAGTATATCTAGCCATAATCTCTCTCCTTAGTTCCAGTCCAGCATCGGCATCTTCCAATTGAATATTTACAACTGTATGTTCCCTCAGCACCTCAAGCTCAGTGTGTCCAAAACAGAAACCATCTCTCCCTACAAACTACCCCTCTTCCCAACTTCCTTATTTCTGTCAAGGGAACCACCATCCTTCCATCCTTGCAGTTTTCTCATCCTAGGAGTGATCCTTGACTCTTCACTTTCCTTCACTCCTATCCAGTCAGTTGCCACGTCTTATGAAGTCTATCACCAGAGCATTTCTTGGGTCCCTTTTCTCTCCACAGAGCCACCACTTTAGTTAAAGCCACATGAACTTTCACAGTAATGTCGTAATGCTTTTCTCTACTTCTAGTCATACCCTTCTTCAACTCATCTTTCACACAGCTGACAGACTGATATTCCTAAAATATAGAGTCACATTATGTCACTTCCCTGCTCAAAAAAGCTCTAAATTCCCTCTTCATTGTAGGAACAAAATGTAAATTATTGATAGCTTTTCAAAGTCTGGCTCCTAATTTTTGTGGTTTAATGTGCATTGCTATCCTATACATACACTCTACATTCCAAACAAACTGGAATTTTTGTCTTTACATGAGCTTTCCTCCATGCCTAGAATGCCCTTACTTCTTATATAACCCTCATATAATTCCTTAACATCCTTCAAAATGTTCTCATCAAGTGCCTCCTCCCTCTTAATTGCTAGTGGCCTCCCCTTGGAAATAGCTATTTACTTTCTGTTTTGAATGTACTTGTCAATAGGCATGTTTGTTTGTTTGTTCCCCCAGAAATAGAATGTGAACTCTTTGAGGGTGAAGACTGTTGGGTTTTTATCTTTGTGTTCCTATCACATAATTCAGTACTTTTGAAACATGGCAGGTGTTTCACAAAAGCTTGTTAAATGAATGAATCAATTACTTCCATTTGACAGGTTTATTTACCAACATTTAGAAGAAAGCTAAGGATAATTCCTAAATCTAAAGGGAAGGACCATAAACTAAACTATCTGAAATTATGAAAGCTGAAGGTTTGGCTTTGACTGTCACCTCTGTGTGCCAATATAGTTTCTTCTAAGGTGTGCGTGTGTATGTCAACATATGATGTAAAAAGCTGTTTGTGAAACCTCCTACAAGTTTCTGTGCGTCATGAAGCCAGTGCATTGAAGCTGATGAAAGATTCATCTCCCACCCCTCCCATTACTATGTTAATCCAGGTGTGGGGCAGAATAATAAAAAAGCATTTGGGTGACAAGTCACAGAAAAAGAGGGACACAAATCAAAGAGATAGAAAGTGCCCATTATGCTGCCCTGCCTAGAAGATCAAAAGCTGGAAATAATTTCTTTGTAATAATAATAGATAATGTTTGTATAGCTCTTTACAGAATGCTTTATGTGCCTCCTTTCTGATTCCCACGATAGTACTGTGAGGCAGATCACCCAGGTATTACTCTACTCTTGGAAGTTGTTTTTCAGTCCTTTTAGTCATGTCTGACTTTCTTCCCTGGCAAAGATACTGCATTTCCTTCTCCAGCTCATTTTACAGGTGAGGAAAACTGAGGCAAACAGGGTTAAGTGAGTTGTGCAGGGTCATATAGCTAGTATCTGAGACCAGATTTAAACTCAAGAAGGTGAGTCTTGCTTATCCATCGTGCTGCCCAGCTTCACCTGTTTCAGGAATAACCGAGTTCAAATCTAGCCTCAGTTGTATGATCCTGGGCAAGTCAATTCACTGCTGTCTCAGTTTCATGAGTTGTAAAAAGGGGATGATAATAGCACTTAGGATTAAAAGAGGAAATATTTGTAAAGCACTTAGCAGGGTGCCTGGCATGGAGTTAGCACTATTATTTATATCACATTTCAGTGACTTGCCCAGTGTTGCCTAGTGACAGAAGTGGGATTCAAGCCCAGGGTTTTTGGTTCTCAGCCCTTTGCATTTGCCACCCAACTGCAGTTTCCCCAAGCATGTCCCGCAGCTGACCTGCACTGAGGGAATGGGAGTTTTAACAAGCATCAGATGACAGCCATAGTTAGATATGAGGGGTTGGGCCTCTGGAAGGATGTGAGGGGACAAAAGCTGACCCCACCCAACAGTTTGAAGAAGATGCCCTTCAATTTCCTCCTGTGCTCATGTTCAAAAATTACCTCTTTCTCCCCTTTTTTCCTTCATTTTTCAATCTACAAAATGCACACAAACATAATGGACTTTACTCCAAAGTGGTGAACAAACTTATTCAACTCTGAATATTGAGGATTCATGGCATGAGATATACATAAAGGGCAACTTAAGGAAATTGAGCTTGGAGAACTTGGTTTCATTTCCAGCGTGGTCTTTGTCTTAACTGTCTTGGCCCTCCTTCCGCATCAGACAGTCCTGGAATCATCACGTTCTCTCTGGTGCTCTCTTCTTGAGGGAAGCTTCTGCTTCCCTCAGCACACTCAGACATCCAGACCAGCTGCTTAGTTTCTGCCCAAGTGGACTTGATAAGAACAGATAAGAACGCACATGGTGCTTGGGTTTGCAAAGCGCTTTATGTGTATTCCCTCGTTGATCTTCACAATAGACCTCTGAAGGTGGAGAAAAGTGCTGGACTTGGAGTCAGGAAGATCTGAGTTCAAATTTTGCCTCACACATAAAAGCAGTGTGACCCTGGGCAAGTCATTTAATTTCTATCCTTCTCTGTAAAATGGGGATACTGCTAACATCTCCCAGAGTTGTGAGGATCAAGTGAGATAAAAATCGTAACTTAGCATAGTGCCTGGCATGCAGTAAGTGCTATATGAATATTAATTATTATTATGATGCTGAATTACAGAAGGATTGCAATGTGTAATAGTAGAGGGATCTGCACTAATAAAATTGAAGATACTTAAAGTATTGAAGGACTTTGAATAAGGACTGCATTGAGTAGGTGTTCCTCCAGTCGAGAGAGAGAGAGAGAGAGAGAGAGAGAGAGAGAGAGAGAGAGAGAGAGCGCGAGAGAGAGCTCTCAAACACTGAGCATTTGTGGGGTTGCAAAAAAACCACAACCATAATCAATGCCGTGGCCAGGACAAGGGCTCTTTGCTGCCAATCAGGATATGCCATCAAACCTTAACACGTCAGGAAATCTGTTTATCTGCTCCCTCTAAGTAAGATCAGGAATAAGGAGAGTAGATAGAGACCATGAAAAAGCTGCTCCAGAATAAAATTCATCATGAAGAAAAAGGCAAATTCTTCTCCTAATTCTTTTCTTCTGCCTTAGAAGACCTAGTAAACCTTTTGTTGTATGTACCTCTTGTCCAGAGTTTGGTGGTATGGTGTGGGCCCGGGAGTTTCCCTGCAGTTGTGAATCAGCTCAGGCCCACAGGACTGGGAGAACAGGTATTGCAAGAATGTAGAGGTGTGGAGAAATTTCCCTCTTCAAGCTGCTAACAGTTCTGGAGAACCTCTAACAACCTTTATGCCGTATTTGACTTAATTTCATCTGATCCATGGCCAGAGCACAATATCTCATTGGTGATACCATTTATGCCTGCAGTTGAGAAAAAGCCCCATGCATCAACCTGCTTTGAGAGATTTTTGCCAAAGACATTTTTCTTTAAAGATCAGAGTCTGTATTATCCTCATTAGGCCTTGGCTAGATTGTTTTATATTAAGGATTTGATTTGGGAAAGACAATGCTCAAAACAGTGAAATTAGATTTTAAATTGTAACATTACATTACTTTGAAAAGAGTCAGCCCTTATGTCTGAAAATGAAGCCATTTCATTAGCCCTTTTTTGCATAATAAAGTCAGAAAACACATTTATCCTGTGTAGGAAGTTTCTAAATTTTCTTGTTTCAAATTGCTATGAAACTCATTAACATTTGAATTGTTTAGTGATTACAGGATATAACTTGCTCTGACTGACAAAATGAACAATTGCATTTGTCAGTAGAATCCTCAAAATAAAAGCAAGTGAGATACTTCATCTTCTGTTTCCATCTCTCTTATCTTTCTCCATATCTATGTCTCTCATATGGCTTCTTCGGGGAATATCTAGTGACTTGGTATTTTTTCCTCCTTTCCTTTTTCCTTCCCCGTTCTTATGGCCCTTTCTCTCCTTCTCTAGGCTCCAGGTGGCACAGGGGATAGATGGATGGGCCTGGAGTTAGGAAGAACTCAGTTCAAATCTGCCCCCAGCCACTTAATAGCCCTATGACCCTTTTACCTTAACCTTTAACTCTTTTTGCTCCAGTTTCCTCAACTCTAAAGTGGAGATAATAAGACCTACCTCACAGGGTTGTTGTGAGGGTGAAATGAGAGCAGTGCCTGGCATATAATAGGCATCTCTTCCCCCCCCCCCCCATTCCCTTTAATTGGTCCTTATAGAGTACTTAGATTGTAATACTTCATTTATTTAATGGTTTCATGTTTTACATTCTTAATTTTTAAAAATTTCATATTTTGAAAGCATTTTTACTTTCAAAATGAAAACAAAAACTTTATAATTAATTTCTTCTCCATCTGGGCATGATCCCTTAATGGAAACATTTTTCTTCTCATTGGAGAATCCTGCTTTGAATGTTGATTAACTAGATGTGATTCAAGGTCAATGTGCATAAAAATCAATGATAGAAATAGCTTATTTTGTATATGGATTTACAGTTCTCATCTTTTTCATATTTAATCTGTACTGTTAATTATGATAGACAGGAGAAGTGGTGGTATTTTCTTTAGGGATGAGGAAACTGAAGCAAAGGGATTGAATGGCTTTCCTAAAATCATATAGCTATCAAGTGAAAAAATTAGATTGAATCTTTAATAGCCAGACTCCTAAGCCAGTATTCTTTCTGCTATATTAGATGACTTCTCTCATTCCTGTCCCCTTTTTGGCCATCTAGGTCTCCTTCTCTGAAAAAATGGCCAAGTATGAGAGGGTGTGAGCACCCTTAAGGTACTCTTCTGGGTTCATATGCTTAAAGAGTGGCAAATTCTGAATTGCTAACACTTTTGAGTTGAATGATTCAGTATTTGGCATACTGACTACCATATCTTCAGTGATATACCTTTGGGAAAATATAATCTTAGAAAAGATAATAATACATAGATATTTATTTTGGAATGCAATTTGGAATTACTGGAATAAAACTACTAAAATGTCCATACCCTTATCGCAGAAGTTCCACTGCTAAGCGTATTCCCTGTACCCCAAGGAGGTCACTGATATAAGAAGTCCACATGAACTCTGACATATTTATAGGAGCTCTTTTTGTAATAGCAAAAAACTGGAAATAAAGTAGATTTTCAGCAATTTGGGAATGGCTAAACAAATTGTGGTATGTGAATGTAACTGAGTATTTCTGTGCTGCAAGAAACAACAAATATGATAAATGCAGAAAATCATGGAAAGACTGATATTAACTAATGAAGAGTAAAGTAAGTGGAGTCAAGAAAACAACATATGCAATGACTACAGTAATATAAATGTAGAGAATCATCAATGATGAAAAGTGAATGTTGCAGAATTACAGTGAACAAACATGGCCCCAAAGAGGAGATACGACAAGATACCTTCTTGCTTCCTTTGTGGAGATTGGAGTCCATAGGGGTGGAACTTTGCATATATTTCACATTTTTTTCAATGTGTTGATTGGTTTTATTTTTCCTTCTTTCTTTTAAAAAAAAAATCATTTCTTATACGAGATGGCTCCCCGGGAGAAATACTGAAAGACATTGGATGATATAAAAAAGAAAGATATCAATAAAAATTTATTTTGAAAGAATCATGGGTATTGAAGTGAATTTGGAGAAAAATTGTCAAGTCCTGAACATGCAGTTTTTAAATGTCCTGGTAAGAAAACACACACACACAAATATATATATATATGTCATATACAGATAGATATGTATACTTATAGAGGCAGACATATCTATATATGATTGTTTCAACAATCCGGCTAGCAGCTGCTGTGGGGGTGATTCCCAATAAAATGATACACATTTTGTGACAAGAAAAAGAATTTATCGCCTTCTTTAAGCTTATCCATGCTGATGCTCTAATTTGTTACCTTACTGATTTGAACAACTATATGATTGTAACTTTTGCTTGGAGAATTTAATGGATATCTGTAACTACCAGGAAGTTCCAGTCACCAGAGGTTCATTTCTCCCATGAGCCACCCATGACCCCTCCTTTGAGGCTCTTCTATGAGAGCCCTTGGGCAAATTGGGAAAAGTGCATCGCCTAGAATCAGAGAACAGAGGCCTGAGTCCTGCTACGCTACCTTGGTGACATTGCTCATCTCTCTGGGCCTCAAGTTTTCTTTTCTGTAAAAACAGAATTATATTAAGACCTCTGAGGTTCTTTTCAGCTCTTAATCTGAGATTAAGATTTCATCATCTCATTAAGGCATTTGCCCAGCACACCTGATGGGGGAATCTCAAGCTCTTGTTCTGAATAATGAAGAATTTATCTGGATTGAGAGTATGGGGGGTGGGTGTCAGGGTGTGCCCCATTGTGGTTAGGGGTTCCATTATTTTTCTGCTACTGTCTCAGGGTTAGACAGTAGGAAGCCTTGAGAGATCAATGCTGAAATTACAAAATGAAGGGCACCAGGCCATCAGTGAAGCAGAACCAAGGCACCAGCATTTATCTAGGCCCTTTCCTTCTGATCCAGGATTCACAATGAAGAAGTTAAACTTCCTTGTTTCCCTGTAAAGGTGAGTACTTTTCCTGGACACTGGGAACTATCGCAAAGAAAGAAGCATAAATGTCTTAAGAACTATGGGAAGCTGTCAAAACGATGTTTTGAGGTTGCTTTCTTAGTGCAGCCTGTGAAATGACATAGGTTCCATTCTTTTCTTACAAGGATGAAAGGGAAGATTAAGGTATATTATCTCTATACAGATGCCTCTCAAATCTGTATACGCAGCCCTGCTAACTCTCCTGAGCTCCAGGTACACATCTCTTAATTGCCTTTTGGATATTTCAAACTGGATATCCTACAAGGATCTCAAACTCAACAATGCATAAAGCTGAACTAATCTTTTTCAAAAAACTCAACTCTTCTAAACATTTTCTGTCAAATACATCATCATCCTTCTAGTTACCCTCACTCGCCCTCACCTCTACATATCCCTTTAGCTGCCAAATTGTCATTTCCCTCCACTTTTCCAATCTGTTCTCCACTAATATGGCTACCATCCCAACTTTAAGCCCTTAGCACCTTTCACTTGAACCCTTCCAATAGCCTCCCAACTGGTCTTCCTGCTTCATCTATCATCCCTCTACAGAGCTGCCAAAGGGACTTCATCCAAGTATATGTCGGACTAGTCCCTCCCCTATGTAGTATAGTCAGGTGACCGGGATTGAAAAGAGGTCCTTCAGTTGGTGAACAATCAGCAATGACCAATCACAATTCTGAAGGCCTCATGATGAAACATCCTATTCATCTCCATATTGAGAGCTGATATACTCAGAATGCAGATTGAGATACATTTTCTTTTCTTTTTGACAAAGCTAATGTAGGAATTTCTCTTGCTTGAGTATATATATTTTAACTTTTTCTTACCTTCTCAGTGAGTGGAGGAGAGGGAGAGAATTAGGAACTGAAAATAAAATTGAATTGTTTCTCTGCTTAACTTTTAAGGTGCTTCACAAACCTAGCTCTAACAAACCTTTCCCACCTTAGTATATACACTATTCCCCATCCCATGCCCCAAAGGCCAGCCTAGTCGGCCTCAATGTGCTTCACAGGGGCCATTTTATTTCTCCCCACACCACTCCACTTCTGAATCTTAGAATCCCGGGTGTTTAAAAACTGCCCCAGCTGTACCTTCTGCCTGAGGCCATTGCTGACAGCCTAGCTCTCCGTGCTTTCCCTTAAATAATTACCTTGTATTTACTTTATGTGATTTGCATACCTGTATCAGAGAGGCTGTGTTGCATAGTAGAGACCCGGTCTTCGAGCCAGGAAGAGCTGGGTTCAAGTCCTGTCTCTAAACTAGTTGTTTATTATTGCCCTGGGAAGGACAGCTAGGTATTGTAGTTGAGAGAGCCTCAGACACTTCCTAGCTGTGTAACCCTGCGCAAGTCACTTAACCCTGTTTGCCTCGGTTTCCTCCTCTGTAAAATGAGCTGTAGAAGGAAATGGCAAACTCCAATATCTTTGGCAAGACAACCCCAAATATGATCACGAAGAGTCAGATACAACTGAACAAGAAGATTCTTCCATCTCTAACATTTTTTGATGCTAAGTAGGGGTGGTGTGAAGTTCAAATGAGATAATGGATATAAAGCACCTTGTAAACCTTAATGCACTCTATAAATGTCAGCTATTGTTATTACTTTAATTATTAGCCTCCAGTCAGCTTCATTCCCTGAAAGTCTACTGCTGCTGAGCTCAAAGCAGTATTGATAGAACTGTCACAGGGGTGTGTTGATAAGCCGGCTCTCCAAAAAAAAAAAAAATGTATGCACACACACACACACACACACACACACACACACACTTTTATGTTTAATCCACATTATTAAGACATTTAAAAGTTGAGGTAATCGACAAAATAATAAACCAAACCCTGATTTGTAGAGAGCTGGCTGAAGCACACCCCTGATTCTAAGCACCGTAGGGTAACTGATTTAAAGGGGCCCTGTGGGGAACCTCTTTGTAAACAGAACCATCACTTTATAATATGAAGAACCCTTCCTAGCAAAACCAAATATCCATGTATAACATCTATAGAGTTTTCTGGCAACGTAGATTAGGCTCCAGCCCGGCTTCTTTCCTCAGCCTCCTCTATTTTGGTAGGTCTCGGGCTTGTTTGGGAAGAAAACTGAACCGAACCAAGCAAAAGATCGAGGATCCGGGGAATATTGAGGAGTGCCTTGCGAGGAAAGGCAGGGTCCCATGAGAAGGACTTGGAGGTCTAAGAGACGCAGGAACCGGTAAGAGTCTGTCGAGTGGGGTGGGTGTTACGGTAATCAAGGCAGAGAATAACGAGGGCCAGCAGTAGGCTGGGATTTGGAGCAACGTGACGCAACGAGAGTGGCAGGAATTAGCAAAAATGTGCTCATCCTTGGATTTGGGCGATATCTATAGTGGAACGTAAGCTCCTGGAGAGACTATCAGTTCTGTACTTGTTTCCCCAGCACCTCGCGCAGCTCCTGGCTCAATGAATGCCTAGTGATTGCGTGGAAAAGGAGGTGCAATCACGCAGTTTATCCCGAATTTTCAAGAGGCGGGTGTTGTCCAAGGAGCTACCACAATTGCACAGGAACATGCCGTTATTGTGCTCATCTCTGTGACTCCTGCAGATACTCACCAAGGAGAAATCGGAATATTTCCCATAGGATCCAGCTCATCCTATTTTGCCCAGATGGAGTATTATTTGTAGGTGAGAAATGGTTTCGAGGGCTGTTGACTAATATGGAAGCGAACACGTACATTTTTTGGGAAAAGTTTCAACGTCTGTATGGTGCGCTGGAAAAAGGCCAAAAAAACCCCAAGTCCCCAAACAAAAAATAAACAAGGTAACTGGAAGCGGAGGCTCCAGCGCGGAGCGATGATTCACTCAGTGGAGGAGCCCGAACAGAGCTCGGGGAAATCAGCTCTTTCAACCCCGGTCCTTATACGGACGGGGAAAGTGATCCTGGGAGAACACGGAGGCTGGAATCGGGAAGCTCTGTGGCCCTGAGCCAGTGACTTAACCTCTCGGCTTCATTTCCCATCTGTGAAACGGGGATATTGGTCTCTACCTCCCAAGGCTGCTCTCCGGGTCCAGGGAGACCCTCCTTACCGACTCCATACCGCTCAGCCTCAATTCCCCATCTGTAAAACGGGGTTGGCGGGAACAGCATTTCCCCGTCCCCCGTTTCCCCCGGCCCTGCCAAGGTTGCAATGAGTGTCCAACCGCGTCCAACGCGGTGATAAAGAACGGCACGTTTTTATTATATACTCAAGGTCACCGCGTTTCAGCAGAAGCTACAGGATTCGAACCCGTAGTTCGCGGGCTCTCTGGTCCCCGAGGCGCCCTCTGTGCAGCACGTCACGCAGTGCGGGCAGGAGAGCGAGCGAGGGCCGCGAAGGGCGTTCGCGGAGGCCTGGAACTAGACGGACTGGGGTAAGGGGCGGTCGCCCGGGAGGGGAATGAAAGCAAAGGGTGGAGTCGGAGCGAGGCGGCTTGGGCTTGGTGGGAGCGCGGCCGTGGGCTGCACCGCCCAGCCGGAACGCGGGGCGCCGAGGCCTCGGCCCGTAACGTGGCCCAGGAACGCGGCTCCGGCCCGGGAGCGAGAGCCCTCGTAGCTCCTCCTGGATCTGTGGAAGGCCTGGGCCCTGTGCACGTCCCACGCGAGACCTCCGATTCCGCCTCAGGGATGGGCTGGGGGGAGTAAAACGGTGAGAGGCCCAGCTTCTGGAGCGCCGCCTTGGGCTACATGGCATGAAGGTAAAGCAGCTTAAATAACTTTCTAGTGTAGACTAAAGCGTGTGGGAATTGTAACCCATTCCACGCATGCATGTGTGCATACACGCAGTCGAGTGGGAAGTGCAAATGGCCCTTTGAACTACAACTCCCAGAATTCCATGGGAGTCTCTCGGTAGCCCCTGTCCCTAGGGTATTTGCAATAGTTAGAATGGTCGGAGGGGATTGGCTGAAAATGAAACCTTCTTTTGTTGGCGTCACGGTGACGCTCCAATGAAAAAAAACCAATGAATATATCATTGAAGAACGTCTTTACTAGAAGCCCCAGTGGCCTAATGGATAAGGCATTGGCCTCCTAAGCCAGGGATTGTGGGTTCGAGTCCCATCTGGGGTGAACATTTTGTGTTCTTAAAGAAATCCTAATTTTATAGAGGATTTGCTTTCTTGCAAGAAAATAAATCGTGGATTCGAACCCAAGCTTTCGGGTTGTCAGCTTAGCACGTACCACCTTCCAAGCTCAAAGGGGCACGTTCTTATAGAACTTCCTTGCCTCGCACAAATTGCCTTTTGGGGTTCATTTCGACCTTTTCACTCTCAGGCATTATCTCACGCTTCCAAGCCAGCCTTCAAGCTGTTCTTCCCACACGCGGGTCAGTCTGCCTTGTGCGTGCGTGCGTGCGTGGCCTTGCACATCCAGGCCGTCCGTTGCTTGCGGTGCTCTCTGTCCGCAGTTCGGGGCCTTGGGATCGCTGGCTTCCTTTAAAGCTTACCTCAGTCGCCACCTCCCCCTGCCCTCGCCCACGCTCCCGTTTCTTTCTTTTGTATGTCTCCCGCATATACCTATGTAAGTGCACGTTTTCTCCTCGGCTAGACTCTAAGCTCCTGGAGGGCACGGTCTTTCATTCTCGCACCTAGCGGAGTAAGCGGATTCCAGGCGCAGGCTCGGGATCCACAGTAAAGTGCCCGGAGGTTTTGCTTAATCGATGGTAAAATGCAGGCTCCACCCTCTTGGCTTCTTCCCTGGGAGAGAAGGAGCCGGTCTTCCGGAGTTGCAGCCCAACCTTGGTCTGAGTGGAGGTCAAAGACGACGCTGGAGGCCCGCGAACACTCGGCTTTTGTTTGCTTTTCCTTTCCGCGCTCGATTACGTGGCCTGGAGTGCCGTGGCTACGCGAGGGTGGGGGCGGGAGGGTGGAGCCTCGACTCGGCCGCGGGACGTGGGGTGAAGGAGCCTCTTCAGGCTCGTCGCCGGCAGAGGGCGCTGACGTCGCCGGCGGAGGCCGCTGACGTCGCCGGTCGTCAGCCGCCGTCGTCAGCCGGGGCCTGCTCCCTGAGCTCAGCACCAACTTCGATATGGTGGCTCTGGGTCCGCCGGCCCGCACGCTGCGGGCCCTCCTTCGGGAACTGCGGTACTTGAGCGCGGCCGCAGACCGGCCCTACAAGGACACAGCAGCCTATCGGTATCTCGTGGAGGCCTTCCGGGCGCACCGGGTACGGACCCCCGCGTCCGGGATGAGGGGCGAGGACTGCCTGCGGAGGGTGGGGGAGAGAGGGGAAGGCGGATGGGGAGGCGGCCGGGTTCGCCAAAACTGGTCGGGAGCGCGGTAGGGAGGGGACCCGACTCGGAATTCCATCGGTGGAGCCTTGAAATTGGCGGGCCCGGGGAAGGGCCGCCGGCGCTACACCCCTTCGGAGTGCTGGGAGGCGGTGGCCTTTGCCAGATGATGTCCTGTTGCGGAGGAATACACTGAATCCTGGAGTGGACCTGCTGGACCGAAGCCAGAGGTTTACCGTGGGCCCGCGAGAGACACGTGGGATGTCGAGAATGAGGTCATTACTAGGTCACCGACAGGTGTCCGGACTCCGGGTAGAAGTGTTCGGGAAGTTTAGGACTTCTGAAATTGATCTCACAGTAATTAGGTCGTCCTTATCCCCCAACACACGGCTCAAACGTGGTCAAAATGGGGGATAGGTACTATTACTGCAGGGTTTCAAAGGGGGAATCTGAGGCACCTAAGAGGTGCGTCTTTTGTGCCGTCGGGAGGTCGCATTTATTGACATTTGTGGAAACAAATGGTGGTGATTGGAAATTGTTACTGGGATATCTCTTATTTTTGGAGTGGGGAAGGCAAGGCAATTGGGGTTAAGTGACTTGCCCAAGGTCACACAGCTAGTACATGTGTCAAGTATCTGAGGTCTCATTTGAACTCAGGTTTTTCCGACTCCAGGGCCCGTGCTCTACCCACTGCGCCACCTAGCTGCCCCATCTCCAGTTCTTAATAAGGATTCCCCTCACCTTCCCTTGGTGGTTGGGGAACAGAGAATTATGAAAGAATTTGCAACTCTTCCGCGACCAAAGCCAAGAGCTTATTCAAAGAGTGGAACAATCAGTCAGTGGACTAGCTTACAGGTTCCTTTGATGTCCTTTACGATGTCAGGAGATCACGAGGAAGACCCCACTCTGTTGAGTGGACCGCCTGAACTTACGAGAGCACATTAACTGGCATGAAGAGGGCTACATAAGTGATCTGCAGTCAGGGAGGAAAGTTTTGCAATATCTCACTAATCGTAAGCTTCTTGAGGTCAGGGTCTGCTTTTCATTGTGTCTTTATATCCTCAATGTTGAGACCGGGTCTTGGAACAGAGAGGTGCTTAAACATGCTTTTTGTACTGGAGTGAATTACAACAATATGTTAATGGCTGGTTAAGATGCCTCCTCTATTCCCATTGTCTCTTTACCTTCTCCTAGAACTGATTTAGCTAGGAATTCCTGCTTTTCCTCCAGTTTTTATGCAGTTTTTTTTGTGTTAGGCTCTTTTTGACCATGTTGAGCCTTGTTCCTGAACCTATTACTGATCTACTTTCTCCCTTTTCCCCATGCAAGATGGTAAATTTAGAAGTAGAACAAGCTTTCTTGTTTTACTGTAAAATTGGATTCTTAGTACTTCAAATCCTGTCATTTTATCTTATATAGTGGTTATTCCCGTAAGCTGTTATTATTGGGTTTGGACCACATACGTGTAGCTAGGTGTGTATTTGTCTACGTATGAATTTGTATAAACACAAAATCATCTAAATTTAATTGGTTATTGAGTTGAAATTCATACTGTACTCTAAATATTGTATTCCTCAGTGTTAGCAAGAAACTGAAAGCCCTGAGTTTTGTCTTTTGGGCAATAAGTTCTTTTATTCTATTATATTTGGTGTGGTTATAGGGCAGAAAGTTTAGGCTAGCATGGCATCTGTTTTAAATATTTTGACAACTGTTTCAATATAATTGGTTTCCTTTGTAATCCTATATTTTATTTTATTCGTTTAAAAACATTTTCAGAGAAGGGGTCAGTCCATAGCCTTCACTAGACTGCCGAAGAGCATCATGATACAAAAAAGGGTGCAGGACCCTTGGCTAGGATCTTCTGACCAGATTTCCAGAATTCCAGATTCTGACACTTAATTGTCCACTTCAAATAAAATTTCCAACTATGACTGGTAATAACAGGTAGCATTTATGTAGCACTTGAAGACTTGCAAAGTATTTTATGTATGTTACATCCTTTAGAAAGTAAAGGTCTTTAGTGATAGAGATATTTGACAGCGGTGTCCAAAAAATGATCGTCAGGGTGCCTTAACTGAGGAACATGAAGGGAACAATAATCCTCTTTCATTTTCTTGCTTTAATCAACCCCCTGTCCTGAAGCTTTTGTGACAGGGCTTAGTCAATCAGATGGAAAATATGAGTTATATGAAATACTGAAGACATAAGCATTATAGTCTCTGCTGTTAAATTTTCTTTTCTCTTAATTTTTATTTATATCTTTTGCTTTTACATTACTTTATTTCCATATCCATCATTCCTTAAAAGAAAAAAGAGGGGAAAAAAGCAATTTGACAGAACTGACCAATACATTTATTGTGTCTGACAGCATATTTGATATTCTTCAGCCATGTCCCTTCATCTTCCCTAAGAAGGGCAGGCGATTCTGCTGGCAGGTTCTCAGAGGGATGTGGAGTTCCTAATTTCTGGAGAGCTCAAAAGTCAAAATTCTGTGAGTGTATCAGTGAAATCTGAAAGCATCAGAATATAGGGACCTGAGGGTATTTGCAAATTGTGTACTTTTTTCTGAGTACTTTGTCCCACTTCGTCCTTAAGAGAGATGACCTTCAATGTGTGTTTTCAGGTTAAAAAAAAAATTTTCTTTCTTAACACTGAAAAGGCATAAGGGCTTATATGTCATATAACAATAACATCTATGGAAACAATGAGTATTTTCTTTAAAATGGAGATAGATTTTTTTTTTGTTACTACTTTTACCTCATGTCCTTTATGAAGTAGCATAGAATAAGGGCAGCAGCTTTGAATTTGGAATCAGAACTTCATTTTGCCCAAAAACTACATTTTGGACCTCGGACAAGTTACTTAACAAATCTAGGCCTTAGTTTCTAAATTTGCAAAATGACAAACTCAGATTAAATGGTTTTCTGAGATGCCTTCAAACCTAAAATTCTATGAAACTGGTACAAAAAGTTCACTTTTATTTCTATGGTGAATGGATTTTTTTAGTTAGGAATCAGCCTAATATTATGGCAAATATAATCATCAGTATTGAGTATCCATCTAGTAGCATACTATGTTAGAGTGTGTAGAGATGGCTTAGTGTATGCATGTCAGAAGATGGAGTTAAGCATATCTTCAAAATACTTTTATCTTAGACTCATGGATATGCATTGTCAACATGTTGTAAAAACTATGTATGTAAAAACTATTTCAGACAGTGAAATGTGTTGTACATTTCATCAGTGTAATATTGAAAATTCGCCTTAATTCCCCTTTGTAATTTATAAGTTTTAAATGTTTCCATCCATTCCAGTTTGTCTTTGATCCGAAATAATAAGCTTATTTACATTAAATTGAGTTGTATTTTTCTCTGTGGAGTTTTCTGATAACTGGCCATGCCACCTTCTCTAGGTCACCAGTGAGAAGCTCTGCAGAGCTCAACATGAGCTACATTTCCAAGCTGCTACCTATCTTTGCCTCCTTCGAAGTACTCGAAACCATGTGACCCTTCACCAGGAATTTCATGGCAAGGGTGAGCATTCTGTGGAAGAGGCTGCTGGCGTGGTAGGTCTCAAGTTGCCCCAACAGCCTGGAGGGAAGGGCTGGGAGTCTTGAGAATGGAAAGACTCACTGGACGCTGCTTTCATACAAGAACTTCACAATTATCTCCGGTTTTCAACTTGTATTGATGATTAAATGTAAAAATAAGTGTTCACAAAAATTATATGTAGTTTTATTTTCTGTATGATTCTCAGGTCACTGGAAAGTTTCTGTTTCATTATCAAGGAATGTACTACTCTTGTCCTAATGTGATATTTCTTGACCTACTTTGAGTTGTCTTAGCAATAGCAGGGATAAAAATTTACACAGACTTGTCATCATCTCACTACACAAATCCTGCCTTTGGCAGTTTTTAAATTGCTGTCTAGATTAAGGGTACAGAGTATGAACCATGGAGAGGATCAGTCCATTGCCCTGGCTTTAGCAGGATTAAGACAACTGCCCATTACAAGGTAAATCCAGAATATTCCAGCATTTTTTATATTGGACAGAGCCTAATATTTGATAATATTTGACATTTAGCGTATATAAAGTTGGCATTTTTGAACGTATGGTATAAAGAACATAGACTTTTCATATTCAGCACTCTGTATAGTGATCTGTTCACCTTTAGGTAGTTGTCCAACCAATGTACTCTGCTAAAGTAGTCATATGTAGTAGATTTTTGATGACTTGGGAGTAATTCACTCTAAATCCTTAAGTTCTTAATCTGAGGTCCTGGAGCTTTTTTTGATGTCTGCATTTTAATTTATTTCCCTTGTAATCTTATGTATTTTATACATTTAAAAACATTATCTTTAGAGGTCTATAGGTTTCACTAGATTTCCATACTAAAAATGTTAACCCTTGATTTAGAAACAAAATTATTATAAGGTATAATCCCTGCCCTTCAGAAAGCTTAAGATTCCTATCACAAAGACAAACATATACTGTCCATCTAGATGCAAGAAGTAGGAAAAAAACATAGTAGAAAACATCTGTTGTAGTTTCTTATTTTGATTTTGAGTTTTTTGCCTGGTACTTGAAGGGTATTAGAAGTGCTAAAAGGGTGGGTTGAAGACATTTTTCCTTTATAAAAATGGAGTGTATTTTTTAAAAATTAGGTATTAAAATTGAGGGATAATGCCTAAAGCAGTGAAAATCATCATTTGTGTCATTACTTTATAAATTCAACTTTGCCTGGTCCTGCAGTCCTATGGAAATTACTTATTCAGAAGTCTGTTACAAACTTCTACCCTGTTACATAGTTTGTAGCTTGAAGTTCAGGCTTGGGTACAGCATATATCATTAATCTGGGATTACACCACTGCCAAATACCTCTCCCCATCTCCATTCAAACATATTTAAGTTCATTTCAGCTTCAGGCGTAATGAAACTAAATGAAAGAGGAAAATGTAGGATGTACTATAAGAGATGCCGAAGTGTCATTCTATAGTGCCTCTCTACACTGGCGTCTTCAAGTCAGGAGACTTTCTTCCATAGTACAAACCCAGAAAGAAGGAAGAGGTACTTTGAAGAGCCTAGTGACTTGCAAAAGCAGAATCTTATTTTTACATCCTCTCTTTTTACATCTTTTTTTTCTTCTTCCTTTTCTGTCATCGTTCTCCCTTCCCGGATCAGCAAATGAGTTTTCTAGCCTTGCTCTTCTCAATACCTGGGAAAAGCATACAGAGAGCTTGAAGCATTTGTGAACATTATTTCTTTATATCCTGAGTAATATTTGGTTTTCCTCACGATGTAACCCAGAAAACTGCACTTTAATCACATAATCAAGAATTGACTGCACTTGTGGTGATAGAACTATTGATTCTCAGAAGCCTGGATTATTACCAATGTGTGAACATACATCATGTAACTTGGAGATTCCAAGGTTCTAGCACTGGGTTCTCTCAGCACCATCGTTTTCCAATAAGGTACATACTTAGGCCTTTGTGAATTGCTTTTGTTTACTATACACAGATGGCCCTTGCAGTTGTGAAAAATGGCTAGTGGGAGGATGGTTTGAGAAAGTTAAGCTGATTCTATACATGAATATTCTCCAATTTAAGAGGCACTAATGTACTTTAATAAAAGACCACTGATGTTTAAAGTCAGAAGAACTGGATTCCTACCCTTGTGTGTTTCTGAGCTGGAAGAACCCTCAGGGGCTGTTTTTTTAGCCTCTTTCATTTTACAGATGAAGGAACTGAGGTTTGGTGATGCCAAGTATTTAGCCCAAGTTCATACAAGTAGCATTAAGCATAGATCTGGGATTAGAACACAGGTCTTTTGACTCCAAATTCAGTGAAGTCTCAGCTCTTCTTGTAGTATTGGAGGAGTCACTCCTTTGAGTTTCAGATTTCTCATTTGTAAAATGAGAGAATTGGACAAGATTCTAAGGCCCCTTTCTATTCTTTCTGTGCTTTTGGACCCATGTTCATGAAGGGTTGACCATTGCTCTTAATTCCCCCAGTTTAGGAACCTCTCCACTGCTTATCATTAAGGGGAACAAATGAAGACTTTAAAGAACCTGGGTTCTAAAGGAGAGAAGGGAAAGCTTTGAAAACCAGGAGCATTTTAGGGAAGTTGACTCCAGTTTGAGCTCTGCTGCCTCTCTGACATCTCTTCTCCCTTCACTACCTCAAGAGGTGTTATTTCTCTCCTCACCCCTGCCCTCAAATTTTAGCCATGCTGTACCAAGTTCACTTTGCTTTATCACATTGCCTCAAGTTTTACTCTTTATTAACCAGCATCCTCTTTAGAGAATAATAGTAGAGAACATTTATAGTGATTAAGGTTTGCAAAGCACTGTCATCTCATTTGATTGTCACAACAGCTCTGTAAGGTAGGTGCTATTAGGCCTATTTTACAGATGATGAAAATGAGGCTTGAGAGAGGTAAATTGTCAAGATTTGAACTCAAGTCTTCCCAAAATCAAGTCCAGTGCTTTTAACCACTGTATCACCTAGCTGCAAATTTCTCCAGAATCCATCAGTCGTGTACTAGTATGAATAAGTCTAATTATATAACTAACACTTAATGAAGATCACCCTAATTATTATTATATCAAGAGTTTTTTATTTCTGAAAGAAAAAAGTAATTTTGGGGAGAGCTTGAGCTCAGATAGTGGCTATAATGTTCATAAATACTTTGAGAACACAGACTATGCTATGATGATCAGTTGGGGATTTAAGGCAACATAATGGCACTCTGCATCTGGGTAAGAGGTATAGAAAATAAGGTGGAAGGATGCCAAAAGCAAACATCTCTTTCAAAAATTTGCCTAGGGTTGGCCCTATCAGGAAACTTCCTTTTCCTATAACTTTATGTAATACATGGTCCCCTGCTCCAAGGACCTATGCCCCAATCATTTCATGGGTTTTTTAAATTTTTCAATATAAAAAAATCTGTTTTTTTCCCCTTCCCACCCTCCATTGGGGGAAAAGAGAAAGAAAACCCTTATATTCAAAGCATGTCAAGCAAAACAACATCCTTCATTAAACATGTCCAAAATAATATATTTAAAAAAATTTTTTTAACTGCAACCTCAATAGAGTCTTTCTAATCCTTGGCTTTAAGCAAGACATCATATCACCCTGATATGATGGTTATTAGCCTTTCCCCTAATTGTGTGGAAAGGAAATGGTCATGAAAAGGGTTTCCAAAATCAGAAAAGCAGAGAGTTGTTAAGAGGGTTAGGATGAAAGTTTTGAGGGCCTGGATTTTCACTTGTCTTTGTATGCCAAGTTCCTGGCACACTGTGGGCACTTGAAAGTTTGCTGATTGAGTTAAAGCAAGGGGAGAAAGAGAAAACTAAAATGTTAAGAACTAAGTGCTCACTAGTCTGAGGTCCTTTAGAAGAGATGCAAATAGCTTTACATGATGCCTCAGGATGAGCCAAGGGCATTACCATTATGTTATATTATTGAAGGCAAGGAAATATGTACATTTTAGAGGATTTATCTGAAATTATTTTTAACACTTAAAAGGGTGAGCCATGGCTCTCTGAAAAATACTGGATGACATGGTTCTTTGCCTCAATGAGGCAAAGTTTAGTCAGAGATTAAATTAACAGGTGTACTGGCCATACACAGTAGTTAAAAGGATAAAAGAAACTGAACCACTCTTAGGTAATTGGAGAAATCCTTGTGAAGGTGGGATTTAAATTAAGCCTTAAACAATGGGTAATATTTGCCTAAGTGGAAGAAAGAGGGAAGATGGGCATACCAGGTAGAATGGACAACATAAATAAAAACAATGCTTTCTTGGCATGAAGACACTGTTTTGAATGTATTGAAAGATTCATATTGGAAAGCGATGATGGATAAAAGTAGATAGGTATGGGGAGGCCAGATTATATGTTTAAGAAAGATCAGTCTTCTTTTCTTGTGGGGCTGCTTGCATGAGGGAGGGTGGTCTCTCTCCATGCAATCTGGATCCATCCTTTCTCCTGGAATGATCCACCGAGGTCTCATCATGACTGAACAGATGACCCTTCAGGGTACCCTTAAAGGCCACAATCGCTAGGTGACCTAGATTGCCACGACTCCCCAGTTCCACAACATGATCCTGTCAGCCTCCTGAGATAAGACTATTGTCATGTGGAAGCTTACCAGAGATCAGACAAACTATGAGATCCCCCAGTGTGCCCTCAAGGGTCACTCCCATTTTGTTAGTCATGTGGTCAATTCCTCCAATGGCCAGTTTGCACTCTCAGGCCCCTGGGATGGCACACTAAGACTGTGGGATGTCACAACCGGCACTACCACTAGGTGCTTTGTTGGTCACACCAAGGATGTGCTGAGTGTAGCTTTCTCTTCCAACAATTGCCACGTTGTCTCTGGATCCTGGGATAAGACTATCAAGCTGTGGAACACCCTGGGTGTCTGTAAATACACTGTGCAGGATGAGAGCCACCAGAGTGGGTGTCTTGTATCCGTTTTTCACCCAATAGCAGCAACCCCATCATTGTCCCCTGTGGCTCGGACAAGCTGGTCATGGTCTGGAACTTGGCCAACTGCAAACTGAAGACAAACCACACAGCCTACCTAAACAGTTAGTTTCTCCTGATGGCTCTCTCTGTGCCTCTGGAGGCAAGGATGGTCAGGCCACGCTGTGGGAGCTCAATGAGTGTAAGCACCTCTATACTCTGGATGGTGGTGACATAATCAGTGCCTTCTACTTCAGCCCCAATCGCTACTGGCTCTGTGCTGCCACTGGGCCCAGCATCAAGATCTGGGATCTAGAGGGCAAAATCATTGTGGATGAGCTTAAGCAAGAAGTGACAAGCACCAGCAGCAAGGCCTTAGCCCGGTCTGCTGATGGCCAGACTCTCTGCTGTATACACGGAAAACTTAGTACAAGTGTGGTAAGTGACCACTAGCACCCGATAAAGGGGTCAACCGTAACTCAGATTTTGAAATAAAGACCTTAATTTCTGCCTTCAGTGGAGAGGAGGAGGAAGAGCTGAGACGCAAGGAAACCATGTGGGAGTGAAGGGGAGAGCTTGAGCTCAGATGGTAGCTGTAAGAGCTGAAGAAAAAAACAACCAAATTTAGTGGCAGATTGGATGTAGAGTAGAAGATAAAAGAGATCAAGAAGTGAAGGGCAACTCTAAGGCTTCTGGATTGAAAGCCTGGAGGAATGGTTCTACTGCTCACTGAAATGGAGACAGATTTTGTACGCAAAGGTAATGAGTTCAGTTTTGCACATGAGATCATAAAAGTAGAGCTGAACTATAAATAGTTGGAAATATGAGATTAAAGAGATGAGATGTAGTTGTGGGAGTCACATAGAAGTAAAATTTGGTTTCATGACAAAAAGCAGAATATAGAACCAGAGAATCTTGGGAAATCTACAATTAGGGATTTAAAGGAGGAAGAGGAATCGGAAAGGTACAAGGGGAATTTCATGGATGTAGTCAGAACATAGGGTGTTATAAGCCCTGGATAGATTTGGGGAACAAAATCAGAAAATGCTCCCCCCTAAAACTGAAATGTATAAATATTAACTGTATAAAATAATTATTTTTTGAGGAACCACCTAAATGTTTTTTTTATTAAGATTTTTTATTGTTAGTTTACAACACTCAGTTCCCCATGATTTTGAGTTCCAGATTTTCTCCCCACCTCCAAAACAGCATGGAATCCGATATATCTTCTACATTTAACTTCACATTAAACTTATTTACACACTAGTCAAGTTGTAAAGCAGAATTATGACCAATGGAATGAATCAGGAGAAAGAAGAAACAAAACAAACAAAAAAAAAAAAAGAGGAAAAAAAAAAGGAGAGCAAATAGTTTGCCCCAGTCTGCATTCTGACTCCATAGTTCTTTCTCTGGATGTAGATAGCTCTCTCTATCATGAGTCCTTTGGAGTTGTCTTTGAACCTTGTGTTGCTGAGAAGAGCTAAGTCTACCAAGGTTAGTCAATGTATCTGTAGTTGTGTACAGTATTCTTCTGTTTCTGCTTCACTCACTCAGTATTATATCGTGTAGGTCTTTCCAGATTATTATGAAGTCCGTATCTTCCCCATTTCTTATAGCACAATAGTATTCTATTACATTCATATACCACAATTAGTTCTGCCATTCCCCAATTGATGGGTATCCCCTTGATTTCCAATTCTTTGCTACTACAAAAAGAGCCGCTGTAAATATTTGTGTACATATGGGTCTAAAACAGGAAAATGATAAATGCTGGAGAGGATGTGGGAAAATTGGAACACTTACATTGCTGGTGGAGTTGTGAACTGATCCAGCCATTCTGGAGAGCAATTTGGAACTATGCCCAAAGGGCTATAAAAATGTTCATACCCTTTGACCCAGTAATACCACTTCTAGGGCTGTAACCCTGAGAGATAGCATAAAATTATTATTTTTTAATGTACTTTATTTAAAGTAGTATTTTATTTTTCCCAACTACATATCTTTAAATGTATAACTTTACACAACGTTTAACATTCATTTTTTAAAAATTGAGTTCCAAATTTTTTCCCACCTTCCCTAAAATGGTAAGCTACTCGATATGTTGTATATGTGCAATCATGTAAAACATACGTCCATAGTAGTATTGCAAAAAGAAGAAACAGACCAAAAGGAAAAAAAACACACCAAAAATAAAGGAAAAATAGTATGCTTTCAATCAGCATTCAGACACCGTCAGTTCTTTATCAGTTCATGTAAGCCTTTCTAGGTTTTTTTTGAAATCCATCTACTCATCGTTTCTTATTGCACAATAGTATTCTATTACATTCATATACAACTTGTTCAGCCATTCCCCAAGTGATGGGCATCCTCTCAATTTCCAGTTTTTTCTCACTACAAAAAGAGCTGCTATAAATATTGTTTGTACATGTAGGTCCTTTTCCCGTTTTTATGATCCCTTTGGGAAATAGACCTAGTAGTGGTATTGCTAGATCAAAGGAAATGCACAGTTAGATTGCCTTTGGGCATTGTTCCAGAATTTTTCCAGAACGATTGGATCAGTTCACAACTCTACCAGCAATGCATTAGTATCCTAATTTTCCCACATCCTCTCCAGTATTTATCATTTTCATATTTATCATTGTCATATTAGCCAATCTGATCAGTCTAAAGTGTGAGATTATTTTTCTAGGAAGTAATCTACCACATTAGATGATTTTTAAATGTGTTGCTGAGACTAAAGTACCTTCCTCAGATGTCTTCAGAAAGACATGAATGAATAATATAACATAAATTACAGTAATTTATAATCCAATTAATTATTACCTGTCTTCATTGGCTAATATGATAATATTGATGGTCATGGAATCTAGAAAAGGGATAGCTGAAGAGTAAGAATTTGTCATTGTGTTTGAAGCGTTATTCCAGGGGACAGTATGCTGATTATAGCCAACAGCTTGTTTCTTTAGACAGAAACATTCCTACAGTAATGAATGGCAATTCATTATAAAACTGATAATAATGTAATTTATATTTACATATATATATATATTTATGTATGGCTACGTTATTTTCACATACATTTCCTCACTTCTCAGAACAAGTCTTTGAAGTAGGCTAGGTATTATAATCCCTTTTTCACAGATTAGAAAAAAATTGAGGTCCAGATAAGTAACTTTTTCAGTTACATAGCTAGTATATGGGAGAGTTAGGATTTGAACCTAATTCTTCTGACTTTCCAGTTCAGTCCAGTGTGCTTTCTGGTATAAGCCATTAAGTAAAGCCATCTTAGCTTATCTATGAAGAACATCAAACTCTTTGTTATAACTCTTTGTTCATCAAACAGCCTTCTGCTATATAATTTTCTCTAATGGGTGTACTTCCCATTAGAAAGAGAATGCACATGATTAGTCCTGATTCCTAGAGCAAGTATTTTTTTTTATTTTATCCAAGTGCTTGTGAGTTAGGTAGTTTCATCAACCCCAGTGGGAACAGATAAAGTTTTTGAGCTTGCTGAGTAATAGACTGTAGACACATGGGTGTTTACAACAAGTGGGGATACAACTTAATGAAATTCAAGTGAACAACATCTCTAATTGTCTTAATTGCAACATGGGTGACCTTTGACTCCGAGAATGCTAAGTTTAGAATTAGGAGCCTGCCTTTTGGTCATTTTAGGGGGGCAAATGAACTATACTGGAATAATCTAGGTGTCTTGAAGTAATATAGTGCAGCCTCTGTGAAAGAAATAAATATTCAAGGTTTTTATATTGATATCATTTGTTTTTACATTGTCTTTACATTCCTCCTTAGCCTTCCCAAAAAGCCATCCCTTACAACAAAGAATATTTTTTTAAAAAGGGGTGACTTCTAATATCTCTTCTTTAGGACCAAACTTTTTGAAATATTTAATTGTTTTTTCCATTTACATCACTGTAGTCATTGTGTATATATTGTTTTCATGGCCCTACTGCTTATTTCAGTCCGTGACAGTTCACAGAAATCTTTTCAGGCTTCTTTGTAGCTATCATATTTGTCATTTCTTTGAGCATGGTAAAATCATACAGTATTCATGTATCACAGTTTGTTTAGCCACTCCCTATTTGTTTTTGGATTTTTTTTTTGGTTTTTTTATACCACAAAAAAATGCTGCTATAAATAGTTTGGTGTAAAGATGAAGCCTTTTTTTCTTTTTGGTCAGTGACCTGAAAGAATAGGTTTTTAAGAAAGCAGTAAGTTCATCTCTGTCATCTTTGTCTGTATGTATCAGTGCATGTATTCAGAGGAAAAAACATTTTACACAATTAAATCCATGGCTATTGTCATTTTATAAAGGACATGTAGACCAGCGCCTAACTCCTGCCCTCTTTCCCCATGTTTCTACATGTATTAGGAAAGATACCGTATTTCCCCGTGTATAAGACACACCTTAATTTTGGGGCCTGAAATTTGAAAAAAAAATGTATTACATAAAGTTATTGAAATCAAGTTTTATTCATCTGCTCATAGCTTTCAGGCTTCTTTTGGGCAAGTCTGGTGCGTGTACACATACTTAGTCCATTCCGTTTCATGAACCTGAAGTACCCAACTGTGTCCTCCTTTGAAATCAGTAACTTCTTTTTCATCAGCAGTTCTACTTGCCTCATGCTGAACCATCTTTGTGGATACAGGAATTCTAATTGCCCTTTGCTCTTCAATCTATATCTTCAATTCCCTCTCTAAATCAGGCCATTTTGCTGACTTGCCTCATGGCCACCTTCTGCTGCGCTGTTTTCAGTAGGGTTTCTTCTTCCCGTAGCCAGTCTCGTTTTGTTTTCTCAGTTGGAGGAGGACCAAACTTACGTTCAACAGCACGATTTCCATTCACTTTTGCAAACTGGATCACTTTTAACTTGAATTCAGCACTGTACAAAAATCTTTTCTGAGCCATTTCTGGGCAGAACGTGGCAAAACGTAACCTAATACACCGATAACAAATGCGAAACAATGAGTGCAAAGACAACGAGTATGAAAAAGCAGGAAATGCAAGTAAAAAAATCTGCAATCACTGTATAAGATGCACCCAGTTTTTAGACCCCAAATTTTTCAAAAAGGCGTGCATCTCATACATGGGGAAATATGGTACTTTCCTTGTACTGAGGAAAGAATATTTATTGTAAAGGATGGAACCTAAAAGTGTAGTACTTCCCTCTGATATTATTTCCTGTGAATATTAAAATCATCCCAATCTCTTTAGAAACTAAGCTATAAAGAACTGCAGAGGGGAAAAAACTAGGCATAAACTATAAGACTTTGGGCATAATTATGTTAGTTCCTAAATGTAAAAAGAAAAATTGGATCCAGAAATGTTTTACCAAACTACATGGTAAAGCTAATTGCCCTGACAGATTAGATTCTTTTATTATGCAAAAGCAAGCCTTCTTGAATATTTCAACTGAACAGGCTTCTGAAATGATGACAAAAATGCTAGAAATTAGGATACATGGATGTTTTATTTGCTAATAAGCATTCAATCAGAAATTTAAATTCCATTGATCATGATTGTGTAATAGTGCCTATGATACACTATCTTTTTATAACTAGAATGGCTAGATCAAATTTGACTTGATACATAAGTATCACTTTAAAGGATGATTCTAATTCTGTGTTTTCCAGTTTGGAATCTGAAGTAGCAGCTATGGCTATTATTTTGAGTCTTTGCAATTTGGAAAAGTATTTGCCATTATGCATGAACAACTGTTGGGAGGCTGACATCCCTGTTTTCCTCTATTGATTTTGATGGCCACAGATTAATAAGAAAATGCAGAATAATACTGTCAGGGGCATCATGTGGCATAATGTAAGCTCCTTGGAGGCAGGGATTGTTTTTGCTGCCTCCTGCCCCCCACCCCTGTATCCCTAGTGCTTAGCACAGTGCTGGGTATGTTAAATAACAGTTACAATGTTGGTAGGAATATATTTGAAATTAATTGAATGAATTTAAGAAAAATAAAATTTTGATAGAGCTTTTAAAATCAAAGAATCCCCTAGGTTTTTAGCTACCTCAAATGCTAAACAATTCCACTTACTAGGATATTACTATAAGAATTTATTTACAATGAAATGTGGAAATAGTATGCCATACATGCAACACTCGTTAGCTACAAGGTTATAGAATAAACACCACCAGTAAAACTTTACTTGTAGATTTCCTCCCCCTATTACCTAATAATCAATCTTGATCAAATATAAAGTTCCTGCTATCACAAGAATTGAAATTTGACATGAATATATTTAATATGTGTCAGAATTGGTACTTTAACTCAAGTCTAATGCCTCAGTTCTCTAGCCACTATAGCACATCATCTCTCAAACTTATCTTCCAGGTCTCTTCAAGAAGGCAACTAAAATGCAATCAGTGTGATAATAAAAACGTAGCATGTCCTTCATTGTGGGATGTAGTAAAATTGATTTACCTGTAGTCTAGAAAAAAAGGGAGCTGGAGAATAAAAATTTGTGTGTGTCTAGGGAAAATCTGGATAATCTAAGTATAAAACAGGTACTAGGTTATTTAGACAGAAATCTGCCTAGAATGAAGAGGAGAAATACCTCTACTTGTAACCTGAACATCCACCTCCCTTTGTTTTGATTCTGTACTTCCCAAACAGCCTTGTTTTCTGATTGATAATTTGGTTTCCTAAAGAGTCCCTAGTAAAGATCACTTGTTCTAGTTCTCAGAGTAAACCTCTATTAGTAAATTAATTGTCATTCTGCATTTTTAACCACTCTCTTAAGCATTTAGTTAGGAAGGATTAGCTCCCTTGAACCTAGTCATTGATGAGTAAAACGATAAAATGGAGTTTCTCAGTTTGCCAAGTTGGACTACACCTGCAAAGTTGAAATGGGCCTGTTACAATCCCTACCAAAGTTCACCTACCTGAAAAAAGCAGAAAGGCTTTTTTTAATAAATGCAATCATGAGAAAATTGTGTCACAGAAAAGTAAATATCAAGGAATGGGCGATTAACAATGCCAAATGTGGTGCAATAGATAGAATGCTAGCCCTGGAGTCAGGAAGACAAGTTCAAATACAAGCTCAGACACTACTAGTTGTATGACCCTGGACAAGTCACTTTACTGGTTTGCCTCAGTTTCCTCATCTGTAAATGAAGATAACAGCATTTGCCTCCCAGTATTGTTGTGAAGAACAAAGGAAATAATGTTTGTAAAGTGCTTAGCATAGTGCCTGGCATGTAGTAAGCACTAGATAAATGCAGGCTATTATTACCATCAGAGAGTAAGGAAAATGAGGAATGAGCCAATTCCATTGTATTTAGCAATAGAAAGGCTTTTGTGATCTTCAGGGGTACAGTTTTTGTATAACTGTGGTGGCAGAAGCCAGATGGCAAGAAATTAAGAAAATAACCGAGACAGAACATTTGAGGAGTTTAGCAACAAAATGAGCAACTGGAAAGCATAGAAAAGGGTAATTGGCTCTAAGGGAAGGTGGGGTGTGTGTGTGTGTGTGTGTGTTAATGGAGAGATCTGGGTTTGTTTGAAGGATGGAAGGAAAAGAGTCTGTAGAGAGGGAAAGATTAAATATACTAGAGTTCTCTAAGAAAGTGTTAATTTTGGGAATGAGGCCACAGAGATGGTGAAGGATATGCTCCAGAATATAAATGATAGGATCAAGAGGAGAGAAATCTTTTATTTTTGAAGCTGGCTAGAAGGATCAGAAGATAAAATAGAGGGGGTAGCAATGGTAGGGTGGAAAAAATATAAGATGCCAAAATTGGTTGCATTATAATTATGCCTTGCCCTCAAGGAGTTTACATTCAAATGTAAAATAAAATAAGAATGATGTGACCTAATCTTAAAGTTGAGGTTCTGGGAGGTACAAGCCAATGAGCGCCAGAGGTTGCAGAGGCTGAAGGTACTTCTAGTGTGCACTCTGATTCTAAGATTAGGGAGGAAAGAAGGGAAAGCATCTAATTTAATGTTTAGAAGAGAGGCAAATATTCGTTTTGTAAAATGAGCTCTGGGTTTGATGCCAAAAGACCTGTGTTCAAATCTTAGCTCTGCTATTTAGTATCTGGGATCTTGGGTAAGTCTCTGGGTCTCGGTTTATCTCTAATACAAAGTGTTTAGACCAGTTATTTTTAAAGTTCCTTCTAGCTATCAATCCTGTAAGTAACAAATGGCTATGAGATTGCACGTTCAAAAACAGCCAGCAGTGTGATATGGCACCTGATCTTCACCTGCACTAATACTTCTGTATAATGTCCAGAATAAGGGAGGCAGTAGTCACTGCTATTCTCAGAACTATATCTAACCATGGCTTAACACTGTCACCTTGCCCCTTGTCTCTGTCACTTCTGAGTTCTCTATTGACAAAAGTTTCAAAATCAGCAGGAAATTTAAATTCTTTTAAGACTGGCAAGGTTGTATTTTGTTATAAGGACTCTAGCTTTTACAGAATCGTTCTTAGGCTAACGTGCCAGAGTGGTGACTTTACAACAGGGTTGTAATAGCATTGGTGGCAAGTCCATCTTAAGGCAAAAATTTGAACTTCATCCTTAAGTGATGAGGTCAAAGAACCGTATGTTTTTAGGGGTGCTCAAGACCCCAAAATACCAACACGCCAGGTCCTGCTTGAATGAATTCGACTCAAACCTTCTCACAGTCAAAGAAAAACAGAGGTTATTACAGATTGACCATATTGGGTTGTCTTAAGAAATCTCACCATTTGTGACGCTCATTTTCACAAGCAGGCCAGATTCCACCTGAAGTAGATGGAATCTGAGCATCTTCCTGGAAGCAAGATGGAACTTATATACAGAAAGATTGTGGGAGGGATGTAGGGTGGTCCTGGGGTGATGGGAGGAAGGGTTTAGGGCACATAAACTTCACACTAAAGCACGTGGGTTTAGAAAGGAAGCAGCAAGATTAGGGTGTTCTCGAACACTCCTTAACTCCAAGTTTTAAACCTGCTATGATGATTTGGGTTATTATGGAAACCAGAAGAGGTGTGGCTGGAAGCAGAGGGAGTGGAAAGAGGGATTGAAGTCAAAGTTCTCACATCATCTTCAAAACTGAAACAATATTCTCATTCACTCGATGATTGCCAGCTTGAATGATCAATTTACCAGTTTCTAACTCGAATGATATTAAATAAAAAAAATCTGTAAATAGCATAATACACAAATTTTAACATTAAATTTTTTTCTTGTAGTAACATCTCTTTAAATGTTCCATATTGGATTAGTGTGGCTGTTTTACCATATGAAATCTAAAAAAAAGGAAACATTTAACATGTTTTTTATAGGATATAGCACATCACACACGTATATACTTAATATGCTTTCACACAGGCACTTAACAAATGCCTGATTATGATGAATAACAGACACTTGCAGTACTGAGCTAAGAAAATGCACTTTTTTCAGTAAAAAAAAAAAAAAGGTGAACTTGATGTTTCTGTTCTTAGAGAAGGCCTGTGTACCTTGCATCTGCCATTTCTGGCTAAAGGTGGGTATTCAAATCATTCCTTTTCCACAAAACCCACCCTTCATCTAGACTTCCCAATTCTACTATACTTCCTATATTTCTATTATACTTCAGTCAGCCAGATCTGCAATTCAGGAGTGATCTTGTTGACTCTATTTCCATAACACTCCTCACATTCATCCCTTTGTCTTCATTCATAGGGCCCACCACCCAAGGTTAGTCTTCGTTACCTCTGCCCTGGACTATAGCAACAACCTCACATCCCTTCCCTTTCCAATCCATGCTCTATATAGCTGCCAAAGTGATATTTCTAAAGGATAGGCTTGATGCGTCACTCTCCTGTACTTCAATGACCCTGGGATAAAAAACGAATCCCTTTGGCATTTAAAGCCCTTTTCAGCTAGGCTCCAACTTACTTTCCAGCCTTGTTGCAGATTATTATTCTTTAAATACACTAAGCCAGTTGGCCTTCTTGCTATTCTTTATGCAAAACGATCATCTGTTTTTTACATGGGCTGTCCCCCATACCTGGAGTGCACTCCCTTCTCATTTCTATTTGTTACAATCCCTAGCCTCCTTCAAGGTTCAGCCCAAACATTCCTCCTATATGAAGCCATTTCTGATCTCCCCAGATGCTAATGCCTCCCTCTTCCTAAAACTACCTTGTATTTATTTTGTATATGCTTAATACTAATAGTAATAGCTAGCATATAATACCTGTGCTATGAGCTTTACTAATATATCAACTATCATTTGGTCCTCACAACTACCCCATTTTTTGTTTTTTTTTATAATTAAGATTTTTTTATTTTTAGTTTACAACACTCAGTTCCACATAATTTTGAGTTCCAGATTTCCTCCCCCACTTCCCCCCCGGCATGGAATCCAATATATCTTCTACATATAACTTCACATTGAACTTGTTTACACAATACTCAAGTTGTAGAGAATTATGACCAATGGAATGACCCATGAGAAAGAAGAAACAAAACAAACAAAAAAACCCAAAAACAAAAGAGAAAAAAAAAAAGAAAAAAATGGAGAGCATATAGTGTGCCTCAATCTGCATTCAGACTCCATAGTTCTTTCTCTGGATGTAGATAGCTCTCTCCATCATGAGTCCTTTGGAGTTGTCTTTGAACCTTGTATTGCTGAGAAGAGCGAAGTCTATCAGGGTTAGTCATCACAGAATCCATACATCTGTGGTCATGTATAGTGTTCTCCTGTTTCTGCTCCGCTCACTCAGCATTATATCATGTAGGTTTTTCCAGGTGATTATGAAGTTTGTATCTTCCCCATTTCTTACAGCACCATAGTATACCATTACCTTCATATGCCACAACTCAGCCGTTCCCCAATTGATGGGCATCCCCTTGATTTCCAATTCTTTGCTACTACAAAAAGAGCCACTATATTTTTGTACATATGGGTCCTTTTCCCAATTAATAATCATGAAACTTTGAGGTCATTTTTTAACTCTTCCCTTTTTCTTGGCCCCCATATTTCAACCAGTAATGTTTTGTTGCTTTTGTTGTTGTTGATTCTTGCTTCTGTGATGGATGATACAGAATCACAGATTTAGGGCTAGAATGGGCCCCAGAGATCACCTAGTCAAACTCTTTCATTTTACAGATGAGTAAAAAAGATTTGCCCAGAGCCAGCCAGGTGGTAACAGGTGGTAGCTGAATCCAGATTTTCTGATTCCAGATCCTGTGATGTTTGCCCTATACCATATTGCCTGCTCAGCTCAAATGCTTTGGCCAGGATTACAGGCTAAACTATATATACTTTGCTTACCACCTTAGATTTCCAAGGGAATGAGCTCCTTTTCAAAGCAAGCTTGTCCTTAGCTTAGAGGCTTTCCCTTTCATTCTCTTCAAAGCTTTACTGGTCTTTATCTTTCAATATCAAGTAGAACCACAGAGCCTGCAGACCTCCTTGGTTTCTAAGGCTTTTTTTAAAAAGCTCCTTGGACTCAACAACATGCTTTATAAATCACTGATTACTTTTTAATTTCTAACTATTGTCATCAAATGATGCAGAACAAATATCTGTCCTTAGTAAAGCTCAATATAAAAAAGTATTGCTAGTTAAAAAAAGGTACATAAAACTCTATACTAGCAAAAGTTCTATAGTACTGCATAGTACCCCATGATTCTGTATGCTTGAAACCCACACTCCAGCATGCTTCTCATTGGCCCAGTGATAAATAGCATCTTTCATAACCTAATACCACAGCACTGTTTTGGACTTTTCCAACTAGTGTGCTCTGGACTAAATTTACAGTCTCAAAATCACTCAAATCAAGAAGTGTCCTTATTGTTGGTGGACTATGTCAATGTGGCATTTATAAAGTATGCCACATACTTTGTAATGGGAAAAGGAACAAAAGCTTATCAAATATATTACAATAGTTGTGCCAAATCATTCAGAAAAAGCAATGATTCAAACTGAGGCCTACTTGACTTTCAAAGTTTATGTGAGGTTCCCCCCCCACTTTCATGTTTTTTTTCCACATCTCTCTTTTCCAGTCTTAGGATTACACTCATTCCCTTTCACCAGAGTATTCCTCAAAAAGCTTCAGTTGTCCCTTTCTCCAAGGAGCAAACTTTTCACCTTCACCTTTCCCTACCAAAAGACCAGTCTACAGTCAGGAGGGTCTGCTACTTAATGTAATCAATCCACAGCTGATATGGTATGTACATCCCTCATTCTTGGGTATTCTGTCTTCTGGAATTCTCTGCCCTCTCCTAATACAGTTTATCCTTTCAAGTCTAGCTCAAGGACCATCTCTCCCATTCGACATTTTCCTAATACAATTATCAGCCACCAGTGATGATCTGTCCGAGTTTTTAATTACACTTACAGGCACCAGCAAACTACCTCATAATAGCCAACATTTTATATTGCAAAGTGCTTTACAAATAGTTCATGTTATCCTCACAACCACATGGGGAAGTAGATTCTATTATTATTCTAATTTTACAGATGAGAAAACTGAGGCAGATAGTCACATAGCTAGTATCAGAGGCTGCATTTGAACTCAAGGTCTTCCTGACTGGACATTTAGAGCTGTAATACTGTACCCCAACTAGTTTCCTCTGATAACTGGTGTTCTTACTGTTTCAATTAAGTGGGTAACAAACATTTAAGTGTCTGCTATGTGCACAGTCCTGTGCTAGGCACTAGGAATACAAAGACATACTGGAAAAAGGTCCTTTTTCAAGGAACTTCTACTGACTTCATGTATGTTAATCTTGCCTAAATTTATAAACTAATGATTTTTTCTATATTTCACAGTTCTGAGACATAGGTGTTTAATTATCAACAGAATAATGTCGATAATACCAAGAATAAGTTGGAGCAAACTGAGCACAGGAGAGCAGCAAGGAGCAGGGTCAGAGTTGCAAAGTTCTCAAAGACCAAGCCTTAAACCCAATTCACTCTAGAGCTCATAGATTGGACAATAGATCCCTGCCCTCCTAGCCAAGGGAGCAGAGAATGGTACTATTGTGTAGCACATTGGCTCAAATACTACCCACACTTTCCAAGTCTGGCTTGGAGAACAACAAAAGTGACAAAGATAAAAAGAGCAGTAAGGATTTTAAAAAAATTTGATTTTAAAGGACAGTCAAGTAATTCACAATATATGTTATATTTACTTTCAATGTATATATTTGAATACACACATTCGCATATGTATTTTGCTTCTAACAAGATTTTATTGTAGTTCAACCAATACAAAATGCCATGCAGTTTTCCATTTTTAGACCTCATTCATCTCTTTCTACTCCAGCTATTTTCACTATTTTTTTTTCCCACTATCCACATCTCTGCTGCTACATTTGAGTTAACCTATAACACTTTCCCACAGATTGGGTGTGAACTGGTTACGTGATATCCACGAATGCTCATTGGAGCAGGGACTGGTTTGCTTTTGTTGGCCTCTGGGCCATCTCTGCACAATGCCTGCCACATAGCAGGACCCACTTAGTAAGCGATAGTTGGCTGAACTGACTGGCTTTACAACATGCTAAGTCCTTTACCTAAGTTCCCTCTTTCCCACGGCTACAGCGGCCTGCCTGTGGTCACGCTGAAGCACCCCCAGAAGCCAGGTCTTCTGACGCACCACGCACCGCGGCTCAGCTCCGGGACCTTCCGCCCCGCGCCAGGCCCGCTTGAACCTCGTCTACGGAAGAGCTCAAATTACTCCAGCCCACGGTGAGGGAGGGGACCGCGGCAGCGCCCATGCCCAGATTCCGCGCCCTCACAGACCCCTTCACCCCCCAGTCTAAGCCAGAGTAAAGGAAAAGTCTGCCGCCTCCCGCGGCGACGATGCCCGAGGCCTCAGGAAGGAGTCACGGGGAAGCCATCGACATGCCCGTCCCCGCGAGGGGTTAGGAGTCAAACTGCATCAGGCCAATAGCACGTACTTAACCCAATCCAAGCCGTCGAGCCTTTACTTACTTTCCTCTCGGGCTAAGCCCCGGGACGCACTACTTTGTTAAGCAAAAGGCTGCCCGGCAGCGTCAGCAAGAGCCCACGGCCAGAAAGCCACGGAGTCCCACAGAGCAGGGAGAGATACGAACCCTCGGGGCAGTTCCTGCCCAAGTCATCGAAAACAGGAAGCCTCGCGAGAGGTGAGGAGGGGCAGGCCACGAGCACGAGCCCAAAAGCCGTTAGGGTGGAACACCTCCCCGGCGGGGGCGGGCGGAGGTACTGCGGTTGAATGCCAGTTGGTGGAGTCCCCGCGGGAAACGAGTGAGCGCGAGGAGCGTGCGCGCTCATGTAGGCGGCGACGGTGGCCGCGAGCGGCGGCGTCAGCTCCAGGAAGGGGGGGGAGGGTTGACGGCTTTTGTAGGGTGGCGGCAGCGGCGGTGGCGCCTTCCCGTTTGGCCCGTATCGTTTCTGTTGCGGGAGCTGGACTGAGTGTGACAGAACGAGGGTCGGGACAGGGGGGTCACCGCCTTCTCCAGTACATCGAACTGAGAAGCCGCCGCCCGGACTCTTTTTCTTTACCCCGGTCCCCCGCCCCCTCACTGCCCGTCCGGAGGAAGAGGCTGCGGCGGCGGCGACATCAATTCACCTCACCCTAACCCCCCTCGTCATTTCACCCTCACCCCTGCCCCCTAACCCTAGAGGTACGGCTTGCTCCCCAATTCTTTCCTCACCCCACCCGATCGCTCGCTCGCTCACTACGCCGCCGCTGCTGCCGCCGCCGCCATGTCGGCGCAGGCCCAGATGCGTGCTATGCTGGACCAGCTGATGGGCACTTCTCGGGACGGTAAGTCGCAGCCAGAGCACCGGGGACGGGGGCAAGTTACGGACCGGGACGGATGTGGGAAGTGCGTGGAGAAGGGGGGAGGGGAGCGGAGCGAGTGAGCGGTATCTCGCCCTCGACCTGCCTGGCGTGCTAGACGGCGGAAGGGGAGCCGGAGATTGGTAGCACGAGGTTCTTCGCTCTCCCTTCCCCACCAATCTGGGGCCGGTGGGCGGGCCTGTGGGCGGTGATTCCGACGATTGGCGGGAGCTGCTACCAATGGGACGAGGCGAGGTCGGGCCCGGCAGGTAGAAAGGCTAGAGCTCGGGCATTTTTGTTGATTTACTCTAGTCGGGGAACCTTGAGGTTCTCGGCCTTAACCGGAGAGACCTTTGCTTTGCCGCGGATGTCCATCAGTGGCCCGGCACACTACGGAACCCGCTAGCTGCTTCATTCGCGTAGGTTCTGGCCCCTGTTCCCCAATAGGGAATTCAGTAATTCTTCACCGCCTCCCTCCTGAATATTGACTGGGAGAGAAACTCCATTCCTCCCTAGTCCCAAGGAAAGCGACTCTTAGGTGTGTAGGGCAAAACTCCTAACCAGAGCTCTGGCCAGGCATTTCCCTGCCCAACATGGACAATAAAATTTTTGGAGAAAATCTGACCCAAACCATGGTTTCGTGAAGCGGGTGGGTTTGGTCCCATTTTGTGACAGATTGTCGAGGTCAATTTTTCAAAGGGACCTCCATTTTGTTGACGGACCAATTACTGACAAAAGTAGCCGCACAACTTTATCCAGTTACGTTAACATATTTTGCACGTGCCCCAAATTGAAGCAATTTGAAAATTTGATGCCAAAGTGACAGAACTCGGTGGGAAGGGAGGGTGGAGACTTTTAGTTAGAAAAACATTTGCGCAAAGACCACTTAATGTTGAAACCTATTTTATAAAATTAATTTATAAACGAAAAGATGACGTATGGTAGTTTGTTCGAGTGTGATCATTTATCAGTAACGTCTGCTGAATTCGTATTCAACTTATTTAGTCAAATCCAAGTGAAAGTAAGGTATCGGAAGTATAGTGTACGGTCTTACCCTGCTTCATTTTCATTTCTCAATACCAAAACACAAAGTTCCATTAGACAAATCATTTTATTTGAAATTAATGCTGCATCTTCTCATTCTCTGCAGCAAAATATCTTGAGTTAGATAAAAAGCTATTTATTATAAGAGTTTTGTAGAATAACTTTTTATTTTATTAATATTTTAGAAGAAGACTGCCCAACTTTACAACCTCAGTATTCGTTCATTTTTAAAAAAAAATCTTAAAATCCATAACTTTGCAAATTATATTTAAAGAAAGTCATTGAAAGACTTTTAGGCATTACATAATACAAAGATTTTTATCAAATTACTTTTGGAAAAGTACTGAGGAGAGGGGGAATTGGAGAAGGAAGTGAGTTTTACTTGTGTTATATACTAAGTTTTTTTAATTGTTGAGTTTTTGTATATGGAAAACGTGCAAAATATTTTTTTTAGTTGCTAAGTAGTAATTATCATCTTGTTGATAGTTTATAGAAATATAGGGATACTGTTTTGTAACTGTTGCTTTTCAGTTGAAAGAGATACCAGGAAGGATCTTACTTTTTTTGAACATTCTAATTTTAAAGCAAATATATAATGGAAATAATATTCAGTAGTCCCACTTACAGAAATAAACCAAGTCTGCAAATTCACTTAAGCACAGCAGATCTTAATCTGAATTCAATTCAGCGAACATTCATTAAGCATTTGCTGTGTACAAGTTATTGCATTTTTGGATCCCTTAATTTCTCTATTGTACATTCCTAAGTTGAGGAGGATCAAAGCCTCTGCCTCAGTCTTACAAAAGTTACTGTGACAAACAGGCATATATAGAGACATTAAACAAACAAACAAAAAAAAACCAGTAACACAATCCCCCCCCCCCCCCCCAGTTTAACACAACTAATTTAATGTGACTGTGGCTTGTTATGCAGAAATGTAGGTGCCTGTTTCAGTTTGTATTTTTCCTTTTTTGCTTTACTTTTTTTTTTGCCTTATATTTGTCGATTTTAGCTTTGTACATATCTTTAAAAATCTGCTATGCGGCCATGCCGTAAACAGGAACATAGACCTTTCAGAAAAGTAAAGTTTTATTTTCATTTAAAAGTGTTTTTCTTTGGTTTATGCAAGTTTTGGATTAAAACAACTATTCGTCCTTTCCTCATTATAGAGTATTCTTTGTATGGAGATTTTTGTGTTTTGATAGTTGCATGATTCACACCTTAAAGTAATTGAGATTGTTCTTTTATATCAGTACACCTGAAGTTATACCAGTTGTGTTCCAGAAAAACATCATGTAACTTGAAAACATAGATCAGGAGGCATTAAGTTTATGAACTTAATTGGTAGTAGGGGAAACAAATGCAACTTACGGGACTATTACTGGGTCCCTGGGAGGTAGGGAGGAGAGAAACAAAAGTACCAAGAGGAAAGGACTGCAGAACAGGATATCTAAGGTGAGGTGTGCTCCCTTTATAAACAGAAACTAGCTGTGCATCATTTTCTACCTTGGGGAAATGGGGCCCAAGAAGAAGGAGGAGAACTCCACCTTATTGTTCTACCTTGGTGAACCAATCTCCTAATAATGTCTGGATGGTAGGAGCCCAGATTGGGTTATGGGCATTGTGAAATGTACCTTGTTTCTTTCCATGATCTACCAATTTAATTTGGGAGATTAGTTAACTAGCCCCGTAAAGCACATACCCACGCACTATCTTGGGTGTATTTAATCCTATTGGTCCTTTACACTTTACTCTGAAATCATTAAATATGGTCTTCAGATTACAAAAAATCTGTTTTGAGCTCTTTCAAGAGACAGGATGATTTTGATTTGTGAGGAAGAAGGTAGAAGTTTTTTGGACTTTGGATCACTTGTGGAAGGCAGGTCTAGTTTTTGTGGGTATTGGGATTTCTTACCAACAAGTAAGAGGGCCGAAGACAAATTGCCTTCTTTGCATTTCTGCCTAGGGCAACTGTCTGTGTGCCACTGAAAATCATCTTGGTTACTAGGTTTCGATGCCTGGCATACTGCATAAACAAAAGGAGGATACCAAGTGAGTTGAAACATTGGTCACTATATAAAGTGGGTTTATATGCACCAGTGTAACTGGGGGTCCAACTGTATTTGGTTTGTTTTTTCTTTTTTTTGATAAGGCATCATGGGCTAGTTAAAAGAGCACTGGAAAGAAAATCAGAAGACCTGATTTTCTAGTCCAGGCTTGACTCCTAATTGTGACCTTGGGTAAGTTTAACCTTTCTGCCTCTAGTTTAAAAACTCTAAAATGGGAAAAATAATACACTTCTTTTTTCTTGAACTGAATATTGAATGATAACATGTAACATGTATATTCAGAGTTCTTTGGAAGATAGGTACTATATATATTGTTATTTTTTTCTTCAGTACAAAACATGACTTTTACAAGTCCTTGTTTTAAGATTTTATTATATTGTGCAGGTCTGCTTGTACTAATGGAGGGAAAGAATTGTCTGTAGCATTCCAAAACCTAATAAAAGAGGTTAATTATGATTTTTGCCCCAGTAGATTTGCTTTCTAGTTACATTCTCCTTGCATTCATATTTAAAATACTTGTATTCCCAGTTGATGGTGGGGGAAGTCTGTGGGTAACAATAGAAAGGCAGGATATTAAAATATCTGTGAAGATTAAAAAATGCAAGTACTGTACCATTGTCTGTATAACAATTGAGCATTCTCTAGAGGGTTCCAATATCTGTGTATCTCTATGACAGGTAGCGTGGTGTTAGAGAAAGGGCACTAGACTTACAAGACTAGAGTTTGAATTTTACCTCTTCCACTTGCCTGGTTTCCTCATCTGTAATATACAAATTACCTACTTCACAAGGAGGGGCAGCTAGGTGACACGGTGGGTAGAGTGCTGTCCTCGGAGTCAGGAAGACTTGAGTTCAAACGTGGCCTCAGATACTTACTAGCTTTGAAACCCTGAGCAAGTCACTTAACCCTGTTTGCCTCAGTTTCCTCATCTGTAAAATGAGCTGGAGAAGGAAATGGCAAACCACTCCAGTATCTTCTCCAAGAAAATTCCAAATGAGGTCACAAAGAATTGGACAGGACTGAATAACAGCAGCAGTTAACAAGGTTGTTGTGAGTATTAAATGAGGTACTGGATATGAAAGCTCGAAGCACCTTTCAGCTATTCCATAAACAGTAGTTTCTAGATAGCTGTGTCTAGAGAGATTTCATTTGGTTCACTTGGCACCTGTGCCAAAGAGAAGAAATTGGGATGTCCTTGGTTCTTAATCCAGAGCAGTCTAGGAAGGATGAATGAATAACACAGGGTGTTTGTACTGAAATGTCCTCTGGAGGGGTTGCCAAGGAGCTCTGTGCTTGGCTTTCACTAATCTTATAAAAATTAAGTAAATTTTGTTGTAGTGGACCTCATTGAAGGTTCTAAATCTCTTGATTCTTTTTGTAACCTTTGTAAACAGCTGAAACCTACAATAACTGAAAGTTAATATCTAATTACCAAAAGTTTATTTTTATTTAAACATTCCCCTCCTTTTTAATGGGAAATCTTTCCGAAATGTCTTGTACACTTTCCTAGCTCTAATAATACTATGCTTTTATCATTCAGGACCATCATTTATTGCTATGTAGATAGATAGATGGATGGATGGATGGATGCGATATAGATAGAAATATAGGTGGCAGGCCTTCAGGTTAAATAAAATGTTGATAATTTGAACTTGTTTTTAGTTACTTGCATAATTTTAAAAAATGTGTAGTTTCACAATGTCCATTTTTGTATAACATGGCTGTCTTTATACAGGTTCACTAACTGCATTTTAGACAAAAGCCACCTGAAAAATCACCATTGTTTTCATTATCGATATGTCTAACTTCTTAGGATTCAAAACATCATTTGTTGGTTTGTTTTTTTTTGATCACTACCACAATTGCCTGTGTTAGCCTCTTTATCAGTTTCAACCTCCTCTTGTGTCCTATTTGGATAAGGAATTTGTCCTAGTTTCTTTAGGGGATGTTTCACTAACAGACATACTTTTTGAAAATTAGAAGACATTTCCACAAACACGGCACCAGACTATAACTTTTTTCTAAACTCTTCTTTAACGTCTTACATTTAGAATTCCGGGCATACACCATATTTAAATTGTATGTCTGATGTTATGAGTTTGAAACCCCTATATAACCTGTACTATGATCAACTTTCTCATAAAACTATTCAGTAATAATATTTCATATTCTGAATGACACCCTGGTCCTTAAGTTGAATTAATGAACAGACAGAAGAAGAAATGTTCTTTTTTTTTTCTTTTAAATTTATTTATTTTTAGTTTACAACATTCAATATTCAGTTCCCCAAGTTTCTGGATTCCAAATTTTCTCTCCCTCCTTCTCCCCCCTCCTCACCCAAGACGGCATGTAAGCTGATATAGGTTCTACATATATCCAAAAGAAGAAATGTTAAAAAAATAACCTGATGGTAGCTCATCCTTGAGGTGAGCTCTATCTATGGTTATCTAGCAATAGAATAGCTTTGCTAGTTTCAGATAAGCCCTTGGTTCTGAAATGTTCTTTTTTAGTGGATACCAAAAGATGATTGAGACCATCAGAAGACATTTCTTTTTCCATCCCTTTATTAGCTCGCATGGTATAAACAGTGGACAGATGTGCAGGGAATTTTTTAAGCTCCCGGAGGATCGATATTTATTCTAATTAGTAAGAGTCTCTAGGAATTTTAGTGCTCTGTGACACGAGTGATAGCTGACAGTAAACACAGGCTGGGTAGGTGTGTAGAGGAAGAAATGAACCCAGAGATGTAGAAATCCCAAACCAAAATTCCCAGGGCAAGGCTGCCTGGAATGAATTCTCGGACCCAAGCAATCTTTAAGTCAAGTTGGCAAAAGTTTTATTACGCTTTAAGGAAATAAAGCCGGCAAGAGTTCTTAGGGAACCTGCAACCATACAGGGCTACAGGGAAAGTTTAAGTACAAGATTTAGGGGTGAAATCTGTCAATCAGGTGTGTTGGGGTGGGTGTGATTAGGGGGTTGGTCAGTTCTTAAAGGAACATGCACTTTTTTTAATCTACTGAGCAGGTATCTTACCCAGAGTTCACTGGGAGATAGCCCGGGGAGGGACAGAAGGAGGTGTGGTTTTGCTGTGAAATGGCACTAAGTCACCAGGAGTTCAGGGCTAGCTGGAGATACTGGCTAGGTTCCATAAAGTGCCTTGTTAGTAAAAATTAATGTAAGGATGTATGGAAGTATACATTTGAACTATGTCTAGGATACATGTTAGACTCAGTATATGGTCAGTTATCAACACTTGGGAATCAAACCACAATTGGGCATAGCTGCTTACTAAGGAAGAAGGAGATAATTTTGGGGCACACTGCACTTTAGCTAGAGAGGCTGCCTGGGAAAGAATACATTTGAGAACTAGATGTGTTCTGAAATTGGAATTCTGCCACAGGCACAGGCAGCTAGGGAGAAATGTGATGTTAGAATTAGGGTCCAAGCACAAGCACCCCATCAGGTGGGTAGCTTTATGGAGGGATAGATAGGTTAGGAGGAATAGGCATATCAAAACAACCCGTGGGTCAATACTATTGAAGGATTAAATGGACAGAAGAGTTTTGAAACCTGGGAGAAGGTTCACAACTGGCATGTCAACAAACATGAACAGAACAAGAAAAAAAAAATAAAGCAGTTGGCTGGAACTACACCAGTGGTTCCAGGAATTGGAGGAATAGGAGTGGGCCTTAGAGTGATATACTGAACCAGAGAAAATCCTTAAGATTTCAGGGATTTTATGTAGTTCCTGTAGAGTCAGGAACAAATCCCACCATGGTCAACTCAAGCTGAGTAGTTAGAAGTACCTGGAAGGAGTAGGGGCAGAGTTTATGATTATTGCTGACTGGAACCTATAACACTAGCACAGGCAAGCTTGAGTCATTCTATTTGTAGTCTACTTAAACCTGGGAACAAATGGAATATTACTATTCTCTAAGAGAAGACAAATATGAAGAATTTGGAGAAACAATGGGAAGAATTGCAGGAACTGCTGCAAAATGAGAAATAAAAACTATACACAATAACTACAACAGTGTAAGTGAAGGGAATACTAAAAAGCAGTAAAATTTAGGTGAAATGCAACAATATTGTTTTCAAATTATTCAAGCTAGAATGTCCTTTCCCAAAATGAGAAAGGAACATGAATTGTTCATTGAAATAACTGGCAGGTTAATTTTTTAATAGGGAATAAGTACTTTGGGGATGCTTGATTTAACAACACCTGGTAGGGGTTAAATTTTGTACACATTAGATTATTTTTTATTAGTAGCATAAAACTGTACAAAAATGAGTTCTCCATAAAAACAGTACAAAACTGACCCAGCTTCATTTGCTTCATGTTTATGTTTCATTTGGAAAGACAATGACTTTACCAGACTGGCCCAGACTATTTAGGAGTATCTGGGAGTGAGGAGATAGAAGAAAGCCAGTCTCCTTAACACACTTCCTCACTCCCCTCCCCCTTCAAAAAATGGAAATGCCAAAGAGAATACATATGGCTAAAACCACACAGGAAAATAACTAACGGGTAAAGCAGAATGCCAATTACAGTAAACTAAAACATTTTGTGGAGCACTTGAATCAGCAAACATATTTAAAGTAATAGAGATAGAATAAGAAACCATATAGCATATCCCCAAATATTTTCTCAAATGGATGATTTTTAGAAATGAGTAAGAATGGGTACTAGCAAGAAAATCACAAGACCAAATAAAACAGGAACTAGAAGAAATTGATCAAGAAACATTTATGTAGCCCTTGCTGTGTCCCAGGCATAGTGCTAGTCTCTGGGGATACACACCCTGTCTCCCTCTCTTTCCCCTCCCCCTAAGAAGAAATAATACTCTTAAGGACTTTATATTGGGGGAAAACAACATGTTTATTCTTAAATTTATACAGAATAAATATAAATTAATTGACATTGTTATGGAAGGCACCAGCAGTTAGGGGTATCAGGAAAGGCTTTATGTAGAAGGTGGTGCTGGAGCTTCATTTTATTTTTTTATTATCATGGACTTAATCATCAACAAACATTTCAAAATGCAAAGAAGAATGGGGAAGAGAATTATAAGAAAAGTTACGCAGTTTTTTTCTGAAAAGCAAGATATAAAGCTTAATGAGGTCATGATAACATTACTCTGTATTCCCTTCTGTACTTTTTTCTTCTGGGCATTTAAAAAAATGTCTCTTCTCCCACCACCTCATCCCTCCCTTTTAAGAAATATTTCTAGTCAAGCAAAAGAAATCAACACATTGGCCATCTCTGAGAATTCATGTCAGATTCTGTACCTCTAGTCCCTCATTGCTGCCAAGAAATGGGAGTTATGCTTCAGCATTGAGCTTTTATAGTCATGATTGTGTCCCTTAAGTTGTGTCCCTTAGGGTTATTGTGTAAATTATTCTCTTGGCTCTCTTTTCACTCATATCAGTTCATCTAGTCTTTCCCTGTTTCTTTGAATCCATATTATTTCTTATGGCACACAACCATTGCATTTATATACCACAGTTTGTTTGGCTGTTCTCCAGTTAATAGACACCTATTTTGTTGCTAGTTCTTTGCTACAACAAAAAGTGCTGCTATAAATATTCTTGTACATATAAGTCCTTTCCCTCTGTTCTTGTCCTCGTTGGGAGTACCTATCTAATAGTATTTTGGCAGGTTAAAGGTCGTATATTTTTTAGGTCATGGTTTCTAAGGTATAGTTCCAAATTGTTTTCCAAAACAATTGAACCAGTTCACAGCTCAATTAGCAGTTAACTTTAAAATAGCACCGTAGGCATCCTAATCTTAGAGGCAACAAGGTGGTACAGTGGGTTGAGTGCTGGATGACCTGAGTTCAAACTCCATCTCAGACACTTACTGGCTATGGGACCCTGGGCAAGTCATCTGACCCAAGCCTATTTCATCTTCTGTAGTATGGAGATAATAATAGCACCTAATATTGTACACGATTTGGTGTATGTATGCCTTTTTACCATGGTACTATCTGAATACAGATTGCCCTCAGAGGCAATTGCAGTCTATTGCCCTTGCCTTGAGTATGTCATAGATATCTACCCAGTCATAAAATCATAGATTTAAAACTGGAAGAGATCTCAGATAGTCATCTTAATCTGTTCGCCTAATCTTGGAGCTGAGGAAATTGAAATCTAGAGAGCTGAAGTGAATTGTTCAGTCACAGAAGCCAGATACTCTGGCTGTAAACCCAATGCCTTTTCCATTGAACCATGCTAGTCTACACTATTCCAGATGTTCCTCTAGCCTCAGTGTATGCCTTCTGTGGTTATTGACCTGGGAGACTATTTTCCCCTATCTTTAAACATGTGTTATGTATTATAGTAGTCTGGGAGCAGGGATGGGGATTGCAAGAAAAAGGGCATGGTTCTTGTCCCCACAGAACTTAAAGTCTTAATTAGAGATAGAAGCTTAATACATTAATACGTTAAAAAAAAAAACCCACCCCACCTTATTTTGATTGTGAGGTATAAACAGTGCTTTAGTAATGAATAATAATAGCATTTATATATGGCATTTTAAAGTTTGCAGAGCACTTTATGCATGTTATCTACTTTGATCCTCACAACTACCTTGAGAGGTAGGTGCTATTATTATCTCCAGATTTCAGATGATGAAACAGGCTTGGGTCAAATGACTTGCCCACAGTCTCACAGCCAGTAAGTGTCTGAGATGGAATTTGAACTCAGGTCATCCTGACTCTGAGTCCAGCACTCAACCCACTGTACCACCTTGTTGCCTAAGATTAGTCTAGTCTACTGTACTATTTTAAAGTGTTTTTCTAACTTTCTGGAGTTTTTTTTAATATCTTTTTCACTTTCATTACTGTCTGTTCTGAATCAACAAGTATTTATTAAGCCCTTACTCTGTGACAGGTACTGTGCTGAGAGTTGTATTACTGGGTCTGCTGTCTGCTACTCTTCTTGCTTTTCATTGTCGTTTTTCTCCCCCCCACCCCCCTTTTTTTTTTTTTTACTGTTTTTTTCTGTCTTGGCTTTGACCTCTAAATGGTAGCTTTTGTAGTCATCAGTAGTCAGTTGGGAGTGCCTCTTTCCTGTCAGCAATCAGTCACTTCATGTCTTCTGTTTTGTTCATCTCTCTTCATTTCTTCTTGTACATAAGTGGTTCTTAAGGATCACGTGATTTATTTATGAAAGGGACCATAGAAATCATCTATACCTAGTTCAACTCATTACCTTCTCCCCCATCTCAAAGATGAATAAACTGAGGCCAGAGAGGTTAAATAGCTTGTCCATGTTGTCTCAAGGAGTAGGTGGTAAATCCGGGATTCCAACCCAACTCTTCATACTGCAAATCCAATAATCTTTTTACTATACTGTTGCTTAATTTGAGGTTTGTGTTTATTTTATAGTTGGCTAGATTATCTCTGAAATCTAGTCTAGCTCTGTTCAACAGAAGTTTTAATCACCTACCAAGTTCAGAATACTTAACCTTGGGAATAGATAAAGTAATGATCAGTGTCATAGCCTGCTTGCGTAGTGTTAATGGATATGGGATGCATTGAACCATTTTAAGGTAACATCTTTTACTAATTTTGCCATCCCTATGGCTCTATCAGCCCCTCCTCCCTTTAGTGGATATGTTGAAATGGGCAAGGTATCTTGTGTTTATTTTGCTCATTAAACTTTTTTTGTTTTGAATTTTATTCCCATAAAGTTCCAAGGACCTTTTCTTTGTCATTGGAGTAGCTTAGTTAATACAGTTGTCCTAGAAATAGCATGAAGTGATAGTATATATTTAAGATTTATTAATCAAGTATTAAGCACTTGTTTATATGAAAAATAGTGTGCTAGATGCTTGGACTACAAATACAGTTTCTGTGACTGAATACATTGAATATGAGAGGACAACATTAACTGAACTATCTAATACTTTGTACTCCAATTTGAAGGAAAAACAGCTGACCTGACAGTTAATTTCTAGTGAGAAAACCTGAGTTTAAATACTGCCTGTGTTAGTAAGTACCTTTTTAAGTTTTTCAACAAATCATTGGATTGCTCTGCAGTGACTCAGTTTTCCTCATCTCTGGAATGAGGGAATTGGCTTGGATACTCAGATCCTTTCCTATCTGTATTTATGATCCTTTGAATCTCTCAAAAAGTGAGCCAGTCCTCTATGGTTTATGATTCTTCACCAGCTGGTTTTTTTTTTCCCTGTTGTAATGTGGGCAATATACATATGCATTCTCTCTTCATACATGACATACATGCGTAAACACTCATAGCTTTCCGTAATATGTTCCTAAAAACAAGATTAAAACAATATTTAATAAAATTCAATAAACATATTTAAATAACAGTTATAGATAATGTTAATAAATACCATTTATTAATGATAAATAATATTTAAGGCATTAATGTTATACTTTTGCAACTCACACAGCAGAAGCAGCACTTGGAAGAAATTCCATAGTGGGTCCTTTTGAAAGTGAATAATCACTTCTCAATTACAAGTTAAGAATAAACTATTATGAATAAGGACAAACAGGACATTCATGGCAGTGAAGCGATTTGGAACTGGGTGGACTGAATTTTGAGTAGGCAAGTGGAATAGTGGCAGAGCTGACCTGGGTTCAAGTTCAGCCTTTAACACCAACTGGCTGTGTGAATCTGAGCAAGTACCCAAGCAGCTCTCTAGAATGTAAATTGCAGAACAGTTGTGCTTCTACTGGAGACTTCCTGCCCAGTGAAATTACCAGTCTAAACTAAAGAAAAAAAATTGATAGGGATTTGAAGAAATCAGGGTAGGGGGCGGGGGAAGCAGGATACGTAAATAGCAGATCATTTGAATTTTGTTTTAAGCAGGCCAGAGTTGGGGAAGAATTGAAGAATAGTTGGGAATATGGAATATAGAAATTGAGTGAGGTTGGATGGTTAATGTAGCTGTTACACTTTAATAAATCATCTCTAGTTAGTTGTAGTTCTGCCTAAAGACAAAAGACTGTACCACATGTCTTTCAGAGTCTTTTCCAGTCTAGTTGTTAAATTAAAATTGTGGAAACTGATCAGAGGCTCTAATGGGGACCTCTCAGGTCATAGCCAGTTGCCTGTTAAAAGGATGAATAGTGAGAGAGAAGTTCTCCACAACTGTGTTTTTTGTATGTGAAAGTGCTCACTTTTTCTCCCTTTCTAAGCCAGATTCCTATCATTTTGAACAAGTGGAATGAATCTAATGCCATCCCTCTCTCTTTTTCAAATATGCCTGCCCAGAAAAGACCTTGCCTATTCCATTCTCTTGACTTCTAGGAAGGACTGTGCCAAAATCATTCCTAAAAGTTTTATAGTCTTAGGATATTTAGGTGAAAGAAAATTGTATTGAAGCAATTAAGCCGTTGACTATAAATCGGTATACCTGGAAAACAGAGGTAGCTGGGACAAACATTTAAGGTAAAAAAGAAGCAGAACTCATCTCCCTCTTTTTCCTCCACTGTCACCACTAAGGAGCAGGTTGGGAACAAAAGGGAGAGAACAGTATTTTCCACTAAGCAGTGTGAATGCAGTGGTGTGCATTGCGTTCTGTTCTAGAGCTCTCTGCTCAGGTTTCTGTTCTTATTACCACAGAGCCAGCTCAGTTTAACAATTGAGGGATAGAGAAAGCCAGTTGGGGTCAGGCAAGTCTAGGAGGTGAAGGGAGGAAGTATGTGTTCACTTCTCCAGTCTCAGTTTGCTAACTTAGCAGGTTAGACTAGTTGGACCATATGATTCAATTCTGCGCTCCATAGTCCTGTCTAGGCTATAGGCAAAAATAAGAACTCGTGTTTTAGGACAGCAAAAGCTAGATCATCCTTCCTTGTTAATTTCTAGTTAGAAAAATTTCGGCTGGTATGGCAAGGATATTTTTTTAAATGGTGATCTCAGTGTAGGTGGTACAACAAATTCAGTTAGTAAATCCTACTTAATTCTCTTAGCATAGGCAGGCCTGGGGAAGAAGAAAGGGACAAGAAAGTCAATGGGCCCCCAGTCCCAGAAAAACTTATAATCTGGGTGTCCTTTGCTGGAGGAAGCTGAGCATTATGTGGAACTGTGCTGAATTTCCAGCCAGAGTACCCAGAATTAAAATTCTGTTGTATTATAAACGTGTGTGTGTGTGTGTGTGTGTGTGTGTGTGTATGTTATGTTATATATGTATCAAAGGTCTTCTCTTCTAGCTTTAAATTTCTGAACTTATGAGCCTAAATTCAGGATCTGGTTAGGATTGGACTTTTCCTTCCTTTTGGAGTTCTGCCTATATAGAATTACCTCCTCCAAATTGTATCATTACATGAATTACCCACCACAAGTTGACAGATACTGGTGTGGCATGCACGCGAAGCTTTTTGTTGTTTGCTCAATCCATAGTTTTCCCATGGTGACAGGTGAGAGATTTGTTTTCTGGAGCATGAACTATAGCATTTTTTTTCTGAAATAATTTGATCTGTCCTTTGCCCTGAAATTGTCTAATAGCTTCATTTTAGGCAATATCTACACACCATTAAACAGCTGGAAAATTTTGGATCAAAAACAGATGTTTGCTTATAATATAAAATAGTGTGTAGATGTACGTCGATGTGTAAGTATGTGCCTTTTTTCTTTGATTTTTTAATTGGCCCTCCACTATCTGGCCACTGCTTTTCTCGCTGCTCTTCTACATGAACTCTCTGCTTCAGACTAACTAATCTGCTTATTCCTTCTATATATTCACATTCTTTCCTTCCTTTTCTTGTGTAAGTTGCTTTTTTCAAAACACCAATCAAATCTTGTCCCCTCCATGAAGCCCTTCCTGAACTGCCTGATCTTTGGTGATCTCTCATTTCTCATAAATCTTGTAGTGACTATGGCTTGTATCATTCTTTTAGAATTTACTGTCTACGCTTCCTTGCATTCTTATTATTTCTATATTTGTCTTACTTCCCCAGCTAGGCTGTAAATTTGTACATGGAGTCTGTACCTTATACTTCTTTTTGTGTCCTAGACACTAGGACATAGTTGGCTTTCTTAATGACAATTCGAACACAACTTTAGCATTTAAAATAATATATTTACTTAGCTTATTTGATGTTATGGACTTCTGCCCAGAAAACTCAGTCTTTTTACGTATTTTTTAAAAATTAATTAATTTTTAGTTTTCAATATTCGGTTCCACAAGCTTTTGAGTTTTGAATTTTCTCTGCCTCCTTTCCCTTCCCCTTCCCCAAGACAGTGTGCAATCTGATACAGGTTCTATATATACATTCATATTAAATATATTTTCACATTAGTCATGTTGTAAAGAATTAGGAAAAAAAAAGAGCAAATAATATGCTTCAATTTGTATTCTGTATTTAGACTCTAAAGTTTTTTCTCTGGACATGGATAGCATTTTCCATCATGAGCCTTTCGGAGTTGTCTTGGAGGCTTGCATTGCTGAGAAAAGCTAAGGCTATCAAAGTCAGTCATCACAGAATGTGGCTGTTACTGTGTACAATATTCTGCAGGTTCTGGTCACTTCACTCATATAAGTCTTTCTAGGTTTTTCTGAAGTCTGCCTGCTCATCATTTCTTATAGCAAAATAGTATTCCATTACATTCATATACCACAGTTTGTTCAGCCATTCCCCAGTTGATGGGCATTCCCTTGATTTCCAATTCTTGGCCACCACAAAAAGAGCTACTGTCAATATTTTTGTACATGTGGGTCCTTTTCCCATTTCTATGATCTCTTTGGGATACAGACCTAGAAGTGGTATTGCTGGGTCAAAGGATATGTACATTTTTATAGTCCTTTGGGCATAGTTCCAAATTGCTCTCCAAAGTGGTTGGCTCAGTTCACAGCTACACCAACAGTACATTAGTGTTTCTATTTTCCCACATCTCCAGCATTTATCATTAGCCAATCTGATAGGTGTGGTACCTAAGAGTTGTTTTGATTTGCATTTCTCTAATCAATGGTGATTTAGAGCATTTTTTTCATAGATAGCTTTAATTTCTTCATCTGAAAACTGCCTGTGCATATCCTTTTCAGTCTTTCTCTTAATGGAAATAATATTCCCTATATTCTGAAGTTCCAGGTTAGGTTGCTGTTATTGGTTGCAATGGAACCAGGGTCAGCAATAACTTATTTATTAAACATCCTCTAGGTAAGACAGTGTGTTAAGCTTTGGGGATATAAAGAGAAATGAAAAAAAAAGTCTATGCCCTCAAAGATTTTATTTTTCTATTTAAAGAATTCAGCATACACCTAGACAAGCAAAGATATTTGAGGAGGGAAAGAGTAGAAATGGTTTCCCATAGGAGGTATAGCATTTGATTTGGGCCTTGAGTGAAGCTAAGGATGCTAAGAAGGGGAAAGAGAGTACCATATATTCCTGGCTTGGGGCCAGTATTGGGGGATGAGGGAGAATGGAGTAGTACCAAGTTCAGGGAACTACAGTTCCCTTGGTGGGAACATAGCATAAGTGAAGAGGGAGTAAAGTAGAAAGAGAAAGCATCTAGGCATATATGCAGAAGTGGGTTTAGGTAGAATAGTTATGCCAAAAGGGAAGCTTAATAATTTTTAAAAAATAAATATGTTTTTAATGCTGGTAAATTTGATTCTGAGGTGATTATGTTGTTATAACAAGTCATATACGCTAGAGTTCAGGCTCAAAGCTTCCCTCCAGAGGGGTAACAGTGAAGGCACAATTTTCAAACATTGCCTTGGGGGCACAAATCTGGGCTTTAAATAGTCTTTTTTTCTTCCCTTTTTTTAAATAATGAGGGCTGTTTCTTTTAGCTCTTTGGAAAAACATGGTTTGGGCCAGATAGCTTGACTGAAACTGAATCTACTAACAGTATTTTTTATTCTTTTTAAAGCCCTTTATTGGTGTCAGTGGAACTCTACTTTCAGTGCATAAACTCATAATAAATAAATTCTTAAATACTGCATTTTGTGGTAGTACAGCTAAATTGTACTGTAATAAGTAAAATGTAAAACTTCTTGAGAAACCTTAAAATAGCAGTAAGCTAAGGTTTCTTATTTTGAAGCTTTTAGAGCTTTGTCTCCTACTGCTACCTGTTTTATATTGTTGCTTTATATAATTTTTTTTGTATCTTTATAGAAGAGAGGTTCCAGTTATCTAAGCAATTAGGATTTATGGTTGCCCGTATATAGGTAATGCTAGACAAGACAAGAAATTACTTTTAAAATACTTTTTGGTATTTTATGGCAGTAGATCTTTTTTTAAAAATCCTCATTTGGATATAAGATGGCTTTAATTTGTAATTGGAATTTTATAGATTTTTAAGCCAAAGGTTATATCCTACAAGTAAATTAAATTTAATGTCAATGCCACTTAAACAAACATCAACATATTTAAGTGTTTTTCTTGTTAGTAAAACTAGTAGAAATCTTGATTTTTGAACCTTGGCCTGTAGATATTCCTAAAACGTTAGGTTTAGCAAAAAGCACTGAAAGAAGTTTGCTCTTCAAATACTAAAACAATCTTAAAGATAATCTGTAATGGAAGTATTGTTTTCTTTCAAAAATAGCAATACCTCATCTTGAGTGTAGATTTGGAATTCTAATTTGTTTCTTTGTTCAGCCATAAAATGCCTGCATCGCAGTAAAATGCCATGACAGAATGGCATTCCATTATGAATTTATTGTAGTGCCATTCCAACTAAAGTTTATAGGCTTTACATTACTGGAGGGTCTGGTAAAATAATTAAGCATATGATTTTTCATCCCGGTTTGCCTAAAGAGCAAGAACCTCTGTGCTCCAGCCTGGGACTTCTATCTTTGGTCAGCAGTATTCTTATCTGGGGCTTTAGATGCTTAAATCAGGATATCTTTTTAAAATCTTGATTTTGTTCACTTTTGTTTTCGTATACGACAATCTTTACAGTCAACATGTACTTCTAGATGCTGTGTTGAAATTGCTGGCAGAGTCTATTTATTCTATACAAACTGAACAATCTGGCCCCTTGTTTTATTTATAAAGGTTCAATGTATCTATGCCTGCCTACTTCAATCTGCAAGGGAGTGTCAGAAAGGCCCTGCAATCGCCGAGCCGTGAGTTATCACTAACTTTTCAGATGTGTTAATGAATGTGGAACAAACCAGTTGTGTTTAAAAGGAGGAAAAAAAAGGACCCCCAAAATAACCATTATTGTAGTAGCAGGCTTGAACACTAAAGGGATTAATCCAAATTGTGGGTATTACAAATAACCTATCAAAACGAGAGACTAGCCTCTAGAAAACCTATTGTTGAACTGCTCTGAAGCCATCACTTTAGCCTGTGAATTACTGGTCTTGAAACTGTACTGTTTGCAAATAAGTATTTTGGTAAAAGTTTGGTTAACCAAGTTAAAAACAATTTGAACAAAATCTAGCCCATCTGAAATGACAAATGTTTAGTTGCCTTCAAATAAACAGTTGTTACCTTCAAACTTAGATTTTATAATGGGGGTCAAGGCAATGAATTAAATAATCTTATTTTGTTATTTACATGTGAAAATGCAATAATTGGAATCATTGAATCATTTCATAGATGAATGTTATTAGAATGGTCCAGGCTTTATGTGAAGTGGATAGGTACTTATGTTAATAATCATAAAATTTATCCACCTTCTTTAAAATACTTTAAAAGCTTTAGGAGAATGGGAAGAATACCAAACTGAGTTTGGATGGTTTGGCACCAGCAGTTACTCTTGCTTCAGTAATTCACCAGTAGGTTTTCACTTGTCGGTAATACTACCCAGATTATTAAAATTTAAAGTTTAAATAATTTTCTCAGAGCCAATCACTGTATCTTCAGAGAAAAATGCTTTAGGAATGACCTCATTTCCAAAAATGGAATGCAATATTGAAAATTCCATTATGTTTTTTTCTTTATTCAAGGAGATAAGTTTCTTTAAATCAGTAACTGTGACATCTACACTTTGTTATTAAAACTAAAGTTGCCCACCTGACTCTTAGATGGATTATTAAACTTAAAAATAGACATCCATATTTGGTAAGCAGGTGAAGCTTCTGCTGCTGTAGGAAGTGCAGCTTGTCAACAAGAAGACAGAATGAATTTAAATGTTTCCAGCTTGGCATTTTAAAGCACAGGAGTACATAAACCCAGTGGTTTGGGGCCTTTGGAGGCTTGTAAAATGATGTTGAATTTAGGCGATGTACCTTTATTTGACTGGTGTGTAAGTACTTCTTCCAGGTTTGTACACTCTTAAACGCATTATTCTACCCTCTCTAACCCCCCTCCCCCCTCAACAGCAAAAGGGCGACACTGCAACTGGAACAAAATAGTGGAAGAAATGGCGGCTGGGGTTCAGTGGGGATTCGCAGTGTGTATGCAATGTTTGCAAGATTCTTTTTTATGTTTTGCAATTTAATAAGTAAAAAAATTTTTAAAATCAGTGTTTAGTGTTGAGAAGACCTTTAACAACAGTAAACAAAAGCTATTCCAGTGGCTTCGTCACTCAGCGTGTGACCTTGGGCAAGTCATTTAACATTTTTATGCCTCAGTTACCTCATCTACAAAATGAGGAGGTTGGACTAATGATCACTGAGGTCTCTTCCAGCTCTAAATTCTGATTCTGTGACGTGTACCCTATTTATTATAATGCATTGCTTTTCCAACTTTGACTTTTTGAATTACATATACATTAATTTATATTGGAACTGCATGTTGTCCATTAAAGTTTGCATACGTAAATAATATCTGGCACAGGACGTTATGTAGATCAATTTATGAAGGATTAGTTTTTACCTATTCGTATGTGTACATTCACATAAAAGGCTAGCAAAAGTAGGGTCATCAGAAAATAAACGTTTTCCAGTTGTCTAACCTTAGTTGTTACTTTCCTATATTACAGGAGACACCACCCGCCAGCGAATCAAATTCAGCGATGACAGAGTATGCAAGAGTCACCTTCTCAACTGCTGTCCTCATGATGTTCTCTCTGGAACTGTATGTATTTCTTAATTCTAATAGAATTTGATTATTTAATGAAACAACAATAAACCAGTGTGTGGAAACTGAACCTTCAGTTATGGTAGTATACAGTGATATATCTGTTTATAACCTCTTTATGATAATAGTGTTAGAGAAGAGCAGGATTAATACTTGTTATAGGCTGTCTTTCTGTCACTTTCATTTTACATGCTAAATTTCCGTGTATATAACTGATACGTGATTCTCTGTTGGAATAGATTTCTACTACATTCGTTTTTACAATTTTTGTAATTTATAGTAATTTTCCACTCTTATTGACCATTCAAAGAAATTTATTTGGAAAACAGCTAATTATTAAAATATTATATAGGCATTGCATTTTAATTCAGAAATGTATATGTGATTTTAAAGTGGTTTCCTTGGTGTTCTAGTCTTCCTAGAACTTCATGATAAAAAGTATGTTTCATTTAAGAACAACACACTTGGATGGTTAAATCACAATGCCACAGTGGGGGAAAACAGATTAACACACACCTAAATTTATGTAGCTCCTATTTCTTTAATTGAAATTAATGTGGATAGTTCCCAATAATTTACTTTTGCTTAGTGCCTTATAACAGTGGTGTAATTTTGGGTGATTCTGATTGTCCAATAAACATTTATTAAGTGCCTACTATTTTAATTATTTGTGGTATATCAAATAATGTTGAACACTTTTAAAAGAGGTAGAGAACTCCTAACATTTAGATGTTAATGGCAGTTGTCAGGATAACTACTTGCTATCCTTTTCTTGACTTATAAAAAAAGACTTCCCATCAACATACTGCATTTGATGGCTGTTGAACTCTGCACAACTTTTAGCTCACATAAGCCTAAAATTTTTTAAAGCAGGCATGAAGAGATTATTATCTTCTTGTTCAATCTTGGCTTTAAGCTGTCTCAGTGGTCAGCTCCCACTTTGGAAAGATTAAAAGAAAGGCATGAAAAAACCATGAATACTGGACCTATGCCCTGTAGGACAGATCTCTAATTTTCCTGTGATAGAGGACAGACAATGATATCTTTTTTTAAAAAGAAAGCTTGTGTGTTGAAAGTAATACTGTGTATTGTGAAGTCCCGTCAATTTTTAACAGTACACCTAATCTATTTTTCTTTGTTTTACATTTAGAACTTTAATAAGTAAATATTCTACTCCAGAATCTTAAAGCTTTTTCTTCTTTTATAGTTGTATAAACTTTAACAACTTACGTTTTAATAAAAAAAGGCTGAATTACGTATCTTGTTTTTAATTCTCTATTTTGTGGGGATCCGTGCCAAGTCTTACACTTAATATTTTGTATAATTAAGAGTTGATTGATTGTACTGAGGCATAATAATGACATAATATATACCTTCGATTTCCAAAATACTTTATAGTTTACAAAGCATTTTTACATACATGTTCTCATTTAATCCTCACCATTATCCTTTGGGATGATCAAGAGAGATGTTATCCCCATTCTGTAATTTATAAAATTAAGGGTCGTAGAGTTTTACTTAAGATCTTAAGGTTAGTGAGTGGTGGGTCTGAGAGAAAAATATGGGTCTTCTGACTCGAGCTCCAATTTACTTTCCCTATGAACATTCCATGATGATTAGAGTTTATGAGATTTAAGTATTCAGGGCTTGTTTATTACAGGTTATAGAGTTTAAGGTGCAAGGGACTTGAGAAGGCATCTAGTCCAACATCCTCAGTTTTACAGATGAGGAAAATGAGACACAGAGAGATTTAGTGGCTTGCCCACAGTCAGTACAGTTAGGTGGTGAAAGATCCAAAAGTTCAGTGTTGACCTGGCAGTGGGAAGACAGGTATAGAAATAATTGATTTCTGTGAATTGGCAGTGAGGTTTAAAGCTCCAAGTCCAAGGTTACAAATGTAGTTAATGACAAAATAAGAAGTAGAATTAAGTGGTTTTGGCTTACTACTTCAGTATTAAAAAAGTTGACTGCAAGTTACATTTCAATCAAAAATCCTGGGAAGCTATTGTGTATTGATTGCAAAAGAGGGGACAATGATAACTCCCAACATTTCAAAGCTGGGGAAATTCATTGGTGGGAATGAAAATGTAAGAAAACTGGTGGGGGTGGGGGGAATCATTAAATGCAACTTAAGATGATAGTTACCAAACTTTTCACATAGAATGACCCCTTTTTGACATTAATAAAAATCATCGGCTTTAAATATTTGTACTAGTAGTGTCCATGTAGAAAATACAGGAAACCACTATAAATGAATTAGACTGTTTTTAAATAGAAAAGGAATATTAAAGCAGATTATGCCAAAAAAGGTTCATAGCTGACCTTACTTAATAGGTTCTCTTAGAGTTCTTGCCTGCTTACCATAGACTAAATAAAGAAAATGTTCAGGGCAGTACCAAGGAAAGGTCTTGAGAATAATACTGTAATTTTAACCTAATATTTATTTAGCATTTTGCAAATGGCTTTAACATAAATTATAAATCTTCATAATAATCTGTGGATAGGAGAGACAGACATCCTGATACCTATTAAGCAGTTAAGTGATTTGACTAGGAAATATCTTCAGAATCCTCGTTCAGCACCACAGTATCAGGGATGCTTCATACATAGTAACTTCTGTGAGTGCTCTGACAAACACTCTCACTGATCAGGATCTGTGGAGTTTTTATCATCTGTAACAAAAGGAGAGTGGTGTGAGCTGTTCTTCTTGAATGTTGGAACAACTGAGCTGTAACTGAAGTGTCTTGCTCTCATGCAGCAGTTACTCTTTTAAAATTATGCTCTTTTAAAAATATCACTATCACTTCTTAATTACTTCTTTCTCTCCTTGGCCCTGAACTATCCCTTGCAGACAGCTATTTCTTATAACAAATCAGTACAGTGAAGCAAAACAGAAACATTAGCTCTGTCTGAAAATAATGTCTGATTGCATACCCGTAATCTGCCACCTCTTTAACAAAAGGCAGCATAACAGCCACTCTTTTCAAAATTTTATTTACCTGTTCATTTTTATGTCCATGTTGGCCATATTGTAATAAAAATCAAGAAACATATAGAAAATTTAAAGAAAAAGTATGCTTTAGTCTCCACTCAGAGTTAATCAGATCCTTCTCTGCAGGTGGATAGCGTTTTTCATCATGAGTCCTTTGGAATTAATTGTTGTGTATTGTTGTATTGAATTTGGGCAGCTAAGTCTTTCACATTTGATCAACTTTACAATACTACTATTAGTTGTGTACAGTGTTTTCCTGGGTCAGCTCGCTTCATTTTGCATAAATTCACATAAGTCTTCCAGGTTTTTCTGAAACCATACTGCTTGTTGTTTCTTAGAGCACAACAGTATTCTATCACAATTCAGCCACTTCCCAGTTAAAAGACATCCCCTCAATTTCCAATTCTTTACAGTCAAAAAAAGAGCTGCATAGCCTGTACTCTTGAGGTCTGTCACATCTCTATCTTTCTGTCTATTTGCGCTGCCAAACGATCCTAGTTAGTTTTAGCCAGGATTATGATGATTCCTCTAACTGGACTTCTTGTCTCCAGTATTTCCCCTCTCTAATCTATTTTTTCAAAAAAGTCTGATAATACATATGTTATAGGATGTTATTCCCCTGATCAGAAATCTTCAGTAGCTTCTCTCTGCATACAAATTCCTTTGCTTGCAATTTAAGGCCCTACATAGTCTTTTTTTTTTTAATTTTAATTTTATTTTTTTTTATAAATTTTATTTAATATATTTAATTTTCAGCATTGATTTTCACAGGAGTTTGAATTACAAATTTACTCCCTATTTCTACCGTCCCCACCACGCCAAGATGGCATATATTCTGGTTACCCTGTTCCTCAGTCTGCCCTCCCATCTATTACCCCACTCCCCTCCCATCCCCTTTTCCCTTCCTTTCTTGTAGGGCAAGATAAATTTCTATGCCCCATTGCCTGTGTATCTTATTTTCTTGTTGCCTGCAAAAACTTTTATGTTTTCGTTTTTGAACATCTATTTTTTAAAACTTTGAGTTCCAAATTCTCCCCCCTCTTCCCTTCCCAGCCACCCTCCCTAAGAAGTCCAGCAATTCAACATGGGCCACATGCGTATCATTATATATAACCCTTCCACAATACTCATGTTGTGAAACACTAACTATATTTTGCTTCTTCCTAACCTATCCCCCTTTATTGAATTTTCTCC
>CM053623.1:84976642-84997259 GCA_028646595.1 Phalanger gymnotis | reverse complement strand
GGGGGGGGGGGCGGCGGGATGCACCAGCTCTGCCTCACCAGCACTCCTCCTTCCCCAAGAACCCCCAACCAGGACTGGACTTAGATCTTCAGCAGCTTGTTCACTCCTGCTCTGATCAGCCACTTAATTCCTCCCACCAGGTGGGCCTGGGGCCAGAAGCAACTGCAGTTGTAGTTCTGTAGCTGCCCCACCTCCACTGCCCCTGGGGTGGTGGCCAAACCACAAACTCCCTATCCCCAGCAGCTTTTCCCACTAACCTACTCTGTTGTCTTTGGTGTTTGTTGGTTGAGAAGTCTGGTGACTGCTGCAGCTCACTGATTCAGGGTTCTAGGGCACGTTCCGCCCGGCTCCTGGTCTCCTTGGTCCTCGCTGCCCATGCTGGTCTCTGCTCCAATCCCCTCTGCTCCCAGCTCCGTGCGGGATAGACCTTACCCAGAGACCACCCAGGCTGTCCTGGGCTAGAGCCCTGCTTCTCTCTGCTACCCTGTGGGTTCTGCAGTTCTAGAATTGGTTCAAAGCCATTTTTTAGAGGTTTTTGGAGGGACTTGGCAGAGAGCTCACACTAGTCCCTGCTTTCCAGCCACCATCTTGGCTCCCATCTCGGCCCTACATAGTCTTACTCCAACTATATTTCACTCTGTTCCTCTTTGCATATTCTAGGTTTTAGTCAAATCGACCTACACCGTTTCCCAGTATTCTGCCTTCATGTATTCTTGAAGGCTGTTCTTTTTTACCTGAAAATCTTTACTGTGTTGCTTGTTCCAGGTTGAAAATGGGTGCCTCCTCTCTTTCCTGAGTTCTTTATTTCCAGTTGAAAATTATTCTCTTCCCTCATATTTCTTACAATAGCACTTTTTGTAGAACCCTGTAACCTGAGTAACCGGGAAGTGAGGGTTATTTGGATTTTTACTTTTTATGGTTGTAGACAACCTTTAACATTGTATTTCTTGGTCTTATACTACATATGGCTGAATCATCCCTAACAGAACAAACCATCTAAATTCCCAAAACTCTGAATAAAACAACAGAATTATCCTGATTTTAAGGTGAAAAGTGTAGTGGAGTATGTGATACTTCTCATTTTCTTTTACCAAGTACAAAGTACTTCTTTCTTCACTTGCTTATTCACATTTGAAAAGTTGAATTTCATCCCATCTCAAGCTAATAAAGATTTCTGATATAAATTTTAGCATTATATTCCTTAATTTCTGTTTTAAGTAAATTACTTTTTTGTCCTATGGAATCCAACATAATTGAGTTTACACTTGTCCTCTTAAACTTCACATTTATGCTGAGGCCAATGAAAGGGATTTTTAAAAATCTCATATTGCCTTTTGTTTTTATATTTAAATTGCGTGTGACTCATAACTGGAGAATTCACAATACTTCATACTAATTATATTTAAGGCACAGTTTAAAGTCCTATTTTGGAGACACTTTTAAGTTTTCCACTTTTCTTGCTCGCTTGTAAAATGATCATTTTCTCCATCATCTCCAAACAACCAGGTAAGATCACATTCCCTTTTCAGATACAAGCAAAGTGCAAGCCTGTGTGGTCTCCCTTTTTCTGCCAAGACTTTTTGGCTCACAACTTGCCTGAGGATACATGAGGATAATTGTTTCATATATGATTGGTATGGGGGTGTGTGTGTGTGTGTGTGTGTGTGTGTGTGTGTGTGTAATGATAGTCAAGAGAGGACCAAATTTGGTTATGATGTTAAGAATATGAGACCTGAGATTTTTAGGCACCTAAAATGTTTGTATTTGAACTGTCCATTTTAGTTATAGAACCACTTAGAGTAAGAGAATTTTAGAGACTATTTAGTTCAGCCCTCTCTTTTATTCTTGCTCTTGGTCTTGAGAAAAAATTCGGAGGTTTCTCACTTTGAAGAAAGTGAACAGTTGCATTAATGGTCCCTGAGTCATTACTGGAGTAAAGGTTTATCTGCTTTGTGTAAGGGATCAAAGAGTGTTGGCTGCTCTAAAAGTTTGTTTTAATTAAGAGCCAATTTAAATTTTCCAGGTAGTTTTCCTTTTAATAGCTTCATTGTTCTCTCTTCTAAGGCCTAGTCTGCTCCTTACCTTCTCTTGTTCTCAACTGAATTTAGAAGATTTGGAAGAAGTCTGTAAAGGACAAGGTATAAGGGGAGAAGGGATTTTTACTCCAGCATGGTTACCCCAGCAGAAGAAAGTCATCATATCTTCCTTTCCCAGACAGAAGCCAAGCCAAAGGCCCGTAAGACTAAGAAATACAGTGTTAAAAGTTATCTACAAGTATGAAAAGTAAAAATCCAAATATCTCTCACCTCCTGGTTATTTGGGCTGCTACAGCTTTATAGACAGCTGAAGTACCCTCAGAATATTGACCCTACGATGAAAAGGTTTGATCACTGTTCTGTCATCAAGTTTCCCCAGACCACAAAAACACCCTGGTATTCTGAAAGATGCTACATCTAGAGCTGGAAATGCCTCAGAGACCATCTTGTCTGTCCCTTCATTCTACAGAAGAAGGTGTGGCTACCCAGGAAGACTTTTTTTTTTTTAATTATGACAAAGCTTTAATACGTTTAAATTGTTTTTTATAAAATTTATTTTTTATTTTTATTTTACAACACTAAGTTCCACAAGTTTTGGGGTTCCATATTTTCTCTCCCACTCTTCCCCCCAACCCCCCAAGACAGCATGTATTCCAATGTAGGTTCTACATATACCTTCACATTGTACTTATTTACATAATAGCCCAGTTGTAATGAAAAATTATAACCAATGGAATGAATCATGAGAAAAGAGAAACAAAACCAAAAAAAAGGAAAAAAAGAGAGAGAGCGCAAAAAGTTTGCCTCAATCTGCATTCAGACTCCATAATTCTTTCTCTGGGTGTGCATAGCTTTTTCCATCATGAGTCTTTTGGAGCTGTCTTTGAACCTTGCATTGATGAGGAGTCAAGTGTATCAAAGTTAGTCCTTACAGATACCATGTGTCTGTAATTGTGTATAATGATCTCCACCCAGGAAGACTTTTAAATATACTGTGTGATTTTTAAAATTCTATGTGGTTTTTTTTTTAAGGCAGCAGATTTATCTCAGGTTACATTTCTCTTAAACCTAATATAAATTAATTTATAATAACTTGAACCCCTGTTTCTGAGAGGTGGCCCAGGAATAGGTTTGCCATACTCACCTATGTTTAAAAATTAGCCATGGACTGACTTACTAGCAAGTTATCCATGCATATAATTTTAAGCTTATTGTCAAAACTTATAAATAAATTGACTTGAAAGTCTTGGGTATAATTTTAGGTATTGAATTAGTAATAAAAGCTGGAATGTTTCTTGTTTCACCAAGGCAGCTATCCCTGGCAAGCATTACTAATAAATTCCCTTTAAGCTGCTTTTGTTTAATCATGACTGCTTTTGTGACAATAAATTTACCAAAAAGAAAAATTCATCTTTTGAATAAGCTGATTTTTCCATATGTAATTTTTAGGTTATTTGTGAACCTGGATGTAGTAACAGTGATTGTGCCTTTCTTGAAATGATCATCTATGACTCTGAATATTTTGCCTGTGATTTAGTCTGGGCTAAAAATAGCTGAATTTATCTCTGTCAATTTCAGGTTTAGTTAATTCTGCTTCCAAAGGATTTTGAATAATCCAGAGACAATGTGGTCTGCAGTCTTGGTCTAGGTCAGTGCTTATGGTTGTCATTAGAGATCAGATCCATCCATTAATGGACTTAATTCATTTTGGATACATATGCATATTTTTTGGAAGCAGGATGAATTTTGTTATTTACTAGTTTTATTTTGATTTCTATTGACAAGTATAGACACTCATAGATGAAATGCAACAGTAGGAAGACTGTTCTAAAAAAATAAGACTGAGAATAACTCTATACCCTCAAATTAAAATCCCTCAAAACAGATATACAAAAGCAAAGTATTATGAAAAATTATATATGCAGTGGTATTCTTGTTGTTCATTACTAGAAGGCTGCATGCTTTAAATTTCACAAGACAGTACCAGTGTTGCTCATTTTATTTAATCTGTTTTGTGGTTGTCTTCATTTATGTAATTGTAATTCATATTCATTGTTTTCCTTTGCTTTCTATGTTTTGCATCATTTCCTCTTTCCGTATTTCATTGTTTTCTTCATACTAATTTCATATTTGTCATTTCTTATTGTGGTAATATTCCATTACATTAATATATTAAAGTTTAATCACTCTCCAGTTGTTTGACACATAGATTATTTCCATTTTTTTGCTTTTATAGATAATGCTGCTAGGAATGTTTTTGTACAGATAGGCCTTTTCTTGTCCATAGCTTCCATAAATTTTAAATCTAATAGTAATATCATTGGGTCAGAGATTTTAACATTTTTGTGGCTTTTATTGTATAGTTCCATATTGCCTTGCAAAACTGTTAAGGCAGCTGTTCTGTCAGTTGCATATCTGTCTTCCCACAGGCAGGCCAACACTAATATTTTGTTATTTTACCATCTAAGTGTATGAAAAACCTTGGGTAAGTCATTTAATTGCTCTGGGCCTCAGTTTCCTCATATGTAAAATGAGTTTGGACTAGAGATCCCTGTCAGTTTTAAATTTTTGATTTAATGATTAGCTCTAATCTGTTACTCCCTTTGAACAAGTTCATAGTATCATAAATCTAAAACTAAGGGCCCTCAAGCCATCTACTCCAGCCCTTTCATTTTGTAAGTTAGCAAACTGAGATCCAGAGAGGTTAAGTGACTTGTCCAACATCACACAGTTGTAGTACATGTTAGAGGACTTTTACTCAGGTCCTCTGATTCAAGAGCCAGTGCTCTTTCCATTATGTCCTTACCCATTTCCATTATGATCCTTATCTCTCAGCCTTCATGTTATCCTACTGCCGTATCATTCAACTTCTGTGTTATCCTCTCAGTTCCTGCTACCACCATCCCAGCCCATGCCCTTGCTGCTCCTTCCAGTGTTGTTGCAATAGACTCCTGATTGATTTGCCTGCCTTTGTGCCCCTTCCCCTGCCTACCCCAGTTGTTCTATATAATATTGTCAAACATGTTAAATTACTACCATCATATCATTCCTGTGTTCAAAAAAGCTTTAGTGTTCCTTATAGTCTACACTTTCATGCCTGTTTTTCAGGATCTTTCTGCAAAGCTCTCCTCTTTTATTTAATCTTCATAAAATATTTATAGAATAGGAGGCCTTTGATTTAGGCTCCTCACCATCCCTACAACATGCCATGTTCATCCTTCCCATTAAACCTTTACTCATACTTTTCTTTCTATTTGAAATAAACTTTTTCTTTTACCTCTACCTGTCCAGATCTTTGCATCCTTCAAGATTGGTTCACATCTCATCTCTTTTATTAAGCCTTCTGAGACAACTCCAGCCTATACTATTTTCTCTAATGATTTATATATATGGACATTTAAAGATTGTGCCACTCATTTTTGCCTTTCATTGTACATTGCTTTTTGTTATTATTTTGCTGTCGATAACTTAGTATAGTTTTTACTATTTTCAGAGTATTTTTGGAATATTTTATCTCTAGCCAATAGTGTAATTTCATCAGCCAAGAATGCAAATGCAATCTTAGCTGATTTAAAAGAAGCATAATGCTTAGGATTAGAGTATTTTATTGAAGGGCATTGTATTGAATTCTAAGAACCATATCTTAGAAAGGAAACTGGTAAACTAGACAATGACGAGAGGAGGTGGTAAAGGGCCTAGACCTTGCCTTATGAAAATCAACTGTTGAAGGAACCGTGAATATTTAGCCTAGAAAAGACTTGGGGGGAAGATGAGGGGAGGATGGGTGGACAGAGAGGTGGGAAGTGTATCTATCTTTAAGTATTTGAAAAGCTCTTATGTGGATGAGACATTAAATTTGTTTTGCTTGGTACTAGAGGGCAAAACTTGGGAAGATGGATGTATTTAAGCTTTGTAAAAGGAAAAACACCTTAACAGCTCCTATTGGGAGGTAGAATGGGCTAATTCAGGATGTAGGTTCCCTCTTAATCAGAAGACTAGATGACCAACTTGTTGGGTATGTTGTAGAAGGGGTAATGCTAGTCAGCCTCTGTGGTCCCTTTCAACTCCAAGATTCTTTAATTTTGTAATATCATGCTAAGCAAAAAACGTTGGTATTTTCCCCTCTTTATAGCTGAGAATGCTGAAGCTCAGAGGTTAGATTACTTGCATGAAAAGAATGCTGAGTTTGGAATCAGGAAAGATCCCACATCTGATACTAGCTATGTGACCAATCTCACCTCAATTTCCTCATCTGTAAAATGGTAATAGTAATTCCATAGTACTTGCCTTGTAAAACTATGTGAGGATCAAATGAAATAATATATGTAAAGCATTTTGTAAACCAGCTATAAAAATCTTAGTTATATAGCTAGTGATTGGTAGGACTAGAATCAGAACTGAGGTCAGATCTTTTATTTTTATGTTACTTATATCCTTAGTGAAATGGTAAATGCCTACAGTGCCTGGCTGTCTCTTGTGTTTCATCATAGATACTGCCTAGCTAAAACCACAATACTATTCAGAGTAGTTGGCACTTAATATAATTGCATATCAATCTATATTCCTATAAAATTTGGGAGTTCTTATACTTTGCTTCATTATCACTATTTCTGAAGGATGTATCCTGTATATCCTGTTACACTGGTTAATTTCCTTTGCTTTATACTCTTCTGTTCTCAGCAATTATTCTCTTATCCTCAGAAATGTGAAGAGGGATTAATATAGTGATTTAGCACTTGTCAACAGATTTACTTTAATTCCTGTTTTATCTAAACTTTCTTATCTAAACTTTATCTCTCCAGGGCCTAGCACAGTTCTCTACACACTGTAAGTGGTTAATAAATGTTTGTTGTTATTTTTTTGTAGTAACTCATTTGCTTATTGTGACTTATCATTTGCATAGTACATGGATTATCTGTGGTCTGGGATAATCATTGCTTGTATTTACTTCCTGTTAGCCTAAATTCATTCACTCAAGAAGCATTTGTTGTACACCTACTTTGTGCAGAAAACTCTACTAGGTGCTGTGCAGGAGGCTCAAACAAAAGAAATAAATGAAATCTTTTCCCCAGGGAGTTTAGAGTCCGTTTGGGAATGCTACATTCATACATTAAAATGACAAAAACAACTGGAAGCAGTATCTTCAACTGGTCTGGCAGGTAGTAAAAGATAGGAATTAATAGAATAAAGGGAAGAAGAAATTTAGAGTTGGCTTAAGTAATTAACATGAGGGTTAAAAAATTTTTTTGCACTTCTTAGTTTAAGATATTTTAATTCCTATGTAACAGTTTTTTTGACTTAGAAAAAACTTGTAGAAGGAATTAAATATACAGTAAACTACTTCTTACATTTTTAATTTGATTTCTTTTGCTGCCATCTCAAAGGAAAAGTAACTTTGGGTTAGAATTGCTCCCAAGTTATTTTTAATTGTAATATTCTAATTTTATTTCATAAATATATTTAAACAAGACCCTAACCTACTCAGCAGTTATATACAGCTTTTCAAATAATTTTCAGTTTTGTTTTTATATTGAACATTCACTGTATAGAAAAAACTTACACCAAAGGTGGCAAAAACAAGTGGTATAGGATATGTTTTACTGTTTTTAATTCGATATTGTATTACAAGGTTAACTTTAAACATCTATAAAACCAACTAAACATGTTTGCAACTATTTACATTTCATAATATTTCAATACATTAAATGTTGAAAACAATTTATTATTCCCTATGTATCCCTTTCATTCTATCCTTGTGTATACATTTTTCCTTAAATAAAATTATTGATGATGTTCTTCTGGTTCTTTACTTAATATTATTTTATATTTCATATTATTTTATGCGTATCTATATTTTTATTCCTCTTATTTGTGTTATTGCTTTATAGTATTCAGTTTCACTGATAAACCACAATTTGTATAGCTATTCTCCAGTTGTTGAACATTTAGGTTCCAGTTTTTCCTGATTAGTAGTAATACTGCTGTTAATATCTTTGAACAGATTCCCCACCCCGCCTTTTAATGATGGTTAATAATGTATTTATGGAGGTACAAGGAGGATGATTATTTTTATAACTCTGCCAAGTAGTCCTCCAAAAAGATAACACCGATTTCCAATTCCACCAGCTTTGTATTAGAGTACCTGTTTCTTCTGAATCCTACCAGTCTTGAGTTTTACCGCTCTTAATTATTTTTTGCAATTTGATTGCAAAATAATACTTCAAAGTTGTCTTTAGCTTATATTAGTGAAGTTTAACCTTTTGAGAGATTAGTTTTAATTTGTTTATCCTTTTTGTAAATTGTTCACTTAAAATATCTGTTAGGGACATATTGCTGCCTTTGAGTGTTTGTCCTAGTTTCACACAGTATGTTTGCTTTTTACCTTGATGAACCATGCTAGCTTTTAGTGATTACTAGTTCCTCTTTCCACAAACAATATTTAAGTCTGCAGCCTATAAATGTAAAAGTGTCTATCTTCTTACATCTTGGGATACTGGGTGTCTATGTCCTTCCTATCCTCCATGGTCATCTAGTTTAGTGTCATGGAAGGAGTATGAGATTTGGACCCAGAGGACATGGGTTTGAATCCTGACTCTGCTATATACTACCTTTGTGAGCTTGGGCAAAGCCCTTACCTCTCTGGGCCTCAATTTCCTTATCTGTAAAAATGAGGGAGTTGAATTATATTTTTTAAGGGTCAGCTCCAGTTCATAAGATTTCTTCAGAGAGGTTTTTTTTTCAATACCCTAGTTTATAATTCATTTAGTCCTAGTGATTTGAATTCACCTAGATGTGTAGTTAACCCTTATTTCTTTCAAATTCCACTTCTCTCTAACCAGTTTTCTGTTCTTTTCCCACCAGAGATCTCATGCTTGATAGAAATAAAACAGAAGCAAAATAAGAGTGGAGTTGTTTCCTCTGCTCTATGTATATGGCTCTTTGTTTGATGTTCCTCCTGCGTGTGCACTGCCTAGCCAGACAATAATGTCCTGTTCATCTCTTGAACGTTGATTGACAACTTTAGTTTTTCTTCAACTTCAGCATTCCTAACACAGTACTTAAAAGATGGTGCCACCTTTTTGTATTCATCCGAAGTCATCTGGCTTTGGTTTCATCTTCATCTGTTATATTTCCCCCAAGTGTTCTCAGTCTGCTTTTTTTTTTGTTCTTTTATTAAAAAAAACTTTAAAATTTTGATGTAAGCAAATTAATAAAGTCATAGATTTAGAGTTGTGAGGGGCTTTAGAAGTTCCCTAGTCCAGCCTCCTTGTATTTTACAGATGAGGTGACAGAAGCTTAAGGACATTAAGTGACTTGGCCAAAGTTACACAGGGACCAAATGGAAGAGCAAGCATTTGAACCCATGTCTTATTACTGCACATTCTTTCCACTATAGTAATTCTATTTGTTTAATAAATAATTTTATCTTCCCATTATAATTAAAAGAAGTGCTTATTCCAGTTTCCTCTTAAGGTTTTTTTTGGGGGCTGGGGGGAGAGAACCTGTTTCAAAATATAGGTAACCCTTAAAGGAGATACAATCCTGAAATCCTTCTGTGGTTTTATTAATTTTCCCTCTGTTGTAGCTTTTCATAAAAGTGTCCAGGAGCTGAGAGAGGCATTTATTCTGGGAATTTACTTCTTTTATCAGATTAATCAAGTGATAAATTCCTACATACGCATAGATTAGTACTATTGATTCCATAGAAACTAACATAAACTGAGTTGTTTTCATAAATACAGAGGAACTCATTGAAAAGTAATTCTTTTAAAATGTTACAGTTTATACTTTTAAATTTCTTACTGGAATTAGGGAAAAGAAAGGAGGAAAGGAAGGTGATTATTGAAAGAAAGGTATTCAATTAGTAGTCAATATTTATTGAGTATCCAGTATATATAGAACAGTTTGAGTTAGGAAACAGACTATCCTTTAGAAGCCAGTGTCCTCTGAAAGTGTGTATGCAGACTCCTCTCATTTTTAGTGCCACCAGAAGTTCTTAAGTTCCCTGTTTCTTTTCACCATTTATTTCTATTACATATTTCCTGTTACAATTTAAAAAAAAAAAATTTGTGCTTTGATACCTAAACAGAAACTATTACCAGGCAACCAAAATTTCTATCAGTCTCATTTATTAGTAGTGTTATTGCCTTCCTACATATTGCTATTAGTAAATACACATGCACATGAATGTTATTGGAAATAGCATGATATTTTGAAACAGGTTCTGAGGCTTTCCAAATTGTTTGGAATAATGTGATAACATTTGCTTTAATTTTGCTTTTCTTAAAGTGGTGGAATTCCACCTTTGGGAGAGATTGAAAAAAATTAATCTTTGGTTTTCATAATACCGGGTTAATTTTAAGAATGCTCTTAAGGTATTACAGTATGACAATAAAATGATGTTCAATGGATATATTTGTGTAGGAATTGTGCTTGATAGGAATTAAAATACATTTTATTTTGTAGCTTTTATCATTAATCAATAATTTTTTTTTTTCAGAGGATGGATCTTGGAGAATGTCTGAAGGTCCATGACCTGGCTTTAAGAGCAGATTATGAAATCGCATCCAAAGAACAAGACTTTTTCTTTGAGCTTGACGTATGTAATTTGCTTTTTCATATTGACTCTTTTCAAGGAAATTAAAATAATAATTAAAACATGTTGACGCTTTTCCTTTGGAGTGGATTTATATGTTTTGAACTTATTCCAGTAATAGAAAATAACTGGTAACAAGTTATTTAGAATTACTTTTGTAATTTGTTAGATTAAAGTAAATGTTTACTTTTTTTTGTTTCATGGAGCCCTTTGACAGTCTAGTGAAGTGTATCGACCTCTTCTCAAAATGTTTTTTTTAATTCAGAAACTTAAATATGTAGAATTACACAGGAAATTAATTACATTGAAATCATTTTTATTTTTTTCCCATCTAAGTTCGTGTATCCTCCCATTTATCCATAGATTCCAGATTATGAACCCTTGGCTTAAAGTAAATCCTTTTACCTTCCTCAAAACTGTATTCCGTGGCTATTTTAAGGACATTTTAAATTGTGCAATTCATACATTCTTATGAAACTTGTGGATTATCTCTTACTAAACAGATGTTAATTGACTGAAGAGCATGTAGTTTAAATATTAAATTATCAGGAGGTAAAGAGGAAAGTATAAACCTAACTAATGATTCTAGTTAACCCAAATTCAAAGTTAATATTTGTGTACATATATGCATGCAGATGTGCACATTTATGTTGTTATAAAAACAATGTTCTCTTTTATATGAAAGCTAAGGGAAATGACAAATACCTTCCAAGTGTGAGATTCTGGAGGTGGGATTTCTAAGGATTACCACTTGAGTTTATTATAATTATTCAAAGCTTTTCTGTAGCAAATTGGAAAACGTGATCTAGCGTTTCATAATTTTCCCATTTGTAGACTTAAAAACAGGGAAAAATGTATCAACCTGTATGGGTCATGCTTGTCATCATTACAGTGGTAGCTTTTTATTTGGTTTCAGGGCGAGGGGATTTACTTAATATTTTAATTTTCTGGAGGTGCAAGAATTTTCTCAGTTTGAAATTCTGATTTTTAAAACCTGTACATTTTTGATGCCAGGTAGAAGAAATAAAAAAGAAAGGTATACTATAACTTAAAATTTAGCCAGAAGAGATTTCTAATATAGTCAGTCCCAGTTCATGCACATTTCACTTTATTTAAATACCTTATATTAAATGCCCACCTACATAGATGTTCATAGAATATCTTTTTCTTCCCTTAGCCCTTCCATAATACAGTCCTTGCTACTTGATCTCTTCTCCCCTCATTCCCAGCTTCACTTCCCACTTTTTATTCCTGATAATTTAGAAATGAACAATAACAAACTTTTATAAGAGATATAATGTTCTTGTGTTATTACAGTAGTTAATTGGCCCTTAGATGGTATCCTATGTACCACTGCTTTAAAATGACCTGCTTTATTAACTTAATCTTTATACTAGGGAATCATTCTTTATATGCTTATTGCATCAGTAGTTTAAAGAACAGCATTATAATAAATTTATACCGTATGATTAAAGCAGTTTCAAACTGAAAATGTCAAATGACTCATTCTAACTGCAAAGAAAAAACCTTCAAATTATTTTGTTTATGCTTTAACTTTTTTTTAATCTTCTGCTGCCATTTGTATTTTATTGAAGTAAATAACGAGTTTGGGAACCTGAAATATTCTTTTAAAAGAATATTCTTCAGGTTAAATGCTCATATTTCAGATTAATTGTACTTTGGGCCCATTATAAGTAGGAAAATCCAGTTGTCAAATGTAGACTAGCATCTCTTATTTTTTTAATTTACTTTTATTATCACCGGTATAAAATTAATTTAGTAACAGTATATCTGATGACATTCAGCTAAATATCTTTTTTTTTTATTAGTGATTACTGTAATATTTTGAATGTGCTTAGATAATTTGACTTCTTCATTGATTCTGGTTTTTTGAGTAGTTTGGTTTAAAATAGGATTTTTTTTTTTTGCTTGTTTGCTTAAAGCATGATTGAAGTGTTCTTTCTGGTGGAAAATATTTGCTCTTACTTGGAATAATTGCATTTTCATTTATATCTTAGGCAATGGATCATCTGCAGTCATTCATCGCAGACTGTGACCGGAGAACAGAAATGGCCAAGAAAAGATTAGCAGAAACTCAGGAAGAGATTAGTGCCGAAGTGGCAGCTAAAGTAAGAATTTCAGAAGTTTTAAATTCGTAGCAGACAAATTTAGTTTTTTGTCTTTTACTATGACTGTAGTCTGTTATATGTGCAATAGTGTTGTATCAGAAATGTTTAATGTTTTAAATGTTTAAAAATGTTTGAAATGTTGAAATGTTAAAAATGTTTAAAAAATGCTAACCATCATGTGAGCCTTCAGAGAGTCATAATCTTTTTGCTGGTGCAGGGTCTTGCTTCAGTACTGATGGCTGCTGACTGATTAGGGTGGTAATTACTGAAGATTGGGAGGTGGCTGTGGCAATTTCTTAAAATAAGACAGCAATGAAGTTTGCCACATTGACACTTCTTCTCACTTGAGCACTTAGCAATTATTGTTGGGTTATTAATTAGCCTAATTTCAATTATGTTGTGTCTTGGGGAATAGGGAGGCCTGAGGAGAGGGAGAGGGATTGGGAAATGGCCAGGTTGGTGGAACAGTCAGAACACATGCAACATTTATTGAGTAAGTTCACCATCTTATATGGGCATGGTTCAGATGCCCCAAAACAATTACAGTAGTAACATCAAAGATCATTGAAGCTATCAGCATAACAGGTATAATAATAATAATGATAAAGTTTGAAATATTGTGAGAATTACCAAAGTGTGACCCAGAGACAATGTGAATGCATTGTTGAAAAAATGGTGCCAATAAACTTGATTAGACCAGGGTTCCCACAAACCTTCAATTTGTAAAAAATGCAGTTTCTGCAAAGCATAATAAAACAAGGTATAAATTTAGACAGCTTAAATAACATTACAGATTTTTCAAGAATAGGCTTGAAATTTGTAACTTTTATGTTTACTTATGAATGGTTTTATTCGTTCTCTTCTTTGCTCCTTGCTAGGCAGAACGTGTCCATGAATTGAATGAGGAAATTGGTAAACTACTAGCCAAAGTGGAACAACTAGGAGCTGAAGGTAATGTGGAGGAGTCCCAGAAAGTAATGGATGAAGTGGAGAAAGCCCGAGCAAAGAAAAGAGAGGCAGAGGTAACTTAAAATATTATTTGATAATGATAGGTTAGTTTTTCAATCTCAGCATTTTTTGAAGTACTTATGTTAGTATTTATATTTCCTGTCGAATACCTAATATCTGTCTGTATATACCGATTCAGACATTCTTCTTTTAACTCCTTTTTTTTATTAATTTAATTTCTTTATTTTTAGTTTTCAACGTTCACTTCCATAAGATTTTAAGTTTCAAATTTTCTCTCTTTTCTTCTCCTCCACCCTCCTCAAAATGGTGCAGTCTGATATAGGCTCTACCTATAAATTCATATTAAAACATTTTCACATTAGTCATGACGTAAAGAAGAATTAGAACTACTGGGAGGAACCACTAGAAAGAAGAAACAAAACAAAAAACAAAAGTAAAGAGAGCAAATAATGTGTTTCCATTGCATTCAGACTCCAAAGTTCTTTCTCTGGATGTGGATACCATTTTCTATTATGAGTCTTCTGGAGTTGTCTTAGATCCTTACATTGCTGAGAAGAACTAAGTCTATCAAAGTCAGTCATCGTACAGTGTATCTATTACTGTATACAATGTTCTCCTGGTTCTGCTCACCTCACTCAACATCAGTTTATATAAGCCTTTGCAGGTTTTTCTGAAGTCTGTCTGCTCATCTTTTCTTATAGCACAATAGTAGTCCATTACATTTATATACCACAACTTGTTCAGCCATTCCTTAATTGATGGGCATCCCCTCGATTTCCAATTCCTGGCCACCTGAAAAAGAGTTGCTATCAATATTTTTGTACATGTGGGTCTTTTTCCCATTTCTGTGATTTTTTTGGGATACAGACTTAGAAGTGGTATTGCCGGGTCAAAGGATATATATGGTTTTATAGCCCTTTGGCCACAGTTCCAAATTACTCTCCAGAATGGTTGGAACAGTTCTCAACTCCACCAAAAATGCATTGGTGTTCCAATTTTTCCACGTCCTCCAACATTTATCATTTTCTTGTTTTGTCATTCTAGCCAATATGATAGGTGTGATGTGGTACCTCAGAGTTATTTTAATTTGCATTTCTCTAATTTAGAGCATTTGTTCATGTGACTATAGATAGCTTTAATTTCTTCCTTTAAAAACTACCTGTTCATATCCTTTGACCATCTGTCAATTGGAGAATGACTCGTATTCTCATAAATTAGACTCAGTTCTCTATTTTAAAAATGAGGCATTTATCAGCAACACCAGCTATAAAAATTGTTTCCTAGCTTGCTGCTTCCCTTCTAATCTTGGTTGCATTGGCTTTGTGCAAAAACTATTCAATTTAATGTAATCAAAATCATCCATTTTGCATTTCATAATGTTCTCTATCTCTTGTTTGGTCATAAATTCTTCCCTTTTCTATAGATCTGATAGGTAAACTATTCCTTGCTCTCCTACTTTGTTTTATGGCATCATCCTTTATATCTAGATCATGTAATCATTTTGACTTTATCTTGGTATAGGGTATAAGATATTGGTCTGTGCCTAGTTTTGCCATACTTTTTTCCTGTTTTCCTAGCAGTCTTTGTTAAATAGTGAGTTCTTATCCCAGAAGCTGGAGTCTTTGGATTTATAATAAATTTTAAAACAAACATTTCCTCCCAACCACCCAAACAGCAAACCTTGTCTCCCCTACGAAGTACATTTACCCCTTGCAGTGTTACTTTATATTTTTATGGCTTACTGATTGCTAACAGAAAGGAAGAATGTATGCTCAGATTTTAATGGTATGGTACTAACATTGTTGTGTTGAGTTTAATTACCTTGTAGTATGTGTGTGATGTACATTGTTAATAGCCATTGTATTTATTGTTCTTTTGGATCTGCTTTCGTTTCTTATGGCCTCAGTGACATTGCATTACATTGATATATCACAATTTGTTTATCTGGAATTAGAAGAAAATGTATGGAGTGAGGAAAAAATCTTCACATAAAAATGCTTGATTAAAAGTCAACATCCAAACTCTAATGGGAATTGACATAGCTCTATAAGAGTAAGAACTTTTACCCAAAAAGGCAAAGAGTCAAAAGACATGAAATATGTTTAAAAGAAATACACAGTGGGAACACCTATTTGAAAAACTGTTCAAAATCAATAGTAATCATAGAGATGTTAAACAGTTCTGATGTATTGCATTATATTTATCAAGTTAATAAAGATGTTAAGGAAACAGTTTCATGTCTTGAGGGTTATGGGAAGATAGGCACATTACTTCACTGGTTGTGAAACGTTCTGGAACACAATTCGGAATTACACAAGAACCTGCTACATTTTTCATAGCCTTTGTCTCTGGCATTCCACTATTGGGATTATATTCCCAAGGAGTTCATTAACATCAGACAAACCATGTGGACAAAAACATTCAGAACACTATAAAGATTAAAAACCTGGAAACAAAATATAGCTCTCTAGTGACTTAGAAATGTCTGAATAGTCTCTGACTTATAAATAGGTTAAATTCCTTTTTAATATATAAAGAAAACTGTTAATCCGTTTTCTTATAGCTAGCAGTGTTTAAAATAATAAATTTAAATACAAATGTTAATAGTCAATCCATCATTACTACAACTCCCTTTTCCTTCAGCCTACTGCCAAGAATTTTCCTGTTCTGTTTCTCCTTCCCTTTGCCCTTATACACTTAAAACTCTTTCCCACTCCCTTACCCTGTGCACATTGTTGTTGTTTGGTAGAGTCTGAGATGTGAACAGGTAGCTGTGTAATAATGAGGAAAAATAGAAGAAAGTTCTTGTTAGTTGCCTACTTGGGACTCCTGTTCATTTGTAAGGGAGTTACATGTCAGGAAATACTGCACTTATTTCAGCAAACACACTTATTTCTGTGGGGCAAAAATAAACTCAGATAGCTAATTTTCCTTTTTTTTAATTAAGATTTTTTATTATTAGTTTACAACACTCAGTTTCGCATGATTTTGAGTTCCAGATCTTCCCCCCCCAACACACACACCCAATACCGCAAGGAATTTGATATATCTTCTACATTTAACTTCACATTAACCTTATTTACACACTAGTCAAGTTGTAAAGAAGAATTATGACCAATGGAATGAATCAGGAGAAAGAAAAAACAACCCCCCCCCCAAAAAAAACCCAAAAACAAAAGAGGAAAAAAAAGGAGAATAAATATTTCGCCTCAGTCTGCATTCTGACTCCATAGTTCTTTCTCTGGACATAGATAGCTCTCTCCATCACAAGTCCTTTGGAGTTGTCTTTGAGCCTTTTATTGCTGAGAAGAGCAAAGTCTATCAAAATTAGTCATTGCAGAATCCATATTTCTGTGTTGTGTATAATGTTCTCCTAGTTCTGCTCTGCTCACTCAGTATTATATCATGTAGGTTTTTCCAGGTTATTATGAAGTCTGTATCTTCCTCATTTCTTATAGCACAATAGTATTCCATTACCTTCATATACCACAAGTTGTTCAGCCATTCCCCAATTGATAGGCTAGGCATCCCCTTGATTTCCCATTCTTCGCTACTACAAAAAGAGCAGCTGTAAATATTTTTGTACATGTGGGTCCTCTTCACACGTGTCTGATCTCTTTGGGAATTTCTCCCAATTTTCTGCTTCCCTCCTAATCTTTGTTGCATTGGCTTTTTTTATACAAAAACTTTTCAATTTAACATAATCAAAATTATCCATTTTGTATTTCGTAATGCCCTCTATCTCTTGTTGTGTCATGAATTCTTTCCCATAAATCTGATAGGTAAACTATTCCTTGCTCTTCCAAATTGCTTATAGTATCAGCCTTTATTCCTAAATCATGAACCCATTTTGACTTAATTTTGGTCAATGGTGTAAGATATTGGTCTATGCCCAGTTTCTGCCCTACCATTTTCCTTTTTTCCCAGAAGTTTTTGTGAAATAGTGAATTCTTAGCCCAGAAGCTTCTTTGGGTTTATCAATGAGTAGATTGCTGTAGTCGTTGACTACTGTGACTTGTGTACCTAACCTATTCCACTGATCCACCACTCTGTTTCTTAGCCAGTATCAAGTAATTTTGATGACTGCTGCTCTGTAGTACAGTTTAATATCTGGTATGGCTAGGCCACCTTCCCTAGCATTTCATTTCATTAATTCCCTAGATACTGCACTCAAAATTCATCAGTTCTATCTGTGGAGTTAGATAGCATTTTTCATCGTGAGTCCTTCAGAATTGAGTCGTATTAATCAGGGTTTTTCATAGTTGATCATCATTACAACATTGTTATTACTTTGTACAGTGATCTGGTTTTGCTCACTTCACTTTGCATCAGTTTGTATAGGTCTTCTGAGGTTTTTCTAAAACCCTCTCCACGTCCAAAGAACTTTTTTTTTAACGTGACTTATATCTATTGACCATTACTGTATTAGAAATTAAAACATCTTAGTTTTGTTATAATAATAGTTTTTGCCATTGTGAGTCCCGTGAAAGGATTTTGAGGAGCTCCAAGGGGAACAAGACTACATTTTGAGAACTTCTGGCATAGACTGTCTATGAATAGAATAGACTCATTGAATTTTTGAAGCTTAAATGAGACCTTAGAGGTCATCCAGTTCAGGGTTGCTTCACCTTTTTTGTGTCATGGACCCCTTTGGCAAGTCTGATGAAACTTATGGACCCTTTATCAGAAGAATGTTTTTAAACGCATAAAGTAAAATATATGGGATTAGAAAGGAAATCAACTTTATTAAAATGCTGTTAGGAAATTTTTTTTTTTTGAGGAGGGAAGGCAGGGCAATTGGGGTTAAGTGACTTGTGCAAGGTCACACAGCCAGTAAGTGTGTCAACTGTCTGAGGCTGGATTTGAACTCAGGTCTTCCTGACTCCAGGGCCAGTGCTCTACTCACTGCACCACTTAGCTGCGCCAGGAAAATATTTTTAAAAACTAATTCATATGCAGAATGAAGTGAGCAGAACCAGCAGAACATTGTACACGGTAACAGCAGTATTGGACTATGAATGACTTAGCTGTTCTCAGCAATACAATGATCCAAGATAATCCCCACAAGACTTAAAGAACTGATAGTTTTCGGATACAGATTGAAGCTTTCTTTCTTTGTTTTTCTCTCTTTTTTTTTTAGTTTGAGTTTTCTTCCACATAATGACTAATGGAAATGTTTTACATGATTGCACATGTATAACCTATGTCAGATTGCTTATGTCTCAGGGAAAGGGGAGGAGAAGGAAGGAGGGATAAAGTTTGGAACTCAAAACTTTAACAAAAATGTTAAAAATTGATTTTTACATGCAATTGAGAAAAAAATAAAATATTATTTAAAAAAACTAATTCACAGATCCCATGTTAAGAACCCCAATCTAATTAGAATCATAGGATCTTAGATTAGGAATAGACTTCAGAGGTCATGTACTCCTCCTGAAAACTACCCATATTCTCTAAGGAATCACTGGCAATTGGTTTTCTTTTTTCTTTTTTTATGTATTAGTGATTTTATTTAATATTTTAGTTTTCAACATTGATTTCTACAAGATTTTGAGTTCCAAATTTTCTCCTCATTTCTACCCTCCCCACTATTTCCAAGATGGCATATATTCTCATTGCCTCGTTCCCCAGTCAGCACTCCGCTCTTTCACCCCACTCTCCCCCATCCCCTTTCCCCTTACTTTCTTGTAGGGCAGGATAGATTTCTTTGCCCCATTCCCTATGTATCTTGTTTCCCAGCTGCATGCAAAAAACAACTTATTTTTTATTTTTTTAAGCATCTGCTTTTAAAACTTTGAGTTCCAAATTCTCTCCCCTCTTCCCTCCCCATCCACCCTACCTAATAAGGCAAGCAATTCAACATAGATCACCCATGTATCATTATGTAAAACACTTCCACAATGCTCATGTTGTGAAAGATTAACTATATTTCCTTCCATCCTATCCTGTCGCCCTTTATTCAGTGTTCTCCCTTGACTCTGTCCCTTTTCAAAGGTGTTTGCTTTTGGTTACCTCCTCCCCCTATCTGCCCTCCCTTATGTCATCTCCCCTTTTTTATCACCTTTCCCTTACTTTCCTGTAGAGTAAGATACCCAAATGAGAGTGTATGTTATTCCCTCCTCAAGTTGAATCTGATGAGAGCAAGATTCACTCATTCCCCCTCACTTTGCCCCTCTTCCCTTCCAATAGATCTGCTTTTTCTTGCCACTTTTATGTGAGATAATTTACCCTATTCTATCTCTCCCTTTCTCCTCTCAATATATTCTTCTCTTACCCCTTAAATTTATTTCATTGTTTTAGATATTATCCCTTCAAATTCAACTCATCCTGTACCCTCTGTCTGTATTCCTTTCAACTCCCCTAATAATGAGAAAGGTCTCATGAATTATACACATCATCTTTCCATGTAGGAATGTAAACATAACAGTTCAACTTTAGTAAGACCCTTATGAATTCTCTTTCTTGTTTATCGTTTCATGCTTCTTCTGATTCTTGTATTTGAAAGTCAAATTTTCTATTCAGCTCTGGTCTTTTCATTGGGAAAGCTTGAAAGTCCTCTATTTTGTTGAAAATCCATATTTTGCCTTGGAGTATGATACTCAGTTTTGCTGGGTAGGTGATTCTTAGTTTTAATCCTAGCTCCTTTGACCTCTGGAATATCATATTCTAAGCCATTTGATCCCTTAATGTAGAAGCTGCTGGATCTTGTGTTATTCTGATTGTGTTTCCACAATATTCAAATTGTTTGTTTCTGGCTGCTTGCAGTATTTTCTCCTTGACCTGGAAACTCTGGAATTTGGCAACAATATTCCTAGGAGTTTTCTTTTTGGGATTTTTTTCAAAAGGCGATCTGTGGATTCTTTCAATTTCTATTTTGCCCTGTGGCT
>CM053623.1:84926861-84976142 GCA_028646595.1 Phalanger gymnotis | reverse complement strand
AGGGCAGACTGGGGAACAGGGCAACCAGAATGTACGCCATCTTGGAGGGGAGGGGGGAGGAAATGGGGAGAAAATTTGTAATTCAAACGCCTGTGAAAATCAATGCTGAAAACCAAACATGTCAAAAATAAATTAAAAAAAAAAAAGAAAGAAAAAGATACTGCAAATATATTAAAATAAACAACATTTTCAAGTTCTTGGGCCCAGCTTAGGAGTCTGCAAACCTCATTCCTTTCAAAGAGTAGCCATTTGATAAATGCTTGTTGAATTGAAATGAATACTTTTTGAATCATGATGGCAAGACCATTGAATAACTCAGCTGTCTTACCCTTGATTCTTGCCTGCTTCAAATTCCTTTGTCTTGTCCAGTATTTGAAAAAATTTGTCTTCTTCAAACTTTACTAAACTAGAAAATAATGTAAAGTAAAGAAGTGGAGAAGCTTAACTTAAAACACGTAAACTTTTTCTCTTTTCAAAAATCTTTAACTTTTAAATAATGAAAAAAGAATTATCTGATGCAAAAATTGGTCCAAGCCACTTTTCTCATTTAGCTGAGACAAATCAGACAGATTTCCATGTGGCAAAATTTGTATTCGAGGTGGGTTTTTTCCATCAGATTCTTTCTTAAAAATAAAGGCATTCTCTGTTGGACTCAAGTCTAGAAAACAGTATTTTGCTCATTTTAATATAATTTTAAAATGTTGGTGGTTTCTACTGCATTCACGTTTTAAAATAATATCATATGTATGTTTTGTTTTTTTCTTACAACATTTCTAAAACTTCCCAGAAGGATATAGGGAAAGTGAAGATTTTCTCCCATAACATTGAAATCACATTGATGTTTCCCTGCTACCTTTTCCGGGTAGCCATTATATCATGTCATATCTATTTTTTTATTATTTGTATTTTCTCAGTTAAATCCTTTATATCCTCCATTATATCTCTCACAAAGGAGGTGCTCTGTAAATACGTATTTAATTGATTTGCCTGACAGTTGTCTGTTAGAGAATTTTTGAATGAAAGGAGAAAATCCTTACCTTCATATTCTCTTGCTGCTTCTTTGACATAAATGTTGAAATTATGTACACTTACACCATTTGTGCAATGTATACTTGAGTCTTGAATTTTTGATGCATCAAGTCTCTGATTTCATTGGTATGGCAACTCTTTGTGCAGCCCATTTACACGTCATCTTGTGTTACTGTGCTTCATATCTTCTCATTAATCCTACATATGACACCTGTGTCCTAAAGATCCTCTTAGTCTCTCTATGTGTGTACCAATGCTTTATGCTGTGTTTATTATGATATCCCAGGTATATTCCCTATGCCCCTCCTTCCTTCTACATGATTGGCCCACCTACTCTTTTGGTTAAATGTTTCTTTGATATGTTATTGATGTTTTTTAATTTATACCAAATTTCCTGTTATTTATGACATTATTTGGTGTTCTTCATACCTAGTGCCTCCTAACTCAATCTCGTATTTGTTTTTTAAATGTTTTATTGATGCTCCTTTTTTGTTACTTTGCCATCAATGCCAAATGACTCTCTCCCTTCACAGTAGAAACTTCCCCTGTGAGAAGGATGTCTGGGTTTGCAAAACAACCAGTTCTTTGGGCAAAGCTCGTAGTGTATTCCCTAGACCCTTGTATTCTCTTCCCTTTCTGATGAGAGAGGAAACATGTCCTTGTTAGTTCTCTAGCTCTCATTGAAAAACACTTTTATGGCCTAGGTTTTAGGCTTCTTTCTGTCTAAATTACAAACCTTCTTTCATATCCTGATATGAAGACGTATTTTGCAGTGTATTTTTCACCGGGTTCTCCTGTACGCATCTTTGCTCACTGATAGGGGGATCTTTGTCACTGACAGGAGAAAGTGGGTAGAGTTGCTACTTGGTTCTGATTTTGCTTCTCTTTTTTCTGCCAAGGAGAATGGATGGTCTTTACAGTAGAAACGACATAACAAAAGTGCTAGCCGTGGGTTGATGTTCAAGATAAATAAGAATATGGTAAGGGCTCACATAGTGTCTTGGGTGAATTCAGGTTACCTGGCCCAGATGAGTCAATAGCATTGGGTACTGAAGAATGTGATAGTTGAGATCGTTGAGCTATTGTCAGTGGTATTTCAAAAATCATGAAGCATAGGACTGACACCACAGGACTGAAAAGGGGCAAAATGTACAATTTTCAAATACAGAGGAAGTGAATAGGGTCTCTAAATAAATAAGCCCGTGAGCCTGTCTTAAGTTTCTAGGAAAATTTTGGAACAGATCATCTTTTTCAAGACATGGTTAATGAACATCTAGAAAAGCCATCTGGCTTCACGTAGAATAATTCATACTAGGTTAATCATATTTCCTTTTCTGATGAGCAGTACTTAATTGGTAGAAGAGGAGAATGCTAAGCCCCTATGCAAGAATAGTAGATAAAGGGCTGGACTTGGAATCAGGAAAACCTTAGTTCAAATCTTGCCCCAGACAAAACCTAGACAAGTTACTTTATCTCTGAGGCTCAGTTTCCCCATCTGTAAAATGGAGGTAATAACAGCACCTTCCTTATTAGGGCTGTTGTCAACATCAAATGATATATTTTTAAAGGCCTTTGCAAACCTTAAGGTGCTACATAAATGCTAGTTTTTATTTTTATTATTACATGAAGTTTACCTAGATGTTTAACAAAGCACATGATAAAATGTCTCCTAATATTCTTGCAAAAAACATGGAGAGATGGTGTCTAGACAATTATATAATTAGATGAATTCAGAACTGGTTAGATGACTAGATTCAGAGTAGTTTTAATATCATCTTTGCTAGAGGTCTTCAATGGAGTGCTTCAGAGATCTCTGTTAATATTTTTATCAATGACTTGGGCATACTTGTCAAATTTACAGATGACCCCTAGCTTTAAAGGGTAGCTAAAGCACTGACTGACAGAATTAGAATCCATATTGATCTTGACAAGTTAGAGCATTGAGCTGAATATAAGAAAATGAAATTCATTTAAGGTAAACATAAAAGTTGTGCACTTGAGCTCAGAATATCAACTTCATAATTATAAGATGATATGAGGAATGGTTAGACATTATTTGTTTGAACTAGATATAGTGGTTTTTAGGGACTTAAAGCATAATACAGATCATTGATGTGATGTGGCAACCACAAAAGCTAATGCAGTCCTGGCCTCCATTAAGAGAGGCATAGTTTCTGCCTTAGACCACATCCATGACGTTATGTTCACTTCTGAACATCCCGTGGATAAGCTGACTAACATTTGGGATAGCCAGAATGATAAAGCACCTCAAGTTTATATCATGTGAGAATTGGATGAAGAAGCTCAGTGAAGAGAAAAACCCCAAGGCCTATGATAGCTGTATAAAAGTATGTATGGGATTCTTATGTGGAGGTGGGATTAGATTTATTCTGTTTGTCTAAGAAAACAGATTCAGAAATAAGTGGGAAGTTGGAAAGAGGGAGATTTGAACTATATTTCAAGAAAAATTGCCTAATAATTAGAGCTTTCCAAAAATGGTATTCTTTCTACTTTCAGGCTGCCTCCGGAGGTAATGGGTTTCTCTCCTCATTGGAAGTCTTCATATAGAGGCTGGGTGTCTACTTGTTGGGTATGTTGTAGAGGGGGTCAGGTTCAGGTTGGATTAGATGGCCTTTCAGGTCCCTTCCAACTCTGAGATTCTATGAATCTGTGATTCATTTTCTGCAGTTCAGATTCATGGTTGACATTTTGTTTATGTTTCTTGTGAGTACTGAAGTGTGAGAAAGCCAAGTATCCCATGAAATGTTGTTAATTGTGTTTGAATACCTAGTAGAACTAGTTCCATTAGCTCCCTTATTTGTATTTACAGTGAGAGACTTTAAACCCTACTTCCATTTACTGTCAGCGTCTTTGTGTTTTTTGTTTTATTCACATAATATAAATGCCAACATTCTTATGATTCAGTTGTATTCAATACAGTGTTGACTTACTCAGTGTTAAGATAATGTTTATAAGAGGTCTAGAAGCCTTAAATTTAGCACTGTCTGCTATCTTATCCCCTACTGGCAGAGTAAATGGAAGCTGTTATCTTTTATTCCTACATGACCAGACCCAAATCTCTTTAATTTTGTAGTCATACACATCCTTGGTGGTTTTTCACTACTTCTTGTACTCAAGTCATCATTGGTAATAATGTTGAAGTCTGCTTAAGCGCAGCATGTGTTATACCACTTCCTACTGTACTAATTATTCTGCTTTCATGGGGATCCACAATTCATTGTGTTGGAACCTGCTCCTATGGATCTATGAGAATTGATTTGAGAGTTCTCTCCTGTGATTCAGATAGAAACACATCCATGCCTGCATACCCTCTACTACTCTTGTCCATGTCCTGAAAATTCTCAGCAGGTCCATCCTTTGACCCAGCAGTGCAGGAGGTCTGCCTCACTTTCTCCTACCATCAGATTCCTGCCAGTGGAGCACTCTAGCCTTCTCCCTGTCATCCTTTACTCTCCTCATGTGACCAGCCTATCATTTCTTTCTGTCATACAGTTCCTTGATGGCATCTTTTACTCTGGTTCTTCTTTTGGATTTTCTCATTCTTGTATTTTGCATCCTGCTCACAGCTGCTACATACTTTTCCTTCTGGGTCATAAAATCACCAGGAGACCATTGATGTTGGCAAGATAATTTTTTTTTTCCTGCAATACAGAACAGCTTGGGTTCATTGAAGGCACTTAGCATTTTCCCAAATGTGATACAGGCTGCCCTCTTCCTCTTCAGTCCAATTCAGCAAGCATTTGTCAAGTACCTGCTGTACTAGGAACTTCTAAGATCCCTTCCAGCTCCAAAATTTTCTTTTATTGCACACAGTACTGTTCTTCACTCTTTCTTAGGGAGAAATCATCATTTTGTTCCTGTGAGTAGTTTTGCCTCTCCATAGGTGATAGGCCAAGGAAGTAAATCCCCCTCGTTTCCCTATGATCCTTCCCAGACTCTGGTCACCCAAATCATCTTCAGTTAATCAATAAGCATTTAAATTCATTAGCTCTTTGTCTCTCTGAAGTACCTACCAAGAGATGTATAGTAATGGACTAACTCAAGAGATTTTCCACAGAATTCTATGCCATAATCTAGGCAGTATGGTTTGAATTTTCTTGTGTGGATTGTTATGCCAATCTCTTTGATATGGCTGTGGATTTTATTGAGAGTCTCTTTAGTTATTCTGGGGTTGAGTGCGATCGGGACAGGAACACTTAAAGGACCTCATTGTGTAAGGATAGCCTCTTTCAGGAAAGGAAGGAAGCAAGCTTTTATTAAGCACAAATATCTCATTTGATCTTTTCAGTGGGACTTTATACAGAACATCTTTCGTGATGGTGATAAACACCTGGCAAATTTGTTTCTATCTTATTCTACACTTAATATGGTGATTGGAGGATTATTAAATAAAGTGATATTTGTGATTGCATCAATCAAGATATTCTGGATTATTTTAACTTGCATGGGATGTTGAAAGAATAAAGATTTTTTAAAGCTGTGTTTACCATGTCAGCTTTTAAAAAATGATAATAAATACAGTGAGATCTTATGTTCACATGTTAGTTATGTGACTGAAAATGTGATGAACTGCCTGAAAGCCTGCCTGTTCCTTTCCCATGTTTTTTATCAAGGGATACATACATGGAGAATTTTCAAAGAATTCCTTATTATCTTAGTCACTTTTTTGGTATTAATACTGTCTGTGATGTAGTAGAAAGAGTGTTGGATTTGAAGTCTGACAGCACCCAGATTTATATCCTCCTTGATACACTTATGAGTTGTATGCCTATGGGCAGGTCACCTACCTGCCCTAAGCCTTCACTGCAAAATACAGATGGTAGTAGTGTTTATCTTACAGAGTTGTGAGGATTAAATCAGGTAGTGTTGAAGTGCTTTGTAAATCTTAAAGCCCCACATAAATGCCAGCTATTATTTTTTATTCACTTTTGAATATTCCCCTTTTTTGTATAGCTTGAAATTCAGTCCTCTATTCACAAATTCACAATTTCATATATAATCTTTTTTTTTCAACTTTACTAATGTTTATTTGATGTTTGTTAAGTTCAGATTAAGGAGAAAAAAATTTAAAGGAAAAAAATTCAGTCCTGTGTGCCTTTAAAATTCTGTATATCTATTTGCAGATCTCTTTTCAGTTTCATCTATAAATGACTTGCATATCAATTCTTTTGCCTATTTTTTACCCTTTTGTGAGGTGATAGTTTTTTATAACTTTCCATCTGTATGTAAAATACTGCACGTGATCCTGTATTGTTCTTGTCTTTTATATCTCTTCATTTGCAAGGGGATAAAGTATTTTGTGAGGTAAGGTAGTTTCTGTGTTCTTTTAGCCTTTTTTTGGAGATTGTTTTGCATTATTTAACTTCCCTAAGAAATGGTCATAAACAAGGGTGGAAATCTTTACTCTTATTAATTTTGTATTAGAGCATTTTTGACACTTCAAGGATAAATTAATAATGGACCAGTAGTTTCTCTTTTGAAATTAGTATTTGAACTTCTATTGGATTTTACATTGATGAGTGTCTGTGGATGGATTATATTAGAATGTAAATGATTAATTTTAAATTAGGGGTCCATACCTGTCCCTGTTCGGTTTAACATTTTGTCAGATGACTTCGAAACATATTAAATTTGTAGATGACACGAAGCTAAGAGCTATTACACATTGTTTGTCGGTCAGGATTCAAAAGGATCCTTTAATAGGGAGAAATAAAATCCTACACTTTGTGTTCAGAAAGTTGCAGTCCCAAGCACAGTCAGTCATCAGGTATTACATTAAGCATCTACTGTGTTCCATTTGCTATACTAGGTACTGGGGATACAAATTTGAAGAATGAATCAATTCCTATTCTCAAAGAACTTATATTCTCATAAGATGATAGAGGTGTGGTTAGAGAATAGTTTGTCTGAAAGAAATCTGGAGATTTTAGGGGAATGCAAGCTTAATGTGAGCCAGCAGTGTAAGAGTACGGCCAAGAGTGCAAAGGCACTCTTGGCTGCATTAAGAAAAGGAATGGTATCTAGGACTAGGAAGGTGATAGTCCTGCTGTACTCTTCCATGGTCTGACAATATCTGTAGGATTGTGTACAGTTCTGGGTGCCACATTTTAAGGAAGACGTAGATAAAATTGTAGAGTGTTCATAGAAGGGCAGCTTCAGTGGTAGAAGACCTTGAGCTCATGCCACTGAGAGTTGAAGGAAGAAAGGAGGCTTAGCCTGTAAAAAGAAGCTAGAAGGATGGGAGTGGAAGGTGGAGATTGGTAGCCACATATTATAGCTGTCTTCAAGTATCTGATGGAATGTCACATAGAAGAGGAGTTAGGCTTGCTTCAGTTGGCTCCAGAGGACAGGCTTAGAAGCAATGGACAGAAGTTGCAAAGAACCAAATATAGGTTTGATATAAGGAAAGACTGATAAGAGTAAGAGCTATCTCAAAGTGGCAGGGGCCACCTTAACATGGATTGAGTTCTCTCTCACTGGAGGTCTTAATGGAGAAGCTAGGTGACCACGAGTTGGTGTGTGGTGGAAAAGATTTTTTAGGTATAGATTAGATTAGATGGTCACTGAAGTCCTTCTGATTATGAGGTTCTATAAATCTGTTTTACTTTATCTCTGCCTTTTAGATTAATAACGATAATAGTGATAATATATAGTTAACATTATAAGTACTTTAAGGATTGCCAAGCACTTTACATATATTAATCTTATTTAATTCTCACAATAACCCTGTGAGGTAGGCACTATTATTTCCATTTTACAAATGAGGCAGCTGAGCTTAAGGGAGCTTAAGTGACTTGCCCAGGGAAGAGTCATACAATAAAAATAAGTGGTCTGAGGCAGGATATGAATTAAGGTTTTACCAAGTCTCAAGTCCTGTGTTCTATCTGCTGTGCTCCCTAGTACTCTTCTATCAGTCTACTGCTTATTTAACCCAATCTCTCCTAGCACGTGCTCAAAGATAGAGGGAGAATTTTTAAAATCATAGTCCTTTAGGGAAAAAATAGAAAATTAAACTTGAATTTCACCTGATGTTAATAGTATTTTCAAGTTTCTCTATCTGTGAACAGATTTAGTGAAGCAATAACAAGGTTTCAGAAGGATATTCCAAATCTCATCTTGTTTATTTACAGATCCAGGTCCCGAGAGCATCGTAGACATCGATCTCGCTCTACTTCACGAGAACGAAAGAGAAGAACTAGATCCAAGTCCCGTGAGAAACGCCATCGTCACAGGTCACGCTCCAGTAGCCGCAGCCGCAGCCGCAGCCACCAGAGAAGCAGGCATAGCTCCAGAGACCGGAGCAGAGAGCGATCCAAAAGAAGGTATTAGTCTAACAATGAAATACCAGTTCATCGCACTGCCTTACACTCTGTGTGAGGTTTAGTAAATAATGGATGTTAAAGAATACATTTCAAATATGGCCACATTTTTTTCTTTAGATCTCAAAATCACTTAGATTAAAATCACACCTGATATAAAAAGATACAATTATTTACTGTTATTTTCTGATCACAAAAACTTTATTTTCTGGATAAAATGTTACTTGTAAGTGGATATACAGTTGTTAATTCTTCTTTAGAATGATAATCTTTCCATTTTTGTTATTACTGGAGGCACCTTATCATATAAAGAAACACTATATAAACCACTGTAAGGAATGCAAAAGAAAAAAAATACAATCCCTATCCTCCAAGAGAAGGACAGCACGAGAGAAATAGGTCACGTAACATCAGTAGGTACAAATTATTAATTTGTTAATTGCTAATACTTGCACTATATGTCTGCTTAAGGAACATAACAAGAGAGATTGGGGTTTGGCTTAATCAGAAAGTGATTCCTTGTAAGAATTGATTTTTGAGACCACTTTTGAAAGTGATGAGAGGAATGAATTAGCAACAAAGGAACAGGGGATGAATTAAGTGGATCTTAATTTGAGTTGAGTAGCTTGTTACTTTGTATATTAAGAAATGAAAATGGTAAAACAAGGGGAAGTGGTTGTGGGCCAGACTGCGGATTTTGAAATTGGTGTAATAGAGGCAATAAAGACTCAGACATCTTTCATATCTTATTCATCCATGCATGCATGCATACCAGAGAGAGAGAGAGAGGGAGTTATATTCCTGAATGCAGCAGAACATTGGAAGGTAGGTTTTTAGCTATAACTGCATTAGAGTGGTGAGTGATGAGGACAGAAACCAGCTAGGAAGCAGCTGTTTTGGGTAAGGACCTAGATTGGGATGTGGCTCTGCAAAGAAATAAAAGCACACTTGAGAGGATATAGAGAAGAAATAAGTATGAATTAGCGATTGAGGTAAAGGGGGATGGCAGAGGAGTGGAGAAAAGAAGTTGAAACTTAATTGAAATTTTGAGCCTGGGAATCGATCTCGGATTTTAGTATATCAATATAAGATGCCATGAAGACAACAGAAAATAGGAGCAGAAATAGTGCAAGAATTTGAACGAAAAAATACATATTTAGGGGTTATACCTTCAGAAAGCCATTGAGACTAAGCAAATGATATGAGGGTAAAATAAAATATTTTGGACAAAACTTAAAAAAAAAAGTTATCTGTATAGTAGACATATTCCATCCAGCTTTGCTTCATCTCATGAGAGCTACTCAGTCATTGGTCTAGACAGCTAAAAAGAATACAAAATTTCTTATAATTTGAGAGAAAAAAGAACACCCCTCTCGGTTTATAATTAAAAGAAAGAATTCTTAGAATTAGTTTAATGTGATAAGAGAATGGCATAAGTTAGGTCAAAAGTATATTGTGATGATATAAACTTGATTTTCCCCCTCCTTCACTTCTACTTTTTTAAGAACAGCATCAGCCAAAAATCCTCTGTAGGTGTTTCACGGTGTCATTGAGTTGACCCTTAGATTCTTGAAAGTTATGCTAGTAGAGCAAAAGCTCTTGCAATCCTACCAGACTGGAAAGGGGCTGCTTTGAATATGGGCCCAGTGTTACGTTCATTGTACATCAGTTTTCTAAGGAGAGATTTGCCTGTATAACTGGAAGTTGATAAATCCTTCACCTGTAGCAAGATGGTCGTCATCTAGATTGATAAAATAACAGATTCTTGAAATATTGAAGAAGTGTGTGGTAGGAACTTGAGTTTTTAGGGACAGACTTGACAGAATAGAATTAGAACCTTAGGAATGCACAAAAACCCTGAAGAGCAGGGAAAATGCTTTAGGGGAGAAGCTTTTAGCATGGCATCTGTGAACTTGTTCTTTAAAATATTGTGATAACTATGTTTTAACATAATTGGTTTCCTTTATAATCCTATGTATTTTATTTTCCATATATTCAAAAACATTTTGAAAAGAGGTCCGTAGCTTAAGTCGATTACCAAAAGGGTCTATGATATAAAAAAAGGGCAAGAATCTCTGCTTCAGGGTGAAATTACGGGGGAGAGCAGTTGAGGTTTGTTCTTGTAAAAGGATTTTGGGCGCGAGAACTAAGTGTGTAGGACGTGAGGTGTTACAGAGTAGGACTTTAATACTTAGCTCAAACTAGACAGGCTCTCCTCAAAGATTTCTGGGGCCATGTAGTTGCTGCCTGGATCCTGGAACAAAATCAGACTTTATTTCATGGAGCCAACACTAAGTAAAAAATGCTCAAACCAATCAATACCTTTACAACTATTTTTGAAGGGAGGTCTGTCTTGTCTAAAGAAGAAACAGTTTACCATATATGTAATATATACTTTCTGCTCTGCAAATAAAGTCTTTGTATACAAGACTTTGGAAATTTTTCCATTTGACTTTAACTTTCATCCAGTCTACTCCATTTCTTAGAACCACACATAAAGCTACACATTTGTCTTATTTGCTCACAGATTCAGTCAATCAGTTCATAATTATTGAATGCATAGGTATTATGGATATATAAGAGAAAGAGGAATTCTCTTCAGAGAATTAATATATGCTTAAGGGAATAATACTAATACATGAAATTTATAATTATGAGAATCATACAAAATTAATTCTGCCTCTCCCCCCTTAAGAGAAGGAAATTATCATCTGCAAAATACTCGAGGAAGATGTCTACAAATAGTTGGAGTTAAACAAGATAACTTAAGAATGCTATAAGTACAGAGAAAGGCATTTTTTTTAATAAGTTAATTTATTTATTTTTGGTTTTCAACATTCACTTCTGTAAGTTTTAAATTTTCTTCCCCTCCCCAAGACGGCATGCAATCTGATATAGGTTCTACATATACATTCCTATTAAATATATTTTCACATTAATCATGTTATATAAAAGAATTAGAACAAATGGGAGTAACCATGAGAAAGGAAAACACAAAACAAAAAAAAGAAAATAGTCTGCTTCGATCTGCGTTTAGACTCCGTATTTCTTTTTCTGGATGTGGATGGCATTTTCCATCATGAGTCTTTTGGAATTGTTTTAGGTCCTTGCATTGCTGAGAAGAGCTACTGTGTACGGTGTTCTCCTGGTTCTATATTCACTGCCCTCAGCATCAGTTCATACAAGTCTTTCCAGGTTTTTCTGAAGTCTGCCTGTTCATCATTTCTTATAGCACAGTAGTATTCCATTACATTCATATACTACAACTTGTTCACCAATCCCCAATTGATGGGCATCCCCTCACTTTCTAGTTCTTGGCCACCACAAAAAGAGCTGCTATAATATTTTATGGGTCCTTTTGGAAGAAGGCATTCTTGGGGGTGGGCAAGTAAAAATGGGCATATGGCATTTGTAGAGGACCATATACAGATAGGTGTGCCTGATTGAGTAAAGGATTTTTCACGGTTGGTGGTGGTTGTTGTTTGTGGGGGGAGGTGGGGATTAGTTAAATTGATGCTTTCAAAAAAACATCACTGTCATCCACAAACTTTCTCACCTTCTTCCCCACTCTTCCCTGCCCTTAGAAACCTGTAGTCAGATAACAGAGATCAGTATGTGATGACTCCTTCCTAACCTCTACTCCATTCTGCTGAGAGGTAGAGACATGTACCATCATCAGTCTCCTGAAAGACATGACTCGTCACTCCATTTGTCAAACTTCTGACAGCTTTCCAGGCCATTTCCAGTTCTTGGCTACTATAATATGATGTGCTGTGACTTTGTTTTGTGACACCTTGTGGAGTGCTCATGTTAGGAATAGTGAGAATTTAGAGTTGTTATGTAAGGTCAAGCCATAGAAACCACAGAGGCCTTGAAAGATACCGTTCGTTTTCCCGTCTTACATAATTGCTCTGGGTTTATGAAAATTCAAGATGTCTCCACTGTTTATTTGCTGTTTCACTTTATTTTAAGAGTACTAAACCTTTGGGATTTGTTGATTTTTAATTTTTAGAAATCATCTGTTTTTCTGGCGTAATCTCCCAAATATTGGAAGTGAGTTTAAAGATATTTAAATTCCCTTCTCTGTTACAAATTAAATAAATTAATCTGATAAACTGGACTTTCTGTTTTGGATGAAATTAAAAATTTTTTGTTTCTCCATCCAATGAAGAATAGCTTTCAAAAATGCACTAGTATTATTTTGTGCTTTAGTAAGAAGATATTAAACACAATTTATAATTGTTTAATCTTCCTTGACGTAGGACCTTAATAACACCTCATTATTATCATTCTGTACATTTTCTATCCTACAGGATAGGTACTGGGATTGTGAGTCCCAGCTCTGCTATTTATTAGCTGCATGATGTATATTTGGTTTTTGTCTTGTTTTTGTTTTTCTTGAAATCTCAATGAATTTTTATCTTGGCTTCTTTTTCCTTACCTTTTCCTCTTGAATTTTAAAGACAAGATGGCAACAGTGTTTCATTGAATGCCAGAGGTGGTAGGGTGATAAAGTTTTATTTTAAGGTTTTTTTTTAAGCTGAGATATATCATTGCTAGACTTTTTCCAGAGAATTTCCAAAGGAAGGGAAACCAGGATAATAATTAAAATGGTGAAGGCCCTTGAGTTCATATATTATGAGAATAAGTCAAAGAACTGAGGTGTATATTTTTTGTATTTAAAGGTCACTTCAAAGTATTTGAAGACACTTCTGTGGAAGAATTACCCCCAGTAGGCCGAAGTAGCTGTAGTGGTTAGAAGTTATTAGAGAGGCAAATTTAAATTTAGGCTTGATACAAGGAATTACTAATGATTATTAGTAATCAGTGATAATTATTAGTGTTATCACTAATGCTTTAATGGTTAGAACCTCTCAAAAGTGGAATGTACTACCTTAGAGGGTTCTCTCCCCCTGGAGTTATTCAAGTAAAAGCTGGAAAACCACTTCTTAGATATTCTTGGGGCGGGGGGCGGGGGTCCTGATTCATGCATCATTTGAGGTAGATAGTTGGCCTTTGAAGTGCTTTTGAACTTTGAGATTCCGAAAACCTGTATGTCTTATTTGTGTTCTTGTTAAGACTATTAGTCATCTAGCTAAGTTAGAAAGAATCAAATAGTTTTTCTTCTTGCTGTAAACATTCTGTATTTAAACTCTCCCGCCAGCTTCTTTCCTATCCCCAAAGTCTGTCACACTCTGAGCCTTGTACTTCATTTTCTAGATCAATAATCAACTTCTTTGGAGTTGACCGACTTTATTATTTGTTTTAATTTAGTGTAGAGTTTTTAGCTGTACTATGCTGGAGCAAGTGCGCATGCCTTATGTATTTGGATCAGAAACTAGAATTAAAATTTCCTTTTGTTTCTTAATTTGTAAAATTATATGTGCGCTAAAACTAGTGTGGTGTTGAATTGTTCAAGCTAAATTTGTAATTTAACTCAAACCTTACTTATATTGGGAGATTTGTTTTTTGGGCCGTCCTTATATTATCCTGTATTATATTATCCACAGCAGAATTCTGTACTTTCCGGTAAGTGTTTTTATTGTTATTTTCCCTCTGTTCATTCTCGTACTAATTGCTTTGTACAAATCCTTATTCTTTCATTTCTGGGCTGCCTCTATTTAGCATGTCAAATTTGGGTTCTCGAATAATGTTTTTCAGATCCTCAAAAGAAAGGTCTTCTGGAGATAAAGAGCGGTCATTAAGAGACCAAGACCTAGCATCACGTGACAAAGATAGGAGTTCAAGAGAGCGGTCTCCTCGTGACCGTGACCGAGAGAGAAAAGATAAGAAACGTTCCTATGAGAGTGCTAATGGCCGCTCAGAAGACCGGAGAAGTTCTGAAGAGCGTGAAGCCGGAGAGATTTAACAGGCTCTACATTTCCTCAATCCTTAAGCTTCCTCTGGAGTTACATACTATTGTTTAGTTTACAGCTGTTCAAGACAACCCAGCCGTTCCAGACACCGATCCAACTAGGCTAGGTGTGCAGTATCTAAAGTTTGGCTATAATTCAATCCTAACTGAACGTCTTTGCCTGGCTGAAGTCTAAAATTGCATCCGTAATTTCTGGTGAACCCTAATACAATTCTGGAAGGTTATTCTGTTCACAAGTGCAGTTTTATGTAGTAAAATGCAGATCTCTATGTTTTATTTTCAGTAGAAGTTAGAATGAACAAATTGTGTTACTTGCCTTGGGCTTTCTTGAACATTTGTAAAATTCTTCTTTTCTAGTCCAAACAGCAGCAGCTTTGGGAGTCTTGTTTTGATTTCTTCCTCTACCCTTCTGTCCTACCCTCCCACCTGCCATCCCAAATTGCAAAGTGGGGCAGGAATTGGAGGGGCCATATAACTTGGGTTAGAAACTTTTCTGTTCCCACCGAATGATTACTAGTTGGTTACGTTTCAGAACATTTATTGCTGGGGTGTGTGTTCTGGAGAAAATGGAAATGTTTGTTTCTTTTTTCCCTTTTTTTAAACAGTGCCTATTTAGATTTGGAAGTTGAACAGCTGTTGCATTACACCTTTTGCATTTTTATTGAAATTTTGAAATCAAACCTTGTCTTGATTTTTCTGTTACATTGAATTGCTATGTTCAGGTTGTTGGGGGGATTGTTTCTTAAGCACTTCTTGCCTTTATTTTTTGTTGTGGAGTGTAAAGGCTACACCTCTTAATTGTTTAAAAGAAAAGATAATAAAATGAAAGCAGCAATCACTACCACCACCACCACCACCACCACCACCATCATCATCATCATCATCATTAAACAACCTGCATTTTTCAGTAAGTTGTCACCTAGCACTTTCTCCTGTGGACATTCCTCACCTTTTTCTTTTATTGATAATTCCTTTCTGTGTAAGACACAAAAGATGTAAGAAGGCACTTGCAAAAATTCTGAACTCTGGGCGTAACTGTTTAACCCAGGCCATCTGTACTACTTATATTCAGCTCTCTGGGTTTACAATTTCTGCCACAAGGAAGGACTTGGACCTGCAAGAAGACGTGTTCTGATTTTTCTGTTTATTCAGCCACACAAAATGAAATAAAAACACAGTGTAAATACAGAGCAGTGAGAGGAACAATATTTGGTTAGTTGGAGTTGATTTTAAACCCCACAGTCTTAAAAGGGGGTAGGAAAGCAGTACATGATTATAGAAATCAATAACAAACTTTTATCTGCTGAAAGTTGTTCTGTATTTCATATAATCAGATGTCAGTTTTCCAGAAGGAGTTGAAAGAATGCCGTAGAAAAGAGGGTTCTAGAAAGTAATATTTTAGTTCAATAACAATAAATTTAGATCTAAAAGGAACACAAATCTAAGTCCCAATCTTACAGATAATGGCCCCATTTGTTAAAAGGCCTCTTAATTTTCTTTTGCCTGTGTTTGCCAGTATCCTTTGTTAATATAATTTTGCTTTTGGTGCTTGACTATATCATCATCTGGAAAGCAGAAGGATAGGTTATGATGTTATGTTGCAAGTTATGATGTTATGATGCAGTTATGATGCAAGAAACAGATCTAGAGCAGGGTAAAGAAACTATCCAGTTGAAAGAGAAGATAGACTAGTATATGTGGCCAGTGTTGGCAAGTAATTGAAAAATACTGCATGGTAATCCTCAGTTTAGAGCAGACTGTCATAAATCACCCAGATGGCCAAGACCCTTAATGCTTGTTTCTCTGCTGCCTCCCTGCTTCATCTGTTTTAGAATAGCCAGTGATTTTAAAGTTGTGATCTTACAGGAGCTAGGTTAACATCTGTGAGCGCTCTTTCAGTGAGGAAGTTACTTTCTGGGAATCAGAATCCAAATATCTTCAACATGTGAGTGATTGGAAGATATGTGGTTCCTACCCTTCAGGTGGGTGAATATTTCAACCACCTAGAACATATCTTTTTAACGGATAACTTTTGTTACTAAGACTCTGCAACTTCCTTAGTGGCAAAATCCAGTGTTTTATTTCTGACTTTTAAAAAAATATTATCACCATAAACTTTGTAGCCAACAACAGTGGACCATCTAGGTATTTATTATGTTAAACTGAAATTTCACCTGCATCAATTTAAATCCATTGTTTTAAGTCCCTCAGTGAACATAGAAGAGCAACTTAAAATGGTTTATATGAACCCATACTGTTAAAAACAATAGACCACAATGCTAACCTATTCACCGTAGCTTTGGGCACTTTGAGAAGGGCATTAACTCTTTTAGGCCATTAGGAAACCAAATAGCAACTTACCAGACAGCTTAACCCTCACTAACTCAGAGAAAGGCCAGTCTAGATGAGAGAATAATGTGAATTAAAGAATATCTATATTAAATATATTAACCCAATAACATGGCCTGGGCTAAACTGTGTGAGATCTAGGTCTTTCCTGTGGTATAGTTGTGTGATTGACTTTCAGTCTTAAGTTTCATCCTTCAGTCTATCATTCCAACCTGTCACATTTTTGGGGTCCTCATTCTGACATTAGACATATTAGCTATTCTTCCTAGCATTAGGATTGCATGGGAAAGACATCATAGTTTTAAGAAAAAATATGCTCACTTCTTTCTCTCCTCAAGTGAAGATAACTCAGGAAAACATTGCCAGTGCTGAAACTTCACCTAAGGTTTAGCTCTGGCTATAAGTATTGGGATTTGTAGAGAGACAGGGGAAAGCAAGGAGACATCAGGATTTCAAGTAACCAGCCAGAGCAATCTGGTGGGGTTGCTGAAGGTTAGTGATCCCTGTACACAAAGGGCACTGTCATTGAGCCAGTGAAGTAGGAGTGCCATATTGATTGGAAGGAGGCACCAAAGGACAGAGTGGGTTTCCAGTAAGCTGGTCTGAAGCAGCATCCAGGAATTCCAGGGAATAAAAAGCAGTCACATAGCTGGTGTCCAGGGGGGCAAGTTTGGAATTGAGGAGGGAGCGGGCAGTGTAGTCAACACAGGTAGGTGGTGGTTAATGTGAAAGATATTAGGCAGTGGAAACCTAGGGTCACATAACCCTTACCTCCCTAAAGGATTGATTAGGCAGCTCAGAATTTGACACTCAGATACAGGCTACCATGGCTACAGGTCAAAATCCTGGTAGAAACTTAATACAGAAACCTGACCCCACAATACTAGGCAGTAGGTATGAAAGGAAATCAGAACAAGGAGAGGAATTAAGATCTCAGGAGAACAGATAATCATTGGGAGAATGGGTAAGGCCAACAGCAAGACCATTTTGAACTTCATTTGAAGTCTATCTAAACAATTCTACGTTTCTTGCTCAGAGGCCAGGTTATGGTTCAGGCAAGAAACTCAAGTAGGGGAATGAATGGTAGGGGACCCAGGCTTTCTCCACTACATAGAAGCCTAGGATGACAGCATTTCTTTTCCTTGGTTCAAAGAGAAAGGGAGATTTGGAACCCAATGTTTTGGGCCGGAGGTGGTCACTAAAAATCCCCTAATGAGCAGTTAACATTCATGGAGACAACTACTCATCTGAAAAAAAGTTTCCCTTGTGTGCAAGCAGCAGTCCACAAAGGAGGATGGAGGTTGGATTGCAGGGACCAGTACGTTCCCTGAGCTTCCCGCGTTCTGATAACAAGAGGGAGAGTGGAGTAGAAAGACTGTACCGACCCTGAGTTCAAATGCCAACTATATATCTCTAGTACTTGTATGACCACAGATGTCACTTAACTTCCTCAGAAATACCTTGTTAGGTATTTCCTCTAAAGCCCCAGTTGTAGCTTTTCTAAGCTTATTGCCCTCCAACGTGTTAGTTGGAGTTTTAAAAAGGGCATGCCAGTATTTCCTGGTGTAAAGGGGAAGAAGGGCCATTCTACCAAATCGGGGAGGAGAGTGGAGATTTGTGGGGCTTTTTCTTTCCCTTTTATATCAGTGTGGGGTACCTACTAGGAATCCCAGGCCATAAAGAGTCTTTGACTTTTCTTGTCCCAATTTACTTGGGATCTCCACATAAATGGCACCAGCTGGGGCAAGCTCATAAGGGCCTATCGAATTTGATACAATTGGCAAAGGAGATAGCACCTTTCTCATTTATCCCAATCCAGCAGTCTCTATGACCACAAATGATTTTCTGTCTCCTTTGCAGTGATTTAAAGGAACCACTCTTGGAAGAACAGGCTGGAGAACACTTACTATCTAAAGCTTACCATGTTTTTTTTCCAGGTCAGAGAGTTTTAGTAATCTTGGATGGTTTTACGTGTTTGACTACCTACCGTGACTGGGCAGTGGACTCTGACTCCAAGAGTTCACATTTTATGATTGCTTCCATATTTCCCAGAATCCTAGGGATCTTCAGTCATAGCAAGAGACTTTGACTTCTCAAACATATTTGATTTTTGGTGCAAGAAATAGCATTTTCCTCTAAAATAGCCAGGCTTCTTGGCATAGCTCAAGGAAAATATAAAATGTTATAGAGATCATCTAAACCAACCCTCTGGGCCAGAGTTTCCTCATTTACAAAATGAGAGAGTTAAACTAAATATGATCCTTTTGGTCCTAAGTTCCATGATCCTCTTGTTTTACAGATGTAGAAATAATAGGTTTGGAAGAGGCAGATCATGATGAGGAAACAGGCCCGGAAAAGGTAGATGACTTACCCAGGGTGACTGACTGGCAGAGCTAGAACTAAAATTCCACTAATTTTTTTGTTTTTTTGAGTAGATGGTTATGTTACATAATCAACTACGAAAATCAACCATACCATGTATGGAATTTACTTTTAAAACCCAATAAAATGACAAACTGACATTACGCAATAATGTTTATATAATATATACACGTGTGTGTGTGCGTTGCACAGTAAATAGTTCATGTAAGCATTGCAATTGATGTTGCTTTTATTGAGCTGAATCAAATTTTTAGTTTTTTTTTTTCTTTTCACCTCGTTAATTCTTTATAATCGGTGTCAGTGCTGGCCTGTTTTTGGCATGTAGCTCTACAGGAACCTCAGACACTAAGCTCCTAAGTCTAAAGATAAGGAACTATTTTCCCTGATGCTATGTATTATCTTACCAACACCTTCAACTCTGGATCTCGTTGACTGGAAGGGTACCTTAGAAGTCATCTACTTCAATCCCCCCTCCTAGCCCCCCAATTACAAATGAGGAAAACGAAGGCTCACAGAGATTCAATGGCTTGTCAGATTATGTAGCCCCCCCCCGCCCCGGGCATCAAGGATTTACTTGCTCCCCTCCCAAGGGCTAAGGTTTCCTGCGCTCATTCATTTCCATCCCAATAATTGTATATCCCACATTTGTGTTTGTTTGAGGGATCCTTGAGTAGTGCCTTCCCGCCTCCTGTCTAGGGCTGGCTACACTGAGAAGCTGAGGCTATGCACCTGTGGATTCCCTGAAAGCATGAGCCTTCTTACTCTGGACTGGGGTGTGGGGAAATCTAGATGAAGAATGGTGGCACTTCACAAAATCCCAAAGTGGAAGGGAATGCAAAAACCATTCCATTTCACCCTGAATCTGAGCAAATGGTTCTCCAGCTTTTCCTGAAGACTTCTAGGGAAGGTGAATTCACTACTTCTGTTGGCTAGCTCTCGATAAATTTTTGCCTAAATTTGCAGCAAATTGCACCCTTCGCCAATCTGAGTTTTGACTTCCAAGACCAAGCAAACACAAGACTAATCCAGCTTTCACTGTACCTCACTCATGTTCCCTGCTAAGGCTTCCCAGAGGTGAACATGGGTTTCCAGGTCTAGTGGTCTAATGAAGGCAGATTTTGTTGGATTGTGTCCCACTCTTCGTGACCCTGTGGACCGTATTGAATCAATTCTGCCCAGGGGGTTTTCTTAGAAAGATAGTACAGTGGTTTGCCATTTCCTTCTCCAGCGGATTAAGGCAAATACACGTTAAGTGACTTGCCCAGAGTCACCCAGCTAGTAAGTGTACTAAAGGTACACTCGTTGTTGAGGCCGAATTTGAACTCGGTTCTCTGTCCACTGAGCCACCTAGCTGCTTCCAAAGCCAAATTACAGAAAGAGTGTTACTCCCTCTTTACTGGAAGCTGTGCCTCGCAGTGAAACCTAAACTTGCATGCACTTTCTTGGCTACCCTATCATTGAATGACTCCTATTTTTTCAGTCTTCCAAAACATCAGGTTTTGGGTTTTGTTTTGTTTTGTTTTTTTTTTACTGTTATGAATTTCTGTCTAGCTGTGCCTCCCTCTCCCCCAATTTTGTAGTTAGTTGATTTTGGGGGAGGGGAGGTGAAAAGATGGGGCATTTGGGGTTAAGTGACTTGCCCAAGGTCACACAGTAAGTGTGAGAAAGTGTCTGAGGACACATTTGAACTCAGGGCCTCCTGACTCTAGGGCTGGCGCTCTACTCACTGTGCCGCCTAGCTGCCCCTGGAAGTCGATTTTTTAAAAACCAAGTGTAACACTTACATTTTTCCCTATTAAACTTCATCTTAGTAGTTTGACCCAAAGCCTCCCAATATTTTTGGCTCCTGATGCTTAAACAGTGTATTACCCGTGACCCCTAGTTTTTGCCATCTACAAGTTTTTTTAAGTATGCTATCTATGCCTCTATCAGAATTGTTGATTAAAGAAATGTGAGCACAAACAGCATGGGGCCAAGGTACTGTCAAGGGCATCACCATCTTCAAAGTCCCTCAGGGTCACAACCTAGGACTCAGCCTGGATTCCTCACTATCTCTCACTCCTCTTTTCCAAGCTGTTGCTTGGCCTGTCCATTTTGCTTTTGCAGCATCTCTCCAGTAAGCCTCAGACAAGACTGCCTGCCTCAGGTCTCTCCCCACTCCAATCCGCCCTCTAGTGGCCGAAGTGCAGGTCTGACAAAGTCACAGGTCGTCCCCCACCCCACCCCCCCACCCCGCCCCAATCAGTAGACTCTTAGTGGCTCTATTCTAGAATCAGATACAGAATCCTTTCTGGCATTCAAACCCTAGACCCTACCTGCACCGCCTCCACAGTCTAATTGCACCTTACTCTCCACCTTGAATTCTTCAGTCCAGCGACACTGACCTTGGTGTTCAGCATCTCAGCTCTGGCCATCTTCTCACTGTCCCCCTTGTCTCCTCATCTCATCACCAGACTTCCTGCAAGTCTCAACCAAGCTCCACCTTCTACATCATTCCCAATCCCCTCTTAATTCTAGTGCCTTCTTTCTGCTATTTCCTATTTATGTATACAGATTGTACTGATTTGTTTACTTGTCTCCCCCATTAGACTGTGAGTTCCTTGACAGCAGGGACTATCTTTTGCCTCTTTTTTTTTTTTTTTTGGGTATCTCCACTGCTTAGCACAGTGCCTGGCACATAGTAGGTGCTTAATAAATGCTTATTGATTGACCTCCTTGCAAGTTGATATAGAACCATTAATGGCGTCTCTGTTTTACCTGATCATTTCATCCACTCAGAGCTAAGTAGGAGGACATACAATAGATATTTGTGAGTCTGGTGGCAAGGGATGGAGAAGAAGAAGAATTAGAGAAGGTTATGCGTCTGACCACTAATTAAATCAAAGCTGATTAATTATAAAGTAATCCAGGCCCAGCCTTAATCACAATAGAATTTCAGTCAAGAAGAAGCCCCTTGAAGTTTAACTTTTATAGGAAAAAAGGCCTACGCGAGATGAAAGATTAGAGCCAGAAGAGACTTTAGGGTCCAACACCATTATCTTAGTCACATCCAATTCTCCATGACCCCATTTGGGGTTTTCTTGGCAAAGATCCTGGAGTGGTTTGCCATTTCCTTTTCCCTCTCATTTTACAGATGAGGAAACAGGCCAACAGAGTCAAGTGACTTGCCCAGGGTCACACAGCTAGTGCCTGCTTTTTCTCCTTTATTCTCTAAGAAGACCATGACAACAAGGAAGTGATGCCATGACATTCAAGTGAATTGGATTTAAGTGAGGGAGGGCTGCACAGAGTCACCAGCCTCACTTTCACCTCGGGAGCTGCCATCTTACACAAGCACAAATCGGAGGCCCACCTGAGTTAAATAATTGCCTAAGAGGTCACACTGAAGTTAAAAATCAGGGCCGGCACAGAAACCCAAGTTTCGTAATCCCCAAGTTTGACATTTCATAGAGTGTTTAGAGTTGGAGAAATACCAATGGCCAATCTAAGTGGTCAGGCTATAAAAAACGTTGAATTAATCACCCTGTTTTTTGCTTGAAGACCTTAAGTGAGAGTGGAGCGCTCAGCCTCCTGAGGCCAACTGTACCATTTTGGGATGGCACTTTTTGTTAGGAAGTTTTCCCTAGGTCAAGTCTGAATTTGTTGAAGATTAAGTTAAAACATGCCAATATCTGAAATTTGACATATTAATATGAATGAGTTTTAGTCAAAATGCAAATGATGTCTTCTCTTGAGGTAATTAGAAAACAGGAAGGAACTAGACACCTGAGAAAGTGATATCCCCAGTGGAAAAAAAGTAGCAAAGGGAAGCTAGAAACAAACCTTCCAATTTCCTGGGACCTCTTCTATTTTTTATCTGTATTCTCTCACCTAGTGATATCTTCATCTCCCGTGGATTCACTCATCTCCATCCCAGCTGGATATATTGAGCTGGAGTAGAGATGATGAAGTCCATGGGAGATAAGGAGTCTCCAGTGCTGGGGAGCTAGGTGATGGAGTAGGTAGGGTATTGGGCTTGGAGTCAGGAAGACAACTCATCTTCATGAGTTCAAACCTGGCTTTGTGACCCTGGGCAAGTCACTTAACCCTGTTTGCCTCAGTTTCCTCCTCTGTAAAACAAGCTGGAGAAGAAAATGACAAACCACCCTTGTATCTTTGCCCAGAATGAAGGGCCAGATACCACTGAACACTGAGCAGTCTCCTGAGCTGTGATCCCAGATCATCAACTGCCTTTTGAACATCTCACACTGGATGTCCTATACTCATCTCAAACTCAGAGATCCAAATAGAACTCCCATCCTAAATCTTCCCCTCTTCCGAATTGACTTGCTACGGCCAAGGGCACTGCCATCCTCTCAGTCACCTGGGCGTGCAACCTCGGTGTCGTCCTTGGCTCTTTTACCTCATCCCAAGCATCTAATCTGTTTCCAAATCTTGTTTCTAGGGGCAGCAAGGTGATGCAGTGAGTAAAGCACCGGTCCTGGAGTCAGGAGGACCTGAGTTCAAATCCTACCTCACACACTTGATACATTTACTAGCTGTGTGACTTTTGGCACATCACTTAACCCCAATTGCCCTGCTTTCCCCCGTCCAAAAAACAACAGCAACAAAAAAGGCAGATCTTGTTTCTACCATCACAAGGTCTCTAGTTGGCATCTCTCCTCTCCACTTCGATATCCCCCACCCTACTTCAGCCTTTCAGTGCTTCTCACCTGGAATGCTGCAATAACCTTCTAACTCATCTCCCTGCCTCCCTTCTCCCCATTCCAATCCACCCTCCACTCAGCAGCAAAGGCAACTTTCCTCAAGCTTAGGTCTCATGTTTGCCACGATCTCCAGCTCCCTCTTGCTGCCAGGATCTCATTTGGCATTTAAAGCGCTTCATATCATGGCCCTTTCTTCCCTTTCCAGTGTTCTTACACTTTATTCTATTCTCCTCCATATGATCCAGCTACATTTGTCTACTTGAAACCCTTCACACATGATACTCCATATATTTATACCTTTACCCTTCCTGTCCCCCATCCCTGGAATGGAGCCTTCACCCTCCTAGCGTCCACCTTCTGCAGAAGGCTTGTCCTGGTCTACACTCTATCTGTGTTCCCCAGCCACTAGTGTCTTGGGGATTACCTTCTGCCTACTCTGTACATATCTTGTATATGCCTAATTATTTATCTTTTGCCTCACCCGTTAGAATATAAGCTCCTTGAGGGCAGGGAACTGTTTTTGCCTTTATTTTTATTCCCAAGTACTTAGCACAGTGCCAGGCACATAGTAAACATTTAATAAATGCTTGTTGAGTGACTTCGTAGTTTGGCCAAGGGCTGATCATGTTTATTCTGGGTGTTTGGAAGTTCTGCCTTAAGGTGTATGTCCTTTGTGACTGCACGTTCCCTTTACTATGCTTCGCACTGTTTGCACTTTCTGATCATTAATCTTTCCTTCTTGAATGAGTCCTAGAGAGCCTCTTGGTCTTCAGTCCATCAGAGCTGTCACAGTGTCACTACTGTTCCCCAGATGTGCTATATCTCATCATCTTATTCCCTCCATATTGCCACTGTCCGACGTGTTGCTTGGCCGTCGTGCTCTTTTTCCTTTCCGTAGTCTCAGCCTCCTTTCCAAGTCTTCTTCTTCCCCTTCCTTTTCTTGGCCTCAAGAACACCCTTCATCCCCCTGGTCTGTGTGGAGGACACTCCTCCCACCTCTCTCTCCTGATGCTCTTTCCAGGGTCCTTGAATTACTCCGCCATCATCACCTGGCCCGAAGACGTCCCGGTCACTGTACAGTGTCTTATACATGGCTTCATAGTACGTATTTAAGTTGTATTAGCAATGACTTTTGACCTCTACATTTCACAAAAAAACCCTAGATCCTTTCTAATGGATCATCCTGAGATTCGCAATCCCTCATGGGGAGAGGACAATACTCCCTGTCTGGTCACCCTCCCACCACACAGAAAGTGTTGGCTTGAGGTAATAATAACTAGCATTTAGATAATTCTTTGCATGTTATCTTATTTGACCATCACAAGAACTCTGTGAAGTTGGTGCAGTTACCATCCTATTTTACAGATGAAGAAACTGAGGCAAACATAAATTGACTTGCCTAGAATTAGTATAACCCTCAGCTCAAATCCGTTTACGTAAGACGCTCCTCACTGGCAGAGATTGATTATGCCATATTTTATGCCTGTGTGAGGTGTGAAGAATTGAGAGAGCAGAGAGATTCTGATCTTTTGGCTTCCGGCTTCAAGAAAGAAGATAATGGAGTCCCAGCTTCTCTTCAGGTCCCTGAACAGGGAGAACGACTGTGGGAAGACACCAACATGTAGAGGAGCTGGCACCTTGGTCAGATCCCTGTTCTCAGCTTACCTGCATTAGAGACTTGAGGAATTTCTCCCTGGGTGAGATCAGGGACCCTATCAGTTCAGCTGAGATAGCTGTCTCCCAGTGGGACAGCGTATTCAGTCAGTATATTGTCTGATATATTCACATCTGTATGTCTTTTCTGATTTCTATTTGCTATTGGCTTGAATAAATAAATTTGTTTGCAATATGCTGCGTGTGTGTGTGTGTGCGCTTTGCAGAACTGGCATTTGATGAAAAGGAAGTGAAGCCAATTAAGGAATAGGATCAGGAGTGTACCCTGAATGTAAAGATTATCTCTTCTAAACTAACAACATTTGGGGAGATGGGGTAGATATAATTTTAGCCCGGCTCTCTCTGTCTCCGAAGAGAGCAGAGCGGCCAGATCTGTCTACTGATTTATGCCTCTATTCCATCTTCTGCTCTGAGGCTGGTTAGCTTAGCTGACTAAAATATTGCAAATGATTCCTGGCAGAATCAGTTGGCCAATCACCTCTCAGACAAGAAGGGAACTTCTTGCACCAAATGCCAAAGGCAACTTGAATAAGAGACTTAATCATCTCCCCAAATCATTTGAAGGACCACCTTGGTGATCATCTAGTCCAGCCCCCTAATTTCATACTAAGAAGATGAGGCTGAGAGATGATAAAGAGATACCATCTATGTCCACATGAGATCAAAACAATTGATTCAGCACAAAAAACAGTCAAGAAGTGGTTTGATGTCATGTACATGAAATAATGGGCTGAAGTTTTCACTTTTCATCCCACTGTTGTGCTATCAATACTTCCCACCCTGTTCCATTCCAGACTTACAATACTGAGAGAAAAGAGGAGGGAAATGGGATGGTTGAAAGAGAACCATGCCAATTCCCTCCCCACCCTCTAAACGTCATCATCCATATATATTTCAAACCCCTAATGTAGGACCTATTCATTTTCAAATGGGCCAATATTTTTGCTAATTAGAAAAATTAGAAGGAACTTAATCCAATATAAAAGAAAAATATAAATTAGGGCTTAAAAAACATCAACATCAAACTTACATAATAAAAAAAAAAACACCACCATCCAAAACACAATAACATTGCTTTAACTTTTTTAGTTCAATGCAGATATTTTAAAATTAACTACAGGCTTTTACTCATTAATTCAATAAAAACTATTTTGCAATTCACTATTTTTAACTCAATAATAATGCTTTCCTGGGTAGGGAAAGCATTGCACCTCATTGCAGAGGAGAGAAAGGAAGAAGTTGGTCTGGAAGAGATAAACTGGAAGAGATAAAAAGAGGGGCGTCCGTTAATGTTCAGAACAGGCCTCCATTGAAATCTTCCTAGATGTCCGGTGTCATGGCGACAGCCCTGGCTACTCCGAAGCCACCGGTAACACTCATGCTCCAGCAGATACAACCAAACTAGAAAGCCTTAGCATAGGACCCTGCTGACAGATCGTATCTGTGGCTCATCACTTAATTGACTGTTGGATTATTTCAGCCACAACAACGCTCTCAAACTAAGTTCTGAATGAGTTGTAGGCTACTTTGATGAAGGAAAAGCCCACATGAATGAAACGATGTAGAGACCTTAAGGCATCCATGTCCAAAAAGGGACGTCAATCCATTATACCATAAGGGCGGGTAAGGTCCTTGCCTCCCTGAGCCAAGGGAGTATTTGGTCAGAGCTGGCAAAACTCCCTAGTGCAGACTCCAACCAGATTAATATTTAATTGGGAAATGTTTAACAAACTGCTAATGTTGTTCTTCCTCCTTTGTTCTCAAAAGAGGACAAATAGTGGAGTGATGTCTTGACTTGCACATGTGTGAGATTTAAGTGAGGGAGAGCTTTGAAAAGTTATCAGCCTCACTCTCGCCTCCACAGTCATCAAAATCCAGTGGCAAGACAAGGGTCAAGACGATTGGCAATGTCCCAGGACGCAGTGGGTGACCTTGGCCCATTTAGCAAAATAAATAAAAATACAACATAGATAATGTTACTTTGTAGTTTTCTAAGTCAATATGCTGCCTACAAGGATCTGTTTCAATTTGAGTTTAACATCATTATTTGGGGGCCATGAGTCCTTAAAATAACCAGGGAGTCCCCTAAGAAAACTTCCCCTCCTCTCTGCCTGCCATTTGGTCTGAGGTGATTGAGTATTATCAGGATTTATTGTCGCTGTTCTTGATAAGAATGAGGCAGAAGTCAAAGATCCAATCCATAGCTCTGATTTAGCTCCAGCCAGCCAAGTCCCAAGATTTAGTGTACAAAGGCTGCTGTCCTGTACTCTGGAAACAGTGATGTTAGGGAAAACTCAGTGCAAAAAAGAAGGTAAGGCTAGGTGTAACCCAGCCAGGGACCAGGGAGGCTCACCTAGGACTCCTACATCAGTCATCGGGAACAGATACCAGAGAAAGAGTGAGGGAGAAAGAGAAAGGAGAAGAGAGAGAGACAGAGAGGGGATAGGAGAGGTGAGTGGAGGAGAGGAGAGAGAGAAATGTAGACCCATATAGCTAAAGGGGCCTTGGACACTATCCAGTCCAACCAACTGGTTTCACAATTGAGGAAACCGAGAACCAGAGAAGTTAATAGATATAGACACTGAATCTTGTAACTTTGGACAAAGTAAGTTGCTTTTCTGTGTGAACCTCCATTTCCTCATTGGTAAAATCAAGTGGGTGGACCAAACAGTCTCCAAGACTCCTTCTAGCTCTTTTAGTCTGTAACCATCTCTAGGCTGCAGGTTCTAAACCTTTTTACAGCCTGGTGAAGCCTAATGGACCCCTCAGGATCATGTTTTTAAATATATAAAATACATGGAATTACAAAGGAAACCAATTACATCAAAATACAGTTACCAAAATTATTTTTTAAAGTTCAAGGAGCCCAGGTTAAGAATTCCAGCTCTAGACTACACTCAATGACTTCTGATGTTATTTCTAGCCGTAAGTCTTATTTATGACCCTATAATCTTTGCTGCCACCACCTAAAAGTAAAGAGGGTGGATTTCTGCCCCTTGAAAAGATTCTTCTGCTCCTTTCTCCCACCCAGTCACTACAGTCTACCACAGAGTAGGCTCAACTGCAAAACCAAACTTTTCCCCGTGTAAAGCAATTTCACAATACAGAATTGAGGTGCACCTCTTGAATAAGGAATCAGATTTTCATGTGTGGCTTGTGGAAACTCACCTCCTTACTTTAGTATCACACCTCCACCATCAGAAATAAGTCACAAAAACAGTCTCACAGTTACTCAGTTTTCAAAGGCTTAAAAAGCCCCAAGTAATTCCCCTATCGTCAGGGCCACTAGGCCTTGAGTTATATAGCTCTTCTGGTTCCGCCCATCCTAGGCGGAGCTAATACTTTTAATCCCCTTTTTGTCTTAGAAGCTATACATTCTTTGTTGGCTGGTCCTGGCTCACCCCTTCTGCCTCGTGGCAGAGAACACACTGACTTTGAAGCCACCCCATCACCAATTCAATTAGGTACCCTAGGAATACTGATTTGTCTTCATCTGGACCCAGACTTCACCACGAAGCACCAAAATGATGGGATGAGCTGCCTCGGAGGTCTTTGAGTGAAGGCGTCTGCCTGTTGGGCATATTATCAAAGGGATTTGAGGTCACGAAGGAATCTCGTGTTCCTCTAATGCTGAGACTGTAAATTCTGTAGCAATTTTCTAGCCCCAGCATAGTGGGTCTTGGTTGTTGGTAAAGAGTTGGGGGTGGGATGATGAAAGCAGAGAGAACCTGCTCACTTCTCAGGAAGTTAAACAATGGTTAACAAAGATTGAAGGAGGGAAATGAGAGTCAAATTAGTAGGATACAAGAAGAAGGAGTCTTTTAAAAAATATTTGTAGGTAAAAAAAATAAGGACTTGATAGTAAAAGCTTTACAGAGAAATGAAAATTTGTGATTTGGAAATACTGATCTCAAAGCGTTGGAGCAGGGGTGGAAGAGTAAGTGAAGGAAGCCTTCAATCATTCAATCAACAAGCATTTTATTAAGTGCCAACTATGTGGCAGCGCTGGAAATACAAAGACAAAAATGAAACGGTCCCTGCCCTCAAGGAACTTATAGTCTATTAGGGGAAAACATGTATACATATACAGAAATGCAAAATATGTATATACAGATACAGTAAACAAAATAATTCCCAGGACACTTAACAGTGGAGAGGAGCTAAAGATTCTAAGGGGCCTAAGTGAGGAAAGTGCATTCCAGGCATGAGGGGACAAGCTGTGCAAAGACGTGGAGGCTGAAGGTGTAGAATGTCACGTATGGAGAACAGCAAGTGGTCCATTTTGGTTTGAACAGAGAGTGTGTGTCGAAGAATGAAATGTAAAAAAACAATCTGGAAATAACAGGATTTATCAGATTGTGAAGGGGCTTTGAATACCAAACAGGGAAGTTTACACCTTGTCCTTGAGGCAGCAGGAGAGTGCCACGATCAGACCCGTCCCTTAGGAATATCACTTTGGCCACTATGTGGAAGATGTAGAGGGGAGAAACAGGAGTCAGGGAGACCCATTAGATGTAAAGAGGGTGGTGGCCACAAGAGTGCAGAGAAGCAGATGGTGTCAGGAGGTGTTGGAGAGATAGAAACAAGACTTGGCCCCTCATTCCACAGTGGTAAGGGGGAGTAAGAAATCATAGATGATTTGGTGGTTATGATCTCCATGGAAGGACGGTGGTACCCGCAGCAGAAATAAGGAAGTTCCCTTTCAGCTTTCATAAGCATCTCTCATTTCCCAATCATGTCATCCAGCTACCTCTTGTGCTGTATGTCTCCTCTGCCCCACCTCTTTATAGCATCCTGAAGTTTAGAGACTGCCATATACAAGATGCTGAATAGAGAACCCGACCTTGAAAGAAAGCCCCAAGCAACTTAACCAGAATCTGGTTTAGCCCACAACACAGAAATAAAGTCCTAGTCAGAGTAATTGGGGTTAGCACCTAATTCATGAATTTACTGAGGTGGAAGGGACCTCAGATATCATCTAGTTCTACCCAGCCCCTCACCTTTTTTTTTTTTTAACAGAGTAAGAAACTGAGTCCTAGAGAGGTCAATGAACTTGCCCAAAGTCACTCAGCTAATAAAATTCCAGGGCAAGGGCTTGAAGCCACATATGCAACTTCAACTACACACTGGCTTTCAGTTGCAGAATTAGAAGAGAAAAAAGGACACATTTTAGTGAAAGGAGCAAGAAGCAGAGAGGGAAAAGGAGGTTTGGGGTTTTTTTTTTGAAGTATATCTTTAATGGTTTTAAGAAGTAAGGACCTATAATGGCAAAAGTTTTACAGGATGATAAAATTTTCCCCATGATGAGAATCACTGCTCTGAAGATAGCCTCCAGCACCTACCCTTTGGATCTCTTCCAAGGAAAATTGTACCTGGCTATCCTGGTCTCCTTCCCAGTTACCTTGGTTTCTAACAAACACCCTTTTATGTGTTGACAGTTTCATCTTTTTCTGTAACCCACCAGAGGTTGTGCTCTCTTTCCTCAACTAGATTTAGAATTCATTTGTAACACCTGCCGACTTGAACTATAATGCCTAACAGTGTAGTCAGCCATTATAACTAGAGGTCACTGTAACAAAGCGATTTAGGCATTATCTGTTGTTCAGTGTACTGTAATGAAAACTGGCAGTTCAGTCACTATAGGAATTTGGCTGCTTAATTCTCCTTATCCCTTGGTAAAATAAAGTGAATGTGTATGTATATGATGTTGGGGATGAGGGGAGCAGGAGCCGGGCCCAGAAATGCTAACTGGCCACTGACTGAGCAAAGTTCAGAAGCTGGATTAAAATTAGGGTTAAGATTCCACAGGCTACAAACCAGTTTTCTTTCCTTCTCCCACAAGATAGGGTCCTCTTGGCTGAAGATGGAGGTCCACTACCTGAGTTTTCTATGAATAATTTGTGTTTTTCAGGGTTTGTCTCTGGGCCCAAGGCCAAGGTTTCACAGAAATATTTTTACTGAGAAACCATAACCTCCTCGGTGAACATTTGCCCTTGTCCAGGTAACAGCACAATGCCTTCCTGGCTCACTTCTTGTGGATTTGGCAAGAGTGAGCAGATCACTTGGCCTCCCTGACACAGATCCAGGGTCTAGAGGAGGCACATTCTAAAGCTTTGAGCTTCCCTTCTCCCAAAACCCCACAGTTCTGGTTCTGAAGGCTGTCTTCATCTTCCTCTGGGAGCCTGGGAAGAGAAAAAAGAATAAAGGAGGATAAGGCGATGAGGATAGGTGTCCCTTTCCGTCCCTTGGATGCAGGAACTCTTCCAGGAAGTCTTCCCCGATATCCCACCCCAGTGAAATCCAGTCACTTATTCACTCTGCATCCCCTAGTGCCCAAGTATTCTTTTTACACAGGGCTGGTCTGTTTGTTGCTCTGTAAGCAGTATTAACTCATTCCAGGGGTGTGGCATCACAATAGGCTCCATCAGAGTAGAAAATGAGTGAAAAGTCTGGGGGTGAAGGGCTCTTCTGACCCCTCCTAACACCCAGATAGTCTGGAATGGTGACGGGAGGATCAGCCCAAAACAGTAGAGCTGTGTAACCCAGCCAGGGGACAGAGGGCTCACCCAGGACACCCAGAACATCATGTGGCAGGGGAACAGACACCAAGTTATAACGTGTCCATAGCCCTTCTTCCCATGAATGAGGCCACAGCCAGGAGAGAGGAGAGCAGTGCTAGCCCACCCACCCAGGCCATCCAGACCCAGTGCAGTCACTCACAGCTGGGGGGGCAATGGAGCCCCATTGATCCAGTGCCACCCTTCAGAGCCTCGATGTAGACCCACCCAATATAACCTGTGGGTCTGGTATCTGCTTAGGAAGTCCTAAGGGAGAAAAAAAAATACAAATGTTGCTTCACTCTGTAGTCTGAGAGACAGCCCATCCAGCACCCCTTATCTAAATATTCTTCTACATTCTCCAACGCCCCAGACAACCTAAAAAGCTCATGGATCTCCCAAGCCTCCAGCCGTTTTCTCCTCGTTGATTCATTCAACAAACATTTAATGACTATGTGAAAAGCACTCTGTTGGGTGCTGGGGCAGGGGAGGGGAAGGAGGGAGATAAAGATGATTAAAATATGGTCCCTGCCTTCATGAAGCTTATCTAATTTAACCCTAGAATTTTAGAGATGGCATGAGCAAAGAAAGGCAAGGGGGAGCAGATTGGCGAAACAGCAATTTGGGTTAATTTCCATGTCTTGGCCTGAGAAGCTTGGACTTCAGTCAGTAAGAAATGAAGGCTCATTAAGGTCTTTGAGCAAAGGAGTGAAATGAGGAAAATGATGCTTTGGAAAGATTATTCCGGTGGCCAGTGTAAAATGGATTGGAGAAGGAAGATAACCATAGACAGGGAGACCAGCCAGGAAACTACTACAAAAGTCTAGATGTGAGGCAAAATGGACCAAAGTAGGACCATAGCTCTAGGGCCAGAAGGAACCCGAGAGACCACAAGGCCAATCATTTCCTTCACGGATGAGGAAACTGAGGCTCAGAGTGGTTAAGTGTCTTGTTTAACGGGACACAAACGGTTGGCATCAGAATTGGGATTTTGAATCTGAATCCTTTAACTCCAAAGCTTTCATTAGTGGGAATGGAAGGAAAGAGACAGCTTGGAGAAAGAAGAATCAGTAGGACTCGGTAACTGATTGGACATGGGCAGTGAAGGAAAAGGGAGAGTCTGGGAGACTGGAAAACCAAAGGGACTATTAACAAGGAAGTGAGAGCGATGATGCTGGAGAGCTATCCACCCGGAAATGTTTAGCAGGAAGTTGAAATGTGATTCCAGATATTGGGAGTGAGGATGGAACTGAAGATCAGAGGGTCTTTAAAGGGGCATGGACTTGAAAGGCATTGGCATAGGAGTCCCAGTGGAAGCCACCAGAGTAAGGGAGTAGAGGATATCTCTAAAGGAAGCAATCTAGATGGAAAAGGAAAGGGCACCAGGTGCAGAACCTTCCTGGGCCTTCCTACGCCCACAAAGAAAATTCCTCCAGGGAACTTCCTCTGATTCGTGGTCTTTCTCTGACAACGCATCCCCTACAGCATTGAAGTCTACACCATAGTAGCATCCCTTCATCTTGCATTATTGAGGGACCGCACTAATGACAAACCACTTTTCCCCAGCCTCTCCCCCTAAGCAAGCACTGTTTTGTTTTGTTTTTTTTATCAGATATCAAGCCTTTTCTACTTTACATATGTTTAAAGGACCATGCCCCTCCCTAAGACCCCGAGTTCCCAGGTGGGAAATGGGAAACAAAGAACGCCAGAGCGGGGGAAGACCATCTTGGTCATTTCACAGATGAGCAAACAAAACCCTAGAGGCCTATGTGCTGTGAAAATATCCAGTCGGTATAGCAAATTATTTACATGTTTGGTTTGTCTGCAATCAGTTTGATTTTTTTTCCCTTTTTTCCCTTTCTGGAATCCATGACTTCATAATAGGATGGTTAAAAAGCAACAACAAAACGGCCAGTGGTTAGTTGTTGTTCTGCAGTCGTGTCCAGCTCTTTATGACCTTTCTTGGCAAAGATACTGGATTTGATTTGCCATTTCCTTCTCCAGCTCATTTTATAGATGTGGAAACTGAGGCAAACAGGGTTAAGTGACTTGTCCAGGGTCACACAGCTAATAAGTGTCTGAGGCTGTATTTGAACTCAGGAAGATGAGTCTTCCTGACTCCTCGCCCAGTACTGTATTCACTGTGCCACCTAGCTGCCCAATAGTTAACCTTGGAACTAAACTAGCAAACTGTCACTTTGCCAGGGTCAACAGAACTACTGGGACCTGCTCATAATCGTTAATAAGGACAGTAGCCATTAAGCAACACCTTTAATTAATAAACAGAACTTAACATTTCTATTAAGAGAAATGTCAACACAGGCACAATCTATGGACAGTAGCCAGTCGACAAGGCTAAGAAGCTAAATATTTGGGTTTTTCAAAAAATTAGTATTTTTATCCTGTACTTAAACACCAAACAAAATAGGTGTTTCCATATACATAGGAGGGTTTAGGGGAAAAAAAAAGGTGTATACATGAAGCTTTGGGTCTCTGTTAAGTACGGATTGCTCTTCTTAAATATATGATAGCTCGGTCTGGAACTTTCAAGCTGTCCTGCTTGTCTATGCTTCTTTTGTGGAGGGGCTAAATATTTTGTTAGTTCTTTTCCCAATGCCATGATCTCCCAAAGTAGTCTTGCAAATGAAATGGCTGCTGACTTAAAAGAAATCAGACAGAAGAACCAAAAGCCAAAAAGCAGCCCCAAAAGTTCCCTCTAGCCTGTCTTTGGTATTCCCTCCGCATTGCATTTTCCTAGAGGGATGGGAAACTCTGGATGGGAGCCCTGGGTGAGGCCAAGGGAGAAAGAACATGGAAAACCTGGGGAGATCAGTGTGTTCTTGGGAGACAATGAATGGGTCAAGAAGTGATTACCAAAAGAAACAGAAAGCCATCTCCTCATCAATGCCAAAGACCCAACTGGTGCGTCTTTCCCAGGAGAACAGTTAGCTCCACTGTTTTGTCTCCCTTCTTCCCACCCAGCATCCGTGGGAAGAATAAGCTTAAACTTAGACCATGGCAGTAGTGAGGCATATGTGTAAGAAATATGTGTGACAGAGGTTTAACTCACATACCCAGTGTGGAAGTCCTTCTCTCCTTGCAGAGACCTCGCACAGAACCCTCTGTTGGTGTTGTTCATCCTTCTTTCTCCAAGAAGACCAATGACATCAGGGAGGTGAGGCACAGCTTAGCAATGACATCAGTCTGACTCACTCCTCCAGAGTCGTCCAAGTTCAGTGTCAAGACACCGAAGTGAACATGTGAACGCTCTGTCCAAAGGAATATTTTCTAAGATGTTTTAGGGTTTGGGGACTAGATTTAAAAAAAAATCTTTATCTGCTTATCTATTTGTTTGTTTATTTTCAAAAAGCTGAGACGATTTACTTTTTCTCCTTCACAATTTCATTTATGATTTCTTAAAATATAGCTCTGAAAAAACAGGCTTTAAAGAAGCCCGTTGTGTTTCAAATGGAGCTACTGGACTACACCTTTAAACTCAAATCACTCTGCTTTTCATTGAATGGCCAATAATAGCCACCAGCCCAGGGTTCTACAACTCATAGTTTAGAGTTTGACGGCTTACAATGAGTGTAAATAGCAATTGTTTTCTATTCCAGCCAGGAACTCTGAAGGTCTACTCTCCAGATGGATATTTGGCAATGGTAAATCGGGCCTTCTTTTGTCTCAGTTCTTACCTAGCCCAACTCACCGAACGGGTGTTGCCTTAGACAAACTGAGAATTGGGAAAGGCTTTAATTTAGAAATTACACCTTTGGACCTCTCCAGTTGTCCTGGCTTTTGTCTTGACACTGGCACTGACCCTGGAGGAGAGAATAAGGCTGACAGTTTTGTATAGCTCTGCTTCACTTAAACCCAGTTCACACTTAAGCCCTCAAGATGTTACTGGTCCTCTTCGAGAACAAAGGACAAACAACAACATGGCAATCCAGAAAGCCCCCCAGAAACCCAGTTCTTCATCCAGATCAGCCACTTACTCTGCCACCCCCAGGAGCCTGAATGAGAAACTTATTTACATCAGTAATCAAGTATTTAGGGGGTCTCGGGAGAAAAACTTTACTTGGCTAACTTCCCTCCCCTGTGAGAGAAATGATTATTAAATAACTAATTGTTAATATTGGGGAGACCCAGGATTTTTTCCCTTCCTAGGTCCTCATTCTCTACTAGGTCAAGCCACCATGCGAAGGACATGGTTAATGGATGAAATTGTCCAAAATTCCTGGGTACAGGCCTTTAAATCCTGCGTGGGAGTTGTTGCCCCATCCAACCACAGAACCTTACAAAGAATTTAATCTAAGGTGAATGGCCTCTGTTGTTCCATTCAGCCAGGTCTGAGCAGAGGTGGACCCTGTTTTGTCTAGATTGCCCTAGGTAGGGGTAGTCTGGATAAGAGGTAAGTCCCCATCCAAGACTGAGTGATCAGTCACATCCTCCAGCCTCTCATTATAATGTTAATTCCCTCATTACTTGTTAACCAATCAGAGTCAATTGCCACCCCTAGGAACACCCACTTTTCCGAGGGCGTGTAAGTGGGTTCCAGGAGGGGTCTTTGCCAATTTGAGAATGTCACTGACCCCTTTCATTAATTATTGCTAGCATGATTAGATGATTAATTATCCAGAAACTATGTCTCTTGAACTTTTTATATGTCACACGTGCTTCCATCCCAGCCCACCCACCCCCATTGTTTTATTATTTTCTCCCTCCAGATTACAGTCTACAGCTGTTTATGTCTGCCAGCCCCTCCTCAAATCAGCCCTATCTGCATCCATTCCCATTTACCCTCCCCCTACTTCCCCATCCTCCTCTTGGCTGTCTGTGCTCAGACTCCTTCCTCATCCTTAGGGAAAAGTTATGTTTTATGCAAATTATTACCGAGAGAGAGTTTTTTTGTTTGTTTTTTGGTTTGTTTTTTTTTAAAGAAACACTTAAAGTAGGGTGTGAATTTCAGGAACTCAATCCACAATTTTCTAACTAAAGTTTCATTTTCTAATAGGTCCTTGGGAAGGATAAATTAAAGACAAGATCACACAAGTAGAAAGGGACAGATGAAAGAGAACAAACCCAGAACTTAAATACGGTTCCTTTGAGTCCATAGACATGTTCTTGCTGGAGTTCTCTTACTTTAAGCTTTATAGCATTTAAACTCCAATCCAGGGATGGGGAACCTGCAGCCTCGAGGCCACAGGTGACCCTCTAGGTCCTCAAGTGTGGCCCTTTGACTGAATCCAAACACCTGGATTCAGTCAAAGGGCAGCACTTGAAGGCCTCTGGCCTCAAGGCTAAAGATTCCCCAACCATCAAGTAATCTTTTAAAATCTCAGAAGAAAGTATCAGCAGATCCACCTTCCAAGGGGCCCTCACAGACTGACAAAGGAGAAGCATCTGCTCTCCTAGGACTTGCCTGTGGTCTTCTGTCTTCAGCTCCTGACCTGAGTAAAGGGCCATACCCTTCCCTTTTTTAAAATCTAATCTCCCTGGGTCTTACATGCACATGGAAGACAGGCTTTATTCACCAAATATTTAATGAGTGTGAACTATAGGCAGGGTCCTGACCTGGTCTTTTGGGGGCTACAAAGACCAAAACAACATTGTCCCTACCCTCCTGCAGCTAATAATTGCTTTACCCAGGAGTCTCTGGATCCCTGGAGTTTCTGTTAAAAACTCCCTTGGCAATTGCTCTCATACAACACAACTTTTCCCCAAGGATAAGAAGGGACTTAGAATCTGCAGGAAGGAAATTGGAAAGTGGAGGTGGGGCTGGGGCAGAGCTGAGAAATTGGCAAGGGGAGGAATTGGGAAGAAAAAAAAAAAAGTAGAATCCACTGGAGGCAGTAACCAGGAGGGATGGCATGCTGATTAGGGAAGGGATATATTTGGGCAGGAAGGTAATGTAAAAGCCAAAAGCTATCTATAAAAATAGAATTTTAAAAAGCACTTCTTCTTTCCTGTCTTTTTCTCTCATACTTTCCTTGGCTCTGTCTCTATCTGGGATGGTGTGGTTTAACTTAGGATCCATCTCTGTCTTTTGGCCTTTCTTTTACCCTTTTATCTCCTTTCTTTGTCTGTCTTTTCCTTTACCTGACAATCCAGTGGAACTGAAATTTATGGAGTTTCTTTTAAGTATTTGAGATTCTGGATAGAATCTGATGTCCTCAGTTCTTAATTTAAAAAGTGGAACATTTTGTATTTCCATCAAAAAATCCCAACTTAGACTAAATAAAGACACTTCTTATCTTTCTGTGGTTCTCAATTGATTTTTTTCCCCCTGAAGAGTTTTGGAATTACTGAACCTTGAGAGGAAGAAAAGGCCTCTCAATTTAGGGTCATTCTAGGACACTAAAAATAAATATGCAAGTATAAATGAAAAAAAAATGTGCCATAGAAACCAAGTAAATACTGAGGGGAAGACAGATTAGCATTGGACATGGTTGTGTGGGGCTATCCAGGGAAAGGTTTCTTATAGAGGAGGTATGTGTTTTCAGCTTGAATTGGAGAGGAAATGACCCAAATTGGTACAAAGGAGATGAAAGGAAGAATCAAGATGAAAAGAATGGTTTGTGGCAAGACAGGATTGCCCAGAAAAAAGTCTCATGAGTGGTAGGTACTGGACTTGAAGTGAGGAAGACCTGGGTTCAAATTCTGACTGATATTTACAAGCTTATTTTGTTGTCTACTTGCTTTTAGGAATATTCGACCCTTGGTAACCCCATTTTGGAGTTTTCTTGGCTAAAACACTGGAGCAGTTTGCCATTTCCTTCTCCAGCTCATTGGACAGATGAGGAAACTGAGGCAAACAGGGTTAAGTGACTTGCCCAGGGTCATACAGCTATTAAGTGCCTGAAGCCAGATTTGAACTCAGGTCTTTCTGACTCCAGGTCCACATTCCTCACTCTATCTACAGAGCCATCTAGCTGTCCCTGGGCAAATCACTTAACCTAACACTGAATTTTCTTATTTATAAAATGAAATATAATACTTATAATACTGACTTCACAGGGTTGTGAGGATCTGATGAGTTTATGCATAAGGTGCTTTGGAAACCTTAAAGTGCTATTTTACAGTGGACCCAAGAGAACCGTATCTGTGACCTGGTCAAGTGGAAAATGGTCAAAAGACTGGGTTTCTAGGCCCTACTCTGCCACTAACTAACAAGTCCTTTGACCTCTCTGGGCCTCACTTTCTCCATCTATAAAATGAAGTGACCAGACTAGGGGCCCTCAAAGTTCTCTTCTAGCTCTGATCCTATGACAGCATAACTTTTACAGAATTAGTTTATTATCAGTTGGGTGGATAGCTGGTAAGAGCCACAGCTGTAAGAAGTCAGTGAAGAATCATTTTAGGAATAATAGCAACCCTCGGATGCGATTCTGGGGTATCTGAAGCAGTGGGATACATCTCTTGCTAGATTGCACCAAAAACTTCTTTCGCTATATAGTCTCACAGCGATGTCAGACAAAAGAATAAAAGCTTTTCCACTCATGTAGGAAGGTTTTCTGAGCCTTCCTTCATCGCTGTTGCTGATTAAGAATAGTTATCAGTCTGGAATGTCTCATTGGTTCTAGATCAGTAAGCATACATAGATGTAATCTCGCTGCTCTAGGCCTGTCCAGTTCCATGTTTTCATAAACCACTTGGATGAAGATATGCGATAAGTACTTCATCAATTTTCAGGCGGTGCAAAGCGACTAGCAGGCAAGATGGCAGCCTAAAAGGCAATCTGGCTGCACAGCTCCCACACACCTATTCCAGCAAGACCCCGATCAAGAATCCTAAGAGAAACTATAATGACATCTTTCAATTCAAAAGCCAGCCAGAAGCCCACAGGCAGGTAGGTATTCAGCAAGGGGGCTCCTCCAGCAAAGTGAGTGAGATGCACACCTGTAGCCTGTAAAGCTCTGTGTCAGCAAGAGTAGAGGGCTCTGTGGGGAAAGCCCCCTTATAGTCAGAAAGCCCCTAGGCTGGGGACCTTCCTCTTGAGAAGCAACAGCAGGCAGGGACCAGCTGCAGCCCTCAGACCAGAAATCCCAGGCCTAGAGGCTCTCAGGTCCCTAGCACTCTGTCCTAAGATGCCATGGAGGACCCTGAAGAACTCTGAACCTCAAAGATCCAGGGAGTGTAAACCCCAGGAGACAGAGGTCAGTGCAAGAACCCAGAAGACCCGGGACAAGACCATGAAGGGTCAACCGCACCACTAGCCCCAAACACAGCCGGGCATTGAGCCTGGCCCTGGCACAAAATCTTCATTCAGGAAGTAAAGCTGGAGAGCTGAATAAATCATAGAAAACACTAAGAGCTATAAAAATTATTGTAAATCTAAAGATTCTTACTCCCTGCCCCCCGTTCCTGCCTAAAAAGGAACAAGTAACTCCATAACTGCAAGCACAAATTCAAAGGAGAAAAATGGGTTTCTGTAGACTACATAAGCGTGTAGAAGAAATTAAGCAAAATAAATCTTTGGAAGAAAGTACTGGAGGGAGAATAAGTAGCTTGAAAGAGGCAAGCCTTAGCCAAGAAATGGACTTCCAAAAAATGGAAATAAGCGACTTCATGTAACATCAAGAAATATTAGAACAAAGTCAAAATATTGAAAAAATAGAAGAAAATATATAAGAAAAATATGTAATACAACATACTATATTATAATGTAATAATTATGATTTCTATTATATAATTAGGTATTATTATATAAAATAATAATACATAGTGATATAAGAAGAAAATATAAGATATAAGAAAATATAAGATCCAATATAAAAAAATTGTCTAGGAAAACAATCCAAAGAGGTATAATTTTTAAGAATCATTGGACTCCTTTAAACGCATGATTTAAAAAAAGAAAAACCTGGATAGTATATTTTAAGAAATCATAAATGAAAACTACCCAGATCTATTAGAAGCATATAGCAAAGTAAATAAAGAATCTACTGATCCTGTCCTGGAAGGAACTCCAAAAGGAATAGTCCCAGGAATGTCACAGCCCTAATCCCAGAGCTTCCACATCAAAGAAAAAGTCCTGCAAACACATTGGAAGAAGCAGTTCCGGAACCAGGGAACCATAGTCAGGATCATACAAGACACGGCAGCTTCTTATAAAATCAGTGGAGATCTTGGAACGCTGTAGTCCAAAAAGCAAAAGACATCGGCTTACAGGCTGATACAAAGATGGGAGGGGCATGAATTTATCATACAATAATTTATAATATCTTCATCTGCTACCAGATTGAAAGCTCTTTGAAGGCAAGAAACATAACAATGCTCTGTATACTGGCAAACGTTTAACAACCACCACTTCAGAAAAAAAAAAGGCAGAACACACTTTAAATTTTAATCTTCGTTAACATTTTTCCTTTATTTTCTCAAGTGTAGAAATCAATAAAACAGTAAGTCAAACCCTGATTTGCAGTATTTTCCAGTTTCCAAGGTGTATATTAAGCATTCAGACTAAAAATTTAAGAATCAGGTAGCTGTTAAGAGCCGCCAGCACAGCAGATAGAGTCCTGGCCCTGGAGTCAGGAAGACTCATCTTGAGTTCCAATCTAGCCTTGGACACTTACTAGCTGTGTGACCCTGGGCAAGTCATTTAACCCTGTTTGCTTCAGTTTCCTCCTCTGTCAAATGAGCTGGAGAAGGAAATGGCAAACCACTGCAGTATCTTTGCCAAGAAAACCCCTAATGAGGTCATGGAGAGTTGGACATGACTGAAAATGACTGAAAAAACTGAAAAATGACCACATGATAGATCCCAGATTCAAAAATCTCCATAGGCTGAAACACTAAACTAAAACTAAAAAGATGAGGCTTAATAGAGATAACTCTAATATGCTTTGGTTAAAAAAACTCTACTACACGAGTTCACGATTAGGGAAGACCTGTTTTAACGGTAGTTTATGTAAAAAAGATTTAGAGATTTTAGTTGACCGGGAGCTCAGTGAATCAACAGTGTGATGTGGCTGCCCAAATAAACATCGAATGATCCCTTAACCTGCCTTAGTGGAAAGAGCACTGGATTTGGAGTCAGAGCACTTGCTTACACATCCTGGGGGATGATGACCTTGGCAAAGTCATTTAACCCATCTGACCTTAAGTTCCCTCATAGGTACAATTGGGCTTATACAAACAATTACAAATTACCTAACTGAATTGTCATGTTTTGAGATGAGACAGGGTCTTTAAAGTAGCATGTAAAACATGTGCTGTAGAATTATTGCTGTCTGTTCTTGGAGGAAATGGTCCTGCTGTGTGCTAACGTGGGCGCTCCCATACTCAAATCAGCTCTGGGTACTGAAATTTAAGGGGGATACTAAGTACATGCACAAGAGGGCTAGCAGGATGGTGTCTTGAAAGTAGACCCTGTGAGGAAAGGTTGAAGGAATGTTTAGCCTAGACAACAAAAGACTAATTAATAAGGAGACATAAAGACTATTATCTTTGAAGAGCTATCAGGTGCAAGATGGATGGGTGCTTAGCCCGGGGTCTATGAATTTAAAAAAATGTATTTCATAACTGTATTTCAATATAATTAGTTTCCTCTGAAATCCTGTGTATTTGATTTTATACGATTAAATCATTTTTTTAGAAAGGTTCCACAGACTTCACCAGACTCCCCACAGGGTCTAGGATTTGTACAAAAAAGGTTAAAAGTCCTGGTACAAGAGGAAGTAAATGTCAAAAATCAAAATTAGGACTAGTGGGTGGAAGTTAGCAGGTGGCAGATTTCAGAAGCTCGATAGGAAAGCTTTCTAGCAATTAAAGCTGTCTAAAAATGGGATGTGGCTGCCTGGTCAGATGTGTTTGTAAGCAGGGCTTGGTGGAACACCTGGGAGGGATGGTGGAGAGGAGATCCCAGCAGGAGACAAGAAGTTGGACTAGGTCCCTCCCGATGCTAAGACTCTTATCCTCCTAAGTCATACGTTTAACACAAGTGTGAATTCAGATTCTCCAAGAAACAGAAACAACCTGCCGAGAATTTCATCTCAAGGGACTTTAGAATCGCACAGAAAGATTGCTTTCTCAGGTGGCATCTGCCTTCCCCTCCACCCCCCAACAACTTGAGGAACCAGTTTGCTTTATTTCGGGCTGTATATAGTTGAAAAATGCAATTGTGGTGTTTACCCAAATCCAGAGAGGTCAAAATATAATTGATTTTCAAATATTACTATATTTGGGAGTAGAAGACAGGAAAACATAGCACAATCTTCTTGATTAAAGAAAAAGGATTAATTTTTACCTATTGTTTGGATGCACAAATTTTGAAACCCTCTTTTCTGCATTTTCAATAGGGAAAAGCCCTACCTTACTGCAACAGAGGGCTAGAGGTGGAGCATCCCATCTATTCCCATCAGTCCCATCCCTATCTTGCAATCATTTAAGATGCTTCCATCACATCAGCTGGCATTTTCACAACCACGGGCACTAGGTGGTGCAGTAATAGAGCACAGGGGCTGGAGTCAGGAAGATCTAAGTTCAAATTCAGCGACTTGTGCCAGGCAAATCAAAGTACCACACAGCTACCGGAGATCAGGAAAAGAAAGTTCCAGCCATGAGCCCTTCCCATCGACAAACAGTTCAGCATCAGACATGGATATGGCTTTATCAGCAGAAATGACATTGAAGGAGATGCTTTACCATCAGCCCCCGAGTGGAGCCGTGGATAGAGATATGTGTGTGGAGTCAGGAGGACCTGAGTTCAAATGTGGCCTCGGACACTTACTAGCTGTGTGACCCTGGGCCAGTCACTTAGCCTCAGTGTGCCTCAGTTTCCCCATCTGTAAAATGGGGGTAATAATCTCCTCCACCTCCTACGGTTGTTTTGAGGATTAAATGAGACAATAATTGTACGGCAGTTAGCACAGTGCCTGGCACACAGTGTTAAATAAACGTTAGTGATTATTACCGTTCTCATCATTTGTGTTTGTTTTTAGTACTTGGGTGATTGAGGCAAGAGCTAGGTCCGTCCTGTGGGTGGGAGCTCACCGTCATTTCTGTAGCAGTTACTAGCTGCATGATCTAACTCCTCGCCTCCATTAGAATCTCAGTGAGAGTGGGCACCCACCTCTCCCCATAAACCTAGTCAACAGAGGGCTGCAGAGAGGGCACCTCCAGATCGGTCCCGATTTATTGCTGCCTTGTCCCAGGCTCCCTGCCCCTCACCTGTGTGTGGCTTAATACTGGGAGAGACGCCTGCTGGGCTGAGCAGAAAGCCTTGCTGTCTTCCCAGCTCTGAGCCTCCAAGGACAGATAGTAACAGTGTTCTTCTGACCATACCCAGCCTTCTGGACAAGGGCGGCACTTTGCTCCTGTGGACACAGGAACAATATAACCAGCTTGGCCACCCGGACAAATCTTGAAGAATACAAGGGGAATTCTGGTCGGGATTTATTGGGGGTGGGGTGGGGGGGGATGGGGCTGAAGGAAGGAGGAGTCAGGAAGGGGATGCTGAAAGGGTGGAGGAAGGGGGAGAAGGGAAATAAAAGGTGCTGGAGGGATGGAGCGAGGAAGTATGGGAGTTGCATTACCTACTCGAGAGGCCAGGGCCACGATGGTGACCACAGCCACGGCCAGCAACACTGCCAAGACAGCCAAAGCCCAGCGTAGGGATTTCATGTATGCTGGCAGGCCTAGAAGGTGGAGAGACACAGACAGAATAGAATAGGCAAAAACAAGGAAAAAGCCAAATCGCTTGTGGGGAAAATGGGAACAGCCCAGCACCGGATCTGGGTTATCCCACATGGATTACAGAAGGGGCAGAGGTCCAGCGACCCATGGAGGAGTGGGGAGAAAGGAGAGGAATCAACTGAGAACTGTGTGAATTTAAAAAAATATCAATTTTGTGGTTGTTCAGTCCTTTCAGTCCTGACTCTTTGTGACCCCATTTGGGGTTTTCTTGGCAAAGATACTGGAGTGGTTTGCCACTTCCTACTCCAGCTCATTTGACAGATGAGGAAACTGAGGCAAACAGAGTTAAGCGATTTGATCTAGTAAATGTCTGAGGCCAGATTAGAACTCAGGAAGATGAGTCCTCATGATTCCAAGCCAGACATTCCATCCACTGCACCACAAAGCTGCCCCAAATTTAACTTACAATCTTTTTTTAAAGAAACAGAAAATGTACCACTTTTAAAATTAAGAATGGGGAATATAAAACTAGCTACTTGGGAAATATAATGAACAATCAACTTTTATTAGGTACCTACTGTGTACAGTGCCTATGGGGGATACTGGAAAGAACACACACACTCTCTCTCTCTCTCTCTCTGGGTAAGTCCCTTCCCCATCTAAGTCTTAGTTTAAAAACAGGAATTTGAACTAGGTGATCTCTACACACTTTTCCAGCTCAAATATCCTATCATCTGTTTCCTTTTAGGTTTGTGAGAAAAGGCTTTTAAAAAGTGCCTCCTATGTTTCAGGCGCTGTGCTAGGGATACAAAGAAAGGAAAAAAAAAAACCCAGCCTCTACCGTCCTGGAGCTCACGATATAATGGGGAAGGAGGAGAGGGAAGGGATACAAGACTCAAACAATTATGTACAAAATATAGATAAGATAAATCGGAAATGATCAATAAAGGGAGGGCATTAGCATTGAGAGGGATCAGAAAGGCTTGTGTAGAGGGTAGGATTGTTAGCTGGGACCTGAAGAAAGGCAGGAAAACCCAGGAAGCAGAGATGAGGAAGAGATGAAGAAAGAAAACATTCTAGGCATGGGCATTTACCAGTCAATAAAAATACAGAGCTGGGAGGTGAATGTCTTTTGTAAGGAAGAGCAAGGAAGCCAAAATATCACTGGACTGGAGAGGTAGGAAGTGGCCATATTATAAAGGGCTTTGAATGACAATCACATAGTTTTATATTTGACCCTGGAGACAATAGGGAGCGACTGGAGTTTACTGAATATAGTAGTTAGCTGCCAGATCTGAGCTTCATTGTTATTCAGTTGTGTCTGAATCTTTGTGACCCTGTTTGGGGTTTTCTTGGCAGAGATACTGGAGTGGTTTGCCATTTCCTTCTCCAGCTCATTTGACAGATGAGGAAACTAAGGCAAACAGGGTTAAGTGATTTGCCCGGGGTCATACAGTTAGTAAATACCTGAGGTGGGATTTGAACTCAGGTCTTCCTGACTCCAGCTCTATGCATGGTGCCACGAGCTGCTTCTGGTGGAGGCAGATGGTGAAGAACAGTGCAAATCTTAAAGGACCATATAAATTCCAGTTATTATAACTATTATTATTAGCCTGTAGACATCAGGCCTTCAGCCTGGTGATGATGACTTCATTCTCTGAGCCTTTCAACTGTACTCCTCTTCGCCTCAGGCAATATTTATAGAGGAATATGGGGGCGTGCTGGTAAATGTTTACCCACCAGGCTCTCTGGAAGAAAAAAATGTATGCACACACACTCTTACATTTAATCTGCCTCATTAACACTTTCTTAAATCTGGGTAATCAACAAAATAATAAATCTAGCCCAGATTTGTAGCATTTGTCAAATGCTGACCTACAAATGCTCCCACTGAAAAGTTAAGAATGGATTACAACAGGTTGGGTTGCAGTTGCTTCTGACCTCTACCAGCAAATGCAAATCACTAAACCCCTCGAGAAGATTCATCTTCATGAGTTTAATTACAGCCTCAGACACTTATTAGTTGGGTGACTCTGGGCAAGTCATTTTAGCCCTGTTTACCTCAGTTTCCTCATCTGTAAAATGAGCCAGAGAAGGAAACGGCAAACCACTCCAGTATCTTTGTAAAGAAAACCCCAGACGGGGTCACAAAGGGTCAGACATGACTGAAAATCACTGAACAACAACAGCGATCTCTAAATGTTCCAGGTAGCTGTCAATGCTATAACTTGGAAAGGACTGCTGATCTGTATCGGTGTAAAGTTTCCCCACAGAGTTCACTATACAGATGAAATCACAGAAGGAAGAGGAAAATGGAATTGTCCTGGAGATGAGGAGCCGGGAGGAGGAGGAGGGACTAAGATGGAGAAAGAACAGGCAGCAGGCAAAGCCATCCGGAGAGGAAGACTGGGGAGTTGGAGAGGAAAAGGAGAAGGGAGGGAGAGAGAACAGGGGAGGGGATAAAAGAAACCGGCAGCAGGATTAGAAAAATGGAGAAACACCTGAGAGGGATGGAGAGATGCACTGGGCTTTGTTGTGAGTGTGCTCCTGATGTCAATATTGAGTGGCTACAGTTGGGTAGCCACTTAGAGAATAATGGGAGGGGGGAGGGGAGAAGGAAGGAGGAGGGGAAGAGGAAGAGGGGAGGGGGGAAGTAGAGAATGAAGAGGGGAGGGGGGAGAAGAGAAGAGGAGAGGGGGGAGAAGAGAAGAGGGGAGTGGGGAGAGGGGATGGGCCTGCTCATATGGTATCATATAACAAAAAAAGGAACTCCAAAGAAAAGCCAGAATAAAGAATGCCATCAAAGAAAACAGGCTGGTCACATGCTAATAACAAGGAATAACTAACAGGAAGCCCAGGGACTCTAGATGTCAAGAGAAAATAAGGAAGGCCCCCAACATCGAGGTTCTGAGAAGCAGCTGCTTCTGTTTTGTATTTTGAGCTTCACTAATGTGTTTTCCTGTGGAATTCTGAAGGCTTTGTATGACTAGGAAGGAAGAGTTTAGCCTTAAAATTTTGCTTTTGAACCTTAGATATCAACTGATTGCCTAAGTCTGAAAGTCCTTTTGAGACACAAAACCATTCCTCATTCTTTAGAGATGCCTCCATGGCCTCATTCCAAGGTGCTGCACAATTAGAATTTGAACACAACATTTACAGCATTTTAAAAAAAATTGCTGGGCCTTCATTTTTCCTTTCAGTTGGAACAGGTTTTTTTTTTAATAAATTTATTTATTTTTAATTTTCAACATTCACTTCCATAAGTTTTAAATTTTCTCTCCCTCCCTTCCCTACCCCCTCCCCAAGATGGCGTGGAATCCAATATAGGCTCTACATTTACATTCTTATTAAAACTATTTTCACATCAGTCATGTTGTATAGAAGAATTAGAATGAATGGGAGGAACTCTGAGAAGGAAAAAACAAAACTAAACTAAAAAAAGAGAGCAAATAGTATAGTTCAATCCACATTCAGACCCCATATTTCTTTCTCTGGATTTGGATGGCGTTTCCATCATGAGTCTTTTGGAATTGTTTTAGGTTGGATCAGTGTTAGATAACACACAAGAGGCTGGACTCCAGCCTCTAATAGGTTCACTCTTGATCTAGTCAGACAGGAAAACAGCTTCAAAGGGGTTAATAATAAGTTTTATTCTAGAGGAGGCAGAGCCAAGATGGCAGCTGGAGGGCAGGGACTGGCGTGAGCTCCCTGCCAAGTCCCTCCAAAAACCTATAAAAAATGGCTCTGAACCAATTCTAGAGCTGCAGGACACACAAAATAGCAGAGGCAAGCAGGTCTCCAGCCCAGGACAGCCTGGATGATCTCTGGGTAAGGTCTTTCGCAAACGGAGCTGGGAGCGGAGCAGAGCAGAGCCCAGTGTGGGCAGCATAGACCAGCCAGAACAGGAGCCAGGCGGAGCATGCCCTAGCACCCTGAATCAGTGAGCTGCGGCAGTTACCAGACTTCTCAACCCACAGACACCAAAGACAACAGAGTGGGAAAAAGTGGGAAAAGCTGCTGGGGACAGAGTGTAAAAAGGAGTTTGGGGTTTGGCCACCGCCCCTGGGGCAGTGGAGGTGGGGCAGCTACAGAACTACAGCTGCAGTTGCTTCCGGCCCCAGGCCCACCTGGTGGGAGGAATTAAGTGGTGGATCAGAGCAGGAGTGAAGAGCCTGCTGAAGGTCTAAGTCCAGTCTGGGTTGGGGGTTCTTGGGGAAGGAGGAGTGCTGGTGTGGCAGAGCTGGTGCATCCCCCCAAGCTTGGAACATAGTTCTCTTCACTCTACAAGCAGTCATACCCCGCTGAAAAACTCAAGGGTCAAATTAGTTGGCTGGGAATATGGCCAGGCAGAGAAAACGCACCCCGATTCAGTCTCAGACTTTGGAATCTTTCTTTGGTGACAAAGAAGATGAAAACATACAGCCAGAAGAAGTCAACAAAATCAAAGAGCCAACAACAAAAGCCTCCAAGAAAAACATGAACTGGTCTCAGGCCATGGAAGAACTCAAAAAGCATTTGGAAAAGCAAGTTAGAGAAGTAGAGGAAAAATTGGGAAGAGAAATGAGAAGGATGAGAGAAAATCATGAAAAACAAGGCAATGACTTGCTAAAGGAAAGCCAAAAAAATACTGAAAAATATACTGAAGAAAACAACACCTTAAAAAATAGACTAACTCAAATGGCAAAAGAGCTCCAAAAAGCCAATGAGGAGAAGAATGACTTGAAAGGCAGAAT
>CM053623.1:84888383-84926361 GCA_028646595.1 Phalanger gymnotis | reverse complement strand
CTGAGGAGGGAATACCATACATACTCAATTGGGTATCTTACCCCACAGGAAAAAAGGAGGAAGAAGATAAAAAAGGGGGGATGATAGAAGGGAGGGCAGATGGGGTGGAGGTAATCAAAAACAAACACTTTCAAAAAGGGACAGGGTCAAGGGAGAAAATTCAGCAAAAGGAGATTGGTTAGGAAGAAGCAAAATATAATTAGTCTTTCACAACATGAGTACTGTGGAAGGGTTATACATAATGATACACATGTGGCCCATGTTGAATTGCTTGACTTCTTAGGGAGGGAGGGAGGGTGGGAAGGGAGAAGGGGAGAGAATTTGAAACTCAAAGTTTTAAAAACAGATGCTCAAAAACGAAAAAAAATTTTTTTTTGCATGCACCTAGAAAATAAGATACACAGGCAATGGGGTATAGAAATTTATCTTGCCCTACAAGAAAGGAAGGGAAAAGGGGATGGGAGGGGAGTGGGGTGACAGAAGGGAGGGCTGACTGGGGAACAGGGCAACCAGAATATATGCCATCTTGGAGTGGGGGGGGAGGGTAGAAATGGGGAGAAAATTTGTAATTCAAACTCTTGTGAAAATCAATGCTAAAAACTAAATATATTAAATAAAAAAAGAAAAAGAAAACAGAAATTTAAAAAAATAGGTTTTATTCTCGTCTAGTCTTCTCTAACAGTATTGCTGATAACAGAAGCACTACAAACTCCTACAGCATTCCCTAATCACCCTTCTCGAAGGGGCTGGTGAGAGAGGGTGGCAACTACTCCTGCATCTGGATGGGGTAATTTGAGACAGGCACAACTTGTGCATCCTACCCTAAAGGGTTCCCTTAAATCCCCTCAAGCCTCAATGGCTTGAGGCAAACACAGATTCCCCACTCCCAAGCCCTGATGGGGGCCGGTCAAGGCACACAGCATTCCAGCTTGTGCATTCAACCATAAAGGTTCCCCACCTCACTGACCACTGACCACCTGTTTTATAGGGCATATTGCCAGCAATAGCCTCATAAGCTTACATCGTCTCATCCCTATATCTCACTGTGCAGTCGCAGCGGATGTTTATCGTTTCAGCACATGTTTATATTATTTATCATTATACAATGCTGCACAAGCATGGTGATGTTTTGAAACATGAGCCTGGGAACTCATATCTAGTACCTGGGAAACTGAGATTGTTATGGCCACGGATCCTGGGAAACTGAATTCTAAGAAATAATAACAAAAACCCACTTTACACACACTAAAATCTACCTTACTGATACTAAAATTCACCTCCTTGACAATCAATTTTTAAAAATTTTGTTTTGCTTTCCTTGGGGCCTAGTTAGGAATCCCCATCCCATCTCCCCCAAACAATAGTGATGAATCCCCTTCAGGAATAAATAAATGGGTTAACTCTTCTACTGCTAAATTTTGCTCTTAAGTAGATTTTTTGTCCTTGTATATTATTTTCCTTACTAGGATACAGAAAAAAAAATAATTCAGTATATTGGAAAGAGAACATTGCATTTGGGGACGGCAGGTTTGGATTTGATGCCTCCCTCTATCTGCTTACCTGTGTGACCTTGGGCAAGTCATGGACTCTCAGAAATTGCAAAGTAGAAATAAATGAATGAATGAAAAAAGCATTTATTAATCATTTGTTATGTGCAAAGAAGGTAGGGCGTGCTAAGCACTGGGAATATAAATAGGAAAGCAAGATATTCTCAGCTCTTAATTAAGGAGCTCAGGTTTTAATAGGGGAGATAACATATAGGGAAGGTTTTCGTTCCAAGTCAGATGGAAAGGTCCTATGGTCCTTAGAGTGTAACAGCAAAGTGGGGGGAGGGGAGTGGGCAGAGAAAAGGGAATATAGTGCCTACTATGTGCCAGGCACTGTGCTAAGAGCTTAACAAATATTATCTCATGTGGTCTTCACAACAACCTTTCACAGTAAATGCTGTAATTATCCCCATTTTACAGATGAAGAAACTGAAGCAAACGGAGGCTAGGTGACTGGCCCAGGGTCACCCATCTGGTAAGTGTCTGAGATCACATTTGAACTGAGATCTTTTTGTGACTCTAGGCCCAGATCTCTATCCTCCGTACCACTGTCCACTGCTGATGATAATACATCTATTTTAATGTCATTTTTTGCTGATAAAACCACATCCATTACTGATAGCACAAAGGATGTTGATGGTTAGAATTTTCTTTTCCTGATTTTAAGCAACTATGCAGTGCCTTGATTTCCCTGGTTCCAGTGGTCCCACATCTCTTTGTTAAAGGGCCTTTGTGTCTTAACAAGGCAGGCTTATCTGCTCTTTGGGTAGTGGCAGCAGGTGGAGATCACTGGTCCTTTTTCCACAGGGATTGCCCCACCTGGCATGAACGCTGTGGGAACTGGGTTGGAAGCTAAGCCATCCATCTGTGCATGTGTGGGGGGCGGAGATAATGCCATTTCCTGGGACTGGGGCCCAGGGTCTTGGGCTGTCTACATCAAGGTCTGAGGGGAGGTGATTGACTTGCCTGGCACCTGCTTTCTCCCATCTCTCCCTTGGGTGCCTTGCTGTTTCAAAAGGGACCTCAGCAGGCATTGGGTCTGCCCATACCTGAAAAATCGCTTCTACAACATACCAACAAGAAATTTATCAAGCAGCCTTTGCTTGAAGCCCTCCCTCTTGAGGCAACTATTCCACTTTTATATTGTTTGTAAATTTACTTTTCAACTTTGACCTGCTGCTTCTAATGTACCTTCTGAGGCTCATCAAAACAAATCTAATTTCTTTTCCACATAGTGAACTTTCAAATACTCCAAGATAACTACTATGTTCCTCCCAAGTCTGTTTCTCTAGGCCAAACATCACCAGACCCTTCCAAGGGAGATACTCCTGTGGCATGAATCTGATTCTTCAAAATCCTGGTTACTCTCCTCTGGACACTCCACAGCTTATCAGTCCTCCCTAAAATGTAACACCTACAACTGAACATAAAGGCCATAGGGACTACCATGGCCCACAATCACACTAGCTTTCATTCCTGCCAGACAATACTACCAACTCATGTCCAACATCTCACTGAAGCCCCCAGACCTTTTTCATTTGAACTGTGGTCCAGCCAGGTCCCTCCCCATTTTGTACTTAGGAGGCTGATTTTTCTGAATCCAAGGATAAGGCTTGACATTTACCACTAATGAATTTCATCCTGTTCATTTTGGTTCAACCGATCAAGATCTTTTTGGATTCCGGTTCTGTCATTCAGTCTTCGTTGTGGTTCCCGGCTTAGTGTCATCTGCCTATTTATTAAGAACGCCAACCTTTTTCTAAGTCACTGATAAAAGTGCTAAACTCTATGGGACCAACCAGGTCCCTGAGACCCTCACCAAAGATCTCCATCTCTTTCAAACTTATGTCTAACCATTCATGACTATTCTTTGAGTTGCCTCATTCAACACCTTCTGAATCCAGTCAATGTCCTTTTTTTTTTATTTTCCCAGTTATTTATTATTTCCCTCTCCCTCTGCCTACCTGGTTGAATAATAAAAAATGAAAAATTATACTGTCATAGAAAATAAGCATAGTCCAGCAAGACTGATTCCCACCTTGTCCATATCTAAAAACGTGCCATTTTTCTAGCCTTTATTTCTACGTTTTCTCCAAAAGAATAGCACTAGGAATTTTATCAAATGCTTTGCCAAAATCTAGGTAAAGTCTATAGGATTCTCTGTCAGCCTTCCATGACTTGCTCTTGATGGATCCATACTTCATGGTCATGGCTTCCTTTTATAGATGCTCATTAATTATCCCTTTAGTAGTGGGTTTTTTTTTTGTTTATTTAGACCTAGGATTTCATCCCTCTGCCAGTGCAGATCAACAACTCATCTCTAATTTGCATTCTTAGAGTTGCTAGGCCACTAAGACAGTAAAGGACATACTCAGGATCACACAGCTAGGATATGTCCAAGGCAGGGTTTGACTATAGGGCTTCTCCCTGAATCCAAGGCTGGCTGGCCCTCTACTTCCTAGCACAGGCTGCTTAAGTCTAATGCTAAGGGCTAGAATTTCACTAGGAATCAAAGTCGAGCTCATTGGCTTCGGTTTTTCAAATTTCTCTTCCCTTTTTTAATTAAAATTTTTTTAATATGTCCATTTGTACACATCTTTTAAGCAAATTTAAGTTAGTTGGTGAGTTCCCTTTCCATCCTCGAGAGTTTATTTAGAAAGCTTCCCTTTAGGAGAATAATCTACAAAGTAACAGCAATATTGTAGGATGATCACACGTGAAAGACTTAGCTATAATGATCAACATAATGATACAAGCTTATTCCAGAGAGCTTATGATCAAAAATGTTATCCATCTCCGGAGAAAAAATTGATGGAGTCTGAATGCAGATTGAAGCATAATTTTTTCACTTTATTTTTCTTGTTTTCTCTTTTGCAACATGACTAATATAGACATCTGTTTTTGCATAATTTCACACGTATAATTGATATCATATTTCTTGTCTTCTTAATGGGTAGGGGAGGAGTGGAAGGGAAGAAGAAGCTTTGGAACTCAAAATTTTTTAAAAATGAATGTTAAAAATTAATAAACAATAATTTGAAAATAAATTTTCCCTTTTCCTCTTCACTGGAGTTATTTCTTTGTGTCTTCAGAGTTTTACTCTTGAGAATTTACCATCCCTCTTCCACCAGTCAAATTTTAGTGCATGGATTGGTTCCTCCCTATCCTTTGAACACTTTGAAAACTGTTCTCCTGAAATCATTTCCCCTCTCTCTGCTTCAGTTTTCCTCTATAAAACAGGGGAGTTGAGCTAGATTGTTTCTAAAGTCTCTTCTAGATCAAAGGCTAAAATTAATAAACAAATCTCTTGGCTCCTGGTATTTTCTCCGGCTTTTTTCCATGCCTGGAAGGCTATCCCTCCTCGGCTATGCCTACTGATTTCCCTGGCTTCCTTTAAATCCCAACTATAACCCCATCTTTTACAGGAAACCTTTCTCAACCCCTCTCAATTCTTGTGCCTTCTCTCGGTTAATTATTCCCTACTTATCCTATGTGTATATAGTTTGCATACATTTATTTGCTTCTTGTCTCCAGTATTTGATTGTGAGCTCCTCAAGACAGGGACTGTTTTTTGCCTCTTTTTGTATGCCTAGAACTTAGCACAATGCCTGGCATATAGTAGGGGATTAAAATATGCATATTTACTGATTGGAGAAATGTTTCTGCAATTCCAGGCCTATCAAGCTAAAATTACCCTCTAGCCATATGACAACTTCCTGTAGGATTATTTTCAAGCCATTACCATAGCTCTCCCTTTTCTGCACCCCAAATAAACTATACAGTTTGTAGGATCCTTAGGCAAGAGAAATAATAATAATAATAAGCAGCTCTTAAAGTCACCTTGGAAGGTCTCTGAAATGCTAATTCACATCTATTTTTAGTTTTACATAACTATTAGCCTGGAATGCATCATCTATTCAAGGTAACTGAATATTTTTGAATGTAATTGCCTTTCTAACACCAAAGTATGAAATCAAAGAATGAACATCTCTTCTAGACCTCTGTAACTTCATTTCAAGGTACACTAGAAGTACACAATACCAACTTCCTTATTCACCAAAGCACCTTCTGGTCAGTGTGATGGTTGTGGAAATAAAATGGAATATTTGCCTGACTCCGGGGTAGCAAAGGTCTAACTTGCTCACTAATATGCCCTCATGGTAGAGAAAATTCCCAATAACAAAATTCATCTGGAAGAACAAAAGGTCAAGAATATCAAGGAAATCAATGAAAAAAAAATGTTAGGGAAGTTGGGCCTAGCAGTACCAGATCTCAGCAGTGGTAGCAATCATGATCTCATACAAAGCAAAAAAGGTACCATGTATAATGAAGTTATATCAATATTAAACATTTATGCACCAATGGTATAGCATCCAAATTCTTCAAGGAAAAGTTAAATGAGTTACAGGAGAAAATAGACAGTAAAGCTATGCTTAGTGGGGGACCTCAACTTTCCCTTCTCAGAGCTAGATAAATCTAACCAAAAATTAGCAAGAAATTAAGGAGATGAATAGAATCTTAGAAAAGTTAGATGTGATAGACCTCAGGAGAAAACTGAATGGGAATACACCTTTTTCTCCATGGTACATGGCACCTACACAAAAATTGACCATGTATTAGGACATAAAAACCTTACAACCAAATGCAGAAAAGTAGAAATATTAAATGCATCTTTTTTTCCAGATCATAATGCAATAAAATTACAATAGGAAGTGTGGAAATGGATTAAAAATTAATTGGAAACTAAATAAATAATCCAGTCCTCAAGAATGAGTGGATAAAAGAACAAATCACAAAAACAATCAATAATTTCATTAAAGAGAACAATAACATATCAAAATTTATGGGATGCAGCCAAAGCAGTATTTAGGGGAAAATTTATATATCTAAAATGCTTATATCAATAAAATAGAAAAAAAGCAGATCAATAAATTAGGCATATGACTTTAAAAATCCTCTATTAAAACCAAATTGGAAATCCTAAAAATTAAAAGAAATTAATAAAATCGAAAGCAAGAAAACCATTGAACTAATAAATAAAGCTAGGGTGCTGGTTTTGTGGGGAAAACCCCACAATAAAATGGATAAACCATTGGTTAATTTCATAAAAAAAAAGAAGAAAAATTATCGGTATCAAAAAATGAAAGGGGAGAATTCACCACCCATGAAGAGGAAATGGAAGCAATTATTAGGAGCTATTTTGTCCAATTAAATGCCAATAAATCTTACAATCTATGTGAAATGGATGAATATTCATGAAAACATAAAGTGCCCAATAACAGAAGAGGAAATAGAATACTTAAATAACCCTATCTCAGAAAAAGAAATTGAACAAGTTGTAAATGAGCTCCCTAAGAAAAAATCCCCAGGACCAGATGGATTCACAAGTGAATTCTACCAAACATTTAAAGAACAATTAATTCCAATACTGTATAAACTATTTAGAAAAATAGGCAAAGAAGGAGTCCTACCAAATTCCTTTTAGGACACAAATATGGTGTTGATACCTAAACCAGGAAGAGCCAAAACAGAGAAAGTAAACTATAGGCCAAGTTCCCTAATGAATATTCATGCAAAAATTTTTAACAAAGTACTAGCAAGGGGATTACAGCAATATATCACAAAAACTATGAACTATGACCAGGTGGAATTTATACCAGGAATTCAGGACTGGTTCAACATTAGAAAAACTATCAGCATAATTGAGGACATCAACAACAAAAACAACAAAAATTATGATTATCTCAAAAGATGCAGAAAAAGTTTTTGATGAAATACAACACTCATTTCTATTAAAAACACTGGAAAGAATAGGACTAAATGGAGCTTTCCTTAAAATAATAAGTAGTCTCTATATAAAACCATCAGCAAGCACCATCTGTAATGGGGATGAGCTAGAAGACTTCCCAATAACAGAATTCATCTGGAAGAACAAAAGGTTAAGAATATCAAGGGAATCAATGGAAAAAAAAATGTGAAGGAAAGTGGCCCAGCGGTACCAGATCTCAAACTATATTACAAAGTAGCAATCCTCAAAACAATTTGGTACTGGCTAAGAGATAAAGTGGTGGATCAGTGGAATAGATGAGGCACACAATGTACAGTAGTAAATGACCGTAGTAATTACTATTTGACAAAAATTGCTGGGAAAACTGGAAAGCAATTTGGCAGAAAGCAGGTATTGCCCACTATCTCACACCATATATCAAGATAAAGTCAAAATGGGTACATGATTTAGTCATAAAGGGTGATATCAGAAGCAAATTCAGGGATTGTGGAAAATTTTACCTGTCATATCTATGGATAAGGGAAGAATTCATAATAAAACATGAGATAGAGAATGTTACAGGAAGTAAAGTGGAAAATTTTGATTACATCAATCAAAAAGGTTTTGCACCAACAAATCAAATGTAGCCAAGGGGAATCAGAAGACTGGGGAAAAATTTTTTATAAGTGTCTCTGATATTATTTATTTCTTATTTCTCAAATTTAGAGAGAATTGAGTCAAATCTATAAGAGTATGAGTCATTCCCCAATTGACAAATGGTCAAAGGATATGAACAGGCAGTTCTCAGATGAAGAAATCAAAACTATCTACAGCCACGTGAAAAAATGTTCTAAATCACTATTGTTGAGAGAAATGCAAATTAAAACAACTCTGAGGTGCCACTTCTGTGTTGGCAATCAAAATGGGCTCTTAGCACTTAGTTCAACCAAGTAGCCTTGAAGAGTTTGGCCTTTATTTCCTTGATTAAATTAGGAGTCCTTGATGACCTCCTTGCCTCAAGGGAAAACCTAGTTTACGTGGCTTTGAGTGACATGTTTGTGACATCAGAGGCTTTTAGACCATCTGGGTTTAAGTCGCCTCTTTGTGACAATTTTAGGTCAAGTGACTCACCCTTGACCCTGAAAAAGATATAAAACCAGGGGTTGGCTTTCTCTTTTTCAGAGCTCTGACTCACAGCAGCGGTGGCATGCATGACTCTGGGCCAGCCCTTGTTATGAGCTCCTGAGCTGAACTCAGATGTTGTTAACTATGAATTGTATTTGGCCTGTCTGTCGATGTTTGTAATTTGTTTGTATTTGCTCTGAAGTTCAGGGTGCTGGCTTTTTCCCCTGAACTAAGTGAATGGTATTTGTATGCTGAATTAAAGCAAGCTTGTTAACCCCTCAACGTTGCTTTCTTTAGTAAAGCAGATCAAAAGAACCTGAGCTTGCAGCTCTGTGAGCTGGTTGTTGTTGATTTTACACCCCCCACAGCAGGTGCTAGCTGAATTGTTGAAACAACTTCATACCTATCAGATTGGCTAATATGACAGAAAAGGAAAATGACAAATATTGGAGGGGGTGTGGAAAAATTGGAACACTAATGCCCTGTTGGTAGAGTTGTGAACTGATCCAACCATTCAGGAGAACAATTTGGAACTAGGCTCAAAGGGCTATAAAACTGTGCATACCTTTTGACCTATCAATACCATTACTAGGTCTGTATCCCAAAGAGATCAAAGAAAAAGGATAAAGAACCTACACATACAAAAATATTTATAGCAACTCTTTTTGTGGTGGCAAAGAATTTGAAATTGAGGGGATGCCCATTAATTGGGAATGACTGAACAAGTTGTGGTGTATGATTGTTATGAAATACAGTGCTATAAAAAATGGTGAGCAAGAGGATTTCAGAAAAATCTGGAAAGACTTACATAAATTGATGCAAAGTGAAGTAAGCAGAACCAGGACAACATGGTACACTGTAAAAGCAATATTGTATGATCAACTATAAATGACTTAGCTGTTCTCGGCAATACAATAATCCAAGATAGTTCTGAAGGGCTTATGAAGAAAAATTCTATCCACACTCAGAGAAAGAACCAATGGAGTCTAAATGCAGGCTGAAGCATACATTTTAAAATTTATTGGGGGGGGGCAATCTGTTTTCTTTTGCAACATGGCTAATATGGAAATATGGTTTACATGATTGCACTTATATAATCTATATCAAATTTCTTGCCTTCTCAGGGAAGAAGAGAGAATTAAGAATTCAACACTTTTAAAAAATGAAAGCTAAAATTGTTTTTAAATGTAATTGGGAATACTAAAATATAATTTTTTAAATTTAAAAGTTAATTTAATTCAACAAAGACTAATCATGATTTATGGTCTTTGGAAGCCTTTATTATATAATGTACACTAGTAATCTAAGAACTGGACAGTGAGCCTAGAAGAACTCAGGTAGTAGCACATTCTTGATACTATTAGCTAATTTTCAGGGCAGTGGGGAGGCTGAGGAGAAAAGCCTGACAACTAACCAGCCCTTGGTGGGTAGGTGGGTGGGTGAGGGACTGGTTTTGTTGCTGAATGGGGACAACAGCCACAAATGGAGGAGATCAAAGATGAAATCCCAATGGGGCCTCAATGTTTTAGTTAGGCATGAGCTCCAGTGAGCCTTTAAGGCTAGATTGTCATTCATTGTTCAAAGCGCAGCAGGTTAATGAGATGAGACAACATCAGATGCTGACTCATTCATTCATTTTCCGCTGAGTTCCCTATGAGAGGTAGCATGACATAGTAGAAAGTGCTGGCCTTGGAGTCTGAGGACTGAGTATGACTCCTCCATGGGTCATTGGATTGTCTATGCAATGGTGCCAGTATATGAAACTCTATGGGCTTTGTTTTCTTCATCTGTAAAACAAGGAGGCCGAACTAGACTCTTGGGGACTCTTAATGTGGGGTCCTTGACCTGATTTTTAAGGATATTTTAAAGATAACTGTATTTCAGTATAATTGGTTTCTATTGTAATCCTTTGTTTTATTTTATACATTTAAAAATATTGTTCTAACTTAGCTATTCTCAGCAACACAATGATCCAAGACAATTCTCTAGGACTTATGATGAAAGGGGCTATCCATCTCCAGAGAAAGAACTGGTTAGAACCTGAATGCAGATCAAAGATACTTTTTCTTTACTTTCTTTATTTTTCTTGTTTTTATTTCTGTTTCCTTTCACAGAGTGACTTACATGGAAATGCGTTTTTCACAACTACACATGTATAACCTATGTCAAATTGCTTGCCTTCTCAACGAAGGGGAGATGGGAAGAAGGGAGAGAATTTGGAACTCAAAATTTGAAAAAAAAAGAATGTTCAAATTGTTTTTACATGTAATTGGGAAAGAATAAAATATTAAATAAGATTTTAAAAATATTATTTAGAGAAGGGGGCTATAGGCTTTACTAGACTGCTAAAGGGGTCCATGACACAGAAAAGGTTATGAACCCTTGAACTAGAGAGCTTTGAAGGTCACTTCTGGGTCTAAAAGTCTGTGATTCTCTCATCCTTAACGAGCCACATGTAGGGAGTTCTTGCCTCTCTACTGTCTCAGGTTCTAGCCTCTTTTTTTTTTTCTGTCACTGTTAAGTTTCTCAAAGTATGAGCTACACTCTCTACTTGCTTCCTCATTACTCATTCCCCCTTTAAACTCCTATAATCTCCTGTTCTATGAATCTACTGAAACTATTTTCTTGATGATAGAGAAACTCTTCTGGCCAAATCCAGTTAATTGCCTTTTTCTCCTTCCAGCTGTACTTGACCCTACTGACTACTCTTCGTTAACCTCACTGCCATCTTGTAACTTTTTGGTTGCTCAGCTTTCACTGGTTTACCTTCCTCTGCAAAGCTTTTCTTCCTTGTGCCACTCCCTAAATATGGGACCCCTGCTGTCTACTTTGAAATTGAGCCAGACCTTGAAAAGTGGATAGAATTGTCAGGAAGGGACAAAATTAGAAGGTTGGAGATAGAAATGTGGGAGTCATTAGCTTAGATGTTGTGACAAGAGCTATGAGAATGTATGAACTTCTTCGCATGGCCTTCCTTGACTACTTCAGAATATTGTTCTTCTCTGCCTCTGAATTCCTATAGCACTTACCCTCTCTGTTCATATGGTATTGATTCATATTTATTCTCTCTCTCTCTCTCTCTGTCTCTGTCTCTCTTTTTCTCCCCCCCCATCTCTGTCTGTCTCTCCCTCCTTCCCTTTCTCTGTCTCTGTCTGTCTTTCTGTTTCTGTGTCCTTGTGTGTCTGTCTGTCTGTCTCTTATTTTGGCACTCGGTACCCTTAGCACTAATATTTAATGGCTCCCTTGTACATTTCTTCCCCACTCCCTCAATTAGATTGAAAGTTTCTGAAGGGCAGGGATCAACTTTCTTTTGGCTCCTTATCCGAACCTCGCAAATTGCTGTGTATATAATAAATGATTAGTCAATAAAACAGGAATTTCCCTTCCAGGTGATATCCTCGGACTAAGGATCTTATAGATTCAATTTTACCATGTCTAAATACATTAGACTGTGGTCCTGCTGAAAACCACCCGCTCTTCATCCCTTGTATGCCTCAGTTTAGGTCTTTGTCTGCATATCCTTATTTCGGAAACTCCTATTAATTTTCTGCTCACTCTACCACATTCTAGTTCAATCAATAAACCAAAAGCGTTTATTAAATACCTATTATGTGCTAGGCACTATGTTAAGTAGTGGGGATATGAAGACAAAAGTTGAACAATACCTGCCCTAAAGCTAAAAGAGCTTGCATTTGACTGGGGAGGGAAAATATAGGTATACATATACAGGTATTTACAAAATATATGCAAGGTAATTTGTTGTGGAACCGCTAGGTGGCGCAGTGGAGAGTGCTGGGTCTAGAGTCAGAAAGACTCCTCTTCCTTGAATTCAAATGCGACCTTAGACATTAGCTGAGTGTGTAACCCTGGGCAAGTCGCTTAACTTTGCCTCAGTTTCTTCATCTGTAAAATGAACTGGAGAAAAATAGAAAACCACTCCAGTAACTCTGCCAAGAAAGCCCCGAATAGGGTCATGAAGAATCAAACACGACTGAAAAAAAACTTAACGGTTTGGTGTGAGGAAGCACAAATAGCCCAGGGGAATCAAGAAAGGCCTCCTGTACTAGACTAAAGGGGGGTTTTGATGAAAAGTAGGGATTCTAAGAATGAGAGGTGGGGAGGCAGCACATTCCAGACTTGGGGGCTAGCCAGGGCAAAGTCACTAGAAGGGGAGAGATGGCAGTGCTGCTGTGCATGAGGAACAGCAAGAGGGCCAACTTGGTTGAACTGTAGACTATGAGAAGACGACTAATCAAAGTAGGAAAGGTAGATTGCAGCCATGTGGTAAAGGGCTTTAAAAGCCAAGTAGAGGAGCTTATACTTGGTCTTAGAGGCAATAGGGAACCATCAGAATTTATTGAGTAGGGAATTGATATGGTGAAACCTGTACTTTAGGAAAATCTCTTCATCAGCTGTATGAAAGATGGATTGATTGATGGGGAGAGAGAAGTCCCAGAGAACAATTAGGAGGCTATTGCAAAAAGTCCAAGCAAGATGTGAGTTCAAGAATCTCCCCCAGTGGTCTCTTTCCTTTCAGGAACTTTCTCTTAGAAGAGGAGGAGGGAGAAAAGAAGGCTCATCTTAATTTCATCCTATTCTAATATACAGCTATGAGGGCAGCTAGGCGGTGCAGTGAGTAAAGCATCAGCCCTGGATTCAGGAGGACCTGAGTTCAAATGCAGCCTCAGACATTTGACACACTTACTGGCTGTGTGACCTTGGGCAAGTCACTTAACCCCAATTACCCTGCCTTCCCCCTTCCAAAAAAAAAAAGATTAAAAATATGTACAGCAATCTCTAAAGAAAAGCTCAAGCAGTAAACTGAGAGACAAGAGCATGGGGATTGGGACACAATGGGGTTTTGTCATGGAATTGTGTGATCTTGGATGTAACTGAGCTGTTCTATACGTCAGTACATCTCATGGGGAAAAAAAAAATATCTAGACCTACTGTTTCATCGGGGGAGAGAAGTCTTGTTGGAAACTTTCACCTACGCAAATGAAGAACACAACTTACCCTTCTTGTGTTGGCATGGCACACATTTTACCTTCACAGCTAGTGTGAGTTTGAGGCAAGGCTTGGACTTAGGTCTTTCCTTCTTTAAAGCCACTGATCCAGTGTACAGGGTACCTGTTCTCTCTTGTTATGACAAAAATATACATATTCTTAGAGAGACCAAGAGAGAGCTTTAGCCCAGATGGATGCTCAGCAATACCACTGCCCAGCAAAGTTGGATCAAAAATCCTACATTCCTTCATTCAATAAAAGTTATTAAATGACTGCTATGTACAAATACTGTGCCAAGGAGGGCTGGAGAGATAACAAAGACAATGCAGGGTCAGATTCAGCCCTATCTCTCCTTTCAGAATCGGTTACTCCAATTACTGAGACCTCAAGGGCTGAGCATCTCCCTCCAATCTCCCCAATCCTGGGTCTAGTCTGATTTCAAGCATTTCCCATTTACTACTCACTTCCCTTTTCCTCCCCAAGTCTCCCATAAATTATTCGAAAAGGAACATTCCATGTGGGGTAGAGAGTTCATTTAGCAAAAAGTACGCGAAAGAAATGAGTCCAAAGAGAAATCAGACTTTGAACAGGGTAGCATGGGTCAATAAATTCAGCCCTGGACCAGCAGCCCAGGGTCCAGGTACCGGTTAGGACCCTATCTTGGTGCAAGTAAAGCAGAGAGGTGAGAGTTCCCTCCCTACCCCTCAGCAGCTGTATAGGGAATGAGTGCGTTAGGAAAAATGCCTTGAAAAATTCTAATTGAAATCCACGATTGTAGGTTTATTTTTATTTGTATTTTCGAAGAGTCAGGCATATAATAAGATGTACTGATGGAATTAATTTGTAAGAAAATATCAATGTTCATAATAACAGAAAACGTCACATGGCTGAGGTAGGGAGCTGAAAGGAGAAGATGCAGGGACTGGCATTGAGGGAGGAAGTATTCTCCAGCATTTCCAGAGTTAATTCCCCTGCATAACAGGCCAGCTAGGTCCAGTGGCGGGCACAGGCTGGATTTCCCTCTCTCCGGATTCCTCCCTCGTACCCCTTCTCCCACACTGGGAAAGGCAGGCGTGTCCTGATGGGACATTGGGCTTTCCCTCCCCATCCCAGCCAGGAAGGGCGGGCTAACTGGGGCTCCCGGTTGGGGGGACCTCAGCAGAATGCAGTCTCTCACCTATGCGTGTGATCGCTTGGTGCAGCTTGTCTCCGTCAGCCCCGCACCCGGGCAGCAGCTTCTCCCATTCCTTGTCCTCCAGTCCCAGCTCCCGGCACCTACACCGGGGAAGCCCCGACGGAGATTCCCCGAGCCGCATGGGTCCCGGGCTGGCCCGTCCCTCCTGCTCCCGGTACCGATCGGCCCAGCCGGCAAGGGGGTGCGGGCTTCCCCCCCATGTGCTCCCAGGGGAAGGAGTCCGGGGCACTCCAGAGCGGGAGAAGGAGGAGTGGCGCGAGAAGGCGGGGGAGTCCGGCACCGACACAGAGAAAAAGCGGGTGGTGGGCACGGGAGAGGGAGAGAGCCCCGAAACCGCCGCGCCCACGGGCTTCACTCGCACATCCACCTGCAGCTCCACGGGCGCCCAGGCCCCCGACCCCGCCTCGCCCGGCTCCCGCACTGCGCCCGGGGTGGAGGTCTCGCCCTCCCGAGACAGCGCTTCTGCCGGGACCGGGACGGGGACCAGAGCCAGGGTGCCCTCCCGGTCCCCGCGGCCCTGGAGCTGCTCGGAGCTCGCGGATCCCCGACAGCGGAAAGAGCCGTAGCCCAAGCTCGGCTGTGGCACCCGGAGGAAGGCGGGGCGCAGGGAGACAGTCTTCTCGCCCGGGGGATCCCGGGTCCGAGTCGGGTTTGCCGCAGCCGCCTGCTCCTTGGGCCCCTGGGGATTCCCAACAGGCTTCTCCGGGGATTCCGGCTGCTCCGGAGGCAACTGCTGTTCCCCAGCGACCTGCTGCTCCGGGGAGCCCAACTTCTCCGGCTCCTGGGCCTGGTTCTGGATCGGTTCCATTGGGAACTGGGACCCAGCCATTTCCTCCCCTAGGGCCGTCTGGTTCCGAACCATATCTCGAACTACCGGCTTTCGGCAGGCAGAGAGGAGGGAGACCTCCTCACCTGCACGCAGGTAGAACTCAGCTCCTCCCTGCGGGCAGTTCTGATTGGATGAATGAAGAAGAGCGTTTGCTCACGTCGTTGGCTCGCACACCGCCGCCCCCGATGTCGTGCTGCGATTTGCTGTGGCTATGTTCCAGTGGTTACACCCCCTGTCACAACCTCCCAGTCCCCTCAACACCCAGACCTCAGGGCTGGAATGAGGTGGGGCAGATAGTTGGCTGCAGCTGACAAGTGTGGGCTAGCAGCTTTGGGAGACTCTGGCCATAAAGGTGGTGTGTGGGCAAGAAAACCATGAACTTGGAGCCCTGAAGAGACTGCCCTCCTGTCCTCTCTTTTCCTTTTGTGTTAGAGCTGGGAAACCCCAAGTTACAGTTTAGCCCGTTGGCCATCTCAAATGTTTCCCTAAGAGACTAGGTATTTAAAAGTTAATGAACATTTGGAGGGAACTTTAAAGAGATAGACCTCCTCATTAGATTAGAGGTGAGGGCCTAGGGAAATCAGGTAATAGAACCAAAGGAAATAAGGGAACAGGCTTAATACAACAAAGAGCTAAAGTGTGTTATAACGTCTGTGCAACAGCCACTTTTCATCCCTTTGGTTTTTCCTGTGTAGATTACCAGCACGTTAGTTTTTTTAGAATGCCTTGTAGTATCCTGGGATTTGAAGAAATCCTCCCAATGTCACCCCATATGTCACCACCCATAAACAGAAACATCCAGAGGAACTGTTTTTCTACAGAAAATCCCTCTTCTATTTGAAGTTTGAACATCCTTCAAGACATTGGTGAATATCTTTGGTGAATATTTTCTACTTGCTTTATGGCTGACTTGTTGTTGACAATCAAAGAAGATTGTTGAACAAATTATCATTGTGGTTGTAGCCCAAGGGATAGTTATATCTTGCATGAGTATGCAATGAGTATGTTTGTGAGATCTTATTTTTTATGCTTAGATGTAGCCTCAGCTCCCTGGGAAACTGCTTCCACCTCTGGAAAAGCCAAAGACATGAGAGCTATCGATGATCTGGGATAAAAATCACCTAAGGAATTTCTTTGGAGAGTTCCTAGAGAGAGAGAGAGCTCTGGAGAAAGACCCTTGAGTCTGTTTTACTCTAGATAAAATGCTTAAAACAACAATTTTCAGTACAGACTGGGACCTAGGTTCTAAGATGGTAGTTAGATGGTCAGTCCCTCCATTACTTATATCTTGTACAGATGCTGCAGGTACACCATGACCTAGTGGAGACAGAACTTAATAGAAAGAAGAGAGCAGACCAGCTTGTATTTGAGGAATTGTAGCGTCTTTTTGAAGATGCTACACTGCTCAGACACAAAGATCCGACTTGTAATTGCAGGCTGGAGGGTCTAGAAGAGATGACTTGTAGAATCACTCCCCTAGGATCACTTGCTCTTGGGGATGGTGCAGGTATCAAGTCACAGATTGTTGGAGGTAGTTTGACCCTGTTCCATGTAATTGCTGCAGATGGGGTTGCTTCTCAGTCATGATAGGTTGAGGTTGGTGCAGCTCCTGAATCACAAATTGCTGGGGAATGATACTGTTTCAACTAATCTGCATACACATTCTTCTCTCACCCAGATGTTTTTAAACTTTCTCATTATTTTCCAGTCAACAGTTAAAGGATCTGTAAATAGTTATCAATCAACTTTGGGGATAATGGAAGGTACTAATATTTCAGAAAGTTAATAGTTAAAGTAGCAGCTGCTACATTTTTTCCCCCCGTTCTGGTCTACCTTAGCCTGTACTTTATATTCCCCTAAATTCAGAGGATGCACAAAACCATCATTATCATAGTCATTTCCCCCTAAAACCAATAATCGTAGAGTTCCTCTTCTCTAACAACTAAGCATCCACAGTTTCTCAAAACAATGCCATATCAACAACAGTTTCACAATAGCAATTTAACAATAAACAACAAAGTTATAATGACACTTTGGCATGCAATAGTGGAATATTTTTAAATTAACCTCATCTGGCCTGCAAAAATCACATCACAAAACCCTGCTGTCCAAAAATAGCCTAGAAAATAATACAAAAGGAAAAAAATCAAAAAATTTCTTCAATTGTAGAGCATTCTTGCCCCAAAAGAGAGATCCCAGACAAGCCCTTACATATAGCTCACATATTGGTTCCTAAAAATTAAACCCGGGTTCATGTTATCCTTAATATCGATTAAAAACCATATAAGGCCATCTCCAGTGGTCTTGATTTATATCTGTCACTGGACACAGAAGGCTCTGGAGGAGAGAGTGAGGCTGGTAACTTTGCACAGCCCTCCCTCACTTAAATCCAATTCGCTTGCAAGTTGTAACATCACCTTCCTGATGTCATGGTCCTCTTCAAGAAAGAAGGACAAACAACGAACAAATATCAACAATTAAAAACCATACTTTCCACCAATGTTTCTCTTTTACTAGATGAGAGGACACATTAATTCAGTTATTCAATTAAAGAAATATTTGATTGGAACAGAATAGCATGACAAACAACAAGGAAAATTTCTTCATACACATGCAGACATTCCACCCACAGATTCCCAGGCCAATAGTGGGTTACCCTCACGGCCAAAGGACGAGGGAACTATTGTAGTAAAGGCAATTTATGTTCCTAAAGTTCTATCACAGACGAAGACTTCTCTTCCTCTAAAGCTGTCACTTGTTGCTTCTATTTTGTCTGTTGAGTTATAGGCTGCTGCTATCATCTTCTGGGCTGTCTTTTCCTCTTTTCTGCCATCTTCTGCTGAACTTTAGCTGCTACATTCCCCCTTTCCTAAAAGGGAATTGGTTAGAGCTCTTTTGTGAGACAGCTCATACATAGCCCAGGGCTATTTCAGCACTTTTGTGAGTCAGATCTAAATCCGTAGCCAGCTAGCCAGGCAGCACACAAAAGCATGTAAATCAAATTTGTGTTTTAAAATTCTTTGCTTTCTGTTCAGTAACTATTGCTACAGGCTTGCCTCCTATTTGGGTTGGGTTGGAAAAGTATCTCTCAATTCTCATCTTATTTCTGGCAGCTAGCACCATTTTGGAGCTTCTTCTATGCCCACACCAGAACTCAGATTACTGAATCAGTAAAGCCCTAATTTAAAGCAAAAGGAACAACATGTTCTTAAGTTCAACAAAGTAAGCAAAGTTTTGAGTACCACAATCTCCTAACTAGGTACATTTATTCTGCATGTACCTAGTTATTTACATGTTATCTTTCCTATTAGACTGTGAACTCCTGGAAGGCAGAAACTGCTTTTTACTTTTCTTTGTATCCTCATGGTAAGTGCTTAATAATCAATTCTTCTGAAAGTGAGGAGCCAGTCCCCTCCATTCTACTTAGTCACAAGTATCTAGAAGCAAATTTACCAAATAGCTGAATGGGTCCTCTGCACATGTTTCTAAGATGTGCCTTCATTGGCCAGCCCCGTTTTGATAGCTAATCCCCCAGTCAGGGAAAGTGCTCAAACAGAGACTGGATAACCACTTGTCAAGGATATTTCAGAGGACCTTTATCTCACAGTCAGGAAAATGGATCTTAATCTCTTACAAGTTTATAATTCTCTGACAGAGAAACAAAGGATACAGAGACTGCATACAAAACATACAGAGACAACAGAGACTCATGGACATAACATACAAACACAGGGCACAAAAACAATGACCAGAGGCTAAGACTAACATCATAGATGATAGCCAACCATAATTTCTAGTGCTTGAGGTTCTGGTTAGGTTCTTCCTCCCTAGAATGTAAGCTCTTTGAGGGCAAATTGTTTCACTTTTGTCTTTGTTATTCCCATCAACTAATACAATGACTGAGACTTAGTAGGTCCTTAAATGTTTGTTGATTTAAGTTTTAATTCTTTGTACAGGAGGAAGAGAAGTAGATAGGATCCTCACCTGCTTGAGGAATAAAAACTTGTCTCCCTTTAATAAAGGTAAATAATCAGCCCAGAAGTGAAATTTGTTTAGTTTGTTGATACACTAACTGTGTATAGCATGCTATACAAACCTTATGGGAGCATACCTATCAAATGAATGCAATGCTTCTGCCCAGACAAAGAGCACTGATGGAATGTCTGAGACACTTGGGTCCTGTCATTGGCTAGCTGTGTGATCTTGGGAAGTCACTCTACCTTAGTTTTCTCATGTGTAAAATGAGAAGATTGTGCTTCTTGACCCCAAGGAAGTCAAAGACAGAAAGAATGGTCACTTATACATTGAAATATTTGTAGCAACATTTTTTCTTCTTAAATATTGTATTTTAATATTTATTGACATTACCATCAGACCGAATGTTTCCTTCCTCTTTCCTCCAAAAGAACTCTCCCTTGCATCAAATAAGAACAGTCACACAAATCAAATCAATACATTAGCCATCTCTGAAAATATAGTATGTCTCATTTTATACCTGTTGGGTACCACTATTCTAAAAGACGGGAGCCATGCTTTGCCATTAAATCCTTTGAAGTTGTGCTGGCCATTTCCTTGATTATAATTCTGCAGTTTTTCAATGTTATTTTCTTTTATATCATTGGGGTCAATGAGGAAATTGTTTTCCTGATTCTAATTATTTTTTAAAACTTGTTAGTTTATTTTTAGTTTTAGTTTACAACATTCAGTTCCTCAAGTTTTTGAGTTTCAAATTTTTTCCGCCCCCTTCTCCTTCCCCTTCCCCACCCAAGATGGCATGCAATCCAATATAGGTTCTACATATACCTACCTTCACACTAAACATATTTTCACAATAGTCAAGTTGCAAAGAAGGACTACAACCAATGGAATGAACCATGAGAAACAAGAACAGAAACAGAAACAGAAACAAACAAAAAATAGTTTGCTTCAATCTGCATTCATACTCTGTACTTCTTTCTCTGGATGTGAATCGCTTTTTCCATCATGAGTCTTTTGTAGTTGTCTTAGACTGGTTCTAATTATTTTGCCTCACACCAATTCATAAAGTCTTCCCTAATTTTTCTGAATTCTTCATTTTCATACTTTCTCACAGCACAATAATATTCTGTTGTGTTCATATGCCATAATTGTTCATCAATTCCCCAGGCAGTAGGCACCCATTTTCCTTCCAGGAATCCTTCAGCAATTTTTACAGCAGCAAAAAGAAAGGAACCAAAATGTGTTCCTGTCCACTGGGGAGTGGCAGAACAAACTATGGTAGATGACTGTAGTAGAGTATTATTGGGCTGCAAGAAATGATCACTGTAATGAATTGAGAAACATCCAAAAGCTCATATGAACTGATGCAGACTGAAGAGAGCAGACCCAGGAGAACAATTTGTCCAGGGACTGAAATAGTGTAAGTAAAAATGCAAAAAGAGAGCTGAACTGACAATTGCAGTGTTGGCCAATCGGTCAACTGAAGTGACCCATATTGGTCCCAGAGAAGAGATGTTTTTTAGTAGAAAAGCGAAAGGATTATAGGAACAAAATATTGCATATGTTGTCAGATGGTCATCATGTTGGTCAATTTTGTTTAATTTTTTTTGTTGTTGTTGTTGTTGTCGGTACCAGGCAGAGGTCAAGGTGGGGAGGGGAGGGTATGGGCAGTGTATATTGGGAAATTACTTCAATGTAGAAAATAAAAGGAAACTGGGAACTCTAGATTGTCTCTGATGATCAGGTGGTTGCCCCAGTCCAGTAAATCAGGGGTTCCCTGGATCACTGGTAGACTAATAAAACAAACAATAAAATAAATTAAAGGAGCTAGATTAAGATTAGTCTCTGAGGTCTCTTCCAGGTAGAACATAATATGATTCTGATTTCATCTATTTTACTGGGGATATAAGACAAACACACAGAGAGACAACAATGACTTTAAATATTACTTCAAGCAATATGGATAATGAAGTACAAATTCTGTCCTCTCTATAAGTGCTTTGGGCAGGAGAAGAGTTTTCCCTCATAGACTCAAAAAAAAAATTCAGAGACAGAGAGTGACCCTTTCAAGCCTCACCAAGTCTCACTCTGTTGTCAGTCCCAGGTCACTGGCCAATCCCAGGAAATAGCAGACTGAATAGAAAGCTTTGGTCAATGGCCAGTTCTACAGAGCTTACGAGCCAATTGTCAGATTTTCTTTGTGTGTTTACGCTTCAGAAATTAGCAACTGCTTGATTTATTGTTTTGTGGATTGTCTAGCCTTAAGAAGGTGATGGAGAAAATGTTAGAAATGCTGATTAAATTTAAAAGTGGATCCTGAGTACACTTTTCTCCCAGGAAGGTGGGTCGTTAAAACATTTACCAGCACATTCCTGCCTCTTTCCTCCTGCCTACCTTTACATCTCCCTTCCTCCTAACCAAAATACCCTGGGCAGTGGGAGGGTAGGGCAGGATATGGCTGATTATCTCTCTCTAATCAGAACATTCTGAAAGCTTCTCAGGGCATAAAATTAAAACAAGCTTTGTTGAACTGCAGGTAAAACAACTTATCCACCCATGTTTCCCAGATGATGTCACCTCATTTTTGGGACCCTTATCATTCCATGCCTGGGCATAAGGAAGGTGTAGGAAGAGGCAGATTTTCCTGGCTTTCTTGGTTTCCCTGAAGTCTGATACTCACAATTTGTCCAAAATTTGTGAGTGGGTGAAAGTGTTTGTGTATCTATTCATAAGATTCAAGCATCTCTGCTGCCTCCCCCACCTTACACATCTCCCACATTATATCTTATAGAGTCAGAATTAATAACAAAATGATTCGATCTTAGCTGCAGGAGTCACCTGGCTTCTGTTCCTCTGATACCCGTGGGCCCGCAGCCACCGATACCCAGTAAGATGTATAAAATGTGACACAGAAAAGAAATCAGAGGTTGGCCCTGCTTATTAGTTCCGGTTTGCTGACTCTGTGATGTTCCTGGAACACAGTAAAGACTTACTAAATGAATTATCTCTCTATCCTACCTCTCCAAATCTGTTTGTCTAGACTTATCTTGTACCTGCTTTCTCTTCCCTGTCTTAGCCTGATATATGTGTGTGTGTGTGTGTGTGTGTGTTGATGTGTGTGTGTGTGTGTTGGTGTGCATGGCATACATGAGCTGAAGAGCTAAAGATAGCTGTGCACAGCCCTTGGAGGGCACAGCATAAATAAGTTGGGTACTGTTTTATAATAAAACAAAGCTGAAGATCTCTGATGTCCCTTCATCACAAGACAAGCTAGACTATCTGCATATGGAATTCAGAGACGTTGAAAGGTTTCAATGAAGATGCAGGGATTAAGAAACCATTCTGCCTAGATGATGATGCTGTTCTGTCCTTTTCACTTGTGTCTGCCTCTTTGTGACCCCAACTGGGATTTCTTGGCAAAGATACTGAAGTGGTTTGCCTTCTCTAGCTCATTTTACAGATGAGGAACTAAGGCCAACAGGGTTAAGTAACACCCAGGATAACAGCTAGTAAGTGCCTGAGGCTGGATTTGAACTTAGGTCCTCCTGACTCCAGGGCTGGAGCTCCATCCACCGTCTAGATGCAGGCTTCATAAAATTGAGTGTAAGTATCTGGGGTTCTGCTACCTTTTGGGGAGAATCTCTCACTAACTTGTTGAATCTGGGTTTTTTTTTGTTTTTTTTTTGTGGGGGGGGCAGGGCAATTGGGGTTAAATGACTTGCCCAAGGTCACACAGCTAGTACATGTGTCAAGTATCTGAGGCCAGATTTGAACTCAGGTCCTCCTGACTCCAGGGCCCGTGCTCTACTCACTGCTCCACCTAGCTGCCCCTGACTTGTTGCATCTGACAGGACTTTAAGGGACTTTAGAAGCCATCTGGAACAGAAGTCCTTTCTACAATATCCCCAGCAAGTAAGTGGGCATCCATTTTCCACTTGATGACTTCCAGTGACAGGAAACTCCCTACCTCCTGTGGCCTGTTTATTTAACTTTGAGATAGGAAATTCAAATTATTTGGAATTTTTTCCTTAGGTAGAAATCTACCCCTTAGCAACTTCTATTCATTGCTCTGGGGGCAGCTAGATGGCACAATGGGTAGAGTGTTAGGCCTGGCATCAGGAGACTCATCTTCCTGAGTTCAACCAGCCTCAGACGCTTACTAGCTGTGTGACCCTGGGCAAGTCACTTGGCCCAGTTTGCCTCAGTTTCCTCATCCGCAAAATGAGCTGTAGAAGGAAATGACAAACCACTCCACTATCTTTGCCAAGAAAAACCCAGATGGGGTCACAAAGAGTCAGATACAACTAAAACGACTCCACAACAAATGAGAAGGATAATTGTGAAGACTTCACAGGGTAAAAATACAGGGGTTACACTCTACTCATATTTCTGAAATAGAGAATGTCTGAGGGAGTAGGAGAGGCTTAAAATTTAACCTTGTAGTGACTCCGGAAAGTTAGGGCCTAAAGCTGTAGGCATGCCCTTCCCTCTCTCTCCGATGCTGGCACAAATAGGGAGATAAATGGACTACCTGTGAGTTGTTTGTTCTCTGCTCCAGGAAGGTCTCCCATCCCCTCTCCTTATCTCTTCTCCTAGACTTCGGATGCCACCCTGGCAGTTGAGTTCTAATTTTTCTGTGCCCAGATTGTAAGCCCACCTCCCAGCCAATGGTGAGAAAGGATAGAGGTGGGAGGGAATCATTTCATTAAGAGTATAAATTAAATCAGTGTTCCCTTTTACCCCACCTCCCCCACTAGGTAAACCTAGTGGAGGGGACGCCCAAATCTTGCAAGGTTTATAAAATAAATTCACTTTGTTTCTTCTAAAGATGTCTCTCCTATTATTTGAAAATTCTGTCCCATACAGCAACAACAAAAACAAAATTAGTTGCCCCTAGCTCTGCTTCCTGGGGCCAACTAAAACAGGCAGTATGACATGGTGGAAAGAATCCTGAATTTGGAATCAGGGGACCTGAGTTCAAATCCCAGCTCTGCCATTTACTGTCTGTACAACCTTAGACAAGTTATTCACCCTCTCAGAGCCTTGTTTCCTCCTCTGTCAAGTGAGATGGCTTCTAGTTTTGTGGTCCTAAATGTAATCTCTTCTACCTGACATTCTAAGACAGCTATCATGACCCCAAGTCCTCCTTTGTTTCCTGATCAAATTCTGCAGCTTAGTGGTATATTTAATGAAAAGGCAGAACTTTCAGTTCTAACAGGGCCAAAGCAATCTCTATTTGGGGGGTGGTGTGCTGCAGTAAGCTCTTAGAAACAGTTTGAAAGCAGACGAGCAAAAGCAGTCGATTCTCAGTGTCCTTATCTATGAAACAAGGGAATGAGGTAGGTGATCTCCAAAGCGTCCTCCAGTTCTAACCCTCCAGTTCCTGGGTTCCCCCTACACTGTCAGCTAGCTAGAAAAGCTTTTTGCAAGTTAGGAAACCTGAAATTACCCTTTTCTCCACTAGATGAAGCATCAGCATCCTTGGTAAGATAAAGTGCTGAATGAATTGTATTTGACAGTTTTCCCAAAAACCTCTTAGAAATGATCTGAGTTCCCACTGCAGAAAGGGAAAGGCTGATTTTTTAATATTTTTATGAATGGGTCAGAGGAGAGTCAGGTCAGCAAAATGTGAAGCAGGCAAAAGAGACTACTCCGATGAAGAACAAGTTTGTTCAGATTGATCTGTAGCCCGAGACGAGTTCATTGTTCCCGGTATGAAAACTGGCCGGTGATTAGCTGCTCAGAAGGCATTGTCAGTTTTAGTCAACAGTACTTACGAAGCACTTACTGCGTATGCTTCGAGCTTGGTCAGACACTGAAGCTGAGGCTTGGTCAGACACTGCATCCCGGGCTAGTTGTTGGAGTGGAGGAGTGAGGACATTCCAGGCATGGAGGACAAGCCAGAGAGAGTGCCCAGAGCCAAGAGATGGAGTGTCTTGAAAAAAACCTTTTGGCATTTCCTATATACTCCGTATACTATGTTAATTTATCAATCAATGATGAATTTATTATTATGTTCCAAGAACTGTGCACTAGGGAAAGAAAAACTAAAGTGAGACGGTCCCTACCCCCAGGGAGCTTACATATACTGTTCAGTAATGCCTCTCTTACCCAGTTATAAGCCCTGGCATGAAGAGCCATCTCCATTCCAGTGACAAATGACTAGTCTTCACCATTTAGAACATTTCAGTGAATGTTGTTGTGTTCGTCCTTTGTTCTCGAAGAGGACCATGACATCAGTGGAATAATGACATGACTTGCAGTTGACTTTGATTTGAGTGAGGGAAGACTGTCAGTGAATGTAATGCTTGAGACTCTGCCAAACTCACTGCTTTTCTCTTCACATTTCTATTTAGTGGTTAATTATTAGGCAGATCAAAGAATTGTAAAGCCATCCATTTTATCCTAAAGACTTGATAGAGTAAACCGTTGTGATAATCTTGGATCTTGGCTGGTCCCCTGTGTAGGAAAGTTACAAAAGGCCAATTTCTTTCTAAAGTCTTTATAGTTTACAAAGTGATTTCCTCACAACAGCTCAGGTCAAATTTTTCCCCCCACTTTACAAAGGAGGAAAGTAAGGTTCCGGAAAGATTAGGGGACTGCCCCAAATTACCCTCTCAGAGCTAGGATTCCAGAACCAGTTCTTCTAGTCCAGGGGTGGGGAAGCTGTGGCCTTGAAGCCACACATGGACTTCTAGGTCTTTGGGTACGGCTTTTTGACTGAGTCCAAGTTTTACAGAACAAATCCTTTTATTAAGGGGATTTGTTCTGTGAAGTTTGGATTCAGTCAAAGGGCTACACTTGAGGACCTAGAGGGCCGCATGTGGCCTTGAGGCTGCAGGTTTCCCACCCCTGTACCTAGTCTAAGTCCAGAGTTTTGTTTGTTTGTTTGTTTGTTTGTTTTTAAAATATGCCAGTTTACTAGTGATTTTTTTTATGTTTTCAGGCAACTCAGGCAAAGGGAAACCTCTTGGTATATAAATGATACCAGTGCACTATTGCTGCGAGCAAAGGGTACTTGGTGCACCCTTGTTGAACAAAGATCAGACTTTAGTGCAAATAGGCTTGGGTGGTGGTCTTCAGGTTTTGCTGAGATGGGGAGATGGAGCTCGTGACTGGCATATGACTCTAGAAGGGTATTTTTTTTTTCTGGGGAAGTGGGTCTGAATCTGATATCATTGATACAAGGAAATACTTTCTCTCCTAAAGCAGATCGGCAACTGTTCTCAACTTGCAGACTTAAGAGTTTCCTGGTACATCAAGGACTTAAATGATTTTCTAGGCTCACACCAATTGTATGCATCAAAGGCAGGATTTGAACCTAGGTCTGCTTGACTGTGAGGTCAAGGCTGTTGCCTCTCACAGAAGTTCTCTTACTGAGAATGAACAGATCAGACAGAAATGGTGATGAAGTAGCATTGCATGAAAAAAAATCACATATTTTACATACATATGCATTTGTATATAGGTTTATATAACATCTACACATGTATATTCCATATACACAAACATATATGTGGTATATGAAATGATACCATATGTATATACATATATATTGCATGTAAAATTGCAATAATACTTGTCTGACTCTTCATGACACCATATGGGTTTTCTTGGCAGAGATACTAGAGTGGTTTGCCATTTCCCTCTCCAACTCATTTTACAGATGAGGAAACTGAGTCAGAGTTAAGTGCTTGCCCAGGGACCCACAGTAAGTTTCTGAGGCTGGATCTGAACTCAGATCTTCCTGACTCTAGCGCCACTCCCCTCCCCCTAAGCATTATGGAACTACCTAGCTGCCCCCATACTTTTGGAACACCCTGTAAATATAAATACTTTTGCACCGTTCCTGAATAAGTGAGGCTAGGGAGGGGGAATATCATGATCCTTTGATTTGGGAGATGTTATGCCTCTCTAAGAAGTTGATAGAGCTGAGCCAAAGCCAGCAAGCCAATCCAGGCTCAACAGGGAACCAACACAAAGGTGAAGCAGGAATAAATGGTCAGACTCGGAAGTCTAAGGTCAAGACCCCAAAGAGGAGAATCGATTAGTTAAGGCTAGGTAGTATAATGGTTAGAATTCAAAGCTTGGAGTCAGGAAGGCCTGAGTTCAAATGTGACCTCGGATTTAGCTGTGTGACCCTGGGCAAGTCATTTCACCCTGTTTGCCTTAGTTTTCCAACTGTTATTATCCCAATTATTATTATTGCAAATGGGAGTGATAATAAGAGCACCCACCTCCCAGGGTTGTTGTAGGGATCAGATGAGATAATAATTCTAAAGCACTTGGCAGGGTGCCTGGCTACGTAAATGAAAGCTATCATCATCGTTATTATTAAATTTGTGGATGATACAAAAGTAGGGAGGATCAAGAATATGCTGGATGACAAAATCAGGATCCTCAAAGGCCTCAACTAAAACAGCAACAATAGTTAGACCCTAACAAGGTGAAAGTTAATAGGGATAAATGTAAAGGCCAGCACTTTACAACTAGAAAAAAATGACCAGCTATACAAATAAAAACAGGATGGGAGAGACATAGATGACAACGATTCATGTGAAAAAGACTTGAGATTTTTAATAGATTGTTGACTTCAATAGGAGACAACGCTAGGTGGGACAGTGAATAGAACACTGGGCTTGGAACCAGGAAGTTCTGCATTTAAATATGGCGCCAAACACTTTACTAGCTGCATGACCCTGGTCAAGTCACTTTACCTTATTTGCCTCAGTTTCCTCATCTGCAAAATGAGCTAGAGAAAGAAATGACAAACCACTCCAGTATCTTTGCCAAGAAAACCCCAAACGGGGTCATGAAGAGTTAGACGCAACTAAAACAATCCAACAACAACAACAAAATATATGTTAGCCCCACCCCCCTAATCAAAGAAAAGCTCCGTGAGATCTGGGACTGTTTGTTTCACTTCTGTCTTTGTATACAGAGCACCTAGCACACCACGTAGAACGTAGTGGACGTTTAATAAATGTTTGCTGATTGATCGGGCTGGCATATAGTAGACACTTAATCAATGTTAACTGATTGAATGTTTCCTGTGGAAGTGGAATTGGACATTTTCTATGCAATTTTCAAGGACTAGAAGGAATGAATAAAAGTCATAGGGACACACATTGGCATCAATACAAGGAAGACACATTTAAGTCAATGCCTTAGGGGAGGGAGAGTAGTGGGTTGTCTATCTCTGGAGGTGTTCAGACGAAGGCAGGAAGACCGCTCGCTAAGAATGTCAGAGAGAGGTTCCATACTTCAGATGAGGGTTGGACAAGAGCAAAATCGTTACATTCAAATAGAAACAGGGGCTGCTACACATAAAAATCCCTGTAGCTGCATTTGATTTGGAAAACCACTTATTAACATTATCTATGTTCTATTGTATTTTTTATTTATTTTGTTAAATATTTGCCAATTACATTTTAATCTGTTTGGAGGCAATGGGAATGTTTCTGGTTACATGTCTGACAACTCTCTGACGAAATCCTAATAAATCTACCCTTAGCCAAAATGTCCTAACTTCCCTTATGGGCTTCACTGAACAATAGGTATGTCCTGATTTAACCACAGTTTTGTGGTTTTAACCACATTTTTGTGGTTTTAACCACACCACAGGTCTCCAGACTCAATCATAGGCATCACTGAACGGCCGGTCCACCATTCCTACCTAGCCGCTCTGCCTCCCCCCGCCCCAATTCAATATCCTAATTTCCTTATGTATTCCTCACTGCCTCACTAGACGAGCAGGTGTGTCCATAAACTCATGCCCTACTAGAGCAGCAGGTGTGTCCATGTGATGGAATCCCAGCCCCTGCCTCTAGCTAGCCCCTTCCCCCAGACCCATTCCTCATATTTTCCACAGAAACAACAGGTATGTCCATGTACTCAACCCCAACTGCATCCAGCTAGTCTCAGACAGAATGACCATAGTGAGATAATCAGAAAGCAGCACCACCAGGATGCCTGAGCAGGATGAGGACCCCAAAACAAAAAAAAACCCAAAAGGGACTTTCTCTAAGTAGACACCTGCTCGGTAATAGCAAAAGCTGTCCTTTAGGTGAATTTATGATGTAGAGAGGCTTATTATAATATCATTATCATATATACATGACCCCCCCACCATGGATTTTTTTTGTATACATTGTGGGTATACAATACAAACATGCAGTTCCACCGAGGCTGAGACCCCTCCTCCCCTCTTAACTACTCCCTTGTCAAACCCCTTCTGCCTTTTAAATATTCATAATTTTTGTTGTGTAATCAGCATCATTACACTATAAAATTGCCTGTTTTGTCTTACTGAAGCTGCTGGTTCCTCTTGGAATCCAGTCCGCTTTGGAGAGGCACCACCCCCAATAAATGCCTTTACTTGGATTGGAGATGGTCTGAGTCTGAATTCTTTTGAGATGACCCCCACATAATACACCATGAAATCACAACATCTTGACTAGATAGATGACCTCTCGGATCCCCCCCACTTCCAAGATTCTGTTCTTTTACCCTATGATTCTATGATTCTATGATCTATGTATGATCCTTTCATTGGCTTCAACTTTCACCAACAGTCTCCCCAGCCTTATCTAGTTGGAACAACCACTCAAGACTTTAAGAGAACCTTGATAGCAGTTACAGAAAACGACAAAGAAAGAGTTGATCAAGGATGCAGAGAAGGACCTGATTTTGCTGAGTGAGAAAGTATTGCTGTCAGTGGCTTACCCTTGAAGGAAACTTCCTTAACATTACCTGAATTAGGACCTACGAGTACCCTGTGCCCTGGTAATCTACCTTTATCACTTGTTAGCTCGCCCTCCTGGACACCCTGAAAGAGACACCCATAGTTCATTTCTCCTAGCTGAAACCCCTCCAATCAGTCTCCCTAATCTTCTCTGGAGTCCCCCAGAAATCACAAAAATCTCTTCTTATTATAGTCCCGCCTTGTCCTTATGCCCCAGGTGAGATCATCAGAGAAATCTGTCCCTTTAGGGTCCATTTTCCACAGTGCTCTTGCTCATTTCCTTTCCTCCCACCCCCAATCTCTATCATGCTTTTGTTTGCGAATGTTTTTTATTGATGCTCCCCCTTCCCAATGATTCCCAATAGTACACTCCCTTGTAACAAATGCATACAGTCAGACAAAACAAATCAACACTGCCACTCTCATCAAATGTACGTTTCATTCTTCACTTCTAGTTCATCACTTCTCTGCCGAGAGGTGGGAGGCATGCTTTACCATCAATCTTCTGAAGTCACAATTACTGTCTTTCTTTCCATCACAGCCAGGCAATCTAGGAGGGGGGCTATCTTGGCTCTGATTGAGCTTGGAAGACCTGCAGAACTGTTTTCTGGGCAGCTCAGAGAAGATGGCCTTTTTACACCTGGCCAGGGACAGAGGCAGGATTGCAAAAAATTCAGCTCCTGAAAATTCACCTTATTGCAGGTACAAAACACTCAGGTTATTGCCACCAGGCCTTGTATAGGGGTCCAATGTAGGGAACAAACTCAACCCTTAGGTTTGGTTTGTAGGTCATCCCTCCTACTGTTCTACCCTCCATTACTATATAGGAGCATTATCTCCAGGGGTGAAGCCTCAGCTGTTTTACAGTCTTCCTTTTCCTTTTGTCAGTAGATCTGTAGAGTTATTTTGCAGTGATCGGAAAGAACCAATCAAAACCATTGACACAGCAGAGTGGCAGACAAGATCTTCTTCAGTGCTCCGGCAGGCAGCTCTGAGTAAGTGACCTCTGGGGCAGGCTAACGCTATCAAAATCGGAACCTGGCTCAGAAAACCAGGCTAGCCAGGTCCTTGGCTCTCAAGAGCTTCATCCTTGGGGAAGGCTCTTTGCAAATAAAATTTGTTTGGGATATTAAGGCACCATAGTGTGTTCCATTTATTAAAGAGGGTCCTTTCTTGGAAGAGCCAATACACACAGTTTCTGAGAGAGGCAGAATGTTACAGTTGAAATTTCTCTGGGTTTGGAGTTGGAAGACCTGGGTTTAATAGAATTATACTTCTGTCACTTACTACCAGTGTGACCTTGGGCAAGTCAATTACCTTGTCTGGGACTCGATTTTCTTATCTGTAAAATAAGAAGGTTTTTTCTGACTAAATCTATGATTCTGTGATCGTATGATTTCCTGTAGGGTGCATGCTTATAAAGGTAGAGAACCTGGCTCTATGATCCTCTTCACCTAACAGGCCTTTATTTTTAAAATGCCTATAAGGCATTGTGTTTTCCTTGGGGTGGGGGGCGGGGTGTATTCAATGAAAGGAGGTGGAGGCTAGTGATAGCATTCACAGAACTGAAGAAAATTTAGAGGGAAGCCCACAAATAGGACAGCTCTGAAATTCATGTGTTGGACTCATTGAATATATATTTTTAAAAGCAAACTGTATGTACTAGATGCGTATATGCAATTTTTTATATTTGTTTAATTTAGAATAAAAACTTAAAAAAAACCTTATAATTACTCATCCCCAAAGCTCTACATGGGCCTGCGCTTCTGAATGACTCATAATGTGTCATCCTTGACTTCATTTAACTTCAATTCAACAAATGTTTATTAAATTCCTACTAGGAGTACCTACTGGTAGGTACTGGGACTCCAAAGATAGACTCATAGCTCATCAGAGATAAAAGTAACTTTTGGGATCATCCTGCTCCTTTGTTCTCAAACTCTCTGATCTCAGGTCTCCTTTACATTCTTAAAAATTATTGAGGACCCGGCCCCCAAAGAGCTTTTATTTATGTGGCTTACATTTATGGATTTCTACTATATCAGAAATGAAACATCTTAAATTTTTTGGGAAAACAGTCTAGACCTTGTGATTTTGGGGGATCTCCAGAGTTCCCGAAATCACACTTTAAGAACCACTGATTCTGATCCAACCTGTGTTTTGTCCTTGATATTGCAGAACTTATTTCATGGAGGAGTGGGGGCCCCTTTTGTTGGGAAGTATCAAGGAAGCCTTAAAATATCTAAACTAGGTCTTGAGGGGGACCTCACCTGGAAGATCTGAGTGGGAGAATACAAAAAGGCGTGAGCAAAGGCAACGGGGAGAGAAGGCAGGGTGAAATCGAGGAACCAAGAGTATTTCATTTGGCTGAATATTAAGGATAGTTATATAAGACTAGGAAGGCAAACTGGAGCCAGATTTTGCATCCAATTTAGAATTTGACTTGAATGTCAGAATGTTATTTATGTTTGTTTTAGTAGACAATGAGGAGTCAGGTGTTCATTTTTATTTAGCACAAGTTTATTTTATTTATTTTATTTTACTGAAGATTTTTGAATGGACAAGTGATCAGAGTATTACAATAGGGTTAAGGATAAGTAGGATAAGTAGGTCATTGGTATGAAGATGTATATCCAGGAAGAGAGTGTGGTCACTGGAAGATTGGTCGGATGGTGATTAGACTAGATTAGGTGAGAAAAAATAACGGCGTAAACAAGGGAGAAGTGCAACTCATATTAGGAAATCAGAGTGAACTGGGCTTGGCAAATGCTTGGATTTAGGGATTCAAGGAGAGAAAAGTCCGAAGCGGTGATAAGGTGTAATGAGTTTGTGGGATTGAGAAGTTGGTGGGACCATTGAAAGAGACAAAGAAGTTACAATGTGAGCAGCAGGCTTTTGTGGCAGAGGGAAGATGGGTCTAGTTCTAAAGATGTTGAGATTAAGATCCCTCAAGTGATTGGAAATACAAGACTGGAGATCCAGAGAAGGTCGAGGGTGGAGATATTCATGTGAGATGATTGGTGAAGATTGAAGTACGTGAGAGTACATGCAAAGAGAAAGAGGCCAAGTGAGTACAAAACTTTGTGGGATGTGGCTATTTAGGGGGTAAGAGGAGGATAAAGAATGAACAAAATAGACAAGCCAGAAGAGTGGGAGGCAGAGAACCATGTGAGCATCATAGAAGCCTCCAGATTCTTTCATTTGCCACTTGTAAAGTAGGAATATTCTCCCAAGAGAGGAAGTGCCACCCTGCCTTGCACCCCACCCTTTATGGAGTTGTTCATACTGGCATAATGTGAAGAGAGCTGGACTTGGAGTCCAGAGATCCAGGTTCAAATCCTGCCTGTGAGGTTAAGGACAATTTATTTTGCCCTCAAAGCCTCAGTTCCTTCATTCATTCAACAGTAATTTATTCACATATTTATAAAATGCTTATGTGCAGACACCTTAGAAGTCAGTGAACTATAAAGATTAAAAAAGAAACAGACTGTCTTTTAAAAAAATAAGTTGATCTATTTATTTTTAGTTTTCAACATTCACTTCCATAAATTTTAAATTTTGTCCCTATCCCTCCCCTCCCCCTCTCCAAGATGGCTGCAATCTGACACAGGCTCTGCATATACCTTCCTATTAAACAGATTTCCCCATTAGAACAGACTCTTATCTTAAAAGAACTTTCATTTTGTCAAGGAGAGAAAAAAAATTCTCTACCCATAGAAGTAATAATAATGACCACAGTAAGAGCGAACATTTATATAGAGTTTGCCATGTGCTGGATGCTGTGCTAAGCACTCTACAATCTCATCTGATCCTCACAAGAACCCTGAGAGGTAGGGGCTGTTATTTGTCCCATTTTACAGGTGGGAAAACTGAGGCAGACAGGTTAAGTGACTTGCCCAGGGTCATACAGTCTACAGTAAAGTGCTCCTGGGATCTGTGCTGGGCCCTGTGCTGTTTTATTAAGATGGAATTCAATAGGGAGAAATGCAAAAAGTCTTGCACTTAGATGCAAAAAGTCAACTTTAGGAGGGGAGAGGGGGCAAGAGACCGCAAAAGGTACAGAAAACAAAGAATAGCTGGATGGGAGAGAAGGGACGAGGGTGACCAAATGGCTACCCTATTCAGTAAAGGTGCCTCACGCTGGGAGATCCTTCTTCTCTCAGCACTTCACACACACACACACACACACACACACACACACACACACACACAGACGGCTTTTCTCTCTCCTACAGTATTGAATCAATTTAATAAGCATTTTTGACCACACAAGAGCCCAGCACTGTGCTAGGTTCTATGATTTGGAAATCCCTGACCTCAGGGAGCTTATAGTTTTCTTAGGGAGAGAAGACACAGAATGTATGAAACAAATAAGAATCCCTTGTCATTCTCGTTTTTCCCTGATAAATCCTCCTCAGGAAAGAGATGGGCCAACTCCCAATTTCATTCACAAGGAAACATTGAGACCTTCCGCATGAGGAAGAGGCCGAGGGCTGTGTGACTCACTCAATCTGCACAGCCCTACCTGGAAGATGGTGACTCCGCCCCCTTTGCCAGCAGACTGAATATTCACTATCTGTTTATTCTAGGCTCTAAATGGGAAAATACCCTGTCTAGACTTCAGGCTGTGAGGAGCAGAGCTGTGGAACAGAGATCCCATAGTCCTCTGGACAGAATAAGAGGAAGGACAAGAGGGAGACAGCCAGAAGCAATCACCTTCTGGGGCGGCTACACAGGTAAGAGAGGAAAGAAGCGACTGTGCATTGGGGCAGAAAGGAGTCCATCAACCACAACAGAAACCCCTCCCAGCTCACATCATCTCACAGTCTGTAGTTAAGGAAGTGGTTCCAGAAAATGGTGAGGAACCCGTATTAAAAAACTGTAAACAGATGAGCAGAGTCAGACCCATTTGACATAGTAGACCCCTCACATTCACTGCTACTGGCCACCTTTGTCTGTGTCCTTTATTCTGATCGTATCCTAGGCTATGGCTCTAAAGAAAAACTTCATCTCTCCCTCCCTCCTGTGTTCCTTGCCCCTTTCATATGAATCCTGAGACCTAGGACGGCACAAAGTGTTCCTACCCCTATACTTTTGAGAGACTTCTGGGAATGGAAAGATGATTCCTGGAAATGGCTTTGCTTGTTGAATTGAATTGGTCATAAGTGAACTAAAGGAAGATCTAAGGATCCCACTGGACCAGCACCCTGCCGAATACATTTTAGATCTCACCAGTATTCCAGAGAATTGAGCAATGGACCCATTATCATCATCATTACCACAACCATGACCGCCATCTTTATGTGGCTATTGATGCGTTAGAAAAAATATTTTTTTTTAGTTTATGAAAAGTCATTTTCATATAAGATGTATGAGAATGCCTGATACTGGGTTTAGTAACATACACAGTGTTTTTAGTTCGACTTAAAAAAAAACCCTGTAGTTTTATTAGACTATTTGTGAGATATTACAGAGCTGCGATATAACCAGAAAGCTATTTATAGGTTGGATTTCTATTAAGTTCATCTCAGTAAACAATTTTGGAGATGTACTAGCCTATTTCCTCACATCCAGAACTATCTAGTACCCATAAGAAGATACCCAATAACTAAAGATGAGGGTTTACTCTCATGGTTGAATGGGAGTCATTGTATAAATTACTTTCTTGGTTCTGCTCACTTTGGTCTGCATCAGTTTATACAAGTCTTCCAAGGTTTCTCTGAAACTGTCCCTTTCATTGTTTCTGACACTTCTATTCCATTCATATATCATACTTTTTCCACCAGGCGACATGACAAATTAAGTGTCTTGCCCAAATTGTCATAGCTAGTAATCGACTAACTGGGGCTAAAGCTGCACTATCCTCATGCCCAACTGATTAGACGTCAAGAGCACTTTCACATAAATCCTTTCGTTTGATCCTCATAGGCCTCTGAGGTAGGTCAGAGCAGGTGTTATAAGAAACACCCATTTTCGAGATGATGAAACCTTGAAGCTCAAAGAAATGACTTGTTTAGGGTCACCTAGCCAGCACTTGAAAGCAAGTCTTCTGGCCAGGGCTCTCCCTACTTTATTCCATTGCCTCTCCTAGGACTTGGTACTGATTTCTGAATTCCTCCACTCAATTAGTCCATGCATACTGAATTGTCTGCTGTGTGCCAGGCGCTGTTCTAGACAGTGAGGATGCAAAGACTAAAAAAAAAAAGGTTTCTGTCCTTAAGGTGATGATAATTAGTTTATGATGAGGAAAACACATGTATGCACACACACGTGTAAATACTTCCAAAATAGGCATATGCATATATATATATGTATATGTATATGTATGCATACATATTATATATGAAATATATATCAAAAAAAAAGGAAGGTAGTTTTTTTTGCAGGGGGAAGGGAAGGGGTGAGTGGAAATCAGGAAAGACCTTCCGGAGGAGGTGTTGTCTGAGCTGAGTTTTGAAGAAAAGTAGAACTTCCAAGAGGAGGACGTGAAGAGGGGTTTCACATCCACTGCGGAAGGATTAATGGTGACAGTGTCCAGTTGATTTCCTCCTGCAGGCCACGAGCATCGAAGCATATCCCCAATGTCCCTTCGGGCAGCCGGTGACTCAGCTTCCTGTTCCTGCTGCCAGGAAGACAAAGTGCAGCTTCCTGGTAAGGCCTGGTGTTAAGTCCCAACCAGACTGAGCCTGGGGTGAGGCTTGATGGTTCTGAAGGAGGAGCTGTCCAGCTCTGTATGGAAACACTGTAGAGAAATGGCAGGTCAAGGGCATGGATGGAAGCACAGGATAGTAAGGAATTCCCCAAAGATCTTGCCAATACCTGTGCTTTTGGGGAACTGCGCTACCTTTTCCAAAGCTAATGTCCCTGCCCTCCACAGTGCCTTTTGATCATGCCCCGGATGAAGAATCCATACAAATTACCCAGTGACTGCTAGAGGAGTCAGGCCATTGTTTCCTTCTCTCCCCTCCCCACCCACCTTCCCTCTTCTGCTGCTCTGCCTACCCTTCCATCTCTCTTTTCTGCAAAGGCAGAATTCCTGTATGTCAGAAACCTAGCCCAGTCCCCAATACAGCAAAGTCTTTGCTGACCAGTCGTCCTTCTTTTTCAGACAGAGCTCCATCCAGGGACCCAGGGTCACCTTTCCCCCTTGAAACTTCCGTGAAAAACAAATGCCTGTTGTGTGACAGACCCAGGAGCCCCGAAGACAAAGAGGCTTCTGGTAGGGCAGAAGTTTGATTTCCTTCTGGGGGATTGAGTGTTACTCTCCAATTGTGGAAAACAGGAGATGCTGTTGGGGTAGCCCAGTAGGGGCTACAATTGATCAGTCTTTATACAGGTGGATGGATAGATAGATAGATAGATAGATAGATGTCTTTATACAGGTGGATGGATGGATAGATAGATAGATAGATAGATAGATAGATAGATAGATAGATAGATGTCTTTATACAGGTGGATAGATAGATAGATAGATAGATAGATAGATAGATAGATAGATAGATGTCTTTATACAGGTGTATTGATAGATGTCTTTATACAGGTGTATAGATATATAGATAGATAGATGTCTTTATACAGGTGGATAGATAGATAGGTAGATGTCTTTATACAGGTGTATTGATAGATGTCTTTATACAGGTGGATAGATAGGTAGATAGATAGATAGATAGATAGATAGATAGATAGATAGATAGATAGATAGATAGATAGATGTCTTCATACAGGTGTATTGATAGATGTCTTTATACAGGTGGATAGATAGATAGATAGATAGATAGATAGATAG
>CM053623.1:84874341-84887883 GCA_028646595.1 Phalanger gymnotis | reverse complement strand
CCACACCCACACAGGTTTCACACCTGACAGGGCCCTGGGCCTGGGGCTTAGCACTTAACAGCTGAAAGTACTTCCACTCAAAAGAAACAAAAGCCATGCTAATGAGACAATTTTGCTTAACAACACAAATGGGAAGAGATGTTGCTTGTTCAGCAGCCCCAAAATATGATGGCCTATTAAGGTAGGGGTAAAGAAAAGTATCTGACCCTCTTTGATTAGCCTCTATGATTGGACCTGCATGTTTTGGGTACATAAGCCCTAGGCTTATGGATTATAAAAACACTGATTTATTTCACTTTACCAACTTTTTGCCACTTGTATTCTTAAAATTGTGGAATGATATGGTTTTGTTAGGTCTTGTCCCAAGCTTTCTGCAGACTTGTTTTCTCCTCTGCTATTTTTTCACTGTTCTATGAATCAATACCACTCATGATCATCTTCATACCCTTCCATAATGTTTTATTAATATTTCTATTCTAAACCAGTGGTCTTCAAAGTAGAGGTTCTCTGGGAAACCAATACATGATTCTAAGGGGTATGTGGTTAATTAGAGAGTGGGAAGGATTGCATCTCATTCTCTCAACAGCTGCTTATGGGGCATGGATAAGGCAGCTTCAGCCTTGAATCACAGAAGGAAGGTGGAGAAAATCATGCAACCATTCTGACTGGATCCACTACAAATTTATGTTACATAATCTCAACTGGGCCCTCACTGCTGCTAGGCAATCCTGTTGTACCTCTCTTATCAACTCACTCTCCCATTTTCCACAATGTCTCTTCCAAACATCCTCATCCCTCCTGAAATCTCAGATGACTCCCCCTCCTGCCACTCTTTCAGCTGAGAACCTTGCCTGATACTTTACAGAAAATATTCAAACCATTTGCCACAAACTCTCTTTTCTCCTCTCTTCCTAATCTCTTATCACTCAGGTGCATTCTGCCACTATCTCTTCCTTCACCCCTGTCTCACTTGATGAAGTGGCCTTACTCCTTACCAAGTCTAACCCCTCTACTTGTTCAAGTGATCCTATTCCATCCCATTTCCTCCATCAAATTGCTCCCTCTGTTATCCCCAGTCTTTCACGTATTTTCAATCTCTCCTTGTCTACTGGCTCACTTCCTACTGTCTACAAACATGTCCATGTCCCCCCTACCCTGAAAAAGCCCTCACTTGATCCTTGCCTTTATTGTCCTGTTTCTCTTCTGCCTTCTGTAGCTAAATTCCTGGAAAGTACAATAGATGCCACCACTTTCCTTTTACTCTCTTCTAAACCCCTTACTGTCTGGCTTCTGACCTTATTTTTCCACTGATACAGCTCTCTCCAAAGTTACTAATGATCTTTTAGTTTACTAATGATCAACTAGTGATGTTTAGTTTGGCCAAATCCAATGGCTTTTTCTCAATCCTCATTCTCCTTGACCTCCCTCTAACACTGTTGATTACTCACTCTCTCCTCTTTGATATTCTCTTTTTTCTAGGTTTTTGGGACACCTCTCTTTCCTGGTTCCCCTCTATCTGACTGCTCCTTTTCTGTCTTCTTTGCTGGACCCTCCTCTAGATCATGCCCTCTAACCACACACACTCACTCTCTCACACTTCAATAATACCAACTCTTCTCTCCTTTCTCTGTTCCCCTCATTTGCAGTGGTGTTGGCTCCTTAAGGCAGTCATAACCCAATTATAATTTAACTGCTATAGTTATGGGTGACCTACAACAACAACTGTGCAGGAACCATTAGGAAAACTGCAGAGTACCAAACCCTCAGATCACTTTGTGGCTGTGGTAGGTACCCCTTGCAGCACAGGCTCTGGCTTCTGGATGGAGATTAGTTAATAAGAGTCCCATTGGGACACTGATGCACTGTTCATGGAGTTGTCAACTGGTCCAACCATTCTGGAGAACAATTTGGAATTATACACAAAAGGCTATAAGATTGCACATACTTTTTGACCCAGCAATACCACTACCAGGTCTGTATCCCAACAGGGTCAAAGAAAAAGGAAAGAACCTATATGTGCAATAATATTTATAGTAGTTCTTTTTGTGGTGGAAAAGAATTGGAAATTGAAGGGATGCTCATCAACTGGGGAATGGCTAAACAAGTTGTGGCATATGATTATGATAGAATACTATTGTGCTATAGGAAATGAAGAGGGGAATAGTTTCAGAAAAACCTGGGAAGACCATACACGAAGTGATGCAAAGTGAAGTGAATAGAACCAGGAGAACACTGTATATAGTAACAGCAATATTGTTATGATGTTCAACTGTGAATGATTTAGCTATTCTGATGAATGACTCAAGACAGTTCTGAAGAACTTATGTTGAAAAATGCTATGCATGCCCAGAGAGAAAACTAATGAAGTCTAAGTATGGATTGAAGCATAATTTTTTTTTCATTTTCTTTAATTTTCCTTTCTTTGTGTAACATGGCTAATATTACAATTGTATGTAGTCTCCTCCTGTCATCTTTATCTTTTCTTCTAATGTGATGTTGATTTTGGCTGATCTCTGGTCTGATGGCACACAATCGAAATTCTTCCCAGATCAGTAACCAGTTATTTTTTGTCTGTTAAAATATAATCAATTTCTCTTTTTTTTTTTTGGTGTGATTTTTGGTGCTCTTCATGTCCAGTATCTTCTGACTCTCTTTTGGAAGAACATATTCACTAATCAGTCCATAATTATTTATTAAGTGCCTGCTATGTACCAGGCACTGAGGATATAGATACAACAAATGAAATAATCTCCATTTACAATGAACTTACATCCTTTTTTAATTTAATTTTTTCAATGAGCAAAATTTTACTTTCTCTTCCTTCCACCTCTTCTCTACTATTGAAAAAGAAAGAAAAACAAATCCCTTTTAATAGATACGCATAGTCAAGCAAAATAAATCCCCTCATTGACCATGTCCAAAGAATATCTCTCATTCTGTATCCTGAGTCCATCCTTTATCTGATTGGTTGTTGAGTTGATCAGAGTTCTTAAGTCTTCCAAAGGTGTTTGTCTGTGCCATATTGTTGTTATTGTATAAATTATTCCCTTGGTTCTATTCACTATAGTATGTATCAGTTCATACAACTCTTCCCAAGTTTCTCTGAAACTACCTCCATCATGATTTCTTACAGCACAATGGTATTCCATTATATTCATATATAATAACTCATTCAATTATTCCCCAAATGATGTGCTCCTTCTTAGTTTCTAGATTGTCCTTATTACATAGAATGCTGGCTCTCGATTTTATATATATAGATAATCAAATTTTATTGATGCATTTTGTTTTTATGTTATGAGAGTCTACAAATCACCTTCATTCTATGAAAGGGCTCTTGTAATAAAGTAAAACATTTAAGTAAAACTAACAAATACAGTTATTTGAAAGTGCATACAATATTCCACATCTGCAGCATGTCCTTCTATTAAAAATTTTTTTTAATTAGCAGAAAACTACTTCTCTTCTTCTGTCTCATACCCCATTGCAAAAAAGAAAAGAAAAACAAATTCCTTGTAACATATTCATACTAAAGTAAAACAAATTCTTTCACTGACTATACACAAAAATATGTCTCCTTCTATACTATAAATCCGTCACCTCTCTGTCAGGAGGTGGATAGTATGTTTTATCATTAATTCTTTGGAGTCGTGGATGGTCCCTGCATTGATTAGGGATCTCACAGCTTTCAAAGTTCTTTATCTTCGCAGTCTTATCATTATTGTATAAATTATTCTTTTAATTCTTCTAATTTCATTATTAATTTTTAAAATCTTCAAAGTTGTTAATTTTTTAATATAGATGTCATAGTATAAATTATTTTTCTAGTCCTGCTTGCTTCAATCTGCATTAGTTCACATTCATCTTTCTAATGTCCCTTCAAAATAATCTATTTCCTTATTTCTTACAAATCAATAGTTTTCCATCACATTCATATACACCTTGTTTGGCCTTTCCTCAATTGATGGGCATCCCTTTTATTTCCTTTTTTTGCCACCACAAAAAGAACTGTTATAAATATTTTGGTATTTAAAGGACCTTTTCCTTTCTCTTTTGACATTTTTTTGGGTATAGGTCTAGCAGTGGTGTAGCTGGGTCAAAGGGCAGGTGCATTACTTAGGCACTTTTTGTGTATAACTTTGAATTTCTTTCCAGAATGATTGCACCATTCACAGGTACAACAACAATGTATTAATGTGCCTGTTTTTCCCTAGTCCCTCTCATATTTATCATTTTCCTCTTTTGTTATTTTTTACAATCTGATGGTCAAATTCTGATGTTCTCAGAATTGTTTTAATTTGCATTTCCCTAATTAGTAGTAATTTGGAGAATTTTTTTTTTCATATGGCTACAGATAGTTTGGATTTCTTCCCTTGAGAACTGCCTGTTCATATCCTTGGACCATTTATCAACTGGAAAAATGGTGATTATCCTTATAAGTTTGGTTCAATTCCTTATGTACCTTGGGATTGAGACATTTATCAGGGAAGTTCATTGCATCTATAGGGAATAAAATATAAGATGAATATTCTATATAAGCATATAAAATAAATGTGACATGGAGGTTTAGAGTTCCAACCATGCTATAAAACTTTCGCTTCTTCTGTTTCTGAAATCTGAACTAACTATACTTTCCAGTGTACTTTTTGCCATCATTTCCTTGCCCATTTGGTAGACCTGGATTCAAATCCTCCTTCAGACACTATGTAACCCTAGACAAGCCATTTAAAGGCTCGGTGCCTCGCCTTCTTCATCTGTAAAATGAAAGGGCTGGACTTGATAGCTTCGAATGTCTTTTCCTGCCTGTGTGATCCTGGGCAAGTCTCCTAATTTCTCAGCATTTTAGGCAGCTCTCCAAGAGCAGGTGCTAGATTGCCCTGGCAGAAGGAGCTCCCTACCAGGAGCTCTCTCTACCAGTGAAATCCTTGGTCCAGACCTTATTCTTAAAACATTCATAACAACTTGTCAGTCATTTCCTCTGAGTCATCGTCAGTGTCTAGAAACTTACCCTTTTATATGGTCACAGATAATATTCTGTTCCTGCTTTTCCTTCATTCTGCTTCATTCCATAAAGGACTTTTCAGATTTCTTCATAATCCTCATGCTTATTGATTTTAATTGCATTGTAGTATTCTATTACATTAATGTACTGCAATTTCTTTAACTATTCTCTTATTATTAGCCATTTAGGTTGTTTCCAGGGTTATTCTTGCAATTACAAACAATGCTATTATAAATGCTATATATTTTTTTAAAGTAGAGAGTTTTGAATTGATTGAATTGCTGGCATATATATGTGCATACATATATATCAATCACTCTCAGAATATGTTTTTGATAATGAAATAATTGAGTCAAAAGATATGATTAGTTTTGTAACTATTACAAAAGAATTGACAGATCACTTCCCAAAAAACTAATAATATGTGAGCATACCAGTTTATCTACAGCTCTGCTAGGTCTTGAGTATTACTTTAAAAATTATTTTTAGCAATTCCATGAATTTGATACTTCAAAGTTAAGTTTGTATTTCCTGGTGGGCTTTTTTGTGAGGTTGAGCTTTTAAAAACTATTAATAACAATTTCTTTCTAATTTTGTAAACTGTCTATTCACATCTTTTGGCCATCATCCATTTGTGCTACTTTTAGATATTTTTAACAGTTCCTTATAAATTTTAGATGTCAGATTATTTCTGTTATATTTGTCATAATTTTCTCAATATGCTCTTTTGTTATACAGAAGGTTTTTTGTTTTCATTGAACTATATTAATCTTTCCCCTAATTATTTCTTCTATATTTTGAGAAGATTAAAAAGTTATCTCCCTTATGATCCTGGGATAAATACATTACTTTGAGGTCTTTTATGAATTTTAGAGTTAAAAATGTTTAAATCTCTGATCCAGATAAAATTCATTGTGGCATATGGTACAAGATGTAGATACTTTCCCCACTTTTTATTTCCTGCTGGTTTATTAAGCATGAATCTTTTGTATATGTTTGGTAAAATGTTTGCAATCTCTATTCTGTTACATTGTTCGATATCTCTATTATTTTCCTTGGTACCATAGAGTTTTGATGAAAATAACTTTATAATAGATTTTAAGTGAAAAGGCAAGTCTACTATCAGTAACTTTGAAAAATTTTGCTTCTTGATATTCTTTGTCATTTGTTTTCCCACACAAATTTCATTTTTACTCTACTTTATGAAGAAACTCATTGATATTTTGACTTGTTCAGTTGTTTCGGTCGTGTCTTACTCTTTGTGACCTCATTTGGGGTTTTCTTGGCAAAGATACTGGAATGGTTTGTCATGTCCTTCTCCAGCTCATTTTACAGATGAGGAAACTGAGGCAAACAGGGTTAAGTGACTTGCCTAGGGTCATATAACTAGTAAGTGTCTGAGGCCAGATTTGAACTCAGGAAGATGTCTTCCTGACTCTAGTCCCAGCACTCTATTCCCTGCACCACTAAGCTGTAAATAATCTATTTCATTTAAATTTTCTAACTTGACATCATATAGCTATAATATTTACTGATATTTTCAATTTTTATATTTGCTATTATCTTTTCCTTTTAATTTCTCATTTTATTGATTTTTCTTTTTCTGATTACATTAATGTTTTATGAATTTTATTTGCCTTTTCACAAAGGCTTTGGGTGTTATTAATTGATTTATTTCTTTTTCTATTCTATTCATTTTTGTGTTTAATGTTATATCTTTTGAAACTTTCCTCTGAACTATAATTTTATTCTTTTTTAATGTCTTTAGGTTTATTTTTTTTCTTTTTCTGTCTTATTAATGTAGGCATTCAATTATGTGTATTTGCCTATAAGTAACTTTCATAGATATATCTCATAGATTTTGATATATGGAATAATTGTTACTATTATCTTCTAAATATTATGTCACTTAATTTTTGATGTCTTATTTAACCCACTATCATGTAATAGATTGTCTTTTAGTTTCCATATAGTTTTATGACTTTTGCTTGTGTTGATAGCATCATTAAATCTCCAAGTTAGAAGGAATCCTAGTGGTCATTTGTTTAATCCACACCTAAACAAGAATCCCCTCTACAAATTGACAAATCATCATCCAGCCTTGGCTTAGAGATCTCCCACAGGGATGGAAACTGTTACCTCTCAAGACAACCCCATTCTACTTTTCGGCAGCTCTAATTATTAGGAAGTTTTTCCCTTTGCTTGCTCATGGTTCTTCCCTCTGTGGCCAAGATTGGTCCTTGTAATTAACCTGAGTCCCACACCATTTTAGTGTTGCTTTTGGTTTCACTATTATACTCCTTGTGTACATTGTTCCTTTGCTTCACTGTCCCTATTTTGCATCAGTTCACAAAAATCTTCCCATGTTTCTCTGAATTTCTCACGTTTATGTTTCTTATGGTGCAATAACATTCCTTTACCTTTGTTTACCACAAATTGTTTAAGTGTAATTTCCTCTTTGGGCAGCTAAGTGGTGTGATAGATAGAGCACTGGCCCTGGAGTCAAGAGGACTCGAGTTTGAATCGTGCCTCAGACAGTTGCTAGCTCTGTAATCCTGGGTAAGTTACTTAGCCCTGGTTGCCTTTGCTCCTCAACTTTAGAGTGAGTTGGAGAAGGAAATCGCTAACCACCTTAGTATCTTTGCTAAGAAAACCCCAAATGGGATCACAAAAAGTCTGACACAATAAATTTCCTTTTTTATTTATTATTTCGTTTTTTAGCTCTTGTCTAATTCTCTGCATCTGGGTTTATTGTGTTATCCTAGTAACTTGTGCTCAAATCGCACCCTAACCTGTACCCATACCTTTTTAGCAATTTGAATTATTATCATTCCTTCCTCATAGCTATAACTCCGTGGAAACTGGGTTTTGGCCAAAGGATACATCTTAATGAAAGCATAGAGGATTGGTAGTTACTAGCACTATCTCTGCATTCTTTTCTTTTCTTTCTTTTTTTAAATCTCCCTGACAAGCTTGAGTCAACATTAGTTAGAATTAATGGATAACAGGAACAAAAACAATTATTTTTGGCAACCTCTTTGCTATTCCCTTACTCGAGCAAAGTTTCACAATAATAAAAATGTTGATTGTTTTCTTTTTCAAAGGTTTTTTTTTTAATACTATCAAAATAACCAGTCCTTAAAATAGAAAAAGCTAAAACAATGCAAACGTTTATTTTATTGTGACCACTCCCCAGTCACATGTTCATGGGAGTGAATGCATTCTCAAGAAACACAATGCCGACAGCCTTTGTGGATGTGCAAGATATGAAAAGGGATCCAGAAAGTAAACTAAGTCTGGCCTGTTTGTTCTTTCAGAAAAAGCAGCACCCAAGCCCCCAACCAGTTAACAAGCTGGAAAACTGAGCGTTGGTGGCAGCAACAAAAAAAGAAGAAATATTTCTTTGAGTTCCATACTAAATCAAGAAGAATTTTCTGGAAGTCCTCAGTGCCCAAAACTAAACTCAATAATCCAAATGTAGTCCAGGGCAGAATATAGTCCATAGTCCTGGATGCTCTTCTTCTTTTCATGCAAACTCTTTCAATGAGAGTATTTTTTTCTTGTAAGTTACATAAAAGAAGCTATAAGGAGCCGCCATGATTTATGACAATGGATAGTTAGGACCAATCACTTCTGTGTCAATTACGGTCTCTCTCCTAGTAATAATGAGATGAGATTCTTGATTTTGGACTCCTTACAACCACCGTAAGACGTTACTATCTCCCTGTACACTATTTGATTCTTCATCCATTTTTGTTAAATATTCATTGAGTTCCTACTAGGTACAAATCATACTCCTGGTTATATAGCTCATGAGGAGAGATGGTAGACCTAAAAATAACTAAAAGGTAAGGCATTCTGTGATAGGTGCCTCATGAGGACATTAGTTTAGGACTAGGATAATTAAAAAGAAAGTACAAGATGAGACCTAGGTATCCAATGACTTAATAAGCTGTGTCATATTTGGAACAGTGAGGATGATGATCTGGGCCTCAGTTTTTCACTCTCAAGTGAATGGGTTAGACCAGATGATCTCTCAGGTCCATCTATAAACTGCAAAGATCTTTGCGATCACTTGTTGTTGATTTGTTTTTCAATTGTATCTGACTTCCCATGACCCCATTTACAGTTTTCTTGGCAAAGACACTGAAGTGGTTTGCCATTTCCTTCTCTGGCTCATTTTACAGATGAGGAAACTGAGGCAACCAGGGTTGTGACTTGCTCACAATCAAACAGTTAGCGTCTGAGGCTGGATTTGAACACATAAAGAAGAGTCTTCCTGGCTGCAGGCTCAGCACTCTATCTACTCCGCCAGCTAGCTTCCCCTGGCAATCACTTATCAATCAACCAACAGACATTTATTAAGTGCCTACTATGCGCCAGGCACTGTGCTAAGTAGTGAGGATACATAAAGAGACAAAAGACAATTCCCGCCCTCAAGGAGCTTACAATCTAATTGGGGGGGGCAATTCTTTTCTAATGACCCACTCCCCCATTTATATACTTCTTTACCTAAGGTAGCTAAGTAACATGGTGGATAGAGTGCTGGCTTTGGAGTCAGGAAGACCTAAATTTCAATCCTGCCTTAACTAGCTTTGAGTAAGTCATTCAATCTCTCTGAGCCCAGGTCTCCTAATCTGCAAAATGGGAATGATAATCTCACAGCGTTGTTGTCAGGATCAGATGAGATAATATACGTAAAGCACTTTGCAAACCTTAAAACTCTAGATAAAGGTTAGCCAACGACAACAAACAACAATAATAATTATTCCCTAGAACCACAGTGGGTCCCAGCCAAGGGTATGTCGCAGTAAATTCACTTTTAAATACCACTTTACAGTTTGCAAAGCATTTACCCACTCCTCCAACAATCCTCTGAGGTAGACAGTAGATATCACTCCTATTTTGCAAGAGTTTGTGCATGGGGAGAGTCTGTGACCATTGTATACCAGCGGCACTGCTAATCTCCCACCTAGATGACTTTTCACTCTGATCCTGTGATGATTCTGGGCATCAAGACCCCCCCCCCCCCCCAGGCCAGAACCCTGTGAAGGGGCTTCAGAAGGCATCTCTAGGAGATGATTCCATGGGAATATGAGAGAGAGCAGCTCAGGGTAAAGAAATTATATCCTTCACTCAAAATCTCATAAAAGTGAATATTGAAAACTATCGTTGTATGTAATTGGAAAAAATAAAATACTATTAAGTGGGAAAAAAAGGAAATGATATCCTTCTCAAGTTGCCACCTGGGGCATAGCCTCGATCACTCTATGTTAGTTCTGTCTTAAGTCTAGAGATTAAGAAATTCTAAACTTGTAAGACAGAAATTTGGGTGAAGGGGCATTAACGTACAATAAAGAGAATTTCATTTGAAAATGTCAATTCTCCCACTTTAATAAAATATCCAGTAGTTTCATTTTTTCCAGAGGGAATACAGAAATTGATTTATATTCTACATTTCTGTGGCATTCTTGAGATGTTAGAGCAATGAATTTCATTATAATAGTCTCTGGAAAATATTTCGATAAAGCAAGAAGCTTCCCTTTGAAGAAAAATGCACATAGTAGATAATTTGAAGGATATTTGGCTATGAATATTTTCTAAGGGTAATTTTGGACAATTTATTCTTTTCTACATTATATTATTTGCTTTCATTCTCAATATAATTATATTCAGATCTGACTCAGCTTCTCAGTAGCTGAAATTTTTTTTTAATATTTTGCATTGAACAAAAATCAAAGAAAACTTTTCAGAGGAAAAATGTACTCAATCACCCCTCAGGTAAGGAATAATGGAAAGCAAAACTCGTACTCCCAAAGTGGTTTCTGACATAAACTATTCAAATAATTTCTTTTTTTAAAAAAAGTTTTATTAACATACAGTCATTTTTGAATATGCCCTTCCCTTATCCTGTCCCTACTCAGTCCAAGGGGCCTTCTCTTTTAAGTAAAAGGAAGGAGTGGAGGGAAGCAGTTAAGCAACATCTACCAACATATATTGACTGTCTGATAAGGCCTGCAGCATTCCACACCCAAAGTCCCTCATCTCTCAAACCAAAGGAAAAAACTGCATTTCCTCTTCTCTTCTCTGGGACCAAACTTGGTCATTATAATTACATAGCATCCAGTATTGTTTTTTTATATACATCATTGTGATCTTGAATGGTTTCTGAAAAGAAGTCGAATCCCTAAAGAGACAATTAAGACAGTGGAACAATGTCCTAAAGTTGAGTCAGATTTTTATAGTGCGTTTTTTTTTTTTGTTTCTGTTTTTGCTGTTCCTTCAGGCTTATAATGCTTCTGTCTCATCTTCATTTAAAGTTTTTTGAGCAGCCTGGATAAGACCCTTGACTTCTCAGAGCCTCAATTTTCTCATCTTTATAATGAGAGGATTGGACCGGCATTAAAATCTTATGATTCTTTCTTAGCTAACCTACCATCCTCTTGCTTTAGAACCTAAAATAATTTTCTCTGACTTCTAAGGTTGCATACAGAGTCTGGTCTCAAAGGTCCTTCCCCATTAATCTCGCCAAACCTACCACTCCCTAATATATTCATTCTTTTCCAGACAAGCTATTTTTTTTGTCATGTTCCACATGTGACATTTATTTTCACTGAAGTATCCTTACACACGACATTTCCTCTGCTAGCAATTCTTTGTGCCCACCTGCCAATCCACGCCTTTTACCTCCTTCAAAACCTTTCAAACTCATTTCCTCTAGAAAATACTACCTATTTGAGGTAATAGGGCAACTAGGTGGCAGTGGATAGAGTGCTGGCCCTGGAGTCAGGAGGACCTGAGTTCAAATTTGACCAAAAATATTTAGTAGCTGTGTGACCCTGGGCAAGTCATTTAACCCTGTTTGTCTCAGTTCCTTATCTGTAAAATAAACTGGAGAAGGAAATAGCAAACCACTCCCATATCTTTGCCAAGAAATCTCCAAATGGGGTCATGGGGAGTCAGACATGACTGAAAATGATTAAATGACATCATTTGAAATTAAATGATTAAATGACATCAACAACGGAGATGATGCCACCTAAATTTGTCTATTCCTCTGCTTTAGGCTTCCTTGGACCTTCCATACTTGTCAACCTCTGGTACTGAATACTGACACCTGAAATAGTGCTTTTAAATAAAGTGGGTCAGGATAATAATAATAAGGTAAGGTTTGCAAAATACTTCATGTATATTTTCTCATTGACCTTCACAACAACTCTGTAGATTTTGCTTACCCCCACTTTAGAGATGAGAAAACAGGCTAAGGGAGATTGGATGCGAGACTCTTGAGGGCCAGTTATGGTCTTAATTTGCTTTTCCCTGTAGTTCCTTTTGAATGTTTTATTTGACCTTGAGTAAATCTCTTTACCTGATCTGTAAAAGGAAGAAGCTGAGCTATATTATCTCTAGGGACCCCTCTTCACTCTAAGATTCTATATCCTCTATGTCTTAATGGTAGAATGGACTTATTCCTCTCAGCATCCATGAGAATATTAAGCCCTGAGGTGAAGGAATAGACTCCTTCCTACTAGTAATAATGATAACTAGCATTTACATAGTACTTAGAGACATTAAGTGAGTTGCCCCGGTTCATATAACTAATAAGTGTCTATGGAGACAGATTTCGAACTCAGGTCTTTTTTTTGAGAGGGGAAAGCAAGGCAATTGGGGTTAAGTGACTTGCCCAAGGTCACACAGCTAGTAAATGTGTCAAGTGTCTGAAGAAGGATGTGAACTCAGGTCCTCCTGTCTCCAGGGCCGGTGCTCTACTCATTGCGCCACCTAGCTGCCCCTAACTCAGGTCTTCTTGACCTGAGCCCATCGCTCTATCCACTATGCCACCTAGTGGTGCAGTTCAGGTGTTCTTCTCTTTTGTTGGACACTTTGGCAGTCTGGTGAAACCCACGGGCGCCTTATGTGACTAATGTCTTATAAAATGTACAAAACAAGACACAGGACTGATTAGAAAAGAAATTAAAGATTAGTGAAAATAGAGATGTAATTTTTTTTTTTTACCGTCCAAGTTCATGGACCTCCTGAAATCTGTCCGTGGACTACAGGTAAAGAATCCCAGCTCTAGTTGTAAGTACTTCTCTTCGTTATTAATTATACTCTGGATAAGCCCTTATAGTAATAAAGAAAATATGTTTGCTCTACATAAGGTCACAGACGCCAGCACCTCAACAGGCCCCCCAGGATCTCCAGTCAAACCTGTCCTAAGGCGCACGGAGCACCACATTCTCGCAAAGCCGCTCCTCTGTCCAAGGTCCGGCTGGTGCGGGTCCCTACCAAAGCTCGCTGAAGCTCCCAGCTCCCGTTCTGTGACCTCTAAGCGGTCCATCCAGACTTGGGGAATGCATTTTCTTCCCCCGCCCGCTAGTTCCAGCCTGGATGGGAGGAAGGGAACCTGGGGTGGAGGTGAGAGTGGAGATCCCTGCCTTCCCCAAATTCCACCCCACTTCTGTGTCGTCCCTTCCCCAATCCCCCTGTTTTCCTCGTGTTACTCTCAAGTCTCTACGCCCATTCCGGGCTCCGCATCA
>CM053623.1:84856004-84874241 GCA_028646595.1 Phalanger gymnotis | reverse complement strand
ACACTCCAACCTCATTGCACTTCTCCTCCGGTCCTTCCGCCTGGCTGCCTCCCCTGTCGCCTTGGCGCCTCTTCTCTCCACCCTCCCCTTTTTTCTCTTCTCCCTCACTCTTCTCTCCCTCCCCCCTCCCTTCCCAAGCTGAGAAACTCTAGAGGCTATGCTGCGATGCTGATGCTGCGGCTGTGGAAGAGTGAAGCAGGGAGGGACACTTCTCATTGCTAAGGATCCTGGTCGGCAGAGGAGCTGAACAGGCCACCACTGTCCCTGAGCTGCAGAGGCTGTCTTCGGCGTCCCTCCCATCCTTCAGCTCCTGCTCCCACTGAGGAGGGAGGGAGGGAGAGAGGGAGGGTCTCTGGCCAGTTCTGGCTCTGTTTCCCCCCTACCCTGGTAACGGAAGTGCCAGGTGCCTTTTAGCAGAGGGGCGGGGGCACCGGAGTGGGAGGGGGGCATGGAGCCTGTCCGGGAGCCCCCCAGGAGGAGCCGGCCCCCTCCACCACCCGCTCCAGCCGCGTCGGCTCCTTTGCCAAGAGTACTGTCCCCTGGGGACGGGGAGGGCCGGGGCCAGGAAGTGCTGCTGAGAAGATCAGGATCCGGGTACGAGGGCAGTACCAGCTGGAAGGCGGCCTTGGAGGGTAAGCAAGCAACATCCTCCTTCCTCCTCCATGGTTGCTGCCTCCCCAGAGAATCCTGTCCTCTTCTCAGGGTCGCTAGCTAGGACATCCTCTGCTGGGGTCCTATCCTTTCTGACCAGCGTATGACTCCATCATAGCCCACTGCCTCTTCCAGCCCCCCTCCCTCTTCTAGACTCCCTGGTTAAGATCTGATCAGCCTGGGTAGTGAGAGTGAGGGTCCACTGGTTCTCCTCCCGCCAGAGACACAATTATCAGTCACCTTGATCTTTTATCCTTAGAGGTTGGGGCTTGGGGGTGGGAGAATTCAGATTTAGAATAGAACAAATGCTAGTTGGTAGAAAAGAGCCCTGTGCTGGAATTCAAAAGACCTGGATTCTCACCTTGGCCTTGCATATTAACTCACAATGTGACCTTGTGTGAGTAACTTGATGCTTTGGGACATGGCTTTCCTCATACACAAGCTGAATATTGTACCTGCTACCATGTTGTCAAGAGAAAATGAGATTGTAGATTCAAGCACACTTGGGGAAAATAAGTAACAAAACATGATATAACTGAGTAGCCCTATGAAATGAATCACTCTCACCCAGTAAAAATGAAGATAAAGTCATGATTTGGATAGGGAAGAGGAAGCCAGTGTCCTACACACACATCCCTCCCTTGATAAATGTTTTATATATTTTTTTAAAGCTAGCTTTCCTCAAAGACTTAACCTACTTCTGAGTACCCCACGTGACTTAGAGGAGAGAAATCAGCCTGTCAGGTTGTGTCTAGATGGGTATTAGACCTTTGATTTCATTTATATAAGAAACTCCCTCTCCCAGTACAGTTCCACATCTTATAGTCTTAGAAAGTTGCTTGGGACATGGAAAGACAAGTGACTTGCCCAGAGTGCCATAATCAATGTGTATCTGAGAGAAGAACTGAATCTTGGTCGTCCTTGCCCTAAAGATAGTACCCTATCTACTCCACCACACTTCCTTGACAAATCTGGGTTTAGGCAATGCTTATGCCAATACTGAAGTGGGAGAGGGGACTTCCTGAAGGGGTGGTGGTGATGTAAGGTTGGAAATTAGAAGCCCTGGATGGTGACTTTGCAGAGGCAGGCATTGAAAATGAAGAGAAACATGGAGGTTGTTTTAGACGAGTTGTGGGTTGAAAAAGCTGACTAAAGGAGACAGCAGAAGAGAGGAAGGAACTGAGCAAGGAAAGGTGGGGAACCCTCTCTTGAACTTGTATCCCAGCGTTCTGTCAGGATCTGCCTTATCTAAGATTCTACACTCTGGCCTAAATTAGTTGGGTTGACTGATTTACCAATCTCCTATCTGTCTCCTAGCCCTTTCTCCACTAGATTTTGCCTCCTTCCCACTATCTTATCCCCCAGAACATAGTAGTCTACACCCAGGGGTGTTCAGAAATAGTTATTGACTAGCTTCCAGCAGGTTTGCCTTATCCAAAAGAAAAGTGCAAAAAAAATGGAGTTATTTCTGGTTCCTGAGCTCTTTCAAAGCCTTGTGGGCATTATTCTTTTCCATAGACTTTTACCTCATGGCAATCTACCTTCTGGGTGCCCAGGATGGTAAGACAGATGTCTTGTCACAACAGGATATGCTACACAGTACTGAGAAAGCAGAGGAGGATTCCTTTCGACCCTTGCTCACTTCAAATGTGTCATGGTAAGGTCCACTTCATCCCTTGCTGAACCTTATCAAGGCCCACGAGCCAACATCTTGTTGGATTTCATCAGTCCTTTCTTCTCCTTTCAGAGGGAAAAAATAATGGGCACTTTGACTAAGAGGGAGCACTTTATCCCCATCCAAGATTTACCTGGTGCCTCTCAAACAGTCCAACTGGCCTTGGACCATCTCTTTCACTTTGATAACATTCCCAAAAGCATTACCTCTGACTGGGACTCTAAATTTATCTCCCAATTCTGGCAGGCATTCCTCTCATACTTCTACATCCAACCACAGCTTTCCTCTGCTGTAAACCACAGTCCAATGGAGAAACAGAAAAGATAAAACATGTCATCAAACCATACCTTTGGTGTTTTCTGATGTTGATTGGGGCCATTCTTGTTCATGGTCAAATTTTTGTGTGGTAATGTCCAACATGCATCCTTTCCTCAGCATGTATTCTGCATGAATTATGGACAGCACTCACAAACACGTTCTACTGGGCTTACCTTGTCATATGTCAGAGAACCATGTAGAGAGTTTGAAGACATTAAAAAAGAGGATTTCTAATTCTATCTTCTTTCTATAACCTCCCTGACAAATGATCCTCTGACTTAGGCCCATAGACCCTAGCGATAGAGGCCAAGGAGAAAAAAATGAACAGGGAAATTACTGGTGCTGGAAAGAATACAGCTTATTGTCAGGGGACATAGTTTGTGTTTTCATGGACCACCACTGAACCAAATGACTCTCTATTAGTTAGCACTAAGGCTCCTAGCCCATCATCTACTGTATCACTTCAATTGCATATAAATTATCACTTCCAGTCACCCTGAAGATCTACCCAGTTCTTCATCTCAAAGGTAGCGCATATCAAATTAGTCTATTTTCTGGTTTCATAGCTTTTCCCACTTCCTCATTTGCACTTGAGTTTGTCTAGGGCCTTGAAGATCCTGTGTGCGAAGAAAGCGTGAGGTCATTGCTACTCTTTTGGAGACTAGAAAGGTAATGGTCCTGATTCTTGTGAATCCATAGGATGTGCCCATGTCTGTATCTTTTATCAGGTCTATTTTAGTCAGCCCATACAATGTCAATATGAAGTTCTTAGCTGATGAGGAGGGGAATGCTTTCAGAGTCTGCTTTTTTTCTTACTCCACTCTGACCATTCCAAACAAGTTAACTAGTTAACTCTTGCTCTCTTTCTATTTGGAGGAAGGCCATGGTCTGATCTTACCTTAGAAATTATCTTCTCAAGCAGAAAGGTTTCCCATTTGAAGTACAATTGGCCTTATTTTTAAAGTCTCTTTGTTGCTGTTGTCACTTGTTGGACACCATGACAAGTTGGCAAGCATCTGATCCCCAGCCTTGTCTTACCTTTAGGTGCCTTGTGCTCCCTGGCGTGTCACTGATCCACTCTCTTATAAACTGTAGTAAAGATACCAGGCTACCCCTTGGCTACCCTCTTCTGTACACTGGATACAGCTCTGACTTCACTCTTTTTTTCTCAGATTATATCTTTGAGCCTAATATCTATAATTTTCTTTGTGTTTTTGTTCAGGGCTATAAATCGCTTCTCGTTTGGATAGTCACAGAAAGTCAGAAATAAAAGGAAAAAGAGGTTGAAGAACAATTCTTTATTGTCATTAGACAAACAATGTGAGACCAAGAACAGGAGAGACCTATAATAAAGGTTATAGGACGGAAGGTGGGGGTGGTGGTGTCTAAACTGGAAGCAAGGTCAAAATCAGGAATCATAACAATGTCTTAAAGAGAGCTAAGGAGGGGTGAGGTCTGGGGTTCAAGCTACCCATTGCTCAGTACTGGGCAAAGAATAAGGTGCCAAGTTAGACAAAGTTATTTCAATTTGCCATACTTGGTCTGTTTCTTGGGTTGCAATGGTGAAGAGTATTGTGGGCATGGACAAGCTGCAACATGTAACAAATGAGGGACTCCAGAGAAGAGCAAGAGTTAAAAGATGTCATCGAGGAATTATATGACAGGAAGAGAAAATGAGCTGGTCACGTGGTAAGAGCAAGGGATGATAAATGGATAAGTCAGGGTCATCCATGGTACCCCTGCGACGTTGGGAGAAAGCAAGGAAGGTCTCCAGCCCATTGGATGCCCCCTCTGGGTCAAATGTAGGGAGAACATGGTCAAGAGTTGCACGGGATGGGCAGGCATGAAGGGTTTCGCTTTGCATCACTGTAACTGATGAGCTCATGGGGCCATTTGAGTATTTGAGAACACTCAGTTTGGCAAAGGACTTATTTAGAAATACACATGCTCTGCTCTCTCCATTTTCTTTGGAAGAACTTTCAGCTGGAGAGCTCCTTCTACCACCATCCACACTGTTCACTGTGATGACAAACTGGCAAGTCCACGTTGTGCCTGTCACTATTCCCCTTCCCTCTAAACCTTTAAGTTTGATTCAGTATTTATCAGCCACAGAACTTGTGTCTTACACTGAGCTAGGCTATGAGGAAGAAGTGGAAGAGACATTTATTTTCTCTTCTCCACTCCCAGGTGCCTCTTCCTTTGCCCCTTCCTTGGCCCATGTTTTATGGAGACAATGTGGCAAAGTGGCCAGAATGCCGGACTTGAAGTCAGGAAGATTAGGGTTCAAGTCCGATGTCTGAAACTTACTAGTTGTATGACCTTAGGCAAGTCACTTAACTTCTCTGAGACTCAGTTTTCTCATCTGTAACATGGAGATAGTAATACTTATACTACATACCTCATGGGGTGTTACTTTGTGAACTTTAAAGTGCTATGTGAGTATTAAGTGTTAATGTTATTACAACACGTATTAGCCAAAGTCTTTACATAGGTCCTGGTTGAAGACTATACTGCCAGACAGGACATTGGTGTGAACAAGGTGTGTCCTTCTTCACTCTCCATTCCCACAGATGCTGGGTGGCACAGTGGACAGAGCACTGGACCTAGAGTCAGGAAGAACTAAATTCAAACTTAGCCCCAGATGCTTACTAGCTATGTGACTCTAGGCAAGTCATTTAACTGCAATCTGCCTCAGTTTCCTTATTTGTAAAATGAGACAAAATTGTTATGAGGATAAGATGAGATATTTGGAAAGTGCTTTGCTAACCTTAAAGTGTTATATAAATGCTAGCTATTATTATCATTACTATTAATGTTATTATCCAGAGTCTAGAGGCCGTGCCCTGGTGGAGGAAGGGAAGGGTGATGGTGTGGGCATTATCCCTAGGATACAAATCAGATAAAGAGGAATGCCCCTGCTGGGCATTAGGTCTGCAGCATTTCTCAGGCTATGTTGTTTTTTAATTTAACATTCCAGCAGACTAATTTATTGGGTCATCTGCCCCGAAGGAGACACTCCACTCTGTTTTCTCACAATCTTAGCAAAACTTTAATATAGTGTGTTAGTAAAGAGTGAGATGGGGCTAGAAACACATGACAAAAACACTCGAAAAAGAGCTTCTCCAAAAGGGAGAGTTGAGCAAGGCCCCAACTTTCCTCAATCTTGTCCGAAGTTTAGGCCTCTTTCCTTGAATAGTTCTAGGAGGAGGAGAAAGAGGGGTACATGCTAAAGAAATTGTAGAAATGAAAAGTATGAGGAGATCTTGTTACAGTGAACTCCAAGGGCCTGCCATGTTCTTTTGGATTTGTAGAATTTGAGAAAAGAAAAGGAATTTACAAATGTTTTATTTTAACCCATCATATTACAGATGAGTGAACCGAGACTCGTCTACTTGACTTAAGGCTGGTCAAATGCTTGTTAATTGATTATTAATAGTGGAACCAGGTCTTAAAACCAGGCAGTCTGACTGCTGACCTGTCCGGTGCACTTTTCAATGCCTCTTGATTTTGGGGTGGGGATCCTCACTCTGTGCCTGCATGGGTACAGGGAAATCTTAGTGTGGAAACTCCCTGCCCCAATGTAGGATCAGCATCTGCCCTGCAACTTAAAGTCTTAGAGAGTTGTCTGCGAAGTTAACTGCTTTGCTCGTGGGCACACAGCTGGTATTTGTCAAAGGCAGGATTTGAATTCAAATCTTCCTGATTCCAAAGCCAGCCCTCTATCTACCATGCCATACTGCTTATTGACACCGTATTGAGCGTTGTTCCAGGAGGTAGGTGGGCCCTCATCTTGGCTATCTCTCTGTTGTTATAATGATATTTGCTGTAGACCAAGGGGCGAAACCTTTTTCATATAAAAGACCAGCAGTAAAACATTATCTGAGGCCCATGTAAGTAGAAAGCAACTCAATTGAGTTGTATTTTTAAATGTATAAAAATATACCTCGTGCCTTTTTATATCAATGTCAGGAAGCATTTCAACAAATGTAACAAAGAATAATATATATGCATGTGTGTATGTACATGCAGACACGTGTACTGGACTTAGGAAGACCTGTATTCAAATTCAGCTTCAGATACTTACCAGCTATGTGACCTTGGGAAAGTCATTTAACCTCTATTTGCCTCAGTTTCCTCATCTGTAAAATGAGATAATAATAGCACCTGTCTCTCAGGGTTGTTGTGAAGACAAAATAAGATATTCGTAAAGTATTTTTAGCACAACGTCTGGAATGTAGTAGATGATATACTGTTGTTGTTCATTTACTTTTCTAGCTTATTTGACAGAGGAGAAAACTGAGGCAAAAGGGGTGAAGTGATTTGCCCAGAGTCACACGGCCAGTACATGTGTGAGGCTGGATTTGAACTCAAGATGAGTCTTCCTGACTTGAGGCCTGGCACTCTATCCACTGTGCCACCTAGCTGCCTAGACGATATAAAATATTTCTATTGTTATAGCAAATACAGCAAGATATACAAAGGGAGGTATAGACACGGCAAGAGAAACAGACCTACAAAAGGGAAGAGGGAGACAGAGAGAGAGAGAGAGAGAGAGAGAGAGGGAGAGAGAGAGGAAGGAGATTTTTCCTTGGGCAATATCCCCATCTTGTGTTCTTTTAGGATAGTGCTATTGTGGCTTAATGCAGGCCCTAAACAAAGGTGTTTAGAGAATTTATCACTTTAGCGGAGCACAATGGACAGACACTTGAGGATCTGATTTCAGAAAGCTTATCCAGAATCTGAAGGGCTAAAAAGTTGTAAAACTCTTTAACAGGGAGCAAATGGCATGACCCCAAACCATTTGAGATCAGAAGTAGACCTCAGACAGGGCGCCAGCAAGCTCTTCTTGCTCCCCAGCCCCCTCCAAGCACACTTGGTTCCCACAGTCACCTTCCCACTGGGGGAGCCTCCTGGTGATCTGAGGGCCAATGCCATGTGGGACATCTCACATGTTTGGACCAAATGGCATGTAAGATCTCTTCCAGCTCAAAATCCTTATGCTATGATTAATGAAGAATCATTAAAGGGACAGAAGGAAGCAAAGTGTTAGTTAAATGCCAGTAGTGAGTTCAGCCCTCAATCCTCCTCACTGTGGCCCCCCCCCCGAGTTCTTCTCTACTGTTAACATGCTCCCCTTCATCCTACATCTCTTTGTCTCATATTCTTTGGTCCTTAATGTGCTCAATGAAGCCCACCTTACTCCCAAAGACTCCAGTGTTGCTTGGCTCCCTCTGTGAGGGTGACCGTTCCCTCCTCACCAGGTCTGACACACAGGGCAGGTCATAGGAGCCTATTTACTCCTCGATCTCACCACAGCCACTTTCACACTTTTTCTCTGCCAACGTCACTCAGCAATAGTTAACGCCATTGTCTCTAGAGACAATTGGAGTCTGGGAGATCCAAGTTCAAATATTGGCTCAGATACTTACTAGCTGTGTAACCTTAGGTAAGCCACTCTCCATCTCCTTTCTCCTCTGTGAAATAAGGACAACAGTAATTATTGCCCTTACTTCACCGAATTGCCATGAGGATCGAATGATATAATATTTATAAGGCGCTCTGCAAACCTTGAGGTGCTATGTGAACGTTATATCATTATTATTCATGTCTGGTTCATTGTCGCTCTCTTCAGTCCACCTTCTGGTCACTCCCTTCCTCTTTAGTAAGGTGAGTATCTAGCTTACAGTCTTCTTCTCCCAACCCATTCTCTGTCAACCCCCTGGCCTCCTTGGTCCTCAGCCTCCTCAGCTCCTAAGACGTCTGTCTCTGGTCTACCTCAACCATTGTTGTTGTTAGTTCTTCATTTTCGAAGAGGACTAGTTGGCATCTCGGATGATGACTTGCTCATGAGTTAGATTTAAGTGAGGCCTGCACAAAGTCATCAGCCTCACTGTCCCTTCCTGAGTCATCAAAGTCCAGCAGCAAGACAAAAGTCAAGAAGACGGGTGATGGCTCGGGATGCAGTGGATATCTTGGTGGTTTTGTTGCCTGACCAGGCTCTAAGTTCTCCATAGCGCCTGCTTCAGCCGCCTTCATGGCCGTCGGAACAAACTGTTCTCATCTGTCCATCGCATTGGGAAAGTCTTCACATGCTTGGGCTAGACATCCCTCTAATTCACCAATAGGTTTGAGGCCTGTAGGTTGCCCTCAACCTGGTTTAGCTCGTCTACGGAGATGGTTTACCAGGGTGTGGCTCCTGTGCATTGAAGTGGGCTTATCTTAGGACTCACCCAGACCCAAGTCGATCAGTCTCAGGTGCTGGAATTCCTCATTGGGACAGCTCTGGTTGGGACAGCAAAGATCTAGGAGTGAAAAGGCTTTGCTAACAGGGAATTCTTTCCCAAGGGCCATTTTAGAGTGATAGAAAGTAGAACAAAGGTGGAGGCCAAGCCTTTCATAAGGGGTAAGGAGAGAACGCGTTCCAGACACGGGGACCATCTATGCAAAAGGACAGGAGAGGAAGCTGGCATGAGGAAGAGCTAGCAGGCCAGTTTTACTAGAATGGGGAATGTATAAAGGGGAGTCATATCAAATAAGAATGTAAATATAGGTGGAAACCCTATTGGCTGTAGATGTTTGTATTTTATCCTGGAGTAAGAGCTCTCATCTGGGGTCTGTGCATTTGTTTCAAAAAATATTTTTCTAACTGCATTTCACTATAATTGATTTCTTTTGTAATCCTATATATTTTATTTTAAGCATTTGAGAGCATGATTCCATAGGTTTCACCCAGCTATCGAAGGGGATCGTGATACAAAAGAAAGCATCGCTTGCATGGTCACTATCAGATCTGTGTTTTGGAATGTCAGATTGACAGTGGGGGGAAGACAGATTGGAATGAAGAGAGCCCAGAGGTAGAGAGGGACCAATTAGGAGATTATGAAGTAGTCTAAGGGTAGGGGTGGGGTGGGGTGGTGATAAGAGCCTGAGCTATCTTAGTAAGAGTGGAAGGCATGTTGGCAAGGGAGGGACAGTAACAGTTACCTCTCTAAATGGTGGCTTTTAGGGCTGTCAGGTGGCACAGATCATGGAGCAAAGGGCCTGGAGTTAGGAAGATCTGAGTTCAAAACTAGCCTCAGACACTTGCTAACTGTGTGACCCTGGCCAAGTCACTTAACCTCATTTGCCTCAGTTTCCTCATCTTTAACATGAACTGGAGAAAGAAATGGCTAATCACTCCAGGATCTTTGCCAAGAAAACCCCAAAAGGGATCGTGAAGAATCAGGCATGACTGAAATGATTCAACAACAACAACGAAGTTTACCTCTCTCTTCTTCTCTTTAGATATTAATTGTATATTAATGCAGTGTCCTGGGTTAAAGCTTGGACTTGAAATAAGCATGACTGCCATATCCTAAACCCCTTTTTTCTTTATTTTTATTTAAAGCCTCATCAGTCTTCCTTTTTAGAAGACAATCAAGTTTTGGGAGACAGCGGAATTCCCTAAAACTAAGATGTATCAAATAGATGGAACATTCTTTTTTAACCAAAGGATGTTTTTGTAACACTCTGGACCAGAGCCACGGTTTTCCAGAAAGAGGTCATCTCCAAGAGTGGGCCTCCCAGCAGTAACATTACTAGTACTTGGAGGGATAAATTAAACTGTATAGACTTGCTCAGTTTTGACAGAGGAATTTTGTCTTTGTTATGAAGGCCTTGCCTGGGGACGGAGGACTTCAAATAATAGGGTCAATTTTGCTGTTTGAATCTCCCTTCAAGCAATAATGCTTGTAAACATCAGTGCACACATCAGTGCACCCTCATTTATATGTACAGGGTGTACCAAAAGTCTTTTGGGACACTGCATGTGTATGTGTATGTAAGTGTGTACATATGTGTGTATTTATACATGTCATATAAATATGTGGACACCTGCTATGTGTATACGTGTATGTATATATGTGTGTATATATGTATACACACAGGAAAAAACTTAGTACTCCATCTATTTTTTTTCAGTCATATCCTAATGTTTGTGACCCCATTTGGGACTTTCTTGGCAAAGATACTGGAGTGGTTTGCCATTTGCTCCTCCAGCTCCCTTTACAGATGAAGAAACTGAGGCAAACAGGGTTAAGTGACTTGCCCAGGGTCACACAACTAATAAGTGTCTGAGGCCAGATTTGAACTTAGAAAGATGGATCTTCCTGACTCCGGGTCTGGCACCTAACTGCCCATATATATTCATATATGTGTACACATGCGTATATACACACATATACATGTATACACGCATACACACATTCACACATATTTTATTCGTATACATGAATATATTCATATTTTAATTTGTTTACACATATATATTTTTGTATAGTCACTGAGAGCTTGGAACCAAAAACACAGGGCCCTGAACTTTCCCCTCCTTTCCACATTGGTGTTATGCCTCTCTCTCCTGCCCCTTTCTCTGTTGCTCCCAGCCTCAGATTAGGGACTTTTAATATAACAGGCAATTCAGAGAGAGTCACCAAGCATGTCTCAGTGGGATAATGTTGCTCAGTCTTCTGGTCGTGATCTGTGGGAAGGCTGGAGGTGCCCTGGGGAGACCGAGAAGGGCTGGGGGCAGCCTGGGATCAGAGAAGGTGAAGGTGGAGGAAAGGGAAAGGACAAAGAGGATAGGCACGTCCTTGGCCAGAGAGTCAAAGTTTGTTACCGAACACAAACCTTTTAATGTTTAAAGCTTCTTGCATTAGGATAAACCCACAGCTTCCTGACTAAAGCCACGCGCAGGCATTCAGCAAAGCCTCTTCAAGATGATAAATTCTCTGCAGTCCATTGGTTTGTTCTTCCTCTTTCCTTACTGCCCTCCCCTCCCCCTTGCCCCTTTCCTTCCCCTCCCCCAACCAACTGAAGGTTCCTAGACCGAGGTACTGATGTCCTAGACATCATGGCAGCTTTCTCTGAGCCTTCTGGAAGTGTGGGGAAATCAAATTTCTTTTGCAGTTAAATCTCCTGATTTCAATTTAATTCTGCATTTATTAAGTACCTACTATGTACCAGGCACTGTGGATACAAAGACTGAAAAAAATTATCCTGGAGTGGCATACCATTTTACAGATGAGGAAACTGAGAAAAGCAAAGTTAAGTGACTTGCCCAAGGTCACACAGCTAGTAAATGTCTGAGGCCGAATTTGAACACAGGCCCTCCTGACTCCAGGTCCAGGGCTCTATTCACTGGGCCACCTAGCTGCAATTGTCATCCATGCTACTTCTGCCTAATTCCACAGGTAATTGAAAGTTGACTGCATTATAGTCCTTAAATTATGCACTGATTTGCTGGATTGCAGATTCTACGGGGGCAGAGATCACATAACACCTATTATGTTCATAGGTGGGTAAGTCAGTGTTGTCCATGAAGAAGAATAGTGTTCAGAAGAGACCTGAGTTCAAATCTTACCTCTGTGGCCATGGGGAAGTCGCTTCTCTTCTCTGTTGAGGAAGCTATGATACGGAGAGAATGATACCGTGGTGCCTGCTTCAAAGGGGCTTTGAGAGATGAAGAATGTAAACTGCTTTGTAAAGCTTAAAGCGTTATCTAAAAGTCAGCTGTTATGAGGCATTATAAATGGTTGATGATGAATGAATTCTATTCCTTTAAGCAGGGGGCAGCTTGGGGTGCCGCGGATAGAGCGCTGGGCCTGGAGTCAGGAGGACCTGAATTCAATATGACCTCAGACACGCACTAGCTGTGTGACCTTGGGCAAGTCACTTAACCCTGTTTGCCTCAGTTTCCTCATCTATAAAATGAACTTCAGAAGGAAATGATTAACTACTGTATTATCCGATGAGAAAAACTCAAATGGGGTCGTGAAGAGAGTTGGACACGCTTGAAAAATGACTCAACCACAACAATGTAGTAGAGTGACTTCCCCTTTCTGGGGTGCAGTTTTGTCGTTTATAAAACGCAGGGCTTGGGCCACATGACTTCAGAAGTGTATCCTCAGTTATTTACCTATCTCCCCAAAGTACCATGCCTGCTTCAAACAGAGCCTAAAGAGTTGAAAGAAAGGCCCAAGAACATTTACATAGCCATATTTCCCAACTGATCAGGATAGAGGAAAGGGACGTGTATAAGTTATGAGGAGGCAGATTTGACTTCATAGGAGAAAGAACTCAGTAACAGTTAAAATGAGTTGTCAGACATTTATCATTGCATTGATAGGAAGTGAGCTCCCCATGCAGGGAAGTATCCAAACAGAGGGTGGATGACATAGAATGGATTTCTTGGGTGGGAGGTTGGGTTAGGTGAACTCTAAAGCTTCATTCAACTCTAAGATTTTGTGCTTAAGTAAATGCATACAGAACTAGAACCCCAGGACCTGCTTTAATGAATGCATAAGAATCATTTGGAATTAGCAGATTAATTGGAATGCAGTGATAAAGATAAAAAAATTACTTGGAAACGGTTTCATTTCTTCACCAAGCAAAATATTTCTTCTTGTATTCTTTTCCCCTACTATTAGTTTATATAGTGATTTGTTTTGTGAAGGATTTTGGGCCTAAGTGATTACAAGTTTTGAATTAGTGTGACGTAACTTAATTTTCTGTGTGTTGAGGACTCCAGGGCCTGGTTACACTAAATGACCTAAAAAGCCTCCTCTAAATTGCTCTAATGAAGAGCCTTTTAGTGATTGAGCTATCAAAATGTACTCTCTTCACATCTCTCTTCCTTTTGTTTTCCCTCTCCCTCCCTCTCCTCCTCCTCTGCCTCCCCTTATATACACTCGACAACCCTCACACCCTGGGATTACGCTTAGTCAAGGTACTGACGCAAGAAGTTTTGTGCTATAAAGGAGGTGATGAGATTAAGGTTAACACACACATACACACACACAGTCTAATGAGAAAACAAATTTCCCAGCTAGAGCCTATGGGCCTGGAGATTGGAGAGTAAGTGTTAAGAAGGTAAGGTGAGTGAGTATAGGGTGAATGGAGTGCCGAGAGATGTACCTGAGACACTAAGAAGCCCCTTTGAGGCAGTGACCATGGGCTTGGAGTAGGGTGTGGGGTGTGGGGTCACGCACCTCATGTGCATTTCAGTGCTGGACCCTGGAGTAAAGGTGCTGGGGGCCTCTGCACTGTCCCCCTCTTCCTGGGAGTCTGGGGAAGGAAGAGCAAGGGCCTAGGCCCTGGGACAAGCCCGTCTGCTTTTTGAGTCTTTCTTGCACTAAAGGGCTTTGGGTTTGGGGCTTGAAGTACAGGGACAGGAGCTAAATCCCTTTTCCCTTTTCCGTTCTAGATACCACAACCCGCCTGTTGTTAGGAGCCATTGCAGTCCTGCTTTTTGCCATCCTAGTCGTGATGAGTATACTTGGTGAGTGGGTTTTTAATCAGTCTTCTGTCTTCTAGAACTCAGGCAGTACCGTAAGTACCCGCGGCTATTGTGTGCCCAGAAGTAGACCAGCATATGTCCCTTGCAGAAAGCCCCAAATACAAAAATCCAATTCTATATTCGTAGGAGTTAGAGCTGGAAGGACATTAGTGGCCACCTGGCTCAGGGGGTCTTAACCTGGAGTCCAAAGACCCCTAAAGCATCCATGGATTGATTTCAGGGGGTCCATGTACTTGGATGGGAACAAATTCCATCTTTATGCTCACTAACCTCTGACCAAAATGGAACATTTCCTTTAATTATGAATCTAGACAACAAATAGCCTTCTTAGGACTCCACAGGCTTCACTAGGAGCCAAAGGGGTCCTTGGGGTCCATGGCAAGAAGAAGGCTAAGAACCCTGCTCCAGCCTAACTCCCTCCATTTATACAGATGAAGCTTTAGGGTCCCTGCCTCCTTTTTGTGAAGGCTTTTCTAAGTCCTTCAGGTGCTCCTGCCCTCACCCTGCTCAAATAATCCCAAGTTCGGGTCTTTTCTTCACAATGCCAATAACCCCATATTCATGTCTACCTATATATCTGTGTTCATGTCACACTTTCCAGGAAGGAGAGATACACGCATTTATTAAGTGCCTACTGGGTACCAGGCACCTCAGAAATATCTCATTTCATCCTCATAGCTCATTTACTTCTTATCTCCACTTTATATTTGGGGAAACTGAAGCAAACAGAGGTTAAATGACTTGCCTAGAGTCACACAGCTCCTATGTATCTTAGGCTGGATTTGAACTCAGGTTTTCCTGACTCTGGATAGAGCCTAGGGCTCTATCTACTAAATCTATCCACTCTATCCATTATCCACAGAGAGTCAAGAGTGCAGTCTGGAAAGAAATGAAGACATGATTAACCTTGGCCTTCTCCTTAAAAAGCCAGTCAGAGGGAGAGGCCACAAGGGCTGAAAGTAGTTCCAGTTTAGGAAGTAGTCCAGGGGTGGGATCACTGGTGGGAGAAGAAATTCTCCTTCCTGGTGAACCCATAGTCCTAAAATGGTATCCCAACTGGTACACTGCTTTGCCTTCAAAACTATGACTTGTCACTTCCCCACTGAGCGGCAGAAATTACAGATTGGTAATTAGCATTGACCACAACAAAAATCTGAACGGGGTCGATCCGCAGCTCGTTGACCAACATGTAGAAAAGGAGAGAGTGATCGTGAGGATCACGTGATAGGCACTAGCAATATGTTAGACCAGATTAATATCATTTACATTTTTTATGAGTTGCTAGATTGGGGGATATAATAGACATTTATCTCAATTTTGGGCAAAAAGTCTGACAAAGTCTCCTATGATGGCCTGGTAATCCAGATGGTAAAATGGGCAGCTAGGTGGCACAGCGCATAGAGCACTGGGCTTGGAATCAGGAAGACTCATCTTCATGAGTTCAAATCCAGCCTCAGACACTTACTAGCTGTGTGACTCTGGGCAAGTCACTTAACATGGTTTGCCTCAGTTTCCTCAAATGAGCTGGAGAAGGGAATGGCAAACCACTCTAGTATCCACTAAGAAAACCTCAAATGGGGTTACAAAGAGTCAGACACAACTGAATAACAACAAATTATATAGTCCAGTTAGGTGCATTCATTGCTGTCTGAATGTAAAACTATTGCTTAATATATCTGGAGATATATTAAGCACATGTAAAGTATAATATAAATAATAAATATACATAATACATTATTATAACATGGAAATGATATAATATACAACAATAATATATAATAATAAATAAAATATATAAATATATTGCAAAATAAATATAATAAAAATTTAAGTAACATATTAATATAACGTGGAGAAAGGTCAGTAGTAGGGCACCATAGGGCTCAATCCTTGACCCTGTTTTGTTCAGTATTTTCATTCATGACTTGGATGAAGACAAAGTAGGCATGTGTATGATACCAAGCAGGAGGAGACAGCTGATATGATACACCAAAGAACCCAAATTAAATATAACCTTGATAGACTATAATAATGGGCTGAAACTAATAAAATTACATTCAACAGAGATAAACATAAAGTCTGGAAAGCGTAGAAAGAAAAGAAAATTGCACAGGTCTAGAATGGAGAACGCCTGGTTTGACAGGAGTTCATGTGAGAAATATGTGGAGATTTTAGTTAATCACAAGCTCAGTGTGAACATTGTGAACCATATACCAACAGCAATATTTATATAGCACTTTGAGGTTTGTGAAACACTATATATAGTCCCATTTTATAACATGAGGGCATGAAGATGATACCTCTGTGAAGGAAGTGCTAAAGTTATTATTTTCTCCCTTTTATAAATGAAAAAATCTGAGGCTGAAAGAGGTTCTGTAATTTGCCTATCATCAGTGTGTGTTTCAGTCGTTTTTCATTCACGTCCAACTTTTTGTAACTCCTTTTGGGGTCTTCTTGGTAAAGATAGCAGAGTGGTTTGCCGTTTGCTTCTCCGGCTCATTTTACAGGAAACTGAAGCAAACAAGGTTTGATCCAAATTAAAATGGATCCAAAGATTTAAGTCTTTCAAAGTTATTTGTCTTTACAATGTTGTAGTTATTGTATAACTTGTTCTCTTGGTTCTGCTCACTGCACTCCGCATCAATTAATGTAAGTCTACCCGGGCTTCTCTGAATCATCCCTTTCGTTATTTCTAATAGCAGCCACTGTAGTTGCTTGCCAATCAAAGGCCAAAGCTTTGCATGTTTGTCTTGAGTATAGTTTTTATGAGTGGAAAGTTGACCAGGCTGCTTTTGATCATCTGCTTCAGATTCTTCTGGTTTCAGTTTTCTAAGGCAATGGTGAAAAATCGAGTCAGCCAGAACCATTAAAAGCTCACGAATGTGTGCATTCACTTTATCAGTTATCGAAGCTGGTATTTATTTTTCTTGTTCAGGAGCTTTCATTTCATGAAGAGACTGAGAAGCATCTTTGCACTTCTGAGTGTCACAAGTTCACACCTCTTCTGTAAATCCTCGGAATAGCTTCACTTTTTAGCCTGCCCTTTCATTTCCTTATTTCATTCACTTACATCATTTAACCGCCTGGTCAGAGTACCTTTCAGTTTTTTCACAGTGTCAAAAATGAATTGAACTTCTTGTTTTCTTTAGTCTTTTCTTCAATAAATGTCTAATTTCTTCAGGGTGACAGTCCTTCATAATCTGAAATTTCATATGATTTTCTTCAACATCTTAAATTCTAGTCAAAGCTATTTTATTGAGCTGTTCTTTATAACTTAAAAAAAATGTGCTTAATCTTGAAAGTGTTTGGCAAGCTCCTGCTGTCCTATAATTTCATGCTGAGAATATTTCTTTTTCATGTTGTTGTTCGTTCATTGTAGTCCAGCCTAATTCTTTGTGACCCCATTTGGAGTTTTCTTGACAGACACTAGAGCAGTTTACTATTTCCTTCTCTAGCTCATTTTACAGATGAGGAAACTGAGGCAAACAGGGTTAAGTGACTTGTCCAGGGTCACACAGCTTGCCAGTGTCTGAGACCAGATTTGAACTAAGGTTGATGAGTCTTCCTCATTCCAGGCCCAGCACTCGCTCTATCCGCTGCACCATGTAGTTTGCCTGACTATCTCTTTAGGGAACAGTTTAATTGCCTAAATAATACTGATATTTCAGTTATCTCCAATTAACCCTCCTTTTACCTCCAGTAGCCTCAAATCACACATACACAAAATCCAGGTCATTATCTAGGTAATTTGCATTCTTCTAGAATGATTCATAGAGGACTTTTTATAGAATTTGCTCCTATATCCTGGGACAATGTTGCTTTTGAGCCAATTGACAAAGCCATAGCTGGATCCTTAGCTGATGAATAATTGTACAAGATGTCAATAGTTGTCCAGTGTCTGTAGGTGAAAGATCTATTTTTATATCTCACTTGAATATTTTAATCAATATGCTGGTTGGGAATAGAAGTGTTACTGGCATGTTTTGAGGCATTGTGGCATTTAAAAAGTTTGGGAGACATAATTTCTGGGTAATTAGTCATTTTTAAAATAATGCCAGCATTTTAATAAAAGAGATCGGTGGCACTCTTTTTTTTTCTATTTTTTTTTGAATACTTACTTTGTTTTTTTTTAATTTATTTTTAATATGTTTAGTTTTCAGCATTGATTTTCACATGCGTTTGAATTACAGATTTTCTCCCCATTTCCACCTCCCCCACTCCAAGATGGCGTACACTCTGGTTGCCCTGTTCCCCAGTTTGC
>CM053623.1:84769542-84855504 GCA_028646595.1 Phalanger gymnotis | reverse complement strand
TTGTGGGTTCTGTAGTTCTAGAATTGGTTCAGAGCCATTTTTTCATAGGTTTTTGGAGGGACTTGGTGGGGAGCTCACGCCAGTTACTGCTTTCCAGTCGCCATCTTGGCTCCGTCCCCTCCAATCGGTGGCACTCTTGAATGCCAAAGACATCATGGCAGCAGGCTCATGGCTTATACACCCTTGGAAGAGGCGTGCTCCTGAGGATGGTGATCAACTCTGATTGGCTAATGATTAATGAGAGAATGAATATTACAGTGAAGGACTGGACCTATTCTAATGAACTTTGATTATGTCACTTACTTCCAAATTACCCCCAGCCTTGGGCAGTCTAGTCAAAGAATTTATCCCCTTACCCAAGCCTGAGCAAAAGACAATGGGCTGGGAGTTTCAGGGTCAGATCAAGATTGAGGAGAGTTAATTCAATTTCATTATCAGCAATGTCCTTCAAGAGACTGGATTTTGGATTATGGAAAAAAGGGGAAACTCTGGATCTCCCCAAATCATTGATTACTTATGGTCAGTTCTCTCAGGAGGAAAAGCGAGAAGGTAAGGGTAGAGCAGACTGTGGATATTGTAATAATGAGGGATGTTGGAAAGGAAGGAGCATTTTTTGCTCTCTAAGAGCTGACTAAATTCATAGAATCTGACGATACTAGAATAGGAGATCTAGAGGAGACCAGAAAGATAGTTTAGTCTATAGCCCTCATTTCATACATGAAAAAAGTGAGGCCCAGACTACTAAAGGGATTTGCCTAAGGGCACACAGTGACTTCCTGGTCAAGCCAGGATCAGAACTTCCATCTCTCCATCCCCTGTCCATTGTTCTTTTCCTTATGCCAATTGCCTCTTTTTCCTCCCCTTGTACAACTCTTCTCTTGGGAAAACCAAACCAAGCAAGGGAACATCTAAAGCCCTTAGTTCACCAGATGGACAGAAGGGCTTTTTGTTTGCACATCTTGTAGCTTTGATTTAAGGGGAGGCATGATGAGCCGTCTTCACATATAAGAAGGACTCTTCAGTAGCAGACTCATTCCTCTGTGATGCCGCAAATGGCAGAACAACACAATGCTTAGACTGGGGACCCAGCTTCTGATTTTTCCCCTCTTGAGAAGTCTGTAGGATGTCAATCTGTCATGGCCCATTTGCTCGTCCCTAAACCCAAAGGAGGAACCTTGAACACAGGTTAGGGTTGGGAGACTTTGCTGTGCCCTCTCCCAAATCCATGCAAGCCTCATAGTGCTTCTCTTTTCTCTCCCACAGCTTCCAAGGGCTGTATCAAATGTGATGCGCCGTGCCCAGAAGATTGGTTACTCTATGGAAGGAAATGCTATTTCTTTTCTGAAGAACCAAGAGATTGGAACACAGGGCGCCAGTACTGCCACACTCATGAGGCATCCCTAACTGTGATCCAGAGCCAGAAGGAGTTGGTGAGTATGACCCAGGATGGGACATTGGGCACAATGGCTAGATCTATGTACTCTCCAGAGTAGGAACCCAGCAACCAAGTACTGATAATTTAATGTTTTGGGGAGAAGAGTTCATAAAACCCACTTAGGCATGCTTAGATCAATAGGAATCCTCTCTGTATGTGGTCAGAGAAGAACAGGGAGAAAGAAAACTGAGGAATGAATCCTCTGTTTATGCTTTTTGTTGTAAAAGCTAATTGTTTTAATAAAGCATTGGCTCTGATCCTCAGTATTAGTCCAAAAAGAATTTGATGAGGTAGGCTTCCTGGTTTGAAATGAAAGACCCGTGATTTAAAACACATGTATGAAAGGTGCAGCCAAAACAGAACAGCAACAATAATAATCCACATGTAAGCACCCTAAAGATTTTTTTTTTTGGTCTTTCTCTCCCCTGTACTCGCCTAGCAAAGGGCTGGGAACATAGTAGGAGCTTAAGAAGTAAATGTTCGTTGATTGATCTGTGAAGGCTTTTCCCCATAACCACCCTGTAAGGTAGGCAACGCAAGCATATTTAATTCCATTTTGTAGACCAGAAAGCTGAGGATTTAAAAATTGCTTGACATAACATATATCATCTGACAGAAAATAGTAGATGTTCCCAATCTATTTTTTTTTTTTGGTCTTTGGCGTGTATTACATGACATTTCTTGAGTGCAGGGGAAGATGGCCCAGACAGAGCATTCTGGGGGGAGTCTGAAATTTAAAATTTGTCCCATATAATCTGACCAGTGCAGGATCCAGCTTGAAGCTTTCATCTCAGAATCTTCACTTCACTGGGGAAAGGAACCAATAGCCCTCCCATCTCGGCTCAAAGGTTAAGGTTTGTTCTGAGACACATGGAAATGTCAGAAGGAAACATCTGATCTCGAGGTTCTACCTGTTTTCTTGATATAGGAATTTATGTTCAAATTCACCAGGAAGGAACCCTGGATTGGCCTGAGGAGAGTAGGGGACGAATTTCACTGGGTCAACGGAGATCCATTTCACCCAGACGAGTAAGCTGACTTTCAGTCTTCTGAGTGTTGACAACAGGTTGTGGGACAGGTGCTTCCCTTATGATCCTCTGTTAATAACCAGAATTCCCTTTTCCTGGGCAAAGAAAGTTTTAACTTTGGAGACAAGGGATGTGAGGGTAAGAATGCACGGCATAGTGTAGTGGGTGGGGGGTATTGGACTTGAAAATAGGAAGCGAGAAGGGAAGGAAAGGGAACAAGCATTTATTAAGCACCAACTATATGCCATGCACTGTGCTGAGCAATTTACAAATATTATCTCATTTGATTTGATGCACACAGCAAAACTGTGAGTTGGTGGTATTATTATCCCAAATTTGTAGCTGAGGAAACTCAGGGGCCAGAGGTTAAGTGACTTGCCCAGGGTCACACAGCTAGGACATATCTGGGTTTCAACTCAAGTCTTCCTGACTACAGGTCCTGCATTCTATCCACTGCGCCATATTTATTAAGCTGTGTAACCCGGGCACCTCATGGTGCCTCAGTTTCTTCATTGTACAACGAGGGACAGGCTCTAAGTTCCTTTGCAGCTTTAATTCTATGTTCCTATGAACGGTAGTTAGGACACAGGACACAGTGGGCACGGGAGAGATTAAGGCACTTAAACCTTTTTATGGCAAAAATTGTATGGGTGTTGCCAAACAGGAGGTAGGAAGATGATTAAAGGAGAGAGAGTGTCTTGGGGTCCTGTGGGTCTCTTCATCCATGGCAGGGTTGCCTGTCCTAGGCCTCAGCAGCAGGAATGTTTTCCCTGGCTGACTTTCGGCCGAGTCACCTTCTCTTCTTACACTCCCTTTATCTCCGCCCCTTTTTCCTCTGGCTCTGTCTGCTTCTTCTTTCCTGCTTCCTTTTCCAGCTCCTTTTCTCCCTCTCTCTTCTCTTCTTTGTCAATGTATTATAGTTGGAGGGCTAACTTTGGCGCAGGGTGGGGCTGGGGACATATCCTGCCTCAATCTCTTGCTACCTGGCTGGTTTGGGGAAAGTCACTAAGCCACTCACCCAGAAAATGAGGGACATGGACCAAATGACCTCTGAGCTCGAAATCAAAGATTGTGTTTCTTTACCACCTGTTCAATCAACCGACAAACAGTTATAAGACACCTACTATGTTCTAGGCATTGTGTCGCCCATCTCTGTTCTCAGGGCCTCTTCTCAAGGGACCTCAGAAAGTTCCATCCACAGTAGGAGACTTGGGCATCTTCCTTTAACAATACCTGAGGTTTTCACTGAGACCTCTGGAAAGCCCACAGTCTGTGTTTCTCTCTATTATCACCCCACTTTACTGTCACCCATACACATGGCCACACACACATACAAACACAGCCACACAGTCACACACACACACAGCCACACGACTGGGTAGTTTTGTGCCTGACATTCTAATAGTCTAACCCTTTGTCAGGGAACTCAAAGTCATCAGTCAAAGTAACGGAATCTCCTGGGAGGTGCTACTCCAGGCTCCTGACTAGGCTTGGAGCATTCAGTTCTATTCAATATCATTCAAGGGAGCATTTATTAAGAGCCTACTATGTGCAGGCACTGGGCTAGGTGACTACAAATTAAAAACAAAGACAGTCCCTACCCTAAAGGACATTCTGTCTTGGTGAATGCAATAATCTGAAAATCTGGAGATTGTCTCTTCTAATAGGAGACAAATAGTAGAGAATATTTAAGCACATAACATATATCAGGGCTGTCCAAAATATGGCCTGCGGGCCACATGCAGTCCATGGCGTGATTTTATGTGGCCCGCCTATGGGTTTTAATTTTCACGAGAGAAAAAATAAAATAATAATTTGCATGGAATGAGTATTAGATTTTTTAATTCCATCACTAATAATCTCGTTGATGTTAATTTTCTTTGGTGTTTATTTAAGCAATATTACGGACGGAACATATCATGTAGAATTTTCAATTGCTCTGTGGGATGGGTTCCGTCTGTATGATGCAGACTAGTCAGTATGCACCTACCTTTATACTGTTGTGTCGTCGTTTTGTTGTTTTGTGTTTGCTTTGGCACTTTAGGTCTTCACCTGTTGTATTGATGCTACGCGTTGCCCCCACTTTCTATTAGCGTACTGTATTTTTTATTCTGGGTGCGGCCCTCGAATAATCATTTTATTTTAATGCGGCCCTAAGATAACCTAAGGTTGGACAGCCCTGACAGATATTATCTCATTAGATTCTCATAACCACCCTGTAGGTAGGTAGCCCTATTTTAGAGATGAAGAAAATGAGCCTCGGACGGTCTGTGATTACACAAATAAGAAGCGCCGAAGTCAGAATTTGGACCCAGACCCAAGTTCAGTACCCTTTCCATTACACATGCTGCCCTTCTTAAGAACCAGAAGCAGGGGATTTCCTTGAAACGTCAAGGACATATATCGAAGCAGCAAGGTGGCCCAGTGGTTAGAGTGCTGGGCCTGGAGTCAGGAAGGCCTGAGTTTAAATCATGACCTCAAGACACTTACTAGCTGTGCGATATTGGTCACCTAATCTCTATCTCAGTTTATCTGAGTAATAATAGAGCCTACTAATAGGTTAATAGGGTACTAATCTGGGTAATAATAGGGCCTACTTCCTAGGGTTCTGAGGCTCAAAGGAGGGCTTAGAATGTGATTAGCCCAGTACCTGATAAATACATTTATTCATTGTAAAATGAGGGACAGGCTCTAAGTTCCTTTGCAGCTTTAATTCTATGTTCCTATGAACGGTAGTTCATAATAAATAAATGTATTTCTAATTAATGCTTGCTTCCTTCAATTCAATTAAACATCTTTATTAAGCACCTATTAGATACAATAATTTGATTAAAATATTTATTGACTGCCTACTATGGGCAAGGTATGATGATAGGCTGGGAATACAAAAAGAAAAAGTGAAAAAAATCGCTACCCTCAGAGTTTAAATTCTCCTCGGTGGGAACAACCTGTGGGTGAGATAAATGTGAACATATAAGGAAATACATGATAGTTTGAGGAGGGACAGTGTACTAGAAACCGGGGGGATTTTGTACCATGAAAGGTACCATACTATTGTACTTGGTTATGGAAATTTTTACCCCCAAAGGTGGCATAATGGGACTGCAATCTCCTCTATGCATTGTCTATGTCCTGCAACAGATACTTTCCCATCCTGTGTGATTCCTGTCTGCGTCTTATAAACCCTCCAAGAGGGAGCCACCCAATATACTAGAGGCCTTTCTCTGATAGAACAAGTTGACAAATAAGTCCAAGGATTTAGGTGAATTCCTGGGTGACAGACTTAACAGTTTATTAAAGGAAGTCAAGATTACTTCAAGCCCAACCCTAACCCATGAAAGCAATATCATAGTGGGAAACAAAGTAGTCATGCGTCCTTGGAGAATTTTCAAAATGGTGCCTCAGTGCTTTATTGTCCACCGGAGGCTTTGAGTTTTCACTAGAACACATTTGACTTATCAATTAATCATTTATTAGGAGTCTCCTATGTCCAGATACTGTATTTAGTGCTAGGGATACAAATACAAATAAAGACATGGATAGAGGTAATTCTAGAACCATGGTCAATGATCAGAATCAGCAATTGTTCCTGGATGGGGCATACCAATCTACTTCCCTTTGGCCCATTCAACATTGGGACCAAAGTGCCCTTCCCTGGCTACTACTCTCCATTTGTGTTGTTTCCTCCATTAGAATGTTAGTTTCCTGAAGGCAAGGACTCTCTTTGACTTTGTATTTGTATCTCCAGAACTTGGCAAAAAGTAAGCACTTTAATACCTGTTTTTTCATTTATTCATGCACTCATTCATGCGTACATTCATTTATTCGTAACCAAATAAATAAGCCATGGAGAATGGAAATTTTCTAGCATTACAAATACATACATTGATAAAAACGAATTTTTAAAAGAGAAGCAGTCGTGAACATGGATAGAAGGCCAGCCTTGTACTCAGGAAGACTTGAATTCAAGTCCTGTTTTTGACGTATTGGCCATGGGACCTGGGAAAAGTTATTTACTTGTCCTTTCTGTACCCCTGCAATTTTCTAAGACTTGTCTAACTAAGTTGTGCACCTTCAACATGGAGGTAGTTTCTACACTGGGGATTCCCCCATATTGATGAAATTACTGTCTAGAACAGAAATGAAAACATTAACAAAACATCCCTCCTATGTATTTCTTCTCCCTCTGCTCCATGTTGTGGCCTGGGCAGCTGCTTACCCTCAGGAAGACCCGAGTTCAAAATCCTACCTTAGATACTTACTAGCTGTGTGACCCTGGACAAATCATTTAATTCCTATCTGCCTCAGTTTCTTCAACTGTAAAATGGGGTATAATAATAGCACCTACCTTACAAGGGTTGTTGCAAGGATCAAATGAGATACTGTTTGTAAACCTAGCATGTAGTAGGCATTTAATAAATGGTGTTCCCTCCATTTTCCTTCCCTTCCCACCCCTATTCTGATTCTGGATGGAAACTACTATGGTTTCCAGAAAACAAGTCTCCCCATCAGAGATAAAATACTGTACTGAAGAGGCCATAGGGCTGACCTGGTAGATGATAGAGCATATAAAAGTGCCTACTGTACGTCAAGCGCTCCACAGTGGCATTTCTGATGTTTATCATATGTTTAGAATAAACTGAGTTCTTTCTTCACACCACAGGTTCTCTGTCTCAGGTCACGGGGAGTGTGTCTTCGTGGATCCCACCAGACTCGTCACATCAGACTGCCTGATGACCAGGCCCTGGGTATGCAGTAAGATGGCATACACGTGAGACAGGGGTGTGGCAGAGTGAGAAGCAGGCCAGCACATGCCTCTCTCTATGCCTTGACCCAGTGATGAGAGAGGCCTCAGGTCTCACCCCGACACTCACTACAGAGCCACAGATCCTGGAAGTTTTCTCTGTCAGCCATGAAGCTGTGAGACAATAGTATATTATCCCTAGGTCTTAGCCCTGGGCTCCTGGTTCCCTCCTCTGTACATATCCTATCAATTTGCTGTGCCATTCTAGACAGGCTTTGACGCCTGGTTATGCCTCTGCCCTCCCCTTCGGCTAAGTAGCACACAACTATGCTTCCCTCAAGGCCACGTGTGGGCACCATCTATGACCGTTGCCTGTAGTGAGGGATAACAAAATGAATGTTTATCATCGACATTAGCGTCACCTCCACATAAGCAGCTCCTACATTTATTGTAGCCCCATGAAAGCAGGTAGCTCCTCTCTGCTGGAGATCTACTTATTTTGCTTGATCAAAGGAGCCCTTCCTGATGTTTTAGAGGCACTGAATTTTACCTTATTCCACTGGTTTTTAACTTAATTATTTTGAGAACCAAAGTATTTATATTTTTCTTTGGAGATACCTAGCCCCACCCCCTGACCCTTATAATCACTGGCAGAATCCCTTAAATTATTCTTTTTTCCCCCCAACTGTCTTGCTTTTTGCACTTTCTGGTTGTGGTCAGGAGACCTTCGTCTCCCCAGCTGCTCTTCCCAAGGTAGGCTTCAAGACTGGCCTTGGAGGGACTCAGCTTACAGTGAGCTGCAATTGTCTAGTGACACTGTCCTGACACCTGCTTTGGAACATTTTTATTGCACAACATAGTAGTACTGGTGCTTATAGAAAAACAACCACAAAACAACTGTCATAGGTTACTTACAATGTGGAACACGCCCACCTTACCTGAGAACCACGACCCACTTTTCCACTCTAGCCATTCCTGTCCTCATCATAATGAGGGAGGGTTCCTAGAAAAAGCCCTATGTGGCGCAGGGGAGGTCTGGGTGCCCACTCTCATGTTCTCTTAGCCCCTTGCTTTGCCTTCCATTCTGCTTCCTTAGTGCTCTTCTGGCAGGCCCCCTGATTGTATCTGTGAATGATGTATTGATTACTAATGGAATAAAGACCTCCCCCTCCACAATCTCCCTTAGAGAAAACATTTGTGTCTATCTTGCATTTCTGCTTTAGATTTGCGGGTATGCAGATTCACTCCAACTGCTCCCTGGGAGCCTAGTTCCCCATTGACAACATGTAACCCTTTATTATAGTATTTAGCTTGTTTTAAACCTAGGGGAAATACAATGGTTCCTAAGGTCCATGTGGTTCCCTCCTCCAGAGCTTTAGGGAGTTTATTTTTGGTGGTGCAGTGGATAGATATACTGGTCCAAAGTCAGGAAGACTCATCTTCCTGAGTTCAAATCTGGTCTCAGACATTTACTAGCTGTGTGACCCTGGACAAATCACTTAACTCTGTTCGCCTCAGTTTCCTCATCTGTAAAATGATCTGGAAAAGGAAATGGCAAACCATTCCAGCATCTTTGCCAAGAAGACCCCAAAAGGGGACACAAAGAGTTGGACAGATACAACTGAAATGACTGAATAAGAACAGTGAATTTTAGACAAAAAGTTAGGAGTACAACCACAGTTACTGTGAGCCCACAGTTAGGAAGATTCCTAACATTTAGGCAGAGGTATAGCTCTCTGCCTTTATACTTATATGTAGCTCTTGGCCTCTTTGTAGTTGAGGCAAAATTCAGGTTGCTAGAAATGTTTGAATAACAAAGCAATAGACTTTATTACAGTGTTTATGGATAGATATGGCCTGTGTAGGGAAAGTGGAGATAGAGCAGACCTTTTTCTTGGCATTTCCCTCAGTCCTTTAGTAGGTAGATAGAACTAGTACTTCTGCTATTTCTGATAGCAGATTCAAATTGAATCTTTTGCTCTCAGATAACTCTAGAGCTGATGGCTCTTCTCAATATTTCTTTTCTCTTTCACGGCTCAGTCTTCTTTCTCCTTTTGCTGGTGACCCCTGTGTTGCTGGTTCTTTCCATCCAAGTTCTGTACGCCCTACTCCTTTCTCTCTGTATCCAGACCCTCTCAGTCTCTATCTGGGATCTCAAATAGCTCCACCTTTTACTACAAGTTCCTCCAGGCATGATCAAGTGTCTCATGCAATGGCTTTGATTGATTCAAGGAGGTTTACAGGCCCTGTTTACACTCAGTTCTGATAGATTGCTTTAATCCCTTACTGCATGTTTTTGCCTAACGAAGGTAATCTTTTAAGTGTAGAAGGATGATCAATGGAGCCTCACCATTATACTTGTCAGTATCTTCTGCAAGTCCTAATAAGCAGTCTATGGGGAGAAATTGTACTGGTGACAGTAGATAGAATATTCACTTGGGGAATCAGAAAACTTGGGGATCTAGCCCTTTCCACCATTTGCTTGGGTGATCTTGGGAAAACTTACCCTCATTGTAGGATCATAGAATTTAGGGCTAGAAGGAACTTTAGAGAATGACAACCCAAGACCTTCATTTTACAGATAAGGAAACTGAGTCTCAGAGGGATCATTGCTGTGTCCCCTACACCTTCCTCACCTATCACAATAACAGGAGCTAGTAATTCTGACTTCTTCTCACTTTCACACAAGAGTGGGTGAAATCAGGGATGTGGGTCAGCCTGCATGGCTTACATCTATATATAGCCCATAGCTCAAGGTCGTCGTCTCCCTGTCATTACATTTACTGGGTCAAAGTTAAGCTGAAATTGCTATATTATGCTGGCAAATTTGTGAAAAAAGATTTTTGGTTTTTTAGCAAAAAAGTTTACTATTTTGTAGGTAGGTAGGTTTTTTTTTCTTTTTAAAAACTGGGAAGTGTCTGGGGGACTGTCTATAAATTCATGATGTGGTTAAGTGAATTTAGTGAAGTAAGATTCACATAGATGACAAAAATAACAATGTCCAGGATCATAAATAGGATTAATAGATTTAGTGCTAGAAGGGATATTAGGTTACGTCGTCTACCTTCCTCATTTTATAGATGAAGAAACTGAGGCCCAGATGGGTTAAATAACTCGTCCAAAGTCTCTTAGGTAGGAAGCAGAGCTTTGAATCCGTGTCCTCTGACCATGAATCTCTTTCCCCTGTTTCCTCAAATGTTGGGATAAATGGTCCGAAATTACTCACAGTAGCACCCCAGAATCTTCCACCCAATGAATCTCCTTTTTTAGACCAATCGAGACTTATCACACAACCTCATATTATAGTAGTGAGAGATAGAACATTTAACTAGAATAGGAAACATGGTGACATCAAGAAAATACTTCAAATGCAAGTACTCTACAAGGCCATGACCCTAAGCATACCTCCTTACTTCCTTTCGACCCCCCCAAAGATAGAAGTTTGTGAGTCCAACATGGACCTAGCCCCAAATCCAGTCGAGGGAGGCTATAAACCTTGGAGTGACAACTTGTCCTTGGTGTGAACACAGAAGGAACTTTATCTCAATGTTTGAGTTGCCAGTGCTATGTATCTCACTGAAGGCTGACAGGTCAGAAATCAATTGCTGCTGTTCAGATCACAGATGGGCAGCAGAACCAAATACTTAGGCTTGAAAGAGATGCATCATCTGGGTGCCTTTACCTAGCCAGTCAATCTCCTTTCTCCCCACTTCTGTCTTCTTCCCAGGACCTTTTTTTTAAAACCCCCAGCTTAAGGAAAAAAAAAAAGCCCTGTTCTACAGTGCCTATAAATACCTCCTTGGACAGAAAGAGTCTTTCTGGTCCCAAAGATTTATGGGATTGGAATCCTCACTACAGAATTGGGAAGGTCACTAGAAAGACATTGGTATACAGTTGAGAGAGTTTGTAACTGGATAATGTGTTTTCCTCTTCCTCATCCCCATTTATCTGCAGGGTTCTCGCTGGCACAATGAGGAAGCTCAGGCTCAGACACAGAAAGGTTCATTTCTTCCTCAAATTGGATACTAAGAACTGGGGAGGAGGACCAAGGGCAGGAGTTGAAATGGGGAGCCATTAATTCACACAATTGTAATTTCACCTGTATTTCATTGGATTTCCTGAAAAACAAAACCATCTTCTTTCTAAATTTCTCAGAATTCAAACTGGCATTCCAAGAGTTTCAAAACAGGCTCCCAGAAATGTCCGATAGCAGAGAATTGGCAGGTAATCTTCCTTTGACTTATACCAAGTCTCCTACCCTTTTCTACCTATTATTGCAAGGTAAAAAAAAAATCTAAGTCTGGCAAAGAAAGTACTCAATCTGAGGGCTTGTTAGTGTTTAATTCAGTCTTCCTCATCTGTCCAAAGTATCCTAATCAAATTCCCAAGGAAATTGAAATAACAAAAAGAAACCTTTTAAAAAAGTTTGAAAATCTTTCCAAAAATTCACAAAAGCAAGCCAACCATATCTTAATATTGACCTAGCAGAAATTCTGCCAGGCAATTGGTTTGCTCTTAAGTTTCTACCCACCTAAGTGATTAGCACAGTGCCTGGCACATAATAGGCAACTAACAAATGCTCATTCCCTTTTCATTTCTGCAAACTGGCAGGCATCTATAAATGGGCCGTAACACCTAGTCTGGCCAGGGACCAGGCTCAGATCAATTTAAGTTGCTATTGGTATTCTCCTTTGGCACTTTGGCTCCCTAAAGCCACTAGAGGGCAGTTGAGGATTACTAGTAAATCGGTATTTCTAAGGGACCTTAGAAATAATATCAATTAACCCCTTTGTTTTAATATAAAGAAACAAGAAAATTTCTCGTGCAAGGTCACATTGCTAGTCAGTTGGTGGCAATGCTGGAAAAGAATCCAAGTTTCCTTACTTCTTGTCCAGTATTTTTTCTAGTGTTCCAATAATAAAACTTTAGATTCTGTGGACACTACTTTTCACTCCTCAGAACGCCCCCCCCACCAAATTGGCAGGACAAGATAACTTAAGTTATGCTTACAGATTTGGAGTCTCAGCATTGAATTGTCTGTGTTTCCTCCTGGGCCTACCTAGGGGTGTGCTAGGGCCAGCTCCAACCAGCCTCTAAGAGCCAATTGTTAAATTTTTAATAAGAGCATTTGTGCCTTGTTGTTCAGTCCTATCCGACTCTTTGTGACCCCATTTGGAGTTTTCTTGGCAAGGATACTGGAGTGGTTTGCCATTTCCTTCTTCAGCCCATTTTACAGATGAGGAAACTGAGGCAAACAGGGTTAAGTGACTTGCCCAGGGTCACACAGCTAGTAAGATGAGTCTTTCTGATTCTAAGCCCAATACTCTATCCCCTGTGCCACCTAGCTACCCATTTACACCTTGGAAGTTGGCAAACACTACGGATCAAGGCTTATTTATCTTGTTGGTTGTCTAGACTTGATAAAATGATGGGAAAATGTTAATAATGCAGTTTAAACTTAAAGGCTTGTCACCTCGGCATGACATTCCCCCCCCTCCCCCCGAGAGCTGATTGTTAAAAATTTACTAGCCCCTCCCTGGACCAACTACATATATTTGCAAGATGATTATGGCCATGGCTATGCAATAATAGCTTGTCTCTGTCCCAAGATCAACAGGATGGAAACTGCGAGTGGCTTACTCTAACCACCGAGCAAATTACCTACGACTCATGAACACCTGCCTTCAAAGCACTTCCCTTTGGGGATGATGTCAATGTCTGCTAGTTTTTTATTAGTTCATTTCATCTTTATTGGTTTTTACTTGGATAAACATTTCCTATTTCTTATATATAACCCTGTGAGGTAAGGAGAGGCTGAGATTATTCTACGCAGTTTACAGGCAGGGAGCCTGAGTCCAGTGAGTTAGTCCATTGGTCATTAGCCCAAATTAAATACGAAAAGCGCTCCTGCATAGTCGTGGATTAATAATGCTGGAGTCAAGAGATTGACCTCAGATACTTAGAAGCTGTGTCAGTTGGGAACGTCTCTTAACCTTTTATAGCCTGTGTCCTCATCTGAGACAGGGAGATAACGATTTCTGGTTGAGAGGCAGCCTGGTGCACATAGTAGAGAGAGGTCCAACCTTGGTATCAGGAAGGCCTAGATTCAAGTCCTGACTCTGATACACATGTCAGTTGTGTGACCTTAGGCCAACTATCTAAAAACATGTCCCAGAAAAGTTGCTGATCTAAGTCTGTGGAATGAGTTTATATTCTGGGAATTCTTCACACTGATGAAATTACAAGTCCAGATTTCCCCTTCCACACCCTGCCTCAGTACTCATACTATCAACCTCACAGGGTTGTTATGAAGAAAATACCTAGCAGGCCTTAAAGTGCTCTATTATACTGAAATAACTATTACCGGAAGCACCATTGAGGAGAACACAATTTTTACCAGTGAGCACCAAAAGGGTTGAGGTGGGGAGACAGAACGTGGGAAGCACTGAAGAAATCTTACAAAGCAACCCATAGACTACTCAAGAGCTGAGGAGACAGAGAAAAAACAAACAAAATAATGTGGGCCTGGGAATTACCTCTGGCTCTGACCACTATGGCTTCTGAAGACAATGGTCTCTCCTCAGGGCCAGCATGGAGGTTGCTGTACTGAGGTCTGCTGGACTTCTGGGTCCCGATACAAACCGGTTTGGTTCTTTGGGCTGAGAGATCTGCTCCAGTCTTTTCCCTCACTGTTCCACCCTTTGAGACTGACACTATTCTAACAGTTGCCCGGATCTAGCTTAGATTATGGATTCTCCCTAGGCCAGGAGCTCATGACACAGCATGACTACCTCCTGGACCCAGAATAAAAATGGCGACCTTTCTCAGAGATCATCAGCTAGGGTTCGCTCACAGAGTACCCTGAACTAAGCTCATTATTTGAGCTTTGGTCACACAGGAGTGGGGAACCTGCAGCCTTGAGGCCACATGTGGCCTTCTAGGTCCTTGGGTGCCACCTTTTGACTGAGTCCAAGTTTTACAGAACAAATCCCTTTATTAAGGGGATTTGTTGGGTGAAGTTTGAATTCAGGCAAAGGGCCACACTTGAGGACCTAGAGGGCCACATGCGGCCTCAAGGCTGCTGATTCCTCACCCCTGGGAGGACCTCAAACTTAACCTCAGAAATCAGTAAACATCCTAACACATGGCAAGCTCTTAGCGCTCTGCTCACTGATTAGTAAATATTTGTAGACTGACTGGAATCATTAGTAACTACTTCTTCATGCTCCCCAAGGGGCAGAGGGGAGAAAGCTGTCCTGATAAAAGATATTGTTGCTGTGCTCCTCCCTCCTCTGTAAATAATTCAACCTGACAACCATTTTATCCCCAAAGTTCACAAAAGGATGATGACCTCTTTCACTATAGGGGCTGGTCAGGGTAGAAGAACCCTTTCAGCCCTTCATTACAGGTCCTATGACTCCTTGGAACAGAAGTTTGGAGCTGGGTATCAGTGGAGAGTAGCAGACATGGACACGGCAAGGGCTCTTCCCACAGGAATACTTTCACTAGCCAGCAATGCCAGAGTGTTACCTCACTGAGTCAGTTTTTATTAATACTGAGACATGGGGCATGTGATTGTCCGGCTCTCTTATCGCCAAGATGAATGACTGGCGTGAGAGTTGGCTGGGAGGAATGGGCTGGAAGGCAGATGTGATGGGAGTGGCTGTGGGAGAGGAGGTGACTGGGCACTGTGTAAGTGTGCCCAGGGAGCCCAAAGGGGCAGCTCATTTCTAGGGGGGTTGAAAGTTTCTTAAGTGCATGTTATTATGGATCTGTAATACAGTTAAGAATAATGCTGTTTTCCCCAATCTACAAGGTTGGGTATATCTTCCTTAGTGCCGTGGGTAGGGTTATTACCATTTTAAACAATATTTAGCTACTGCTAAGGGGCCAAGTGACTCCAAGAGGTATTGTCTCTATGATGAACTCTTAGGATGGTAACTTGCCTCGTTATAAAGACCAAAGGTCAAAGATGGGGCCAAGCAGGGTGTGCAGTGATTTCAAACAGTTTAATGTAATTCCAAGACAAAGTGTGATTACATTTCTACACATATACAATATGCATATGTGAGTTTACAAATTTCAATTAATAACTCGTTTCACCTCAGAGACCGAAAAAATGATCAAAAAGAAACTGTGAGTAACAAGCTATAACATAGTTCACCACAATGGGACCCCCTTTCTCACCCTACAGTTAGTAATATTACAATTAAAATAACTATATTCTTCTATAATTTTTTTCTGTTAAAATCATCTCATAAATTTACAATGCTATTATTAGTTTCCAAGACTAATATAAATTCACTCCATTTTTCTACAACGAAAATGATTATTAATTTAGAAGCACACGACGTCATGATGAAAAACACAAGCATTTTTAGTAGCAAGAACTTGATCAGTTAAGAATTAATTTTCTTGTAAAACATTCTAAAGCCAAGTAAAATATCCATTCTTATACCTATAATATGAGACTAAGGAATAGGTTACATATAGGTCTACAACACATCGGTTTATCTTTTAAAAAAAGTAGACATTTATAAATAAAGAAAAAAGAGGGACAATTCACATAGGAAAAAGAGGTACACAAGAAAATACTGTTGCACGCAATAATTTTTCACAAAGATTAACATGGATTAACACTTTTATTACAGAAACCATACAGTGAAGGAACACAATAGACCAGGGCTTTCATAGGGTTACTGAGCTGAGATGACGCTGTTGAGAAAGATCTATGTGAGACAGCAATGGGGAAGGAGCCATTTTTCTTGAGTTGGTGATAGAACACCAGTTTCTCCTCTTCCCTGTTACCCTTCTGGGGAGTGAATCTTTCCAGAGTAGCTTGGATTCATGGGCAGTTGAAAGGTAAACATTTCTCTAGGTTCTTTCTCTTTTCCTCCTAATAGATTCCATTTTTGGAAACACGATACCATCTAAGAGGCTAACCACCAGATCAAAATAGATGTGATGGGAAGATTCAGTCAATTCTAGTTGGCTGCTGCCCACCTACATATCCCTGTGAGTATTGGGGATCTGGAAACACCATTTCTACCCTTTAGGACTGCTTGGATAAGCAGCAGCCAACTGGAACAAACGTGTCAGTCACGTCTGGTCTACCTGTATGTGTTATTGGTGCAGCCTGTAACATATTTCATGGTATTTTTTTTCCTTTAAATAGTCCGAGTCTAATTCTAACTTTAAAAATGCCTCTTTCTCCTTAGTCATAAAGCTATACTTTTCTCCTATCAGAATTTGGTTTGATATATATATTTATATATACACACACACATATATCAACATCTATATCTATATGCAAACATACAGACATATATGGAGATATAAAGGCTATACAGTGATTCTACCAAACTAGAAATTCTGCTGCCCCAAAGTGTAACTTCCTTTTTCTATTTTATTTGGTTAAAAACAAAACAAAACATGCAGAGGATAAGGAAATGCCTTGGGGCCTAACATGATTGTGCCCTGGATAATCCATGAAGAATCCTTTAAATAAGCAATATCATAAAGGTTGGGGTGGGAGTAAAAAAAAGAAATGTTGGATGTAATCACTAAAATTAGAATGATTGAAAAGAAAGTCCTTTGCTTTCGAAGGGCTGGAATACTTTATATAACCATTTGGAAGATAAGGAAAGCTCTGAAGGATGAATATGGTTAAAATTTGAATCAAATTCTTTTTCGTTTTGCAAATCCTTCCTATAACCTGAGCCAAGCTATTTAAATAGTAATTTAAAAAAATTCTTTGTATGGCTAACAGCTAGGCAAGACCACTCATTTTAGGAACAAGTGGGTGAATTTTTCCAAGCTTTTGACTGGATGCAAAGAGTGATGGGTCGTAAAAGGCTTCTTTGAGCCCTTAATTTTTCTGCATCTGGGGCTACTAATTGAATCAACCTGGCACAGGGTGAGGCAGGAGCTGAAATTGGAATGGTCCTATTTCCAGGTTACCTATGGGATGGCAAACTGCCCAGGAATTTAGTTAGCAGTTGCAGTCACTGGGGGTAGCAGTGCTAGTAATGAACAGCAAGCAAAAAGTTTGGCTGGAAGCTCCCAGAGAGCTATGGCAGCGCCCTTCCTCACAGAACTTTGTTTTAAAAGGGGGAAAAAGAGGTATACCATTTTCTGTACTTTTAATCTCAAGAACATGGCTGAGCCCCAAAGCCACTGACACAAAATTCTTTTGGTTAAAAGGAAAACAAATCAAAACCAAACCAAATCAGGAGTACAATCAGGAGGGGAAGTGATGTTTTTACATCGAAATTCATAGCAAGCAAATAGTAATAAAAATATACAATCAAATGCAGCTTACCAGGAAACAGCAAATGCATTTTTCTTCTTTTCAGTTCCCTAGGTCTGGATAAAAACCTTTTTTTTTTTTTAAATGGGTATCACCTGCTAAGGGATGAGATTTAGATCACAGCACTTTCTTTCCAGAATGACTGTCAACAAGGAAATAAAAGACATAGAAAAATCATCAAAATCTTCTTCTAGGAGGGATTAATTAGAGAGGGAATCCAGAGTTCCAGTAATCTGACTCATCAATGAGTTATGAACTATACATTCCATCCCTCCCTTTGAAGGGTCTTTAGTATCATTATAAATATTATCTTTGATTACTAGTAGGGACACAGGTTTCATTTACTAAATGCTCCTAAAATCCTCCAAGTTTTCTCCTTATTATCTGTTCCTATTTGCTCACTCAGGTCTCTACATACTCCCCAATCTTCATGGGGGCTTCTTGGCTAATTTTAAATACTAAATGAGACAACCAAACCAAAACAAAAAAGAGCTACTTTGACACTTCTTGCCTGTTTTCAAAGGGCAAAGCGAAGGCTGGGTCTAGAGGACAGCAACATACTTTTGGGAAAGAATTAGCCAGTGAACATGGGTGTGGATGTCACTTTCAACTGGGAAAGAGATGCTTCCCTTTTACAAAGCCTTCATTCAATGTTTGTTTCAAGACCCTGTGCTCGGCAATATCACAGCGGGGTAGCTGGGAAATAAGTGTCCACAGATCTTATTTTTGGCTGGCTGTTGACGGCCACATCTTGTGATGACAAAGAATCCCACTGGAGACAAACTCACTGAGCCGGGTCCATTCTTGTCAGAGAAGAGTTTTAATAGAGGGTGTTAAAGTTAAAAATAGGGTATAAAAATTCCCCACCTGGACCCAGGCTCTTGGACCTCCTTCCCCTTTATTTTCCAAAACTTTATCTTGTATACCTTCTCTAAATCATATGGAATCCAATCACAGAGAAGGGAAAAACTTATGTTTGGCCAACGAACACAGCATGGTTAGAAAAAACTTGCCTCATGTAGACATGGCCTCAAAGTAGAGGCAAACCATTGGGGGTTTGAAGATGTCTGCAAACAAAAATTTCCCTTTAAAAGTACCAGTTTAAATGTAAACTAGAGAACACCTTAACTATAAAACGTAGCCAGGTATCTGTTTAAGTATCCACAGTCAATGATTTAGTTTATACTAATTTAAAATGTGACTCTTTAAATATCTTCTAGAAGGCTAAAGTATTTTACAGTAGCTATAAACATATATACGTACATGTGCATTTTAACATCACATTTGAGTACAACACACACAGTAATCTATTCCTTGGTTTAATTTTTATTGTAAAGAATCACTATCTTCAGAATTCACTCAAGCAACAATGACCAGGGTGGGCATTTATCAATATTTTCAGCCCGTATGGAGCCCATAGTCTTTTTTATCCCAAGTTCAAGCTGGCTACATGTTTTCAAAAAGGCTAAAACCAGGATGAATGCCCACATTTGAGGTAATTATTGCCACTAGGTCACAGTTTGTGTAAGATAAATTTATCTAAAACCTTCTTTAAAAAAATCCTCAGGTGTCCTGTCAGAATTCCAGAATACCAATTGAAACAACCCAGGATCCTGTATGCTGATCAGCTGGGTTTGCTTCCAATGGAGGCAGGAGTTCTTAAAGATTCCAGAACTCATGTAAACTACCCGAGAACTGAGGCAAACCAGCCTGGAGCTAGTGAAAGCATATTTAAAAGGAAAAACAAATGGGGGAAAAAGGACCCAAAGGATGTTCCACAGTAGTTTAATAGCTACCTCACAGAATTCTAGCCCTCAGACACTTCTAACTTCATGTCGCCTTCCAACTAAAATCAAAATGCCTCTGCATTAATGATTCCTCTCCAGGGCTCTTGAGATGCTTACAACTGGACCGGGTCCTCAAATTTGGCCAGGTTTCCTGCTGCTCTCCACCCTCTTTTGAGAGGGCTGCCTGTCTGTTTCAGAAAGGAAACCTCAGTTTTGTTCCTGGTTTTGAAGGTTTTTGTATTTGCTTTTTTAAATAAAGAAAAAGAAGCCTCTGGATGACAGACCTACACGTGGTATTTACAAGGTTGGTGTGAATCCTTCATATGGTTCCACCCACAGCTGAACAGTTGATCTGTTACGGAGATCAGAGTTGTCATAATATTTATCAGTGCAGTAAAAAATAGCATTTTGAAAAAAATATACCTTTAGTATTGCCTTTCTTGGATTAACTATAAGCAAGCAAAAGATATTTTTAAAAAGAAAAGAACATTTTTTTCTTCTTCACACTTAAGTCTGTTATAGCAGCACTGCTAAGACTGGAGGGATAAAGCTAATCCATATACAAGAAATGTTTCAACTTTGTTATTTTCTAAAACCATTGAGTGTGGCCTCAAAATAATCACAACTAACAACCCCCCCCCCCCCACTCCATTTATTCCACAAGCCTAGCTGATTCTACCCACTCCAGTTGCACTCAAATTCAAGGCCTTTCCCTGTTTCTCCTTTTTTAAAAAGCCCAGCTTAAAGCTGCCCTTAGGATTCTTCTTCTGATTTAATCCTACAATCAGTATACGGCATTATTTACCTCCTGTTTAAGGGTCACTGTGGTCATGGTACAGGAAGGGAGGGGGTTTTGATTCTGGAATGGCCTACCATCTGGTACTATGGAGAAGCCGTTCAACCTTGGGGGAATCTGGTGATGATGACAGCTATGACCTTGAATTTAAAAAGAATGCCTCTCCTCCGCTGCTCCCCACCTCCATGTCCCAATGTCCTGATTCACAACAGCTCTGCTCTATCAATTCAAGGAACTTGGGAAGCTTGTATGTAGAAAGTCATATTCCATGACTGTACACGCACAAGGTCACTGCTTGGAGGATATGGCAGACTTTTTTTTTTTTAAACAGGGTATTAAAGCTACTTCTCCAATATGGTGGCCTGAGAGCAGAGCGCAAAGATTCATGGAGGGATGATGCAAGGGGAGGTAGAAAGACCATGGAGGCAAAATCTAAATGGGCCCTCTTCTTCCAGAGGCCACAGCTTCCCGACATTCACTTCCCTGCACATCTCTTCAGACCTGGAGGGGGGTGTCTCTTTCTCAGACACCCAGAAGTGGTAGGAAGCATTTAGAATACCCCTACCCTTAATGGTTATCGATTAATGGAGAACTAAGACTTTAAGGTATTTCCTCGGAGTCCACACACCCCTGCGTGGTCTTGCAATTCTGTGGCTCCCTGACTGAGATATTACTGGAACTCTTCTGTGGAGAATAAATGTTGAGTTCTAAGGCATCAAAGTGGACTAGCAATGATGAGCTATGCCCAAGAGTTTCCAGTGGCATTTGATGCTTCTAATACTGGTTTCCAACTACAGGGAACATTTATTTAAATTCGTATTGGATATCATCTTGAGATGAGCTTCAGTCCCAGTATTATTATAGCATACTCACAGTTTGGGATAGCAGCAGTATTTAGTGTTGCTAATCTTCATATTTCTTTATTAGGTGAGTGTGGTTTTGAAATGAATGTGACAAAAAAACCCTACAACAAAACAACTTACAAATCACGGGAGGGAGAGAAAGAGAAAAAAATGGAATTTGGTCTTTAATGATGTTATTATTGCCTGTAAAAGAAAGACAGGAACATTATTCTGTCTGTACATGATGACGGTTCTGCAAAGGTTTCTTTGGCTAAGGAAATGAAGATTTTCATCTTCCTTTCAAGTTTGGTAATGGGATTTCTGCTGTGCCCGGTTTGGAGGCTATGCCTTCTGAAATTTATCACAAAGGAAAGGAAGGAAATGAACAAAAACAAGCACTGAAAGTGTCCCTGTGCTGGAATGTTTCATGGCAAAATCATGAGTGTGATGGGGTAGTGAAGTCCCAAACTCCAGTTACAGAACAAACTGCTGTTCTTCCGTTGAATTCCCTTCTTGAGCAGAGGCCACCTACCTAGTTCCTTCTTGTCTTTCTGTCTTTTTCTTTCACAGCTGTCTGACAGGCCACTAAGAGAAGCTACGTTTGCACATGTCCCCTCCCCTCCCTTGCTACTGGGACAGAGAACCTAGAAGCAAAGAACAGGGACAAGGGATGCTTCTAGTCTTTATCCAACATGGACCACCAAGAATACTTCCTTAAGTCTCTTCATCTCCTTCCCTCCTGTTTCCAAGTAAAGCCTGCTCCATGCACACAAACACACACACACAACCACACCCCCCAAATCTCTACCATAAGCTTATTCAAAAATAAATGTTTTCAGTTTTCAACTCCAAAGGTCAATTCAAGAGATAGCCATCTCTTGCTACTACCACTGTCCCTTCCTTATGGCCAATGATCCTGCATTTTTGACAGGTTGGGTCTTTCCCTGAAAAGAGGAGAAAGCCCAGATCTTTTCTCCATCCTTAAAAAATTCTGCCCTCTAGTAAGGCTAGAAACGCAAACAGTCCATCCCGATTTCCTGTCACTATTACGAACACCAGTTTGGCCCGGCCTTTCTTTCCCCTCAGCATTAGAAGCACCACAACGCTCCACTCTGCAACCTTAATTGGCACTGTGCCTCAACGTCCACCACCATCACATCAGTCTGCCTAACCCCTTTTTCTGAAAACAGCTCTCATATCATGAAAGAGGATCTAGTCACAGAGACAGGTGTAATCATCTACATGGGCCAGGAGAAACAACCAACCAGAAGCAAATTTACCTGCAGAATAAGACTCAGCATATCCATTTTTCTCCCCTTCTCATCTTGTTCTTTACAAGCTTCTTCTAAACAGGAAGGAAAAATCCTGTTAAAGATTCCTACATTGTTCTAGGCAAGTCAACATTTTGTGAAGTAGAAACGGGACAAACCAAGCAAGAAGTTCTGCACTTAAGCTTCTTATTGTGAGGGAGAGAGAGTCTTCACCTTTGCCAAACTGCCAAAGTGGCTCAGTGCTAAAAGTACAGGGCTAGAAATTGTGAGGGGAGGATGCTGAATTGGAAACATGACTAATGCTAGGTTGGGCTTGGTTGAGGATTTTTTTTTTTAAATTGGGATTTTGGATTAAAGGTCTCATACCTTTCTATAGGAGGCATTATTAGTCTAACAGATACCTAATATTTAAACCCTCCATCTATACTCAAGAATATGGAGTATGTGGCACCTAAAACACCATTTCTATTTTTAGAGGACTATATATGGTGTATTGAGAATATTAGGGTGCTCAACAAATGTTTGTGATGACGATGATGGTTGTAGAAAGCATTATTATAGTCCTATTCAATGATTTTATGTGGATTCTGACCCATCACATCTAAATAACTTTTGACTATTCAAAGGTTTTTGGGCTCGGGGATTATTCTGTGGTTGTTTAAATAGCTGCCCCTTCACATGTGTTTGTGCCTGTGTGGACTGTGTAGCTAAAGGAGAATGAGTGGTTGAGGAAGGGTATGTATAAGTGTGTGTAAAGTAAAGGGGGAAGAAGGGAGCTCTGCATTTCCCCTGGGAAAAAGCGTGCTTCCCATTTCCTCTTCTCACCCCTTGAGGGGCCATAGTGGCAATCATCACCTGACCATCCCACAACTTCTTATACACAACAGTTTCCAGGGCAAAGGTACTGCATTCTGAAAGCGAAACGGGGCTTTCGGAATAGTTAGGAGGCAGTGAGGCTTGGAGATGGAGGCAAGAGCAGGCAAGGTGGTGAGGATGATATCGAGGACTAACATGTTTTTGATTCAGGTCCAATCATTCAGCCAATGAAACATCAAAACTGTTCCCAAAACAATGTAAATTCTGTATGCCACAGATAGGTAAATTATGAAATACAGCCAGCTTCTATGTTTTCAGTACTCCATTCATTCTTGCCCTGACCAACACAGATATTACTGGAAGTTTCTAGTATAACAGAGACAAAAAGAAAAAAAAAATCCCACCTCTCTGTTGTTTCTAGACAATCTTCTATATTCTCTTCTCTTTTTGTTTCACAAGATTAGACCCCCTCTGATAGCCCTCATCCTACTTTTGTACTCAGATACCACAAAATGATACTGTTAAACATAAAAAAGAAAACACTGAGATGCTGGAATGAATGCATTTAAAATTCAAGCTAAATATAGTTATTATTATAATAGTCGTGATTACAATAAAACAATGCCATCGTTTCTCTTGAGAATATAAGCAGCACTAAATTTTCATTGCTGACCTGATGGGGAAGAGATGGTGAGCAGGGGAGGAGAGAGAAACAGATGGAGAGGAAATGGGAAAAGGAACAGAGAATTTTGGACATGAACAGTTTCCATTTTTTTTTGAAATGGAAAAGTAAGGCGCTTTTTTCCCTGGGAAAATCAGAACCTCTTATTTCAGAGAAGTCAGTGTTGGAAGGGATTTGCTCTGGGGGTGCCCAAGAAACTAACATGGCCAACTTGAGTTTCATTTGTTAGTTGCCAGGCACTTTTGCACCTGGGGAGAATGCTACTGTTGGATAACCTACACATGTGCAAAAGCAGACGGAGCTTTCAAGGTCACGTCATGGACCTCCCATTTCCTGTGACCTCCCAAATGGCAATCCCTTTGTCCTCAATGAAGGTGAGTGGTACTGTGGTATCAAGGCGAGTGCAAATTTGACCTCCGCTCCAAACATTTTTCCAGTCCTCTTTCCCATTCTGCCTGACACTTCAGTCAGTCTACAGGTATTGCTTGAGCTCAGATGGTGTACAGGGCCTTCAAGGGATAAAAATGGTCTCTTAGATATGCCCCTGGGGACTGTGGTTTAATCTAATCTAATCTCATACTCATTTGTATTAGGGCTGTTTACTCCTCTGGGGAGACTTTCCTTTGTAAAATTTCTAAGATGTGTGGCAGAGGAGTGAGGGAAGTTTCCAGAGTTCCTTTATAATTAAGAGCTAAATTAACAACAGCTTTACTGAGATGAAATGGAATCATCCTTATGAAAACACTATTTGCAGAAGATGAGTAGGGAAAGTCTAGAGTTGAAGAACTGGGGAGGGGTAGGGGGTGAAAGCAGAGGGGATTAAGAAAATCTGACATAGAGGTCATAGGATCATATATTTAGAGCTGGAAGGGACCATGAAGGCCACTGAATCCAACCTCCTCATTTTACAGATGAGGAAACTCAGGCAGGAAGAAATAAAATGACTTGCCCAGGGTCACACAGTTAAAATCTGAGGCAGGATTTGAACTCAGACCTTCCTGACTTCCAAGTCCAGGTACCCACTGTACCCCCGAGGTAAACACTGGGATTTCTTTCAATTATCTCTTTGTACTTTTGAAACTTGGATTCAGGGTCACTTTCAATCAAAGGTCTGGGAAGAATTTTATAAGTCCTGTTGGTACCAGGATATTGCTTTCTGTTTCCATTAATCAAATTCTGAGTGGCTCTCTCTGCTTGGGGAGAATATTCCCTCAACCTGTATTCACAGCTCCTGAAGAAACTTCCAATATTTATCAGTGGCTACTAGATATTGCTTGAAGCAACCCTGCAGCAGTGCAAAGGATAGATATATTTTTCAAACTCTCTGCTCCCTGGCTGGGCAGTCAGTCCTAGATAACAGTGATGTTGGGGTATTTCTGTGGAACTACTTCCCTCTCCTCAATCCCCCTGCAAACCAGGGGCTCAGAGAAAATTGGGGAATCTGAGGAAAGAATTTAGCAGCAAAAAGTCTCGGCTGGTGGTTTTCTGTGGGGTTGGAGAGAGGAAGGAGCCCAACAAGCAGGGTCTGGGAATAGTTCGAGGGTAAAGCAATGACAGCAGGAATTGGGAGAAAGGAAACTTGGGTGTAGGGATGGAAGAGGGGTTGAGGGACTGAATCACAGAATATTAGAGCTGGGAGGGACCTTAGGAACCAATGTAGCCAGAGAACTAAGGCCCAAGGACGTGGCCAGCCTGGCCAAGGTCACAAAGTGAGTGAGTAGAAAAGTCTGGAGAAGCTAGATGTCCTGACTCTCAATCAGGACCCTCTGAATTCCTGGTGGGCGATGTGGGGAAAGAGGGGAGGGAGAACGGGAAGAACAAACAGCTTGTGGAATTTGTAGGCCTGCTCTCATCCCTAGTCTGTTGTGACTTCTGGTGAAAAATCCCTATTCTCTTAATGAGTGGCTACATTTCCCCCTCTTTGCAGACAAGAAGAGACAGCAACCTGACAAAGACCCTCATTTCTAGAAGTGGGCTACTTGTAACACTGTCCCATAGACTTCTGGTAACTGAGAAGGTGGGAATGTCGTATTTCTCAGGCCAACAAATGAAAACCTCACCCAAAGCCCTTTTCTGATTCTGCTACCATTTCTTCTATCCAACTCTCCAAAGATATGTGGGTGATATCCTTCCAGCTGCTGCAAAGCCTCCCTGACACCTAAAGTTAGCAAACAGTAGAGAGGACAGCTAGCCACAAGAAAACAAGGATTAGGAGAAAAAGAAGAAAAAGCCCAAGCGAGATTACAACAGCAAAAAAGAAGGGCTGAGATAGTATTCTGACTAGCCTCAGGCAGTTTCTAGGAGTACCAGCGGAAGTAAACCCTTCCACCACATCTGTAATTTGGTAAGGCACTAGGAGGGAATGATGTAAAACTAAGACTGTGACAGTTGTAATGGCTGTGCCGAGGAACACATCACAGAGAGAAGGCAGCATCAGCTTTCTTGTCTCTCTCTCTCTCTCTCTCTCTCTCTCTCTCTCTCTGACACACACACACACACACACACACACGCACGCAAACCTGGACAATCACATTTGTTACATGTCTATGTTATATCACTTTTTTTGTGCAATCACATTGAAGAATAATCTATTGGTATCACTGAAGTTGAACATAAAATAAGCAAAAAAGGGCTACAGTGCTACATCCTACATGGAGGCGGGGAGGAAGAGGGTCGGCTAAAACTTCTGCTACCTCTTACATGACTAGGGATTCAAAGTGAAAATAAAGATCCAACAGAAAAGAAAACTCAGAATTTCAACATACATTATTAATGACATTTTAGGAATAACATTACTTAGGGATTGATCCAGAATGCTCAGAAGGGAAAATTAGGCCCTTTCCAGGAGATCTTCAATCATGCTGGCCTTCTCTTACTATGCCAAACACAAGTGCGTGACTTCAAGACAAGGAAGAGCCTGGCTTGCCCCACTCCCACCCTCACCCTCTTCTCTCCACCCCCAGAGTAATGACTACGTATCAATGCCCTTGGATCACAGCCTGATGCTCAGGAGGGCTGCAGACCCTTCAGAGTTCTGGAAAAATCCCTTTTTCTCACGTTCAATTGATTAAAAACCTATTGGATTTCGGTTTCAGGTGTCCCTGACAGCGACTTCTCAAATGTCACTTGCTGTCATATGAAAATAATCTTTCAAAAGTCTATAGGTAAAGTTCTTCAAAAACTGGGGCCCCAAATTCTGGGATCTTCCTGCTGCTCTCTTCTCCTCTCCAGTTTGGTGCAGAATGGATACATGATTCTGTGGGGTTTTTTTTGTTATTGTTTTTTTTTCCTTTTTCTTTTTAAAAATAAAAAGCATAGAATAATTTCCCCTCCTTAGTCCCTTCCTTTTTCAAAATGTCTTTCCTCTGTCCTCTCCTTCCACTTCCTTGTTCAAGTTTCACTGACAGCCCCTAACTCTCACTTCCTTACCTTTCCCACCCCACTCTCCTGCCCCATTTGCATTGTTTGTGAGCTGCATCCTTCTGTATAAAAAGCAGCCTTGCTCCCACCTCAATCCAAGGCGCTCCCTTTCCCTCTCCTTCTCCTTTCTTCCCCTCCCTCTCTTCGCCCCCCTCCCCCATTCCAGTGTTTATATGTAAGGGTACTGGTTGACCTTGGCAGGGCTCAGTGGGTATCCAGTGTAGACGGTGGAGGCTGGAGAGGCGCTGATGTAGGTCTGGTGGGCAAACTGAGCTTGATACTGACTTGGGTGGATGGTGGGTGAGGGCAGGACTCGAGGCCCCATGCTAACAGGGACTTGGTGAACAATGCTTGCTGGGTAGGCAGTGTGCTGCACGGTGTGACGAGCAGAACCTTGGGAGGCCACGAGGTGGGCTACAGTGCCAGTGGAGCCCAGAGCAGCGGGGGTGGTATAGGTGTAGAGGTGTGGCTGGGCGGGGAGGTGGGCAGCAGCAGCGGCAGCCAGGTGAGGGTGGACTGTGCCGTGACTGGGGCTGTTGTGCGGAAAGGAGTACGGAGCCTGAGCAATTGTAGGAGTGATGTAGGCTTGTTGACGCCGGTGAGGTCCGGCACGATCTGTTGTGATGTGCTGCTGGGCCTAAAAAAAGAGAAGCAACAAGATGCTGGGTTAGACTCTCTACTGGGCAGGAGATAAGGTAGAGGGATGGTGGGTGGGATGTCCGGGGTTCATGAGTTAGAGCACTGCTCCTGTATTTCAGGAAGGTTGTAAAGCTCTAGCCCTATAATTGTTAGCAAGTTGCACTGTGAATTTAGCCAAATCATTTTCCCTTGGTATGACCAAAAGGAACACTTACCTTCCTCACACCATCCTCCCAGGCCCCCAGGCTTGCAGCTTAAGTGTCTACAGATCCAATCAGTTGACTTTACCTTTGGAACATCTCTCATATATACCCACTTCTCTCTTCTGTTACTGTCACCACATGGTGCAAGGCTTCATCTCTCTGCACCTGTATTAGTATACTAAGCTGCTGGCTGATCAGTCTGCCACAGCTCCTTAACAACCGCCAAAGTGATTTCTCTAAAGCACAAATCTGACCATGTCACCCCACCCCCCAAACTCCAGGGATTCCTGATCACATGCAGGATCAAAAAGAAAATCTCATTTGACATTCAAAGCCTTTCAGACCTGCCTCCCCAATCTTTCTGATCTCTGTACTCTTCTATCCAGTGACACTGGGCTCCTTGCTGTTCCTTAAACAAGACACTATCTCCTGACTCTGGGCATTTTCTCTGGCTGTCCCACGTGCCTGGAATAGGCTCTCTCTCCTCATATTCACCTCCTGGCTTCCCTGACTTCATTCAAGTCCCACTTGAAATGCTACCTTCTACATGAAGCCTTCCCCAGCCCCTCTCAATTCTAGTACTTTCTCTCTGTTGATTATTTCCTATTTGTCTTACATAAAGCTTGTTTGTACACAGTTGTTACATATTGCCTCCAGGCAGTAGGATCAGAACAAATTCATTCATCTATGCAATAACCCTGTGATATGGGCAAGGGTTGAGCACAATATCTTTTTAATGCTAAAGATGAGGTAACCGAAGGCTGAAGCTTTGAGGTAATTTTCCCTGACGATAAGGTGCGCAGTGGTTAGAGTACCAGGCCTAGAGTCAGGAATTTAAATCTGACCTCATACACTAGCTGTGTGACCCTGGGCAAGTCACTTCACCCTGTATGCCTCAGTTTCCTCATCTGTAAAATGAGCTGGAGAAGGAAATGGCAAACCGCTCTAGTATCTCTGCCAAGAAAACCCCAAAAGGGGCCACGAAGAGTCAGACACGCCTGAAAACACTTCAACAACAACACTAATGATATGTTACAGGCACTGAGCTAGAGTGCTTCACAAAGACTGTCAAATTTGATCCTACGACAACCCTGACTTGCCCAGTGGCACACAGCTAGCAGCTGGATTTGAACTCAGGTCTTCCCAACTCCAGGCTCGCGCTCTATCCCTTGTATCACCTAGCAATCGGTAGTTAAGCAAGACACCAAACTCACAATTTGGTTGTGCTCCCCATGAGGTGTTGGCTTACCTGGCTGAGATTAAGAGGCTGCTGCTGCTGGAAATGCGGTCCTGGTCGCGGCTGCCTGTAGGCAATGGCTCCAGACGAGTTCCCTGAAGAGTGACCGCTGGTGGAGGTCACGATGCTGGAGGCCTTGGACTTGTAGGAGGATGAGTGGTGACTGGTGTTGACTGTCAGGAAGAGGAAACATGTCTTGTGTTAAATCGAATCAACAAGGCTCAAAGTTTCCTAGAGGATGGTCCTCCAATAGAGCAAAATGATAACAAGGCCATCTCCAAGTCTGGGTGGTATCTTAAAGATACTCTTAAAACTTTCCAATCACATACTATCTTGTCACCTCAATGGTAGTATTACTACCATTCTGTCTTATTTGAAGTAGAGATTTAATTTCTTGAATACTCCATGTTTAATAAATACTCGACTAATTGATGGGAAAAATCCCAAAGAACCCCCAGCAAATGTACCCAGAAGGATACAGTAGGCTTGTTGCTTGTTGTATAGTCATCTTTCAGTCATGTATGACTCTTCACAATCCCAATGGCCTTTTCTTGGCCAAGATACAGAAGAGGTCTGCCATTTCCTTCTCTAGCCCATTTTACAGATGAGCAACTGAGGTACACAGGGTTAAGTGACTTACCCAGAGTCATGCAACTAGTAAGTGTCTGAGGTCAGATTTGAACTCAGGAAGATGAGTCTTCCTGACTCTAGGCCCTGCACTCTTATCCACTGTGCCACCTAGATGCTCCAAGGTAGGTTCTATTCATCTTAAAAAAATCCCAACAAACCAGAATTTTCTCCTTTCCTAGTCTTCTTTGGCTATTAGTAGAAGGAATGAACTAGAAATGTACTGAATGTGGAAGTTCCAGTCACCCTCTATGTGTCCTAGTTTACTAGTATGTGTTCAGGAGGAGAGATAGCTGAGCTAGTGAAGGACTGTGAAGTAATAAGCTAAAATATTTTTACAACTTTCATTCTTTGTTATATTGGAATTACAAATTGTACACACAATATAATAAATATATAAATTATATATTACAAATAAATTATAAATTGTATGGGCATAACAGTGGCTAGAGAGCTGCCCTTGGCACCAGGGGAAGCTGAGTTTAAATTCTGCCTCTTCCAGGTAATTCACCTAACCTTTCTGTGGTCCTGGCTTCTCCGTAAGACTGTGAAAAATCAGAAAAGGTAGGGACCTGCGGCTCTAGAAGTTCTTCACTGGGAACTCGTTATTCCAATGAAATCACAGGTCTTGTTAAAAGCACCAAAAGTTAAAAGGAGGCATGCCCCTTCCTAAGGACAAATGAGGCTGAAGACAGAGCGGACAAAGCTCCCAGACCAGGTGGACCTGCTCAGGCGGCACAGAGAAGATAAGAGCCCGAGTGAACAGAGGAGCTTGTCACAGGTTTTCTGTGAGGAGAAAAAAAAATCTAAGGCAGAGTGAATTATGAGAACAAATTTTAAAAGACCTCCTAATTTGGTCTAAGAATGAGGTGGAGGGAGGGCAGGCAAAAGTGAACTTGATACAAATCTGAAGACAGCCAGTGGGGGATTATCTCATTTCATTTGCATCTGTTTATTTTGGATCTGGATCTGTTGTTCCTTGTGATTTGTAATTTGTTTCACCTAATAATGACACTTTCAGATTAAAAAGATTTCTTACTTTTTTAACTTTCATTAGGAAGATACTTATTGCCATGATTTCTCCACTTTGGAAGCCTTGCTAAACTTACTTGTCACCATCTAGTGGTTGTGAAAAATATTGGGAGGGTGAGACAAAACAAAAGAATGAAAACCTGTCCTTGTTCCAACCCTCATCCTGGGTTGCAGCTGGGGTAGAGAGCCAGGTGGTGGCAGGGCTCAGCACAGGGCCTTCTTTGCACAAAGTGGGTGCTCTAAAGCTATTTGGTGAACTGCAATACACTGAACAACAGTAAATGTCGGAGCCAATAAGCAAACAGAACCAAACCTCAAGTATGTGAAGAGGCACCTTCAGGGCAAAGATCTTCCATAAGTTTGGCTTCATGAGATATGTGAATTCACAACTGCTCCTTTACAATGAGAGTTTGTCTCAATTAATAAAATCTCTCTAGGTCAGGGGTTCTTAACCTGGGACCCAAGTATAGATTTCTGGGGGTCCAGGGGCTTGGATGGGGAAAAATAGCACTGTTATTTTTACTAATCTTTGGATTATTTTATAACATTATGTATTTTATTCTGTGCATTTATAAACATAATTCTCAGAAGGTAGCCATAGGCTTCCACCTTCCACACATAAAAAAAGTAAGAACCCCTGCTCCAGATCCTCTGAAAATATCTTTACTGGAACCCTGACACGCTGAGTGTGCTGAGATGGCAAGAAGGCTGAATAACTAGGAGCACTCTTCGCCTACACCCTCATGGGTTCCCATCATTAACTGGAATTTTTTTTTCCCAAGTAATGCCTAGAAGAGGTAAAAATCAAGGAGTTACCAATTCAGAGTTGGTGTGAAACAGATTACAGACGAAAAATTAATAGCCATCTAAAGTCACCTGAAAAGGTTATACAGGGAGCTTCCACTGTGGAAGCTTTCCTGACCACATTTAAAATAATTGAAAAGTGGGAGTGTCAAGGAGGTAAATGACATGAAATTTCTATTTTTACGAAAGTTTTGACCTCATTGGTTTTTAACATCGCAGTCATTTTTATAGTGGCTTTCTCTCAAGTAAGCCTTGTAAAAAAAGAAAAAACACTAGCTCACTATACACAGATCAAATCTGACAGCATTTGCATAGTCTACAACTACCGTCTCATTGATCTCTTTAAGGAGGTTCATAGAGTTTGTATTTTAAGTAAAAGCAAACTTGCAGATGTGTAGAAAGAACTGTTGGCCAAAAGGAGACACTTCTTAACCGGTATTGAAGGAAATAGAATTTGGAAGACTTAGGTCAGGCCAGATTGTTTGGTATAGAATTTAACTGATAAGTTTGATGATTCAGGGGATGGAAGGTGCTAAGATGAATAACAAAGATCAAGTTCTTGATTTTAGCTGGTTGAGATCAATTTTGTTACCAAATTCCCAGGAATATTAAAGGGCAAGAATAGGGAATCTTCTGCGGCTTTACCAGTTAAGAATGCTGATTGGCTGTTGCTGAACAGAGAGTAGTGTGACATCAAAGATCCATAGTTCACAAAGAGTGGGGAGTAGATAAGGGAAATCGGAGCCTTGCAATCATACTAGGATCCCAAGATCCCAACTTAGAGCTGGAAGGGATTTTAGAGGGTATTCAAATCTAACCGTCTCATTTTACAAAGGAATAGATGGAGGTCCAGAGACACAAAGAAAGTGGTTTGTGCAAGGTCATACAAACAGTCAAACAATAGAGTCAGGCCCTGAACAAAAGCTCATTTAATTCTCAGACTGTTGCTGCTTTTCCCGGCACCTCAAACTACATGCCTACCTTACTCTGGTTCAAACAGGAAGGAGCTCCCACATGTGAGTGTTAGTTATAGAAATCCCATGTTTCCAGACTGATGTGACAAAACTAAGGAGGGAGTACTTCAGGGTACTTGAGTCATTTCATTCGGAATCAGACCCCGACCTGGAAGGTTATTTCTTGAGCAAATGAGTTTAAGAAAATTTCTAAGGTAAGTAACCTTTTTGAAAGTTAAAGGGAAAATGGTTACACTTCTTTGAGTGAGCAAAGACTCTGAATCACAAAGCTTTGGAGCTGCCAGTCCTAGTTAATATGGAACCGACATATCCTCCCCACCTACAGACTGGCTATAGTATCCAAGAAATAACTCTATCTTGGGTCTTATGATTATATATTAGGTAAGAAGTTAACTGACTTAAAGAATCCACAGAGGAAAAAGATGAAACCTTCATAGGAAAGATGGAAAAGCCTTGTATGAAGTGCGTGTGGGGCCAGAGAAGCAGCATGAGGTGGTGGATGGGGCCTTGGAGTCAGGAGCTGAGGCTGGGCTTCGAACCCCATCTCTTCTCCTAAGCGCTATGCTGAGCAAAACTGCCTTTCTGACTCAAGCCAGATTATCCTCATTATTTTCATCTGCTAAATTACAGAACAGTTGGTGGAGGGAATGGGGTACACAGGCTTTAGTACCACAATCAAAAGCTAGAAAAACATGGTGCCACAGAACCAAAGAAGGTGAACACAATGAGAGCCTAGAGGATTCTTTTATAGAAGTTTTCTGTAAGAATCTTCTTAACAAGAAGTCTTCAAAGATCCAGGGTTGGCCAGAAAGAAGTAGCTTTATTTAACAAGGTTTGCGAAGAATAGTAAGTTATTGTCAGACCCTCACAAGTAGTTGATGGACCAACAGAAATATAGGTCAAGGTCACTGGAAATTATTCACAAACTACCTTGTAAAGCTTATCTACAAATTGAGAAGAACAGGCATCTTCTGCTGGCCTTGAATAACAAAACTATTAACAACTGATAAAACAGGAGTAGCAGACTCCAATTCATAATTGGAGAAGCTTTCCATAGGATCAAAGCAACATGTTTCTTTCCTAAATCCCTTTAGCAAGTGGGGAAAAACTCCTTGGAGCAGTGGGCCATTCCACAAGGCATCCAAAGGCAGTGGCATTAACCTTTCTGGATGCTCCTGTAGTAGCACAATCTTTTCATCTGGGATTTCCTACTTATAGACTGAGATAAAAATGCCCTACTAGAAGTAAGTGCAAAGGGTGTGAAAATGCAGTGCGTGTGTACACTCATGCACATGCACATGCGTGCATGCACACACACATACACAACCATTTGTAACTCATGGTGTTGTTGACAATAGAAAGCTTTCCTGTGACCGTGAAGAACAGATTAATCTCACTTGTTTATCTCTCTGTTAGAATGCATTACTTTTTGATACCCATTTCTACAATTCCAGCACCTACGGCTCAATCTCAGTAACTTTCATCGCAGTTTTAGAATGCCACCACGAAGTGACGAGTGCAGTGGCTTCAGGATTCAGAGCTGTACCCCAGTCTTTGGAACGCTTCTTTGGCAATGGATTTGGCTTTTGGTTTGGTGCCTGTTTTTCCATCCTATGACTTGTTTCAAAAGACTTAAAATACTCTGACAGCTACCATGTCACTGCAGACCAGTAGAAAATGAGCAACATGTGTCTTCCACTCTCGCCAAGTCATAGGTGACCTATACAAGGTAAGCTGTGACTCAGTCCTCGCAATCTTAGCCCATGGCTTTGTGGGACAAGTTACTTATGAGGTTGCCATAAGATTTTTTGGATCTTGAGTATCTATAATATATTCAGCAACCCATTTTCTCCATTTGTTCCTTCTCTTGCTCACTAAAAGGGTCCTCCCCCCATGAAGTACCCTCTTCCTATTCCAATTTTGTATCCTTTAAGACTGTTTTTTTGAACTATTCAGAAACTCTCAACTCAATTAACGGAAAATTGAAGGACTCCTCTTTCCTGTAACAAAGCACTCTCCCCGTTCTTCAGATTTCCCTCCACTTTTTTTTATGCTGTGACCAAGATACTCTTATCTGGTATTTCTCCTTTACTCTATTTGCCATGGCAGACAACGAGGGCCACTGTGGGCTTTCTTCTTCCTTCGTACTCAGAGCCACTGTCCTTGCCGTTCCGCCGGTTCTCTTTTCCTCTCCTATTCTTATGTCGCCCCCCGCTTCAGGCAGCCACAAAAACGCCAGTAAGTATAATTTAATACTTCAGCGTACCTGTGACCTCATTTATGTGGATGCTCCCTCCAGTGGCACAGGGTGCAGCCCACTCACATCTCTGCCTTTTTGTCCTCCGACATATTTGTCTATGTTCTCCAACAAATCTACCGTGTCACATGCTGAGACTTTTACTTTCTTCTAGATCCCCTGACTTTATGTGTGCACCTGTAGTACACAGGCTATTCACTGCTCTTGCTACATAACCCATGAAAAAATATTATCAGGTTTGAACACAACGCAAGGAAACAACTTCTAGTAGCTGATATGCAGCAGGGTCTTATTTTTTTCTTCTGCAGATTCTTTATACTTGTCAATAACTTACTTCCGATTAGTAGAAGTTACAATCTCCTTGCGTCTTCGTTTGCTCATCTATAAAATGGGGGTAACGTACTTGTACGATGTATTTATCCCACACGAGCATTTTGAGGATTTCCTTCGATTTTCTACACTGGCATTTGTAGATCTCTTATATTCTCCCAGAGTAAGCCTTAAAGCTGATATTTAATGGATGGTCCCCTATCCTGAATTTCTATTGCACTGCTTGCAATTTTGCCATTTAGGAGCTGCAGTTTCCTCACTTGTAAAGTGAGAGGAACAGACTAGATTCTCTCCGAGGTCCTTTCAGTTCTTCTAAATGTATGACCCTAAGATGTGCTGGGACTTGAAAGAAAAGTATCGTAACCTCAGATTTATACACATTTTGGTAAGGAGGAAGCAAAGCCAAAATTCTTGTCACAGAAGTTGATTTACTGCCTTACCCTTTGTGCCTCCCTAAAACAGAAGCATGAGAACAAGAGGCAATCCTTGTTAGAATCCTTCCTTTCCAAAGCAGGTTTAATGTAGGAAATCATCTGGCTCCACTTTGCCTTCACTTAACTGGGCCTTGAAGATCTTGTTTAGCTGTCTTTAAGCTACAAACACCCCTAAGAAGTCTCTTGTTCATTTTGGAAACCCACTGCATCGGATCTGGCGCTCACTTGTGAAGAATGCTGCTTGGTGATGGAAATATTCAGCTACTCCCACCCTCGCCATCATATCAGATTGTACTGACTTACTCTTGTTTTGCATTAGTTAGTAGAATCAGATCTCACTAATTTGAAATGAATAGAAGGAGGAATAGCCTGAAATAGTTGAATTATAAAGTATTTTTAGAAAACTACAATTTTAAGTTCATATAGCAAGTTTTTCTAGGTAGAATTGCAACTTGCCTATTCTACTGAATAGATAAGAATTATGGGTAACATGTATATTAATTATCTATAAAGCAGTGCTATCAAAATTTTCTGGAGTCTAAAAAGTTTATCATCAGAAAGTTAAACAATGTCCTTATAATCTTGTTGACACTATTAATTTCCTTGGCAAACCCTTTTTCATAGATGGCTCAAGAGTGAACTTCAGTTGAAGTTCCTAAGTAGCACAAGTTTCAAATGTGTGAGCTCCAAATGAATGAGGTTTTATTTACTCATTAAATGAGTACAGTCTTAGGTGTCCCAAGAATACTTTCCCATACTTCCTCTGTCTCATGATTCCTCCTCATCACCATCCTCTCTCCTCCCCCCGCTTCCTCTCTCTTTCTCTCTCTTCATTCACGTTTTGCACTCCTCAACATTTTCCATTTTGGTCAGCTGGCTGAAGAGGGAACAGAAGCTACCAGAACTCTTGACCACTAGCATGGAGCCCCAGACTTCACGTACAATCTATAACGGAAAGCTAACCTGCAGGGAGCCTTCCCTGGCCTGGCCCACATTACCTGGTACTAGGCTATCACACTCCACCAACACTTCGCTGGCCTGGGTTTTCAGGGGCGGCACAATAATAGTTCGGGGATTCCCGCCGCAATGGCTCTCCAGCGCCCCCTTGGGGTCATAGGTGTTTGCATTGCTGCGGCCTGCTCGATGCTGCATGGTGTAGGGGCTGTTGTTGCTGGAGGAATCAGAGTAAGGAGAGTCATGAACCGTGACACAGCTGATGACATTTTTTCTTTGTTTGGAGAGAGTGCTGAAAACACAAGGAGGAGAAGAATAGATACCATGAGAAAAGCTGCAAAATTAAACATCCTATCCCCAATGAGTATGAAGCTCCTCCTCGGGGAAGGGGGCGTACAAAATAAACACATTTCCTATCCTCAAAGGATGTATAACTTAATGGGGGGGGGGACTGCATACAGAAACACTTAGAATTTTAAAAACTTTACAGTCTAGAACACCGGACCAAATTGGTATCATGAAAGCAGCAGTAACATGTAAATAGTAATATGTAAAGTTTTGTACTTGGGTCTAAAAAATCAACTCATACAAGATGGGGGGAGGTGTAGCTAAATAACAGTTTATCTGAAAAAGATCTGGGGGTTTTAGTGCACTGCAAGCATAATAGTGGGATGGTAGGTGGCCAGAAAAGTTAAAGTGATTTGCCCAGGGCCAACCAGCCACCACGTGTCAAGGCGGGACTCAAACCGAGCCTCCATGATGGAGACGGCTCTCTTCTCTACACTGGGCTACTTCACATGAAAGAAGTTATGGAGCAAAGAATCAGCAAGACCTGCTGCTGACTAAGTGTGTACCCGGAGCCAGGAGAGAAGGTTGGAAGAGAGGAATGAAAACCGACTCTAGATTTAGGAACTTAAGCATAGGAGAAGATGATGGGTGGAGGCTTCACCTGTAAGAACACTTGATATTTTTGCTGTTGAGGGCAATGGGAAAATTAGCAAGAGATTCAGGGTCAAAATGGACATCAGAGTGCATCTCAGCTTTACGCATCTCACAGGGTACCTTGGTACCTACTAGAAATCGTGATATGTTTTCAAAGGGCCATTTATGTATATGCAGAGTGACTAAAAGAGGGTGGTAAACCTGAGCCTTACAGGGGATTGGGGTTAGAGGAGAGGGTGTGTAGGGAGTGGAGCTTCTTCCACTAGACACTCTGCTTAGACAGGCAGGCTATGGTGAGAGAAAGGGAAGGCAGAACTGAAGATGGCAGAGGCTGAGCCCAGCACAGGAGCCCTTTCTCCTCAAATGCTCATCCACAGTTCAACTATGCAATGAGATTCTCTGGGAAGTAATTTATGAAATGAAAAACCATCAAGTTTCAAGGGCTTCCGACAAACAGCTAATTCTGTGTTGACCACTGCAAAAAAAAAAAAACGAAACAAAAAAACAAGGGTGAGATATGTGGCTCTGTGGTTCATTTTGGACACAGGCATACCTATACTCTTGTTACCACAATCAGTGAGGCAGGGCAGTTGAACTGTGGGAGTAGGAAGGCAGTAATTGTAGCCAAAACCCTCTCTCCATTCTGAGGCTACCTCTAGGCAGCAGAAAAAAGGAGGGACCCTGACTCAGGACCTCTGGGCTTGTGTTTTTTAGAAAGGCCCTTATGCTGTGGCTGCAGAGCTGGCTCATGGTTTTAATGAGAGGGAAAGTAGAAAACCTGGTGAGGTCTCTTTGTGGCAGAGCAGTGAGGCTCCAGCACTGGAGAACATCTTGTATCCTGGGTGGCTTTCTTGGGTCTGTGTTCCCTGGAAAATTCTTGTCTATAAAATTAAGCTGAAGGCTGCCTCCTCCAGTGAGGAAACAAAAGGGATTTTAGGCTAGGATGACTCTGGGCCACAAGGTCAGTGATAGCTGTGTCCTGAACAATACCTTCTAAGCTATATCTTGGGTACTTATGTCAGGGAAAGGAAATGTCCATCAGAAGTGGTAGGACCCTGACAAAGCCACAAAGTCCTCTGATAATTACCTATAGCACACACAAGCACAATGATTCACACTGAAATGAAATGAAATAAAAATGCATTCTGCTTGATAGGCACAATGTTGTATAAGCGATGATCTCTCTTGAAGAGTCATATGTAAAACTCTGTGTGTGTGTCTGTCTGTGTGTGTATATGTATGTATGTGTATGTATGGGAAGGATCATTCACATTTACAAAGAGTTCACAGTAGGATTCCTTAAAAATGTCCATAGTGAATTTAAAACATGATCATACGTAATAATTTATAGGATTGTGGCTCCAGATCTGGAAGGTACCCAAGAGGCCATCCAGTTCAATCCCTTCATTTTACAGATGAGTAAACTCAGACCCAGGGAGGTTAAGTGACTTGCTCAAAGTCATACAGAGTAGTATCAGAGATAGGATTTGAACCCACATCCTCTGACCCTTGGGTCAATGCTCTCTCTTTCATACCATGCTAACTTTTGAGGAACATATCACCTGCAGACAGAGAGAAAATGTTATTTTTTTAGTAGCTTTGTTTACTATAGTAAAATATGTATACATTGAAGGCAAATCGTAAAACTGGACACAGTGACTGTGCAGACAAATCACAATTTGACCTCAAACGGCATTCACATTGGGCATATCTAGCATCACCCACCTGAATTTGTAAATTACAGGGAAGCAGACCGCAGCTCAATATAAAGGAAAACTTTCTGTTTATCTGACAATGGAATAAAAGCAAAGTTCCACATCACTCTAAGCTTTCAAGCAGAGGGTGAGTGCCTTCCGAACTTTCCTATTTTTGACGAAGGCCTTTCCTTCCAGTCACCCAGGTTCATGACCTTTGAGTCATTCTTGATTCTTCACTCTTCCCTTGACTCCCATGCCCAATCAGCTGCCAAGCCTGGACAGCATTTCATATCCATCCTCTTCTGGTTCTCATTCACCTCTTACCTGGATTACTGCAACATTTTCCTAATTATCATCTCTGCTTCCAACCTCTCCCGTCTCCAGCCCATACCCCATACAAGTGCCCAGGTGATGCTTCTAAGCAAAGTTCTGCACTCCTCTGATCAAGTCACTTCAGTGGCTCCCTATTGCCTTCAGATAAAATGCAAACCACTGTTTGGGATTTAAAACTCTTCACCATCTGGCTTCGGTTTATCTTTCCAGACTGATTTCCTCTCAGTCCCTCTCAGATGCTTTATATTGCCATCAGACTGGCCAGCTTCAGTTCCCTATCTAGGACGTACCAGCTTTGGCCTCAGTGCCTTTGTGCGGGCCGAGTCCTGGGCGTCTGGAACACTCTCCCATCCGGCGGCCACTTCTTGAAATACTTGAGATTCTTTCAAAGCTCAGCTCAAGTATCACCTCCTATATCGGGCCTTTTTCTGATTAGCAGCTCTCCCCTCCATGAAATGCCTTTGTGTCTATTTTGAACTGACTTAACTGTGAGCATATTCCATTTCCCCAGTAGAATTATGTCCCTTGAGGGTAGAAACTTGTTTTTCTTTCTGTCATTGTGTCCCTTGCACTCAGAACAATGCCTAGCACAGAGTGTACAGAATAAAAATGCTTACTAAATATGAATTTGGACATAGAAGAGCTGATTTCTACACGGGGTGGGAGAACAGACTAGATAAAGTCACTTTCAATGCTAAGAATTTCTTATAAGAAATACTTTGCATGAGGTCAAGGATAGATTGAAATAAAATCATGCTGTTGTTACAACTTTTTAAGGAATATACCCAATAACCTCTTTAAACTCCTGAAACTCCCTCTCTTTCCTTCTTCAGTGGAAGCGTCCCCTAACCCTTCCAGTGAAGGTAACATTTTTAGTCTCTTAAGCCTATGAAATACGGCATACCGCAGTCTCTGAGAAATTAAAGCAGCAGGTCACCCGTAGGCATGGAAGGCGGGCGAGAGTAGGTACAGCATGTTATTAATGAGAAGCTATAGAAATGCCTTAAAGGGCATCAGATGTACAACTAAAATTGAAGTGGTCTAGTGGTCTAGAACAAGAGCAAAAGATACCATCTGATGGATATCCTGAGTGCTGTACTGGTGTCTACATGAAGTCAAGACATCAAGAGCTAGCCTCCAGGATGCTGCGTGGAACCCCTGTGGAGGACTTACGAGAGGACGCGAACAAGAGTCACACACAAGTGGGTTGTGAGCTACCCTGAGGGAAGGAGTACCTATGCCAATGTAGTACCTACAGATACAGAAAAGAATCAAAATAAGGATTAACTAAATTCTGTGAGGCAAATTGGAATTTACCTGATTGAGTATCTATTTATATATTCCATATATTCTTTTATATTATATATAAGGTAAATTTATATTGTGCTTTGACTCAATTTGATTTGCATATTTAGAATACTCAACCACGAGCATATTACACATATTTCTGAATTTGCATGAAACATGTAAGTGTTTAGAGCTTGGGAAAAGTCTCAATGAATTTCCTAGCTTTGTTTTCAGTCCATTTTAAATCCAGAAATTCCTACTTATCCTTTACTTGCATATAAAATATAAGTCAAATATGAAGATATTAAAGAACTGATTTTCTAAAGCATATAAATATTTGGCACTACAGCTGAGAGTTCATTAGGCTTATACATGTTGACATTATTGGGATTCACTCTACCACTGTGTCTAATTATTGTTGATGGTTTATCAATTCCATTATGAGTTAGTTTAATAAAAGCAAGACAGAGATAGGGAGAGGGTGACAGAAAGGTTTGTTTAAATGGCCTTGATATCACACCACTCCTGAACATAGAAAATATAGCTGCTACAGTTCACTGATTGCATTATGTTGTCATGGCAATGGATGATTTCTGCATGATAAAAAGGAAATAGATAGCAAAGAGTAAAGAAATCAGGCTTTGTGTTGGAAATAACTCCAATAGGAACAAACACATCAAACAGAAAAAGCAGCTCATTCAAACTATGAAGGTGGCCTAGCCCCTTATAAATCCCAATTCCTCATCTCCTTAGCCTTTTGTAAATCCTATGTTCTTTTCTCCCTATCTCTGTCCACCTCTATACCCAGCAGGCACTCCGGTTCATAGAATAAGTCTTTCTTCATGTTGTGCCCCTTGCCCTTTTTGCTAATCTCTATCCACCATTTTCTTTAAGCAATAGGCAAGAAACTGGTTTGAGTGAAGAAAGCTTCCCTGACTACCCTTATGTAATTTTAATTATTCTCTGGCTTTATAGTCTATGACTCATACGTAAAATTTATACTTTATTATCCATCATTAGCTTGTAGTCTTTAATTGTTTCTTGTATATTTTGTATCTCAGAGCTAGAACACTGCGCTTAAAATGTGAAAATCCAGGCTTCATCTGAATTTCTTCTATTTACATTAGCTAGGGGATTTCTGAGTCTCAGTTTTTTCATCTATAAAATGAACATGCATGTACTAATAATCCAGAGTCTAGCACAGTGCTGTGCACTAAATACAATCTATTTCATAGTGTTGCTGTGGGAAGGATCTGGTAAAATAATGGATGTGAAAGACATATACTCTAAATGAGAATTATTATGATGATTTTAGTGTGATATACACAATTTAATAAATAATACACTGAATGAGCCTAAGATCTTTGTCCTGGTTTATAAGGAGGCAGTATGAAGTGACAGGGCTTGGTAGCTTTGTGAATTATCCTAGGTTGTAGAAACAAATGCTTTGGACAGGTGCCCTCACAGGGAAGTTGTATCTCTTCAGCTCTACTGTATGTTTTGGCAAAATCCACAAACCTAGAAATGAATGATCAGCTTTTGTCATTGAGAGAGAAAACTGGAAGCTTCTATCTGAGACCAGCTTTTAAATTTTAACTTAGAAACAATGTACTTAAATCACCCATTTATATATTGAGCCAAATTTTTCCTAGTCAGTGCTTTTTTCATAACCTCTAGCCAACTAAAGCAATACTTGAAATTCAGTTGCTTTCTAGGGAATAACAGAATTGTGAGATTGGAAGGAACTGTGGGGGCTCATTTAGTCTTGACTCCCCTGCCCTTTGTCAGGGTCACATCTAAGGCACTACATGGAAGTGTTTTCTAATCTTTCAGTTCATGACACATTCCTCTTCTACCTTCCCTTCCTGACCTCTCCTATCCAGGCCAATGAACCTCTTTTCCTGATAACACAATTTATATACGCACATCATTTTCCTTCTACCATGGAAACTACTCTTCCTCTCCCTCCTCCCCCTTCCCCCCAAATCATCCACCTTTCTGGTCAGAATTTGACTGTAGAGAACAAGGAAATCTAGGGCACTGTAGCTCATAAAAGATGTCTTTGTAACCTGCTAAAGTGTCACGACACATTGGCCGGGAAATAGTAATGCAGAAAAGCTCCTCTTCATAACATGGTCTGACAGCTCTAATCAACTCAACACACAGCACCCAAAAAATTTCCAACAATGATAATACAACTGAGTCAGCCAAACAAAACTGTCTTTTCTTGCATATCTGGATGAAAGTTAGATGTATGTTTTCTACTTCTAACAACCTTGGGAGCATATTGCTTCTTCAAACTAAGATATAATGAACAGTTTGACCAATGTTGTAGTGGCTATATAATAGCAAATATTAATTTATTCATTTAACAAGCATTTACTGAATTTCTACTGTGGGCATGGCCTTGTATTTTGTGCAAGGGGGCACAGGTCTAAAAGAAATAGAAACACAATTTTCCTCATCTCCAAGAAGTTTACAATTGAGTTATAGCAATTAAAGGAATCATGTAGCTGTGGGTAGGAATTAAAGGAGTCATAAAGCTGTGGGTGGAAATGTTTCAATGTGGGAATTGGTCCCCCTGTTGGGCCTACTTTTGTTCCAACTGTCTGTTTATGTCCTATGGAGGGAGATTTTGTTTAGCTCAAAGGATTCAGACTGGCAGTCATTTCCTAAGTCTTCCACTCTGCCTTCATTAAAGTCACTTGCTTCTCTCTTTTATAATCAGCATAAAGTGAGAGGGGGCATGTTTTGGGTCAAATTATTTACTACTTTTGGACAGCCTTGCCTTGTGAAGATTCAGTTAATTATAGTATTCTCATAACTTCACAAAACTTTCCCTCCTCAAGTTTTTTTTTCTTACTTTAAAAACTTCAAAGGAGGGGAGCCAAAACAATGGTCCAAATTGAATAGTTAACCTATAAGGCCCCTTCTGGCTCTACCTCTGTGAAGGAGGCTGCTTGGGGCGCGGGGGTGACAGCATTTAGAGAAGGGGACACGGGAGAGATCTCAGAAAGGTAGAACTGGCAAGTCTTGATGCTAGATTGGTTATAAGGGTGACAGAGGGTGAGGAGTTAAGGATGACACCTCAGTTTAGAGTCTGCGAGACTAGGAGGTTTGTGGTGACCTCAACATTAATATGGAAGTCAGAAAAAAGGGAGAGTTTAGGGGGAAAGATAATGAGTTCGGATTTGTTGGATATTTTGAGTTTAAGATGTCTATAGTACATTCTGTTCAAGATATCTAACAGGCAGTTGGATATGTGAAACCGAAGGTTAGCAGAGAAGTTAGGGCTGGATAAGTAGATTTGTGAATCATCGGCATAAAGATGCTCATTGAATACATGGGAACAGATGAGATTACCAAGTGAAATAGCACTGATGGAGAAGAGAAGAGGGCCCAAGTCAGAGCCCTGTGGGATAGCCACAGTTAGAGGATGTGACCTGGATGAAGATCCGGCAAAGTAGACTGAGAAGTGGCAGTCAAGAGCAGAGTCACAAAAACGTATAAAGAAGAGTGTATGGGGGGTGTGTGGCAAGAGGGCAGGGGGAAAGGAGGGCAGAAAGGGTGATTGAGGGTCAAAGGCTAGAAAGATGTCAAGGAGGATGAAGATTGAGAAAAGGCCATTAGATCTGGCAATTAAAAGATTAGTAGTAACTTCAGAGACAGCTGCCTTGGTGGATGATGAGGTCAGCAGCACATTAGTAGGCATGAAGGCAAGGGGATGCTGGGAGTTATCTAAGGCTGAGGCTTTGCAAGACAAGTTTGGTGATATGATAAGGGGGCAAGGGACTCCAGAGAAGAGGACGGTGTAGAGGGCGGAGTGACATGGCAGCATGGGAAAGTAGAAAAAAATCCCAAATTTAGGGTCAGAAGGACTGGGTTCAAATGCTGCCTTTGCTACTTATAACCTGTATAACATTAAACAAATTACTTAACCTCGTTGGGCCTCAATTTTCTCATCTGTACAACGAGGGGGTTGGACTAGATCAGATTTAAATTCTTCCTAATTTTAATCACCATCAAGTCCCTGTTGCAAGTATACCTGGAATATACAATCAGACAAGTTGAGAGCTAGCACCAAAGGTTGGAATCCAAAAATGTGGGGAAAGACTGAGTGTCCCTCACTATAGCTTCAAAACGGCCCCCTCTGTATCCCATACCAGACATATGATAGAATTAAACGTAGTCACTCTGGTTATCAAGAATTCTGTAAGCTCCCCCGAAAGGGAGCTATCATCAAAAGGAAGGGGTTTCAGATTCTAATAGAGGTTATCTATGTCCTATTTGAATTGTGAGCTGGGGACTAGGTTTAGAAGACCAGGCTCTGCAAGGCTACGTCACTGGATATTGCAAGAATCTTTTCAGAGACAGTCTTGTACAGTAGAAGAAAGTGCTGAAGTGTGTGCAGGTGAGAAACATCAATCAATTCTTTTTGTTTTCTGTTGGTTTTTTTGGTTTGTTTTTTCTTTTGGAGGGGGAAGGCAGGACAATTGGGGTTAAGTGACTTGCCCAAGGTCACACAGCTAGTGTGTCCAATGTCTGAGGACGCATTTGAACTCAGGTCCTCCTGACTCCAGGGCCAGTGCTCTACTCACTGTGCCATCTAACTACCCCTCTTTTTTGTTTTCTGAAGCCTTGTGCTTGTCTGCAAGATCTGCGAGTGATGCAGAGGACACCCGTAAAGACTACGTTCCTTGGGGAAAGTACAAAAGGTGGACTGGCAAGTGTGTCAGGGCTCATAATTCCTGAAATCAGAAGTTAAGTTACTAGGATGGAGACATGGATCAAGAAATAAGAAATGAGGTAACAAAGGAGCTTAGAATTAGATGACCAAGCAAAGTTAGTAATGTAGGAGAACATGAGAGGCATATGATACTAGATGTGGCACTACACTTGGAAGTTAGGAAGACCTGAGTTCAAGTCCCAATTCAGGCACTTGTTCAAACTATGTGAAACTGGGCAAGTCACTTAACCAATTTGTGTCTCAAGTTTCCTCCACTGCAAAACAAAGTGTTTGCACTCAGCGGCCTCTAAGATTCCTTCCCAGCTCTAAAGTCGTGATCCCATAGTCAGACTACTAAACAGATATTAGGATTAGAAGTGGGAGGGATATAGTGTAGTTAGAGTTCACAGGGTAGGGCAAGTTATGTGGCTTACCAGCAGAGTGCTTGATGGGTCTTAAATACCTGGTAGTGTCCGCTCTTCCTTTTGTCTCTGATCTGCAGGTAATCCCTGTACATTTTGTTTATCTGTATTCTACTAGAGTCCTGATACCGATGGATATTATAGATTCCAGTTTATTTAAAGAAACTACAGGGTCCTTATGAGTTCCTATTCAAACTCTTTCTGGCTTATCTAATTCCCTATTTGCACTCAATCTGTCATGTCTTGTGGGAGTTTCCTTGTTCTCCCATAGGCAATCTTCTTGCAATCGAAAGATGCTCACCCCCATGATCACTGCACTGCACTGGCTTCTTACTTTTCTAATTAGCCACACAGCTTTATACTGACTGCCTTTTCAGTGTGTGGGGCATACATTTGTCCTGTTTTTCCAAGAAGGAATTTTTAATCACTCCTGGCATCATCTAGTAAACTTTAATCTATTCTTTTCACCCTCCTCCCCCAATGGCTACATTTTATTGCAGTTCCCTTTTCTATAGTCGATTAACAGCATAATTATATTCTTCGGCTTTTCTTCTCATCAGAATGCTAAATTTAGTCATTATAATCACAAATACAGAGCTGTTCACCCATGGACACCTCTTGAACTATTTTCTGTCCCTCACAAAGAATCAAGTATTGTATTTTTGCTTTCTTCATGGGTTTTAAAATTACTCTCTCAGGGAAGTATTCTCTAAAAATCTTACCATATCTTATCTTGCTAATGTGTTCTGCTAATTAATCTGTGAACAGCTGAAGTCCTCCATTGTTATGACCAGGCTGAATTCTGGAGCTTCTGTAACCTTACTTCTTTCCAGTTTATTCTTATTAACTTGGCCAGTATACAGACACCAGCATCTATGGCTTATGGCTTGCTCAGACCTCCTCTGGTCATTGTCGATGATCCCCATTAATTAAGTATGGAATTTCTATTCACAGACATTCTTCTTAGAAGTACTATATTTCATTGGTTATCTTTCCACACAGTCTTTTAACTGCCAAATATATCAAGGTCCTTACTTATTGCTAAGTATTCCAACTTCAACTACGTTCAACAAATAGTTTTTAGGTGCAAGATTCTGGAATACAAAAATTAAAACTAACAAACAAACCCAATACAGTTTCTGCTCTCAAGGAGTTTACACGTTGATGTATAGATATGCCAAGTATACAAATCAGTATGAAACAAGGCAAAATGTGAGAGAGGTTAAAAAAAAAGGACCCAATTAGGGTGCTCTAGGAAAATCTGATGAGGGAAGGACCACTTTCAAATAGGAAGATCCAGCAGGATGTGGCACCTAAGCAGTACCATGAAGGAAATAAAAGATTTTAATAGCCAGGGATGAAGAGGAAGGGCACTTTCCATGAATGGTAAGATTAAAAATTTGTTTATTTTGAAACTGGGTTTCCATCCAGGCTGAAAGTGTAACAGCCACTTAGAGGCTTAATTCCACCACTGACTGACACAGAAATTTTGACCTGCTCTATTTCTAACCTGGGCTGGTTTGTCCCTCCCAGGGGCTCACTATATATATCAGTGCCATACTTAGTGTGGATACTGGGATGGCTTTAGCCTTACTACAGCTCAGAACTTAGTTCAAGTGTTCCACTAGCCGCAGCCTCCCCAGTAGTAGGGATACAAGTGTGTGCCACTGGACCTGGCAATAGATTGCTTTTACAAGTATATAGAGCTGGGGGAGAAATAGGATGAGATCAAAGAGCAATGAGTTTGGCTGGAATATAAAGTGAAAGTGAGATATGTTAGGCTGAAGTCAGATTGTGGAGGGTCTCAAATTTAAGGAGTTAATATTTTACCCTGTAGATAGCAAGGCAGTAACGAAGGGTTCTGAACAGAAGAAAGTTAGACCTGTTTATTAGGAAGATTATTTTTGTAGATGTTATGAAGGATCAATTGGAGAGGTGATGAAGTATGCTTGGAGAGGATGAGATAAATGCAAGGGATGTTATGGACAAGGGCTAGATAGGACTCGGCAACTAATAGAATGTGGGGGAGCAAGGTAGAAGGAAGAGAGGTGAATACAAGGTTTTGTGCTTGGGTGACTTGGGTAGTGGAAACAATAGAAAGGTTACAATCATTTTAATTTTTATTGCTTTTAATATTAATGTAGAAGAATATCTAAGCTTTGGCTTTTAGTTCTGGCCAGTTCTCATGCTTGTCAACTGCCTGACTGATGGGCAATGTGGACACAGATCTCAAACAGGAGCATGGCACAGAGTGAGGAGTAGGCTCTGCAATTTGTCCTTTAGTTGCTGGACTAGAAGCTTGTGTATTGCATTCGCTATTCTTGATTCCCTACTAGTTCATCCTTACCCTGTGTTCCCTACTCCTGCTCTAGTCTCTACCTCCCAAATAAGCAACCTAACCCTATACTTTCTGACTCCTATTTTTACGGCCATCTTGGGCTTGGCAACTCTGTTCTCCCTGACTCTTTGGTTTAGTTCTTGATTCAGACTTGTCGATCACAAGTGACTTCTTCCTGTTTCTAACAGCCGTCTTCTGCTCTGGTCCATCTTCTCTTTATCTCCCTCTACCACCCACTTCTTCTGATCACTAACCTTGACCCATATACTACCCTGATCACCAGTTGGAGGATGAGAAGCAGTGCTGCACAGCGTAAACAGCCCTAGACCTCAGGTCGGGGAGCCTTGGGTCTGCACTCTCACTCCCTGGGGGCCCTAGTTTTCTTATCTGTAAAATAAAAGTGTTGGAATAAGTGACCTCTCAGGTCCCTTGCAGATATAAATGTGACTTTGTCAGATTGCTTTATTATTTTCTAGTTGTGTGGTTCTCACTGTAAACAACAATAAACATCTGTGAGAAAGCTAATTGAGCTTAGAGATGCAGTCTTTCAACTTGGAACTGAACCTCTAACGTGGTTGGTATGCCTTAGGGATTAATCAGGAAGGGGATCTGGCAGTAGGTGGGACCAGAGGAAAAAGAAGAAATATCCAAGAAGAGGAGGGTCTAGAATCAGTGTATAGGAAACAGATGGAAGAACCTGAGGGGCAGCACCTTGGTTAAGATCAGGATTGAAGAGAAAAGGGGGCTTAGGGACAAGGCAATATCATGGCAAGGCAAGTGTGGTCATAAATAAACATGCTTAGCTTGATTTTATGAGTGACAGATAATTGGTAGGCACCATGTAGGGGCTGCTACAGTGCCAATGCATTTTAACCAATCACTGTGATATTTTGTAATGATGGATGAATTACAAGAGTGAGCATTTATTATCCAATCAAAATGATGGGACTACTAATGAAGCATGATTATAATGTTGTATCTGATAATAAATTAATATTTTGAGTATGACTACAGATGTTAATGTTTTATATCCACTCATAAGATGTGTGCTAGATTGTTAATTTACTGGCTTTGTGGTTTAAGAGTGGAGTGCACACCTCCCTTGAGGCTTATTCCCACTTCACAAGATACAACAAGTAGGCATAATAAAGCATCAATGGTTAGGCTTCACACAGACTCCATATGCAGCACCTAAGAGTGTGTGTGTGTGTGTGTGTGTGTGTGTAGACCTGAACTAGAGAGAGGTGAATGGGCTTTAGCAAACCTTACTAACCTGATTAGCACCATGTCATAACTACCAAAGTGCACCAGCCTGGACAGAAAGTGCAATTTACTGCTGTATAACATGAAAATATGGGAAAAGAGGCTGTGACAGTGGTGTTAATTCAGCTTTGCAGTTACATGCTCTCCCTTTCCTCAGGAAGAACAAGGAATACAATGAATTATTACTTCCCTGGAATAAAGTGTTACAGACATTGGATGAAGAGGCATTTCGAAGTTTGAAAAACCTGATCAGAGTCTGATCATCAGAGAAAATAAATTTATGTTTCATTAGACATTTATGTAAGATTTCAAAAAAATGTGAGACTGTAGTAAAAGAATATCCTGGACTGTTTTGGTATGGAGTGAGGCAGGTTCAGAATCATTTGGAGCTAAAACACTATTGTTTAATTCTGCGACAATCATACCTCAAAATGCTATACTCCATAAAATTAATTTTCTAATCAGAACTTTTTGTTAACATTTATGATATACCCTCAACACAACAGGCAACACTCTGGGGTAGGTGTCAATCATTACCCACTTCATGTGCTTCACAGTCCAAGCGGTCATCTTGCTGCTCCATACAAGACTCTCCATCTCCTGTCTCGGTGCCAATGTCCCACTCATCCCCTCTTCCTCATAGAATGCCTAGTTTCCTTCAAAGCTCAGCTCAAGGACTACCTTTTGCACAAGGCCCTTCCTCATCTCCGCAGCTGGGTAGGCCTCCTTTCTCCACCCAAACTACTTTGTATTTACTTCTTCTGTATATGTGTTATCTCCGAATAAAATGTAAACATCTTGAGGACAATGACAATGACCGTTTCTGACCTTGTATCCCCAGAGCCGATGAGCAGTGTGTGGTATATAGCGTGCATTTAATAAATGCTTGTTGACTGATTGCTTGATTCTGAGGGATTGATCCAGATGATCACAGAGATTTTGTTTTAGCCTAACTTTCTCTCTACACATGCAACTCCACATACCTGGCAATCTCACTGGATGGAACACACCTCATCACCTTACCTGGTGGGGGCATGCTTCTGTTCTTCTTCCTCATCTGTGTCACTGCTGATGGTGATGACGCTGACTGTGGGGCTGGGGGTGTCAGGTATGACAATTGTCTGCCGCTGGCGCTCCTTGGTGGTGCTAGAAGCCACATCGCCCCATCCACATGTGACGGAGGTGCCACAGGCAGGGCTATTGTGCACCATTGCACAACGGGGAGGTGTGTTCTCTTTGACTCGTTTGGATCTCTGAGGAGAAGTGATGGTCTGGGAGGAGGAAACCTCGTAGGCTGACACATTTCTGGAAAGACACAGACACAAACACTTAGAGACAAGGTCGGGGCACAGCATCTTTTCTTCATTTCAATGTTCTAGTCAACCAGGCTCAAAATCTAACTCTTAATGTCACTTTTCTCTGTCATATTCCATATTCGATGAGCTGCCATGCTGTGCTGGGTCTCCTCTATAATATTTTTTTTCCATCTGTCCCTTCCTTTCCACTACCACAGCATTCATCCCAATCCAAGCCATCATTATCTTTGGCCTCAACCATTGCAGTAACTTAATTAATCTACCCATGTCCAGTCTTGCCCCAATCCAATTCCATCTCTCACAATGTTAGAAGATAAATTTTACTTATGCACAAATCTAATCAGATCGCTTTATCATTTAAAATCATCCAACAATTTACAACTGCCTATAAAATTCAAAGTTCATAATCCCACAACTAGTCTATTCTTCCCTGAAATTAAAAAAAAATCATCAATCAGAGAATGCTTTTTTGATGCAGTAAATCTTGAACTAAACCTTGAAGGAAGTATAAGATTTAGCTAATCAGAGAGGATGAGAACAGGATGAGTGAAGATAATACAGCAGTCTCAAGCTGAGCATTTTATAGAATCATAATATTCGAAGTGACCTTGAGAGATATTCGAGTCCGACTTCCTTCATTTACATGCATTTTTTCTGGTCCTGTTTTACACTAACTCCTCCAGTAACACTGGACTCCTTACTGTTCCATGGAGAAGCCATTTAGGATTAGGGAATCGCACCTCTCATTTTAAAGACAAGAAAGCTGAGGTAGTGATTTGCCCAAATTCATGCAGGTAGTAAAAGTACAGTTGTAATTTAAGGCCAAGTGTTGTGACTCTCAAACCAGCCCTGTGTCTACTGGACCAGACTGTCTGTGCTCGTCCTGTTCTTTCCTTCCAGCTCCACCTGCCAAAATCCTACATGCTTCTTAAAAAATGTGACCTCTTCCATGAAGCCTTTGGGGGATCACCCCAGTCCGATTCCCTAGATCATAAATGTGCATTTGTTTCTTGGAATTTGCCTACTACTTTGTTGATACTCTTCTTAAATGCTCATCAACACAGAGGATGTCCAGTGGTGTTACTCTCTCCACTAACATACAAGGTTGATCCTAATGATTTAATAGCTAAATTCTAGTGATTTTCCTGAAGTAAATAGTGGGTAAAAGACTTGCTCCAGGTTACAAAGCTGGTTATCAGAGAAAGAACTTGAATTCAGATCTTCCTGACTCTGAGGGCAGCATTCTGCCCTCTAATCTATGTAGCCTCCAGATCTTACTTATCCACAAACAGGAAGTTTTTTTTGATTCCTTCTCATACTTAAGTTTGTAAATTCCTTTGAGAGCAGGGTCAGTCTTATCTGGCCTGGCAACCCTGTCACTGCTTAGCACATGAATTATAGGCCTTTATACTAAAAGGTCCTAAATCTGGTGATTTTTAAGTAAGCCTTCATTTCTCCCTGGAAAGGGATGTGATCTTAAAATCCCCACTCTATCATTTCTATTAGCTTCTTTAAAAAGACTTTCCTTGGTTTTATTGGAATGGATTTGGAGCTTGTTGCCTTTGGTCTTAAGACTAGGGTTTTTCCAGGCTCATTTCTCAGGGTCCTAGGTCCACAGATTTAAAGCTGGAAGGAACCTTAGAGGCCATAGAGTCCAAGCTCTTATTTTACAGAAATGAAAAGGAGGCACAGAGAAGTGAAGTGGTATGCCCAGAATCACATAGCTGTCAAGTGTCTTAGGTGGGGTTTTAATGTGGGTCTCTCTGCCTTTAAGTCTATTGTTCTCTCTACCACTGCATGCTGATTACATGATGGGGTATAGAATCATAAGTGGATTCAGATGAACAGTAGGGCACAGCCTACTGGCAATTCTTTTCAATCTGAATTGGAAAAGAAAATTGGGAACAGGACACATTGAAAAGGCCTCCATTTTGATCTGGACTTGACGTGATCAACTATTTATGACAAGAAATGCCTAAGCACATCTTCCTTAAAGTAGGGGGAGGAAAAGAGTGATTTTTTTTTGCATTTCTGGAAAAAAAAATTACTTTTCCTACTTTGCCCATGCCAATCTTTGATATGTACAGGTATACCTGTGCCAGTAAGAGAACAATGCCAACCTAGAACAAGACCCAGACTAAAGAAACCATCTAGTCCAGAATCTACTTTGTCCTTGGAGAGTCTATCGGCTTCTTATTAAAGGGCTGTCAGGGAACGAGATGCCAAAGAACACGCTAACCAAAGACCTTTGGCTAATTTTCTATTCAGCAGCCACTGGCTAGGCTACGACTTCCTTTTCTTTCACTAAAGAATACGTGCTACTCCTTAGTGACGCTCAGTCAACGTCTTTTGAGCATACCGAATGTGTAACTCTTTATTGTTTGGTTGTTTTTCAGTCATATCTGACTTTTTGTGACCCCATTTGGGGTTTTCTTGGAAAATTACAGGAGTGGTTTGCCATTTCCTTCTCCAGTTCATTTTACAAATGAGGAAACTGAGGCAAACAGGGTGAAGTGATTTGCCCAGGGTCATAAAGTTAATAAGTATCTGAAGCAAGATTTGAATTCAGGAAGATGAGTCTTCCTAACTCCAGACCCAGCACTTTATCCACTGTCCCACCTAGCTGCCCACAACTCTATATTTAGTACTGTTCATTTATCATCCCACCAGCATTTATGAAGTGCTCACTATGTGCCAGGCCCTGTGCCAAATGCTGGAGGCCCTACGTTATTATTTTAATTAACCTGCCTAGGAAATCTGAGAGACTGAACAAAAAATGGAAGTGAGATGACAAATATCTCACAAAAAGTGAGATAACAAATTTAGCAAGGTAACAAGATATAAGATAAAACCCACAAACATAATTGGAACTCTTACATGCTACCGATAAGGACCGAGAAAAACAAATAGAATAGGGAATATCATTTATGATAGGCATAAAGTATTTGGATATTAACTTACCAAGGCATAAAAAGATAATTACCAAACAGTTTTTGCTGTTTGAATGGAAGAATTCAACTGGAAGGCTATCTCTTGACCATAGGACATTGTACAGGACAAGACAATATAGTAAAAATGTCAATACCTTCCAAATTAATTTATGGTTTCACTGCAATACTGATTGAGATACCAATGGTTTACTTTATAGAACCAGATAAAATTACAAAATTTATATGGAAAAACAATAGGGAAAAAATCTATGCGACTCTGGTGGGGAAAGTGATGAAAGAGAACTTGTCTTGTTATATTTTTAAGCGCATCAAGAATGGTAATTATAATACCTATATTACCTATAATATATAATTACCTATAATACCTAAGAGAAATAAATGAAGCAGAATAGAGATCAGAGAAAGAGGACCAAATAGAAGTCCCAGAAATAGAACTAAAACTACATAAAAGGCATGTATTAGGCATGATGAATTTAGATATATTACACAGTGAGGAAAGGAATAATTGTTCAATGAATAATGCTTGGAAACTGGGAAGCAATATGGTAAAACATGAGTTTAATCTCATACCTCAACGACATAGAATAAATTCTAGCTGGTCCAGGAGCGAAAAAAAATTAAAAGTTAGAAGAAAATGATCAATGTAATGATCTCAGTTGTGGAGGAGAGACAAAATCTTATCTATTGGATAAATGGAAGAGATTATTGGGAACATACATGGATTTGATCGTGTAAAAACGGTGAAAACAAAGGCAAAAATATAAAAAAGTGGGGATAAAATCTCTATGGTAAATCTATCAGTTAAAAGTCTGACATTCACAATCTACAATGACCTGACATAAATTTTTGAGACAAGACTTAGTCACCAGCAGATGAATGGTCAAAGCATATATTAAGTTTAAAGTAAGAGGAAAAGCAAAATGTAAATAATAAAAAAGTATTCAAACTCACTAATAAGGAAATGAAAGTTAAAACAACTTTGAGATTCCACCTCACTTCTATTAAATTGGCAAAAATAAAAGTGCTGGTGGCGTTGGCAGAAATACAGGTACAGCCATACTAATGCTGGCAGAATTTACAAAGCAGTGTAATTTTTGGAAAGCAATGTGGCGGTACACCAAACTGTTTATTGCCTTTGTCCCAGTGATCTCACTGCTGGGACTATACCCTAAGGAATTAATTAAAAATAAAAAGTACATTTACAAATACATTTACAACTACTTTATAATAGGAAAAAGTAGAAATTCAAGGGTTGGGGAATGTTTAAACAAAAACAACAACTATGCTCTATCAATGTAATGGAATACTATTGTGCCACAAAATGACAACTGTGAAGAATACAAATTAATATGGAAAGACATACGAAATAACACAGTAAAGAATACAGAACTAGAATAGCATATACATTTATTATGTCCATATAAAAATCTACATCTATACAAGTTGTAAAAGAACAATCAAAGAAATTAGGTAGGGGACATAAATAGATGAATATTATTGTTATTAATTTGTTACAGTACTTTTTATTATAAATAGTTCTGATTGCATAGTTCTGTTGTATTCACAGAGGATATTTCCTTTTTTGTTTGCTTTAGTTGAGAGTATAATTAAGTTTACCATAGATAAATGTAAATAAAAACAGATTGGGAGAGGATATGGAGGAAGTTGTGGAAATGTTATTGCTGTTATTAATATGTTAAAGTATTTTCGTTCCTCTAAATAGTAAAATATGTTCATCTTGTTTTTCAAAACATTTTTAGTCCTCCTCTGAAGCCTCATGATGGTATGCGGTGTGGAGATGAACCCTGACAGATTTCACCAAGCTGAAAAGGCTTCTTTCCTTGGACTGATGCCAGACCCCCAGTCTGTCTAAAGTTCTGGCTGGCTAAGTTTGCAGAGATTCTTCACCACCAAGCTGGCCACAAGGTGATTAAGCAAGCTATTGGCCATCGTAACTTATGATGTGCACAGGGGAAAGGAGTCCCACACTGAAATCACTTAGCTTTTTTAATTGAGAAGTTCATAATAAAACTTATTCTTTTAAAGCGTTCCAATTAGCTTGGGAGGTACAATCATGTCTACTAGCATTGTGAAGGAGTTACTTTGTTTAGTTTCTCCTGGCTCCTTCCAGATCTAAATCCTATTATCTAAGATCTTTGATAACTAGAGTCAAAATATCATTCCAGGCTTTCAGTATGTTTTAATTATACTGGTCTTAAGAAAAGGCAAACAAACCACATTTGCAAGTCATTCTACATAATGTCTAACAATTTACTGGTAGTAAACATTCCTTGGTAAAATGAGATGTGGGAAGGATGATCCACTGGCAAAAACTCAAGGACAAAACTGCTTCTCCTCTGCCTAGCCAGGCTTAGAAACTGACCTAACTCTCTTTGAAGCTCAAACAGGTATGTTCTGTGTGCATACACTAGCAAGTTTTGTAACTGAAGGACACAGAGGCAGTGTCAACAACTGCCTGTGTCCAGACAGACAGATGGGAGGTCATGAGGATGGAACCACAAGGCCACAAACCAAGGAATTCATAGGTTCATAGGTTTAGAGATAGGAGGGACCTTAGAGTTCAAATCTAAGCCTCTCATTTCATTTCACAGATGAGAACACTGGGCCTCTGAGAAGTTATATGACCTGCTCAGGGTCATGTAGCTAGTAAGTGTCTGAGCTGGGATTCAAACCCAAGTCTTCTGACTCCAGGTTGGGGTGCTCCATTCACTACTCTCTGGATTTAATAAAGAAGCACACCAGAAAGCATTTACTAAGTGCCTATTGCATTCTAGATACTGTGTGCTAAGTGCTTTACAAACATTATTTCATTTGATCTTCATAATAACCCTAAGAGGGAGGTGTTATTACCATCCACATTTTACAGTGGGGGAAAGGTAGATAGCGGTTAAGTGATTTGTCCTGGATGCCCCATCTATTAAGTGTCCTACTCATTGCTCCTTCTACTGCCCACCCAAAGAATGACTACTTCTGTAATTACACTAGAAGCTTGTGACCCGAGGCAAATAACTCTCAGCCTGTAGTGGTTAGAGAGCTGCCTTTGGAGTTCAGAAGACCTGGGTTCAAGTCCTACTTCTGATGCATACTAACTGTGTAACTATGGGCAAGTCACTTAACTTCTCAGTAACCCACGTAACTCTCTTAAGACCAAAAAACAAATGAGCTGTCCATCTGCATTGGTGAAGAAACTTTTCACACTGGGAGTTCCTTATACTACCAAAAAAATAAGAGTTTGGGTACTGAATATCAACAAAAGAAGACAATCATGTGAGGAATCTTTATATACTGAGCCTCAAGCCTTAGGACTGCTTGAAATTTGAAGCTCTGGATGGATTCTGAGGCTGATCTTTCCCCCTTTAGCCTAGAGATGATTTAGCTGGGTCAGCCACACTCCTCTATCTCTCTGAGTCTTTTCTAGTTCAGGCCTACTCTTTTGGGCTAGAATGTAAATGAACTAATTTCTGGGACAGAGGAGTGGGGTATGTTGTGATCATATTCCACTGCTGGTTTGACTGCTTTGCTTTCCAATTATGAATGGGCTAAATCTCATGATAAATGGAGCATTAGATGAATGATAAAAGATATAACACTTGGGTGAGAGAGTGACTGAGATCAAGTCTGGTCTTAACTATGAACATAATACACCTCTGTGTCTTAGATTCAGAAAACACTGACTCTGCCTTCTACTTTTTTCTATTGGTAAATTTAATTTTAAGAAAAATGGATATGAATGCTGCATTACACTAGTGAAAATGATTACAAGATCCCTAAGAAGGTGGAACCATCTGATAGCAAGGGATAGAAACGGATGGGGGATAAGGTACAGGAATCTGGTTATTAATCACACCTTATCTTGCGGTAGCACTTTTCTATTTTTGAAAGCACCTTCACAAACATTAGTCCTTTTGATCTTCACAAGAAGACAGGGTAGTTAGCTCCTTATAAAGAAGTGAAGAAACTAAGGCACAGAAAAGCTAAGTCACTTTTCACAAGCTTACACAGAGAGTGATAAAGGCAGCATTAAAGACCAAAAAAACTGGGCTCCTGCCTGTGTGGTGCAAAGAAAACTGTAAAATGTCAGCTGCACAAATGCCCCAAGAAGTGATCGCTGGATGATCCCACAGAGGTAAAATGCTGCTCTGTGTAAAGAGGGGACCCAGATGGGGAGCTGGAGATTTCTGCTAAATGTAAATAAATATGGCACCTTAAATATTGAAAAGCAAGAACAATGTGCCATAAAGTAACTCCAAAATGCTAAGGTTCTCATGTGAAAAGATAAGATGAAGGGGGTATGGATCCAACATGTAAAGTGGAATGGGCCTTTCCATTTAGCCAAAGGATAGAGAAAAGTAGGATAAAAACGGAATACAGACTGAGAACTGTTGTAATAAGGAGAGAAGTTAAAAGCTACCAAGAGAGCCCAAGAGCAAGAGAAAGGAATAGAATGAAAACAAGATTCTTGTGGCAAAGCCTAGGGGAGAATTGACAATGCTATTGGGCTCTTCAGAGGAGAGTGCTGACCAAAAACCACAGGGATTTAACCTGGCCCAAACGGAAGGACGCTGTTCCTCCACACATCAGAATAGGGCTAAGCTGAAGGATGTTCCTTCAGAGGAGTTGAGGAACACACGCTCCTAATCTCATGGGTCTAAATGAAGATCAAATGAAAAAGAGGGAGGAACAGGAAAAGCATAGATGGGACTACATGGGACATTTAACCTGTGCCAAGCTTTGAGTAATGCCAGACTGTAATTTATCTCAACCACATACTCTGTACCCTGAAATTCCATCACACCCAAGTTCAACAGTTCAATAACTACTTATGAATAAGCCAGGAAGAGTACTGCAGGGGAAAAGAAAGGAAGGAAAGTTTGCTCAGGCTTATCACAGAACTTCAGAAATAGAAGGGATCTTGGAGATCTCTCTGTGAACAGGAATCCCATCTACAATCCTTGAAAAGAGGTCATCCAGGTTTTGACTGACAGTATGGGGGAATTTATCATATTATAAAACAGCTCATTACATTTTGGGACAGTTCTAATTGTTAGAAAGTTTTTTTTTCTCATACTGACATGAAATCTGTCGCTCTATAGTTTGCACCCATTTTTCCTAGTTCTGTCTTCTAGGGCCAAGAAGAATTAATTTAATTTCTCTTCCATGTAAGAGCCCTTCAGATACTTGAAAACGTGTCCTATCCCCTCCAAGTCTTTTCCTCTCCAGGCTAAAGATTCCCAGTTGCTTAGCCAATATCCATATAGCATCATCTCCAGTCTTTTTCCCACCCTGAACACTCTCCTCTAGGTGCAATCAAGTTAATTCAGTCCTTAGAATGTAACACTCTGAAGTAAATACAGTGCCCAGATGTTGAATGGCCAGGACAGAAAGTTTGTTTAGATTTTTAAAAGATATGTACAGAAGATGGAAGCAAGGTCAGTGTTGCAATAATTCAGCTAGTAGCTGTTGTGGGGGTGAAAGGCCAACACAAGCCCAACAACGAGAATGCTGCCAGCACAGGTTTTTCGATCTGCTTTACTAAGGAAAGCAACGTCAAGGGGTTAACAATCTTATTTCAATCCAACATGCAAATATCATTCACTTAGTTCTGGGGAAAAAGCCAGCACCCTGAACTTCAGAGCAAATACAAATTACAAAGATAAATTATAAACAGACCAAATACAATTCATAGTTACCAAAAAGGCATCAACATCTGGGTTCACAAGCTGGAGGGCTCTTAACTACAGCTGCCCAGAGTCTCCACATCAACACTCCTCCAAGAGTGAGAGCCCCAAGCAAATAGCTCTGTTCTCTCTTTTTATATAGTCTTTGGGCGTCATCCGAGTGCCCAGAACTTAGGCGCATACTATTGGCTCTGGTCTTAGCAACTCCCCTTAGGGCCCTGGGGGCTTCGTGCCCATGTGGGCTTAGCACCTAGTAGATAGGGGTTTGGGCCTGGGGCTTTGTACGTAGTAAGGCTCAATCAAAGACACTTAATTAATTTAGCATTCTAAAACTGTAAAAAAAGTCCCAACTTAATTGCCAATACAGTCAGGTAACAGAAGATGAATACAAAAGTCCCGTATTTCAGAATGAGCTGAGGCTGGATATGAGCTAAGGACAAAAGGACTTAAAAAAAAAGCTATATTGGAGAAAAGAGGATGAATGAAAGGAGAGAACTGTTGTTCAGGGTAGACAGGTCAGTAATAATAGACGACAGAAAGCAGAATGACCTTTATAGGGTAACTGGACCAAATCAGATTTTATTTGTAAAGCACTTTGTAAAATTCAAAGTGCTGGACATATGTCATTATTATTATTTAACTCACTTATTTCTGTTTTCTCCATCAAGGGGAATCATCTTTGGGTTAGGATAGAACAAAACTGGTTAACAGGGAGTTGAAGGGGAAGCAATATCACTAAGAGGGAGTATGTCTTCATCAAGAACAAGTTTTCCACACTTAGTTCATTTCTTTTTCAAGAGATTCCTGTAAATGTAATTTACTTAGATTACAGGGCAGCATTTGAAAAAGTCCCTAATGTCACCCTTGTGGACAAGATGGAGATATGGATTTGACAGTAGTAAACCTGGCAGATTCAGAACTGGTTGAATTACAGGACTCAAAAAGTAGTGATTAATGGCTTAATGTTAACTTGGAGGGAGGACCCTAATGGAAAGCTCTAGGGATCTGTCCTTGCCTTTGTGCTGTTCAACATTTTTATCAATGACTTGGATAAAGACAGATGGCATGCTTATCAAATTTTCAGATGACACAAAATAAGGATTCAAAAATATCTTGCTAGAGCTCTTTTCATGGTGGCACAAAAACACCTGGAAACTAAAGGGGTGCTCCTCAACTGGGGAATGGCTGAGCAAATAATGGCATATGACCTACTGGAATGCTATTGTGCTTTAAGAAATAACAATAGGGACAATTTCCACAGAAAACCTGGGAAGATTTGTATGAAGTAATGCAGAAGGAAGAAAGCAGATCTAGAAGAATAATTTATACTGTAACAACAACACTGTGAAAATGAACAATTTGGAAATTCTTAAAACTGTAATCAACGCAATGTTCAACCTTGCCTCCAGAGGGCTAAATAATGAAGAATGGTGCTCACTTCCCCACAGGCAGATGATGGACTAAATATGACCAACGACACCCGTTTTTTGGATGTGGCCAATGTGGAAATGTTTTATTTGACCATGCATAGTTATTACAGGTTGTTTTTCTTTTTTGGGGGGGTGGAGTGGGGTAGAGTGAGAGAATAAAATTAAATGCTTGAATACTGAAAAAATTGATTTAAAAAATCTTACTAGGTTGGAACAAGGGTTCAAATCTAATATAAAATATGATAGGGACAGATTTGTTGGAACACATTCTTGCACTTGACTTTAAAAAAAATCAACTTCTCAAGTACAAAATAGAATAGTTCTGTCTAGACAACCATTTTGGGGGAAAAAAGTAAACTCCACAGCTTGGCATTTAAAGCCCTTCACAATCTGGCTCTAATCTCCCTTTCCAGGTTTGCTTCATATTGCTGCCCTTTCCTGCACTCTGTATTCCAGCCAAACTGTCCAACTTGTTCCCCAAACTTAGCATTCTATCTTCCTTTTCCAGGCCTCTGCACATGCCTATGCTGGGAATCCACTCCCTTCTCCTCCCCACAAGCTCTTAGAATTTCAAGCCTTGCCCACGGTTCGGCATTATCTCAATTGGAAGCACTTCCTGATCTCCCTAGTTATTCCTGCCGTCTCTTCTCTTGCTCCACAAAATACTGTATATAGACTCACTCCCAAAAGAAAGTGAGCTCCTCTACGGCAACGACTGGAATTTGTTTTGTTTTTGTCCTCCACAAGCAGTGCCTTCCAAATAGTCGGTATTTATTAATGCTTGGTACACCGGACTGAAGATTTCGCAAACTCAAAATCTTGGGAATATTTAACAAGAATACCAGAAAACTTAGTGGGGGCGGGGATCTGATACCTTGCAAGTATTTTAAAACCTATTATGTGCAAGATGGGTTGGACTTGTCAGAAATAAGGTGATTTCACATTCCAGAAGGCAGGATTAGGAATGACGGATGAAGAATACGTAGGGGCAGATTTTGCTTTGCTGAGAAGCAACATTGAGTAGCGAACCCAGAGCCGGACATGCAGTGAGGAAGGCCCGACTTCGAATTTCACCTCTGGGGCTACTCTGAGGTCATGGTCAAGTCACTTAATCTCCTTGAGCCTCGATCTCTTTCTGCAGTTTCCACCTAGAGCAGGGCTTGTTTTTTATAGATCAAAACAGAGAACATATGCCCAATATTTTCTTAACTCGTACACTACTGAATGACAGCGAGAAGCGCTATAAAAATTGTACTTATTGTTGCTGCTATGTAAGAGCTGATTTCCTAACAGATTTATTTAACGCTAGATCCGGCTGCGTGGGGCAGTGCACCCTCCCACCCTAAGGGTCTTCAAGCACAGACTGGCTGACCACTGGCGGGGTTGGGGTGGTGGGGGAATCTTCAGACCCACGCCAGGCCGAGCTCTTCCAGGCCCCGCCCCGCCCCGCCCCGCCCCGCCCCTCACCTGGCCGCCGCCTGGTGTTGCTTATTCTTCCGCGAGGACGTCGTGCTGGTAGGCTGCTGCCTCATCACGTGGGCCACGCCCACGTTCAAGGGCTGGGCTGCCGGTAGGGTCACGTGGCCGGTCAAGAGAGCCGGCTGCTGCATGATGGGGTTGTAGTGGCTGCCGTGAGCGTGCGTGTTCCTGCGGGAGCGGCGAGAAAACAGCTATAGTTTATTCTTAGTTTGAATCAAAGCCCTTTGTGAAACAAAGCATCATGTCCTTGTTACAGGTACGACACTAGGGTCTGGTTAGCGCAATGTCTTACACGCAGTTCTCTATTAGGTTGGCGCGGTGAGCCATGGATGGAGATGACGTCATCTTCCCCTAGGCCCCGAGCCGAGACCGCCGGGGGAGCTGGAGTTCAGCTCTGCCCCCCAGGCCTCACGAAGCCCCTTCTATGGATAGAGCACCATCTTGCCTCTGGAGGAGCTTGCACGACGGGCGAGGTAGGTTAAACACACAACACAAACGGCCCAAGAAATCTAAAGCAGAAACAGGGGGCGCCGCCTCCTAGGCCTGTCCGCCCCGCTTTGCTCCCCGGCGTGCCCTGCTCTCTCTGTGGTTTGGTACGGCTCAGGGGCGGCCCCTCAGCGCCTCGTGGCCCGCGACGGCCTCTTCCGGTGTCAGGTCCATCCGCTACACTACCACCAAAGGGGTTTTTCTCAAGTGCGGGTAGGCCCGCGTCATTTCTCAGTAAACTATGACGGCTTCTTATGGCTTCCAGGAGTAAATACTTAATCCTCTGCCCTTCTTGGCCTACCCTCCTACGTTTTTCACACCTTACTCCCCCCACATCCAACTAGACACCGCCCTTCTTGGCTCGGTTACCTTCTCCCCCTGTCCCTCCTGCCTGGATGACTTCTCCCTCCTCCACCTGGACAACTGACCTCCCTGCCTTCCTTTAAGTTACACACGAAGATCCCACTCCCTATAGGAAGCCTTCCCCACTCTCTCTCGATTCCAGAACTTTACTTTTTAAATTATTTCGTATTTATCCTGTACAGAACTTGCTTTGTATATTTTTGTTTGCATTTTGCTCCCCCCCCCCCCCGATGTAAACTCATTGAGGGCGGGGACAGTCTTTTCCTCTTATTGTACCTTCTGCACATAGCTCTATGCCTGGCACTTAGTAGATGCTTAATAAACATTTAATTGAATGAATGAATGAAAAGGCTATCCACTGTTGCTTAGAAGCTGCTGCTTGGAGGGGGAGAGTGAAGGTAGCCAAATGGAGTTCATTGTATAAATTTCAAAGATGAGGTAGATTTTTAAGTCTTGTTTCATAGGAGAAAGAGGACTTTGTTTTGTTAAAAAGGAACTCCGGATATGTGTAGGCTCCGACATCGAATTAGGTAAATTGGAGTGAGGATTAAGGTTATTTCTAAATTTTTTTTTTAAGTTCTGAGTAAATGACAATAGTATATAAGCAACAAACTATGAAAACTGGAGATAGTAAACTTCTAGAGGTAAGAAGTCATTTGTATTTCTTAATGTCCAGCCTTATGACCAGTTAATATAGTGGCATAACCAAAGGAGGCACCCAATAAATTTTTTCGTGGACAAAAAAAACCCCAAAACCAGCCATGATCAGAGTTTGGTGAAATAACTTAAATTGAAATTAATCTGATGTATATTAATGCTGTGAATATCACTAATCCCTAACATACAAGCTAATTACCTCTCAACTTTTCATTTTTAAAAGCCAACTGTTGGGACAGTTATAATCTCCTCTACACAAACAATGTTACCTACACTATTAGTGGCTGAATTCCTAGTCTAGCCACATAAGACTTCTTTTAATCTAAAATGTGTCTAAAAATGCCACATTTGCAAGATGAAAATAGAACATCTGTTTTCAATACTAGAAATTAAATAATAAAAATAACTGAATTTAAAGTGTTTTTTTGTTTATCTTGAATGATGATGTTTGAAAATAAGGTTTAATTGGAAGATGAGTAGGTAGATGTTGTTACGGAGATACTGAGGAAGATTTGGATATTTTCAAGGGCTTTATAGGGTTGATGGCCTTAGTTCTTTATTTTGTTTTTCATATTCTTTTTCCTTGATATAGGTGTATTACAAACACTATAATACTTATTAGCCATTATTTAGGTTGCTTCTCAGTTCACAAACAATGAAAAAAATGTACACAAGGTTTTGGGGTTGTTTTATTTTAACCTCTCACATGAACAGTTGCAACTCTCTTGAGCCAACTTTTCATGGGCTCATAGGAGCATAGATTTAGATGTGGAAGTGAGATTAGAGAACAATTAATTCAACCCTCACGTTGCAAATGAAGAAACTAATGATGAAGTGTAGAGTTGCTAGAGCTGGTTCAGGTGTGGAAGAATTCACTTAGACCTTCACTGTAGCCATTGGGAGTTTCATTGATGCAAAAGCAGTACAGGTCTCCCAGCAAGAAAGCCAAGTGAGACGCCGATATTTGGGAGTTATGCTTGTGTAGAGGTTTCAGAATGATGATGTAATTTTAGAGGTTTTTTATGAAGGTTACAGATTAAAGACAGGACAGAATGACATAGGATGAGGGAGACAAAGGGAGTTCTTTATGGTTTAAGGATTTAAGGACAGGGCAGGAGGACACAGGTTAAAAATTAAAGAACACAGGATAAGGGAGACAAGCAATGCTTTTGGTACTGGTACTGGTTCAAGATAAGGGGGGAACATCAATTGGGGAATGGCTGAACAAGTTGTGATATTTGAAGATAATGGAATACTACTGTGCTATAAAAAATGGGGATGATATGAACTTCATAATAACCTGGAAAAACCTACATGATATAATGCTGAGTGAGCGGAGTAGAACCAGGAAAACATTATACACAACCACAGATATATGGATTCTATGATGACTAACCCTGATAGACTTCGCTCTTCTCAGCAATACAAGGTGCAAAGACAACTCCAAAGGACTCATGATGGAGAGAGCTATCTACATCCAGAGAAAGAACTATGGAGTCTGAATGCAGATTGAGGCATACTTCATGCTTGCCTTTTTTTTCTTTTTCCCTTTTTTTCTCTTTTGTTTTTGTCTTTTTTTTTTGTTTCTTATTTCTCATGATTCATTCCATTGGTCATATTTCTTATTTACAACTTGACTGTTGTGTAAATAAGTTCAATGTGAAGTTATATGTAGAAGATATGTCAGATTCCATGCTGTCCTGGGGCGGGGGTGGGGTTGGGGGGAGAAATCTGGAACTCAAAGTTATGTGGAACTGAGTGTTGTAAACTAAAAATAAAAAATCTTAATTATAAAAAAAAGATAAGGGGGGAAAAGGGTGCCTTCAGGTTACAGAACAAACTAGGGGCTTCACAAAATCAACCCTTAATATTATTTTTAACCCTTAGGGCACTCTTTGTATCCACATCACTAAGTGCCTGAGAACTGAAGTGATTTGCCCAAGGTCATAGAGGTGAGACAGCAAAGACTGGCCTTAAGCGCAGTCCTCTGACTAAATCTAGTGAGCTTCCTACAACTCGGGTGGAACTAAGCTATGAATGATGAAGAATGGAGAAAAAGGGGGGTGCACTGGGTGTGTGAAGGACGTTAACTGGTGAGCAGTCTATATAAGTGGGATGGCTTTCCCACAGCTGAAAGGTTTTTAGTTTTTCTTTCTGCTTTATTCTCTGATATCTATAGTCACTCCCTATGAACAGCTGTCATCATCTGTGTATAGTGACAGTACAGTAACTAATCCAGTCTAGTTCAACCCAGGGTTACCACAATCGTGGAGGCAGGGTAACTGAACTATGGGAACATCTAGGTAGCAGGTGCTGCCAGTAACCTCAGTGAGGAATTGACCTTTCCCCCTCTCTGGAGCTACCTAGAAGCAACATATAAAAATTGGGAGAGGTGAAGCTATGCAGTTAAATTTCTTTGCTCAGGCCTTATACTATGGTTATAAAGCTGATTGTGCTGGAAAGGTGGGACAGTAAGAGAACCAAGTGGGCAACACTTGTTTTGCTTCACACTAGAATAACTTGTGAGACTCTGGTCTGTTTACTTTCTGTTTCTGGGGTGTACCCACTAGCAAAGGGGGGAAAAACCAGAAAGTGGGGAAGGGGGGATAAGAGGGAATGATGTGTTGGGGTTTCCCTTCCTTTAAATCACTGGCAGGATTGCCTCGTGCCCTGGACTCTACAAGTATAGTCACCCCTATGTTCACAGGTGCACAGGTATTCATGTTGCAACTTCTTTGGTTATGGAATATTCCTATAAAGACAGAGGGTGGAAAAGCCACTTCTATGTATACAATAAGTAGAACTAAAGTAATACATTTTAAAAGACTACAAGAGTAAATAGGAGCAATGGGATAACATGAAGAAATTAACTGTATTTGACTCATTTATCCAAAGTAGAGATAAAGTAGAAAAAAGTCAAGGTCAACAGATTTAGATAATAGTTGAGGGGTTTGGGGAACTATAACTTAAGAAAATTAGGGGGCAAAGATGACTTTTTTTTTAAAATGTAAGATGTGGCCTCAGCAGGAGGCAATGCAGCCTTTGATTTAAAGAGGCCCAGCTGGGAAGTCTCCTCACCAAGACTTCGAGTTGATTCTAGAAATGCCACACTGTCAGTTCTTCTATTGGATTAAGCATTGCCCTACTGAAGAATCCTCTTGGAAAATGCAAATGTTTTCAGGAGAGACAACACATTAGGTGTTCTTTTACTAGATGAGAGAAATTATTATTTTCTATTATATCAATAACCCATTATTAGGATCCAGGCTTTTTATTTTTTTCTTTCAGAGGCAAGCCCCTATAACTCAGGTCAGTCAACCAGTCTCTAAAAGGCACAGCTGATAGATGAGATTGCCCAAATTCTTTATGAACATGCTCCTCTCTCTCCCAACTAGGAGATCTTACATCTTTTTAGAGTGTAAACAGAATCTGTTCTAAGTGAATTCCAGCCCCAAAACATTAAGCCTATGTCCTTGTACTCCTCCGTTGCATTAATCTACTAGATTAAGTATACAGCCTGCCAAGGTGACTACTTTGAAGGACTGCACAAACAAAAAAATCTGTCTCATCATGCAGTATGTGGTGCCTCTGCCTAACAATGCACTTTGCAAATAGCAAATTCATGCAAAGAAGAGCTTAGCAGACATACACCCCCTTAATATCCTTAATCCTTAACATTAAGAATTGCCTTCTTACCTCCAGTCTGCCAGCTGCTGAGTTCCTGCCATAGTCTCAGGAATTACCGTTGCATGCTGCACTGAGGTATGTGTGGCCACTCCAGTCAACTGCTGCCATGCTGGGGGAAGCAGAATTTGCTGGGTCCCACTTGGCCAGGCTTGCTATAGAACAGAAGGGATGTTCAATTATTACTTGGATCCATCAGCTGACAAGTACTGGTCTGAGTCCTAAAGGGGCTTATTATCTAGTTGGGGGTGATGAAACTAATATATACTATGAAGTACTATATCCTTAAATCCTCAATACTGTGAGAATTTGAAAAAAAAAGGGACGGTTCAGCAGGGGCCGAATAGGCAAAGAAGGCTTCGTGGAAGAGAAATAATTTGAACTAGACTTTAACAAATAAGTAACATTTGGATAATAATTGTAGCTAGCATTTATATAGCACTTTAAGGCTTGGAAAGCACTTCACATATGTAATCTCATTTGATCCCGACAAGCCAAGTGCTATTATCATTATTGAACAGATGAAGAAACTGAGGCAGTTTAAGTGACTTGCTTAAATGTCTAAGGCAGGATTCAAACTCAGGTCTTCCTGACTCCGAAGTCCCACAATCTATTTACTGTACCACTTGATTAGAGAAGAGAATACACTGGATTAGTGGGAAATGCAGTTGGACTGGTAGTTTAGATCTTAAAAGTTGGGCTATATGCAGGAAGCCAATAAGAAGCCAGTGTAAGCTTTTAGGAGGCAAATTACATGATACAAAAATGGAAATTTTTAGGAAAACTTGTCAGATACAGGGTATGCAGACAGTTTGGGAACTGTAAGTGGAGAAAGTATAAGACATTTCCAAGAAAAATGACAAGACTTGGTAATAGATGTAGGATCACTCTGTAGGGACCTTTAAAAATGATCTAGTCCATGCAAATTTGTCATTATTTTTCTTTTCTGGTGGGGGGTGGGGTGGAGGTGGGAGGCATGGAAAAAACAAATACTTGATAATTAAAAATTATCTAGTCCAATTTCCCAACCCGTTGGAAATAACTTGAGAACACAGAGGCCCAATGAAGTCAAGTGACATGTCTATGTAATTATCATATAATTAGATTGTGGAAGAGCCAGGATCAGAATTGAGGGTTAATAATTCTAATCCAATCCTCTTTTTTATGAATGCCGTCCTACTTCTTATGTGGGGCATAAAGAGGACCGAAGAGATATAGTAGATTTCAAGGTTTCCAACATGGGAGATTAAAACCACCGTTTATTCATTCATAAATTTTTTACTGAATACCTCCTATATGCATAGCCCTGGAGTGCTAATAAAAATGGGGTAGTTAGAAAATGGAATTCAGGAGAGAGAGAAGAGATCACAGAATACACACACAGAGAATCTTGGGGGAAAATACCCATAGGAGCCAGCAAAGGAAATGGAACAAGCAGAAGTGAGAGGAGAACCAGGCCCAGTAAAGTGGAATTGCACAAAAGCAAGGAAAAGGAAATAGTTAAGAGAATGAAATGGTAGAGTATGAGTATGGAAATGGAAGAGCAAAAGTATGAGGGTTGAGAGTAGCCATTTGGATCCTCAAGCAAGGAGATGATTAGAAATGTCTGAAGGAATGGTTTTAGTAAAAGTACAAAGGAGGTTCCATGACTCCTGATATTGAGAAAGCAGATTGCATGTGGGGGAACAACCAAAGGAAAAGGAAGGAGGATTAGTTAGGGGAGAAGAAAGATGGGAGATTTTGACATTTTTTGGTAGAACCATTCTCAATTTTTTTTTTTCCAATCTAGAGCCTCACATACATAGTTAGGTGGCATTATATAGGATTGAGAAGAGAATGAAAAAGCATTAAGAACTATAGATTACACTAATATGGATTAAACATAAACTATAAAATGATGGTTGAAAAAAGCAAAATGTCAATCACAGTTAATAGACATACTTCTAAGTGCAGAATATCTTGTTTAGAGGCCAGTGTAGTTTTAAATATCTGAAAGGTTCAGTACTATTCTAGCAGAACTATTTTTAATTTTATTTTTTCAATTCTCCCCTCCCCCCATTTTATTCTAAGGTTTATAAGCACCAAGCAAAAAAAACTCCTAAGTCTTTTTCATTTGTACGATGACATTAGATTTTATAGAATGGAGTTAAAATGAAGTCTTAGGACAAATGAACAATTTGAACATGTTCTTTTAAAAGATGTCATTCTAGATCAGAATGTGACTCCTGCACACAGTCTGATCGTTACAAAAAGAATAATGCTGGTTTCTATGATTGAGCTAATGCTGGGGGTGAAAACACTGATTTTACTCAAAGAAGGCACATTTATTTGTTAAGCTAATAGGACCTTTAAACGAGCTCAAAAGAGAAATGTGTAAGAATAACATTGGGCAAGACTTATGGTTAGGCAGGAGCAAATGCCCTGGGTCAGATTCTCCATTCTTCACAGTATCTTTCCAGAGAATTGATTCCTGTTCTCGTGCCCCCCAATCACTGAATAACTGTAACACTCCAAAACACCACAACCTCTCCCCTGCAAAGTTTTACTGCAAAGGTACTGCCTTTTGTTCTTATATCACACTTATTTCTACCCAGTGAGCCTTCTCTTATAGCAGAGATTAACAAAGAAAAGCAGAGTTCAGCAAAACCAATTAATAAAAGGTCTACATCTTACATAAGCATCATTCCACATCCATAGTCTCATCTCTTTTCTGAGGCCAAGACTGGTCATGTTAATTACACAGCTTTCAGTTTTGTTTTTATTTTTTTTTCACTTATATAGCTATATTTATTGTTCTCCTGGTTCTGTTTTCTTCAGTATGCATCAATTCATGTTTCCCCATGTTTAAATTATTTATAGTCATGTACCACAATTTTTTAACCATTCCTCATAATATTCATTTATGCCATCACTTGACAATTATGTGCCACCTTGGGACATTTTTCTTTAGTGTTTATTTAAATATAACATTTCACAAATCTATCTTGTCTCAATTAGATTGTAAGGCCTGGGTGAAGGAGACATTGTAGATGTACTTTCCAGTCTCCCCTTCCTAACACCACTTTGAATCTCCTTTAGACTGTAGCACAGTTTCATGTACAAAATAGACACTAAGCACTCAAATATAGATGGGAGGCTTAGTGCAGTAAATCAAGGACAATACTTGTGGGCTTAACTACCTATGATAATGAGTTTTTATCTGAGGTTACTTCTAGAGTTACTCTGAATAAAGTGTACATGGAACAGTCTAAGGCTATAGTGATAAAAAGGGGCAGTGGGATCTGGGGGTCCTTGGGTCCGAGGTGGGGCAAGAGAGTGAGTCATAAATGGAGGGTGAATTTTTCTCTTCTTCTTAACCCTTTCTCCTTTACTGGGACAGAATAAGCTGAAAAGATGGTGATTTGGTTTAGCTGCTTCTTCCCTTTCCCTTCTCTGAGGCCCAGAGTGGGAGCTGAGGCCAGAAAGGGAGGAGGGAACTGAGAAATAGTAGTACAGCTGTCACCCACTGGCACTGGAAGGAGAGGGGGGAAGGGGAGAAGAGTGTTGGAGGAGGGAGAGAGAGGAGTGTTTGGGGGAGGGTGGGACTTCATGTACACTAAGTTTCATTCCTAAGTAGGGCCTTGCCTATACTTTGTAATGTGCTTTAATGGTATTTAGAAATATTATTTCACAATTTAGTTCATTTTTTTCTTTGCTAAAGATCAAGAATACTGATTTGTGTTATCTCTGAATCTGTTATATAGTTCTGAAATTGTTAAATTACTGGAACCTCCTTGTACCTCATAGCAGCAAAACCTGAGGGCTGAGATGAAATTCTTAGCTACAATCTTAAATACTTTGTTAATAATTTGCTGCAAATACTCTGAAAAGTGAGGGCCTATGTGCTATAACATATTCTTTTATTAAATTAAATTCCATTAAATTCCTAAATCTTCTCATCTTAAAATTTCAAATTAATTCCCCCAATTTGCATTGTTTCTTCAAATCTCTTTCTTTATTCACACACTTTTTTTTCTGTTCTTCTTTGGCATTCAAACACTAATTGAACAAAATTTCAGATATGTTTACCAAAGCTGAATACATGAGGGCCAGTGCCCCCAAGATGACATTCAGAACCATTTTCAAAGCTGTGCTGACTTCATGGAATGCATAGTTTCTGCCATTTAGGGGCTCACAAAAATGGAGCCATGACTAAAAGGACCACACATTAATCACTTTTTTTTGAAGTTGAATACACCGAGGTTGAGGGCTTTTTTTTTCCTTTTTTTTTAATGAGCTGGTGGAGGAATATTTGGTTGAGGACACTGACAATATCTGCTTGGACGCTTTATATATTTACCCATTAATCTAATTTGTTGGACATATAAGATCATAGATTTAGACCTGGAAGGGACCTCAGAAAGGATCTAGTTCAACTTCCTTATTTTGCTGATGAAGAAACTAGGCCTAGAGTAGGACTCGGACTAATACCCTTATTACAGCATGGAGCACAATCAACAACCAAGCCCCATTCTGTTCATTCTGTTCTCCTCTTCCTTTTTTCTTGGGTGCTTCATTACATTTCTTTTTAATAAAAATGATTAATTTCTTTTTCACTTCTCGGTATTTACTGAATAGTTAGTATATGCAGTTGGGTGCTGTGGGTGATAAAAGGGAGTAAAACAAAAGTATGAGTTATGGCTCTCCTCAGGGAACATACGATCTAGCAGAGGATCTGAGATGAATAAATAGGAATGCTTCTAAAATCTGTAATTTCATTATTGTGGGCACTTCCAATGCCGATGTGTATTATAGCCTATCTGTAACTTGGTAGTTGGTCTAAGAGCTGTCACAGTAAGAAATAAAAAACAAAACAATCTTCCCTTCCTGTAGCTAAAATAGTGATTCAGCTCTTCAGACTTATCTATGCTGGTCCTTACAGGAAATATGCAGCCTACCAGTGGGCCTGGACTTGGAGATTTCCAGGTTGGTATAATCTATTATAATTTGTATCCTATTGATACAGCCTTTTAAGACCCTAGAGTGGTTAGATTGCCCTGATAACGCATGATAATGAGAGTTTAGTGGAGGAACAAATGTGAAACACTTTGCAAATAAAAGGATATAATTAAGGACTAAATTATGTGCAAAGGATCATAAATATTGTAGGGTTACAAAATGGGTTAAGTTAGAGCTCCTGTGGTCAGGGAACATCATGTTAAGTGTTTTTATAAATATTATCTCATTTGATCCTCACAATACCCCATGAGGTAGGTATTATCCCCATTCTGCCATTAAGAAACTGAGTCAGAATTAGAATTACACAAGACCTAGCAGCAGAGACATTAAAGGACCGCAGGTCTTGGAACACAGTATATAGAAGAGCAAAAGACCTGGGGCTCAGGCCAAAAATATCATACCCTTCAAATTTCAGTATTATCTTGAAGAAAAAAAAAGGACATTTGACAAACTCTCAGACTTCCAAGACTATGTTAAAACAAATCCTGAACTTAACAGAAGATTTGACATAACAAGAACCAAGAGAAACATAAAGTACACACCAAAGACTGACTATAAGGGATTCATAAGAACAGACTGCTTACCTTTTTTATAACATGAAATGTAAAATGTGTGTCTAACATTCTTATTAATAATTGTCAAGCTCATAAGAAAGAGGGGGATAAACCAGACTATGATATGAATTTAAAAAGTAAAACCATTTAGAAACAGCTGAAAACGGTAACTATTATATACAAAAGAGGTGCAAGAAGAAGAAAGGATACATTGGATTTAGATGGGGGAGGAGGGCTGGTAGTTCTGTTAACCTTCTTTTATTGGGAATGGGTTTAAAAGGGAACAATACATATATATTTAGAAGAGTATAAAAGTCTTCTAAATTTAGAAGAAATAAAATGGTAGGGGTTTAGTGTAGGGGAGAGGACAAGGGAGGGATTTCTAGAGGGGAGAATGAGGGAATAGGTAAAGGGTGTTTAGATTAATGGGAATGGGAGGGTAGGGAAGGATCCTTGGAGTGGGGGAAGGCAAGTAATAGGAGGGCAGGGTGGTTAGTGGAGAGGAGGGTAGGCAAGTAATAGGAAGGCGATATAGCGGGTAGATGTAAAGTAGAGGAGGCAGGAAGGATAGGAAACAAAAGATATGTCAAACAAAAAGGGTGAGGAGTAGATTATGTTTGGGAAAGTATATGTCTATATGTGCATGTATATATGTATAAGTGTATGTATATATCTGTATGTGGATGTATATATCAAGAAATATCTAAATTATATTGTAGCTTTCTGGGGAGGTAGGGGGAGGGGAAAAACAACAAAGTTAAAAAGTGCACAGCTGAGAACAAAAGAAAACGCAGAGAAGCAAAGAAAAAACGGACAATTCTCAACACAAGGTGAATTATTTATCGTACAGGCTTTCTTGAAATGAAAATTTATTGTTACGTATTTTGAATCCCTTCCTATGTTCTGCTATGCACATGACATGCTTTTTTTCCTTTCTTTATATTTAAGTTGAAATATTTAAGTTTATGATATGTTTTTGTTTCTTTTATCTATTTTGTATTTGTGTTTTGGTAAAATAAAATAAAAAAACCATTAAAAAAAAGGAAAGAAACCGAGGCAGAGAGAGGTTTAGTGACTTGCCTAGGGTCACACAGCTAGTAAATGAGGCCACATTCCAAGCTCAGCAATCCGTCTGCAGCACCATCTAGTTGGACTAGGTGGCCTCTGAGGTCCCATGATGTTATGTCCTGTAAGTCAGTATGTTCAATGTGATGTCCTACATGCTGCAAGTATACTTTTGGATTTTGCAGAATATCATTTATGCCGAAGAAGGCAGCCTGTCTGTAAGTGGGTTGGCCATCTATAAATCTGATGAAAAGCTTAAGTAATGAAATTAATTGCAGGGAGGGGAATGAGTTCAGAAATGAGTTTGAAAATGGCTAAATCAATAAAAGTATCATTTTAAAAAAATGCTACTGAATTTTCCATTTTTTTATCCTGAGTGGTATATACAGTTCTCTGTACCAGGACAAATCTTGTCTCTTCGTAGGTGGGTTGGTCTGTTTATAAATAGATCTGTTTTGTATACGGGTCTTAACATATATGTAGTCAAGGTTCACTAAAGACAAATAAAATGCATTCTAATTATATCTTCAAACTAATAACCTGTGATGTTTAGTATACAGTCTACTTTCTCTGTGTGATCTTGATGAATTAACACAACTGCAGGGTTAGTATCTTATCTGCCAATATGATCTGGTTTTGCTGTCCTGGCTTGATCTAATTCCTTTACCACAACAGCAAAGTCCTATGTATGCTTAGTATGTGTATGTATATACCCCCTCTCCCACTCTCGTCCCCTTCCCCCATATACTCAAAATATATGTATTTTTGGGTCCCAGGAAACAAGATTATCAAGCTCTCTGTAGTACCACAAAGTGGGAAAATAAGATTTTAAATGACAAATACAAATTTGTTCTAAGCCTATTTCAGGGAAATGGCTTGAAAAGTAGATCTTGGGCAGTCCTTAACAATGTTTCTCCTTTCCTACCTGTCTCAAAATGAAACTCCCAGCCTTAACTTAAATTTTGATCAGGATTTTGCACTTTCCTAAATGAGGTGAAAGTACTGTTCCATCTGGTCCTTTCCACCACATGCAAAACTGGGCCCCAAAGTGCTAGTTAATCCTGGGTCCCCAGAGGGCCTTTAATAAACAGTGGACTATAGATTCTTTAAAAAAATATTTTCATAACTTTGGTCTTATAATTCTCTTGTTGCTCTGCCCTTCAGTAGGACAGCTTTGCTTGCCAGATCTAAAGAAAGGGGTTAGCAGTTGTTGTAGCAACTATATGTAAATCACCTAATTCCATTTTTTATATATATATATATATGTATATATATATATGTGTATATATATAGATATATAGATATATATGTATATATATACACACATATATATACATATATATATATACACACATACACACATATACATACATACATACATACTTTAACCTCCTCTCCCTTTCTCTATACTTGTTCTAATGGCAATAATACTTTAAACCCAGTTTACATGGGCCATTTTAAAAAAATAGATCTTTACAGTTTAAAAGGACCTTTAGAGAGCATCTAGGTAGGCCCAGACAAAGGAAGTGACTTACCCAAAGCCTCACTGTTAAGAGGAGAGCTGGGATTTGAAACCAGGTATCTAGGCTCTACTGTGCTTTCAACAGTATCATTAATTTAGAGCTGGAAGATATCTTAGTAGAAATCCAGCCAATATCCCGGTTTTACAGACAAGGAAAGTGAAGCTCAGAGTAGTAAGATAAGCAACTAACACAATTATTAAGTATTAAGAGTCAGGATTTGATGTGGTGGACATGGTAGCCCTTTTTACCTAACAAGAAGGGAGGCCTCATTTAGGTCACCTTACCCTGTCCCCACCAGAAGCTCTTATGAGGTGAGGCAATGAGCCCATTCAGCACAGACATGATGGGGAACACATTGGAGGTAAATGCTTCCTGAACTTGTGGCTCTGTATAGTAAAATACCCTAAAATGTTATCTTGGACTTTTGGGGAGCTATCTCAGATCTGATATGTGTGTGGGGAGGGTCGGACAGAAATATTTATTTCTGTATAAATGAAAGGATTGTAAAAACTATAGAAACTATTTTGAAATTGCAAATACGTATCGTATAACTGTTGAAGGGAGATCTTTAAAAATATAAGGGGACCTGGATGCAGCTGCATGTGGCTACCTTTGGTATTGGAACCTTAGAGAGGGGGAGGAAAGATCAAAATGGGGATAATATGGGAAGGGGAGAAGAGTCATGAAGAGCCCTTAGAAGAAGGAATGGTTTAAAAAAGGCAAGAGGAATAATTAAATGAATGGATAAAAAAGGAAGAACCAACCTGGCAAGAATAGGGAACAGAGGCTACTCTGATGAAACTTAAGGCAGGGGAGGAAGAGAAATAGCTGTCTTCAGTATCTGAAGGACTCTCAGGTGGAAGAAAGGTTAGACTTACTCTACTCGGCACTAGAGGGTATGACTGGCATCAGTGGAGGAAAACTGCAGAGGCAAAGATAGGATGAGCGTAAGGGAAAACTTTTTAACGACCAGAGCTTTCCCAAAGTGGAACTGGTTGCTTTGGGAGGTGATGGGTTCTCCCTACCACATGTCTATGAGCAGAAGCAAAATGATCATTTGACAGTGAAATTTTCCTCATTAAACAAGTCTGCAAGATAGTTCTGAGGAATCACAAAAGGGCTTACAGGTTATATTTCTCAGTCGGGGTCAATCTGAGGATTAGGATAAGGAATCTGTCTGTGACAGGGTGGATTAAACAAGTGTCAGATTGGAAGACCTATGTTTGAATCCTGACTGTATGTGGCCTTAGGTAAGTAATTTAAACTCTCTTGGTTCAATTTCCTCATCTGTTAAATGAGAAGTTTGGACTAGATCACTAATATTTCTTCCAGCTCTATATCTATGATCAAGACAAGTTGGGGTTAAGGAAATCTAGGTCAGCTTTTTCCAGAAATAGTACCTGGAAACAGGACAAGTGAACCTTTTTGGAGTTCTGTCTCTACAACCCTGCCATTTCCTCTTAAGATGTGAATATTCGTGGGAGATATCACAACTTAAGTTCATCTCTACCTTTAGCTATAGAAGACACTGCAAATTCCCCCCTTTCAGTTGGTTTTTGCTGTGGAACTGCCTGCTAGATTTTCTCCAATTTAATTTTTAATTGAATATATATTAAAAACAAAAAAATGCTGTCCTAGAAGGGAAAGCATATAGGACAAACAGAAAGTAACATTGCTATTTATCTCAGCAAAATCCCATATTGCTGGGAACAATCATATGTTAGTCTTATACATATTATATATTTATATATATATATTATATATTTTAGTGCGCTGCTAAAAACAAACATGGGAACAAGGCGGGATCTGGAGCTAGGGAGTGCCAGGAAAAAGTAAAGAGGTAATGAAAAGAAAGGTTAAAAAATGTCCTAGACAGACTTCACTTATCTTTCAAGTTTCCTTAAGATAACTCTAAGCTGTACCACTCATCTTCAGTGTTCTTCCCCTGTTCTATGAGCTTGGTATTTTAAAAATTTTACCACCCACTAATAACATATAATGTTGTATAGTCATTTAGTCATGCTATGTGGTTAAGATCTGAGTTATGTCGACTGAAAAACTAAAAATTATATCTATGATCTGCAAATACTATCAGACTTTAAAAATGACTAAAATTCTACTCTTGGTAGAACATATAAACACCAGAAGCTTACTGAGGAATGGTTATATATAATACATGTAAGCAGTAGTATATAAAAGGAGACCTGTTTCTCAAAATCTCTTGGCTAACAGATCAGATATTTTTGCTATTTGATTTTTTTTAAAAGTGATTTTTCTTACAGAGCTGTCTTCAGAATAAGCGCCACAGAATTCCTAAGCAGAAAGAATAAAGGTATAGAATTGGCAGAGAAAAAGAAAATGTGGAAATCGAGTGCCAAAGTAAAGCCATTTATATTGGCAACTATAGTAATTTCATGTACAATTTGGACATACTACAGAAAAGGAAATCTACCATCTGTTGGAAAGATGGTAATTTAAAAAGTAACTTCTATAAATTTGCCACATTACCAGGAAATTTTTATACCAAAACAGAGGCCAGAAGGTAGGTTTATGTCTTGGAGCTTCTTGGGTCTCTTCCAGGTTTCCCAAAGGTACAAACTTCTTTTGCATGGGCAGAACCTTTTATGATGAAGAAACCGACTGGAAACTCCCAATTCAGAAAAGTTGAACCCTCTATCTTCCTATGAAGATAAGACCACCACAACTCCTATGAAGTCACTATGAAGTCTTTGCAACTTTTTTCCAGCATGGAGTTTATTTTTCTTGGACAAGGCATACAAATACTGAAGAGTTCTTTGACATACATGAACCCAGAAGCTGTAAGGCCAGGCCTGAAGTTGACAGTCAGATCAAACACTAAAAAAAGATGAACCTAGTAATTTTCTTTGACTTCTGGAGAGGCTGTATTTTTCTTTTTTTTTCCTTCTTGCATACAGCTCTTTTCTTTTTGACTTAAGCCATTTAAAAGGTGGGTTGTTGTTTGTCTTTTGTTCTTGAAGAGGACCATGATATCAGGGTGGTGATGCCATGACATGCAAGTGAATTGGATTTAAATGAGGAATGGGCTGTGCAAAGTCACCAGCCTCACTTTCTCCTCCAGAGCCATCTAGGTCCAGTGGCCAGATATAGATCAGGACAACTGAAGATGTCCCAGGATGCATTGGAGACTTTGGCTTTTTCAAGCTAAGGTCTTTAACAAGTCTCAGTTTGACTGAGGCAGTGCCCATTCAGTGATTCAAGGCCTAATAAGAATTGAGACAGACAGAATGGCCTCTTTACCTAGTCAAAAATTAAAAAATAAAAAACAGTGATCTGGGTGGGGAAGACCTTCCGGGTTTCTGGCCTACACAGAAACAATTGCTATTTACATTCAAAAAAGGTGGATATTAAGGTGATAGAAGAAAACTTCATCAACTCAGAAGGGGATTGAAGACATGGGAGACTCCTGGGTGTGCTCTAAATGCCAGTAACCATTTTAAGTTCGTCCCTGCTATTAACAATAAATTATTGTACTGTACTTGGGCATTCAGATCCATTTTATTAGGATAATAATGAAAACTCTACATATAATATTTTAGCTTTTTAAACTACTGCTACATTTATTTTCTTGAGTATTACTGTTTCCATTTTATAGCTGAGGAAATAGTTCTCCATACTTCAAATTAGCTTCAGTTGCAAATCTAGTACATGGTTTATTTTTATAAAGGTGCCATGTAGTATTGAGAAATACATGTATTCTTTAATCCTCCCATTTAAGAAGACTTAGTCTTTCAGCAGAGTTGTAACTAAAAGTCTACGTTATAAAAATACAATAAAAGTAATTTTCTCATACTTTCATTATGACTAATTTTGCTTAAATCACTGATGTAACAAGATCTTTTTTCCTCACTAAACTTGTGTTTATTAATTTTCTTTATATAGTGCCTTTTTCTAAGAAGTTTTTCTTTGCTTTGTTCTCTTCATTTTTTCCTTTCCAATTATTAAATTTTATTCTCTGATTTATTATATATAGTGTTATGTGTTTCTTCCCTAATTCTTCTGTTCCTTATTGTGGCTAAAGTTTCTGAAGCATTAGGGTAGAGTTCCTCATTCTAACCAGATTCTCTATTATTGCCTTGATAGATCTTGTCTTAATATCCTCCTGACCCACTATGCCTCATTCTAAGAAGCATCAATTTATTAGGAAAGCAAAGTTGGATGGAGGCAGCACCATGTAGTGGAAACAGTCCTGTGTCCCCAACTGTGCAGTATGGTCCTATTCCTTGCCTTTTCCAGAATAATTTCATTTCCCAAAGGCTGTCTCATCTTTGCATCCACATCTCTTTCTTCTCACTTCACCATTTTGGGTACCAGCTGCCCCTAGGAGGCACAACACTATCTGAGAAGATGGTCTTCTAGCATGTGTGTACTGTCCCCAAATTAAATTCATCATGAGGCCTCTGTTTCTATTTTCTGCCAGTTCCCCTTTTCACCTACATAGTAGAGGAATATCAACTGTGGACTTGGTAGCATTCATAATCCATTTCCCTATGTCCACCCACTCTTCCTCTCCCTATTCATCCATCTTCTTTCTCTGTTCTTCTGTCCCACAAAATAGGAGTTATGAGGTTTAGTTCACGGTGTTTCAGTATGTTCTTTGTCTTCGCTTTTCCTGTTTCTTTTAAGTTCTGCTTATATCTTTATCCTTATGAGTCCCTTCAAAAAAAAAATCCCTTAATTCCTTTTTTTCTCTCCAACAACATAGTCCTTTATCTCTCTAAACATGGGGTAATTTCATTACTTTTACCTTTCTTATGTTTATTTTAATATTCTATTTACATTTAAAAATCATTTTATTGTAAAAAATGCCTCTTGTTGAACATCTATTTTTTTCCATTTATTATTAGCCTCAGGTTTGCAGAGTGGGTCATTTTAGATTGCTGTTTGTGCTTCTTTGGACATACTATTCCATCCACTTCTGTGACTTCTCATGACTACATTATCTTATGTTATTCAAACTTCCTTTGTATTTAAAGGTATTTCTCCTGGCTGCTTATAAAGTTTGTTGTTTGTCATTTAAGTTATTTGTTTAACTTACCACTTTTTATATCTTAAAGTTGGAACCTGGAATTTTCTTCTGGAGGTGATCTGTGTATTTCCTCAATTGGTGTTTGTTGTCTTTATTTAGAAGTTATGGGCAGTTTTATTATTTCCTGTATGATGCCATTTATATTTTTTGATTTGTCATATTCTTCTGGGAGATCTATATGTCTTAAGTTATCTTGGCATATCCTATCTTCACGCTTTGGCATGTATAGAATTAATGTTGTTCTATTAATGTTGTAGCTGTTTACTTCTCTTCTGAAAGACTTTTCCCTTCCTCAGTATTTTTGTTTTCCAAATCTGTTAAACTCTTTCACTTCTTTAAGATACTTGTTGTGGATTAATTTTTTCCTAATCTTCTAGGTGAGTTTTAAAATGCTGCATTGAAAACTCTAAATTCTGACTATATTCCTAGTTTCTCCTTTCATGGATTTCATTTATCTTCTGAAACATTCTGGAGTTTCTTGCTGCTCTAGGCTCTCTTGGGAGTCCACAGGATTCTATATTTCATCAGGCATTTGTTCAATTTTCTTTGTCTTGTATATTTGTTAAGCAAACTTTGTTTTCTCTTTGAAGATATGGTACTCATTCTTCCTTCTGGTTTTAGGACTGATTTATTTACTAGTATTCTGAACTTTTTTTTGAGGATTTTTCTATTGATGTATTTGGTTTTTAAGCCTTCTGGGAGGTGTACATCCTTCCTACACTCACTTTCTGACTTCTCCCACTTTTGCTAATGGATGTACCCTCCAAAGCTGAGCTTCAAGGCTGCTTTGAATTGGGGGATTTTTACCAGCCTGGATCCCTGTCCCGAGTATGCTCTCAGGGGACAGGGCTGCGTTTTAGTCCCCTTTCCTTCAGGCCTGGTATAGCCATAATTGTTGGCTCTCTCCCTCCTCCCCAGTTCCTCTCTTGGCTGTCTTCCTTTATTCACTATTAGGCCAAATCAGAAACTGCCATATTTTTTGCTGGATAAGGAGTGTAATAAGGTAGAGTCTCTAAAACTTTGTAGAGTTCCTAATCTAGGGCTAGGTCCCATTCAGAAGGCAGCACATTTCATTTCTTCCCCTTCCTCCTCACCAGGCTGAGAAGGGTCAGTTTATATCATTTGTTGTGGGATGCCAAAAGAATAGAGCAATGGCCTAGCAAAATCTTTGCAAATGGGGTGCATAAATTCCTCAGTGCACACTAGGCACAAGCCTTTGAGTCAGCTTGTATCCTAGAAGAACTATTCCTCTTGTGGGAGTGGGAGGTTAATGGGGAAAGGGCGCTGAATGAGTGCATTAAGGACTGGATTTTACCATTGTTAATACATAAGGATTTTACTTTGTCAAGGTTTTCCTCTTTTTAAGTCCTGTGGTTTTAGGTGTAGATATTCTACAACTGGCACATAACAATAAGTGATGGCCACATGACTCCACTAGACCTGAAAGAGTTTTAACAGACAAGAAAAAAATTACCTGTGCAAGTAGACCTGGTTGAATCTGGAGAGGCTGAGCTCCTGGAGCCTGAGTGACAATTGGAACTGCATTCTCCATTCGCACAGAATAACCAGCATGCTTTGAAGGGGAAGCTTGTAACCCTTTACCAGGAAATGAATAAAAAGCCTTTTAATAAATTGTTAGTTAACAGACTTCTTAACTTGGCTGCAATTTTAACTGAAAATAAGGCACTTTTTCAAAGAGATGCTTAATTGTAATTCAGTCATTTTCAATTATATCTGACTCTTTGTGACCCTATTTGGGATTTTCTTGGCCAAGGTACTGGAGTGGTTTGCCATTTCCTTCTCTAACTCATTTTACATATGTGGAGTTGAGGCAAACCGGGTTAAGTGACTTGCCCTGGGTCGCACAGCTAGTGTCTGAGGCCAGATTTGAACTTGGGAAGATACGTCTTTTTGACTTCAGGCCTGGCGCTCTATCCACTGTGCCATCTTGCTCTAAATGGAAGATACCGAAGTTAGCTTTGAAACAAAGATGCATGTTATCAGAGGTCAGGGGACCATAATTTAGGATTTTATGAAGATAAGCAATATATTTAAGCTAGAGTCCACTGCTCTCTGGGAAACTGTAGTAGAAAGATCTTCACTAGCTACTTTTCAAAATGTATGCTTCAAGGAAGGAAAGACTAAATATCCTAAAGCCTGGATTCTACTAGCTTTAATGCTGGTTATCCTTCTAGACCTCTGTTTCCTGACTTCTAAGCAGCTGTCATACTGTTTACTTCTAAGGCTTAAGAGAACCAATGTTTGAGATTTCTGGATAAACACAGACATATATAGTCAGCTCTTGATCATTTGTACCTATGGGGGTGGGGTGAGGGTGGGTAATAATGTAGGTAATCCAAAAACCATTTGGATTTAAAATCTTTTTAGCCTATAGATTTATTTTCATAATTAAATATTATTTATATGGGAACAATTTCATAACAAAACCATACTAATGGAGAGGAAATGTGATACAGAAGGATAAAGAGTAGGCATTTGAGTCAGGAAGTCTTGGGTTCAAGACCTGCCTCTGACACTTACTGAATCAAGAAACTGACTCATTAACATAATAGTAGTACAAAACAGTAGGTTTTTTTTTACTTAACCTGATCCAGCAGTGGCAGCAGTATTCAAATAGTGAGCCTGACTAGCAGATTAATTTTATGCAGAAGTATGTTATTTCTAAGTTGGAAAAAAAATGACAAAAGTTACAATCTAGTTAAGCCAAGGATATGCTATTACTCCAGTCCTAAACACCATGGTGAAACACTGACATTCTCATTAGGATGCTCACAAACTTTTTGCCAACAGAAACTTGAAAGAAAAGAGTAAGATTCTAAATGACACCAAAATTGCCTATGGCAGAATGTTTTGGATGTCAGAAAATCGGAGGTTTTCAAGTGACTAGGAGACAAAAATATGTGTAGTATGAGAATAGCCATTACTCTCCAAGGGTCTGTCTTTCCTTACCTTGAAAGCCTGGGGGACACACGATAAGGGCTTGCTGGAAGGGGTCAGGCCGGGCACAAATCTGCGCTGTTCCAGTCTGCAGGGGCATACTCCGCTGGGCCACTGCAGCCATGGATGCCGCTGAGGGCTGGTAGAGTGTAGATTGGTAGTTTAGTATGGAGACTTCGGGATTGGCTAAGGAAATAGTGGCACTGGTGGAGGTGGGAGCCAGGTTGGTGGCCTAAAGGAATGATGGGAATTAAACAAAAATAAATAAAAATAAAAAATGAGGGAGGTGGTATGTTGGAAGACACAAAGCTAAAGCAAATAAATGAACACAAAGAAGAACAAACAAAAACCAAGAGCAAAAGCAAAGACAGAGGGGAGTGGAAAATAGAGTTGAAAGATCTCAAGGAAATTTAGGTACCTGTTGCCAACTGAGGACCCACAGCACTTTTCTGTGATTACACATACTTCCTGGATGGCTAGAGGGCCAATTCCCTCTGCAGAGAGGTTATATTTATTTAATAGGAAGGAATACATTCTTATTCAGAATTAGGCTTGTTTGAGGTCACTTTGTCCTCATGATATTGTATTCAACTGCTAAATCTTACTAACAGCAAAAGATGAAAACAAATGGTCAAGAGAATTTAACTGAAGATGTCTCACCATGGGCCACTGAAATTATTCTCACCTCACTCCCTCTCAATTTAAAAAAAAATTCTTTTAGAATTATGTCTAACTGGTAGGCAGAGACTTCAGACAGAAATCAAATTCTACTCCCCTTCTCACACCCCGCATCAGCTTTCCTGTGTTCCTTCAAAGTAGACAGAGCTCAACAACACCGCCTGTGAGATTTTGTGCCTTATTTTACAAAGAAGTGTCACTGTATCAATTTGTATCACATATGCAATGCTTGATGCTGTGGGAGAAGCTAAAGAACTCAGTGGTCCTTGCTTAAAATCTAGATGGGAGGAGAAGACCAATTATGTGAAACAAGTAGTAAAAATGAATATATAAATGCAAAAATGTGTGTCTTATTGATTCCAAATGCTGTTAGAATTAAGAGGGGAATATCAGTGAAGTCTGGAGTAATCAGTCCTTCAAGTAGAGGTGACTTAAGCTGGGACTTGAAGGAAGTGTAGAATTTGGTTAGAAGAAAAGACCAAGAGCAAAGATACAGAAATAGAAATAATGAATCAGACCTACAAGAGTTGGAAGGGACTTAGAGACTCTCTAACCCAACTTATACCTGAACAAGACTCCCCTCCATATCACACCTGACAACTGGTTATCCAACCTTTGCTTGAAAATTCCCAGTAGGAAGAATTTACTACCTCTTGAGTCAGTCCATTACATTTCTGGATAGCTCTAAATATTATAACTCTTTAAATCAACACAAACGGAAATAGAATAAACATCCTTGATTCCATAATATGGCACGATTTCAAGGCTCTTTACTATCCTAATTGTCCTTTTCTGGATACTCCAATTGATGAATGTCCTTCTTAAAATGTGATATCTGGAGCTGAACTCAATAACCCAGATGAGGTCTGACCAATGGGACTTTCACTTATACCTATCAATGCAGCCTAAGATTGCACTTATTTTCTTGGATGCCTTGTCCTGGTTTTTTCCTCAGTGATCCATGAAGATCTCCAGATTGTTTTCAGATTTTTGTCTAGCCACTCCCATTTTCTGAACCCAAATATAAGATTACATACTCTTCCCTGTTACATTTCATTTTATTCCATTTTGCCCCATGGAATTTAAGTACCTTGAAGGCAGAGACTTTTTCATTTTTGTCTTTTTAGCCCCAGTACATGGCACAATACTGTCAAGATCTTTTTTAATTCTAGTTTTGTCTTTTAGCTAATTCTCCCAGCAAATCTGCTAAGTCTGGAATCTGTGCTTTTATTTTGTTCATTGACAAAAATGTTAAAACAGATTCTTAGGACATCCCAGTGGAGTTTCCCTAAGTAAGCATCAACAATTAACATCAATTTTTATTTATTTATTTATTTTTAAATTTATTTTTGACATGTTTGGTTTTCAGCATTGATTTTCACAGGCATTTGAATTACAAATTTTCTCCCCATTTCCTCCCCCCC
>CM053623.1:84751966-84769042 GCA_028646595.1 Phalanger gymnotis | reverse complement strand
AGGCTGTCCTGGGCTGGGGCCCTGCTTCCCTCTGCCACTTTGTGGGTTCTGCAGCTCTAAAATTGGTTCAGAGCCATTGTTTTATAGGTTTTTGGAGGGACTTGGTGGGGAGCTCACGCCAGTCTCTGCTTCTCAGCTGTGATCTTGGCCCCCGCCCCCAATTAACATCAATTTTGATTGATCATTTAATCAGTTCCAAATCCATCTAATTGTACTATTTCCTAGTCCATTTCTTTTCATTTTCCACAGGAAAAATACACAAGAAAAATTTGTATTTATAAAATACTTTCCTCAGAATAACTTTCTAAGGTAAGTAATACAAGTATTATCTGCTAAAGTTATATAGTTAGTGAGTGAAATGTTGGAGCAAAGATTCAAATTCAGGTCTTATGATTCTAAAACCGTTGTATATCCACTATATATTATAATCAGAAGATAATGAGAAGACCAGGAAGATTAGAACAGAGGGTTCAAGTATGAGAATTATAGGAAATAAGATTGGATAGATAGGACAGGCCAGATTATGGAAGTCTTAGAAGGCCAGGTGGAAAAAGTGAACCTTGTTGTAGTAAGTAGCAAGGAGTTAATAGTCTTTGGAGAAAAGGAGTGCAATGATACGGTGACAGCAATGTGTAATTAGAGATGATCAGTCTGGTAGGAGTGTGCCGGATGTACTGCAGGAAGAAGAGAGTAAACTGAGGATGGAGTGCTCAGCTAGGAAACTGATGAAGTTGTCTAAGCATGCAGTATTAAGTGCCTGAAGTAGGCAGTAGCCACGGGAATAAAGAGAAAGGGACTGATACAAGGATTTCAAAATAAGAATAAGGAAGAATTGCTGCGTACAAGACATGAAGGAGAGGAATGAGTCAAAGGTGACTCTAAAGCTTTTGAGTGTTGGTGGCTTGGGAAACTGGTGGTCTTTTGGACAGAGATGGAGAAGCTGCTTCGAAGAGTTTAATTTTAGACGTGTTTTGACAGAAAGGCATTGAAGTGGAAATGTTCAGTAGGCAGCTAAAGATACAAGACTGCAGCTCAGCTGAGAAGCCAATCGAGGAGATTATTGTCTACAAACCGACTACTGATTGATGGATGCTGTTAAAACAGATGAGCTTTATGGAGAAGAAAATGTAGTAAAAGCAATAAAAGGCTGAGGACAGAGCCTTGCTTGGGGAATATCATAGTTTGGGAACAGGAAACTAGGAAAAGAAATACAAGCTGAGAGGGAGGAGAAGCAGAGTGATCCAGCATAATGGAAAGCAGAAGACAGAATTTCAAGAAGTTGCTGAACAAGTATTAGATGCAATAAAGAAGTAAAGGAATAGCTGTTTGTAAATCAAATTACATTTTAAATGCAGTGCTGCACTTAATATTGAAAAGAATTAGAGTGAATTACAAATGTACAAATCACCACCCAAGGAATCTTTTTAAGCCTGGCATGTCTAACTTGAAAAACAAAAACAAAACCAAAGTACAACCTATACTTTTGTCTGGAACAAGCTAGAAAAGGTGTACGTGTGAATCTATTTTATTCATTGATTAAATGGCTGGTGAAAGAAACAAGTTAAATATTCCCTCACACTATTTTCCCTAGCATTATCTAACTGCCTGGTAGATATCTTTATTTAGATGTCCTGCCATCATCTCTGCATATCTAAATTAGAGATCATCTCTCCTCAAAAAAAAAAAAAAAAAAACGAAAACAGCTTTCACTTTTCATTTCCCAGTTTTTGTCAGTGATACCGTAATTCTCTCAATCTCTGAAACTCTGGAGAGATCCTTGACTCTGCTCTTCCTCTCACTCCACAATCCAATCAGGCACCAAGTTCATAAGTTTTCTTTTGTAATATCTCTTGAATCTGTCCCTTTTTTCTATTATCACTACCACTACCTTAGTCTAGACCCTTAGCTCAGGCTTAGACTATAATCTCTTTTCCCTCCAATCTCTTCTGCATAAAGCTTTCAAATTCATCTAACATATCTGCAGCTGCTCAAAGACTTCCAGTGGCTCCTGACTACCTAGAGAACAAGGTCTGTACTCCATAGCATGGCAGTTAAGGCTCTCTACAATCAGTTCCAAACTAATCTACTATTACTTCTCAGAAGAATTTCCACCCAACATTTCTAGCCCAAGGCCACTCCTCTCCACTTCTACACCTATCACCCTTGTTTAGACCCTCATTACCACTCACTTGGACCATTGCAAAGCCAGCCCCCCCCCCAATAAAACCAAACCAAACCAAACCAGTGGCTCTCTATTATATCTAAAATAGAATATAATTAAGTAAACTATAAAGTCCTCTATTTGTCATTTAAAGTTCTTCACAACTTGCCCCCTTGTATCTTTCCAGGCTTCTTACGTGTTGTCCTCCTCACATTCTATGAGCCAGCTCTACCGGCCTTCTCACTGTTTTGTGCATGCAGCACTCCATTTCCTATCTTTGCCTTTTCACCAGCTGTCCCTCCTGCTTGGAATGGATTTCTTCCTCATCTCCATCTCTTGGAATCCGTGGTTTACTTTATTTTCACTTTATTTTTGCTTTGCGTTTTTAAAAATTTGTTGAAGCTTATTAGTGTCTGTTCAGACACCACCCAAGAACTACTTTTCAGACTACCACAATTGTTTAGAAAGGGAGGGATAACCAACAACTTTCTTTTCCCTTCCATTTTAGTTTTTTAAAGAATGCTTTTATTTTTTTCTTACATGTAAAACAATTTTTAATATTTGCTTTTTATCTTTTTTGAGTTCCAAATTCCTCCCTGTCCCCTCCTTCCTCTTGAGAAGGCAAGCACTTTGACATAGATGTGTAATTATGCAAAATATTTCCATATTAGCCATATTGCAAAAGAGAACACGGACCAAAAAACCCTAGGAAAAATAAAGATAAGTTTTAAAAGTACACTTCGATCTGCATACAGACTCCACAGCATGGTTTTCTTTAACACTGCTCAAGGGCCACTGTCTCCATTAAGCCTTTGCTGGTTTTCTCTCCTTTTTCCTTTTCTCCCCAGCTGCTAGTGTGCTCACTCCCAAAACTCTTTTGTATACATTTTACATCTTATTTATACAAATTGTATGTACACTCTCTGAGCATAGGAACCGCTTCTCTTTCGTCTTTGTACCCTCAGTGCTCAGCACGTGCCTGGCACATAGTAAGCACTCAACAAGTGATTGTTGACTTGAGAGCCTTCTGTTCCATTCAAGCTAATTTATTTGTAGTTCTCAAACATGGCTAGCACATTTATACTTCCCTAGCATTGCTAAACTCTCCCCATTCCTCTGCATATATTTAAGTCCTATCTTATATTTTTTTTAAGTGTAGCTGAAGTCCCACTGATTCCATGAAGCCTTCTCTGATCAAGCTTAAAGTGATTTCTCCCTTTTCTGAACTACTGTAGCATTTGTATGTATATTACACATATTTGATACTTAGTGAATGCTCTATTTTAGTGATCTTTTTAATGTAGAAGGCTTGTCTTTCTAGATTGCAAACTTCTTGAGAGTAGCGCCTGTCTTAGACCTCTCCATATACCTAGCACAATGCCCTGAACACAGGCATTCAGTAAATGCCTGATAATGAAGTATATATTTGTCTTTTGGAGGAGACAAGGCATATATTTGTGTGACTCATGGGGACAGCAGAAGTGGTGACTGAGTTGGATAGGAGAAGGAGATACAGAATAGAAGATATCTAAATGCATATCCTTCCCTTGGTATCTTTCATATGTCTCAGTCATCTCAGCTTCTAGTTTTCCCCCATCCTTAGGTATAAAGCCTTTCTTTTCCTTTCAGAGTCCCCTTCTCCCACACTCAGTTTTTCAGCACAGGACATGAAATGTACTTTGAAATTCTTCAATATGCAAAGACAATCATTACGACAGGTCACTAAACTTTAGTTTGACGAAGAGTAGAGAGCTGTGATCTTGGCTGTGCCATTAATCAGCTGTATGACTACCTATATCCCAGTTTCCCCTTATGTAAAAGAAGGGGTTGGACTACTTGATTTCTAGAGTATGAGGACTAACAGATTTTAGTATTCAGTGCTGAATAAATGTCAAGGATAAAAGCTAGCATTTTCCTGCCATCAGTCCCACACTGGGAGAGAGAAATGAACTGTAAAATGCCTATCATGTGGCTCACTTAAGAAAACTTACTCTGGTTACATCCATATCCAAAACAAAATAGATTTAGCTCCTTAGAGAAAATATGGTCAGAAGCAAACTATTAAATCATACCTATCCATTTATCTATTTACCTTTCTAGTTCTGTATTCAATTTGCTGAATTCTGGACCTGACACGGTTCAATGGAAGATGTTGCCTCATCCCCAGAATGTTCTACAAAGTACATGGAGCAAAAGCCCTCTTCTGTCATATTGCAGCTAGTGATGTCACTCTGGCTTGTTCTTCATCTCCCTCCCACCCCTGGCTCTTGCCTTACCTGGTTGTGGACAGTGTTCAGCTGGTTGTTAAAGGTCATGGTTAGGTTAGTTGATGTGCTGGGGGCCACATGGGTGATGAAAGGTGTTTTACTTTGATTCACTGTATCATACATATTCACCCGGCGCTTGCAGATCTCCATATTCTGGAAGCAAGACTTGACACTTTTTATTGAGAAGGGGGAAGAAAAGATGAATGGAGAAAAAAGAATTGGGGCAAAAGGAAATAGGGTGGGTTGGAAATAGGTAGAGAGAGAAAAAAAGAGAAAGTGTTAAAGAGAACTTAATGAAATCAACTACACAATTTCAACTTTGATTGCTTCTCTAAGCAAGCAACAGTTAAAACTCTTTAGATAGAGGAAAAAAAATTTTCCTACCCTCATAGGTAAATATGTAGCAGTGGATCTAGTTAAAATCTTATATCCTTTCTTTATATTTTTAACAATCCTCTAGGCCAAAGATTTCTAACTTTTTTTGTGTCATGGATAGTTTTTGGCAGTCTGAATGTTTTTAAGTGATAAAAATACATGAGATTATGAAGGAAAAAATATAACTATTGAAATAAATTGAAGTAAAAAATTGAAATTGAAATAAAAAAACAAGTTCATCAGCTCCCTGCTGTAGCCTACATTCCTATTTTCCATTTTCAACCCTTAATAGAGTTTTATTCACATAACTACAACTTTAAGCCCTTTAAGAGCAAAAACCACATTTTCTTCTTCTTTTGTATACCCCATAGTGCTGAGCACATGATTAAAACTCCCTGATTTGTCAATGCTTTCAGACAAATGGCCAGTTAGCCATGACTTTCACTCTGCTCCTAGGGCCATTCCTCTTCACTCTTGCTGCAGAGAAGCAAGAGGTCTCAAGGTTATCATCTAAGGGCTGGTCCAGGGAACTGCTTGACCTAACATCTCTACTCTATACTTTATTTCCCCTCAAGGGTATTGCACACACGTATCAGTCAGGCACTTGCTTCATTATGCATAAACATCTGCTTTTAACTTTTTTTTCTTTTCCCCTCCCTCTTTTTCTCTTCATTCCATTTATAAATTAAAAATAAAAAAAAAACCCTAATCATGTCTGAGCTGAGGACTTGGCCTCTTTATTGAGGAAATTGAGGCCATTATTCATGAACTCCCTCTTCACTTCTCAAAAGTCAACTCAACATCCTCCTGTACTCTGGCTCCTCTTCCCCAGACTCTGATAATGAGGTGGCTTTCTCTTTGCCAAAGCCAAACTCTTTCCATAAGCCCTTTATCTCACCTTCTCCTGTCCTCTCTAGCACATTTCCTCCTCAATCATCATCTCTCTTCAACTTCACTAGTCATGGTTCATCTCCTTTAGCCTTCAAACAAACCCAAGTCACCCCTATCCTTAAACCGTCACTAGACCTTACTCTCAAGTTATTTTTGTGTATTTTTCCTTCCTATCTCAGTTAAATTTCTACAAAGTACCGTTTATACTTGTTGCCTCCACATTGTCTTACTCTTCAACCCTTGGCAGTTTGGCTCCTCATAACTTGTCACTTTGACCTCATAATCCAACAAACTATTCTCTCCAAAATGACCACTGATCTTGAATAGCCAAAGCTGTTGGTTTTCTTAGTGCTCATCCTTCTTGACTTCTGTTTCATTTGATGCTGTCAATCACTTCCTCTCCTCTTGTAAATTCTCTTCTCTTTGGGTTTTTGTGACACTACTGTTTCCCGATTCTCCCTTACTTGTTTGATCCTTCTCAGTCTTGTTTGCTGGCTAATTATCAATGACACACCCCCTAACTGTAAGTGTACTCAAGGCTGTGTTCTAAGCCTTTTTCTCTTTTCTCCCTACATTCTCTCTTGTTGACTTCATCATCTCCCATGGCTTTAATTATCATCTCTATGCCTATTTCTATCTGGTGCTTTATCTGGCTCTCTTGAACTTCAGTTCCACATCACTACTGGACATTTCAAATGAGAGGTTTGGAGACCTTTTAAACTCAACATGACCAAAAACAACTCATTCATTATCATTCTTCCCAAAGTCATCTCTCTTTCAAAATTCCTTTTACCCACTGAAGGCACCACTATCCTTGCAGTCTCAGGTTTATTACTTTAGCATAATCCTCAACTCTTCACTCTCCCTTACCTTATATATCCAAGCAGTTATCAAATTTTGGCCTGTATGTCTCTACAGTATTTTTTTAATCCGACCCCTTGTCTTTATTCACATAGCTACTGATTTAGTTCAGGCCCTTATCACCTCTTGTCTGGACTAATGCAATGACTTCCTAATTGGTCTTCCTGCCTCATGTTTCTATTCCTTCCAATCCATTTTCTACATAGCTGCCAAAGTGATTTTCTATAAGTTTGGATGTGATTGTAATACTAGTTTACTCAATAAACTCCAATAGTTCCCTATTTTTTTTATAGAATAAAATACAGATTCCCCTGTTTAGCTTTTAAAGTCCTTCACAGCCTAGGCTCAACCTATTTTTCTAGTCTTAAACATTCCTTCCTGAACTCCCAGAGGCAGCCAAACTGGCTTTCTTTCTCTTCCTCACAAACAGTACTCTATCTTCCATCTCTCTACTTCTGAAATGGCCTTCCCCAATGCCTGGCATTCACTCTCCTCATTTTTGACAAATAGAAGTATAAGTGCCACCTTCTATGCGAAGCCTTTCTTGATGCCCTCCCATCCTACTTTGTAATTATGTGTGTGTATTCTCTTTACCTTTGTGTGGTATACATTTATGTGTTGTTTGTCTTCTCTGATAGACTAGAAGCTCCTTGAGAGTAAAGAATGCTTCATTCTTTGTATTTGCATCTCTTATACCCAGTGCAGTACCTGGCATATAGTAGGGAACTAAGAAATGCTTACTGATTGATAAGAATGATACTACTGGTATGTATATATTAAAGAAAAGGAAAGTACACTGAACCCTAAAATCTCCCAAGTACCCAGAAATCTCCAGAATCTGCTTCCCTGTTGTCATCTTAATTAAAAATCTTCTTTTCTTCATGTTCTCTGTATTATATTGATACTGACAACACCTACTAACGATTACAAAGTTTTGAGTTGGAAAGGAAACTTAAGACATCACCTATTCCAACCCTTTCATTTTACAGATGAAGAGACTAGGGCCCCAGGGAGGTTTAAGGGACTTTTCTCAAGTTCATAACTAATACTGAGTATATGATTATATACTAGTTTCTTCCTAGAATCTTAGAGCTGAAAAGGACTTTGAGGCCAAGTGGCCCAGGTTCCTGCCTTCAGGCAGGCGAATGTATAAATCATCCAGGACACATGGTTTCTTGAAATTCTCTTGAGATGGAGACATGACAAACCTTTCTAGTAACTCATCCCAGCATTTTATCACTATGACAATTAAGAAATTCTTACTTTATAACCACAATGTCTTCCTGGCTTTAGTTTAAATCTATTTCTTCTTGTGTTAATCTTGCATGGACACTGCTTGGCCAGCTCTTTAAAGACTCTCCTCCTTGTATTCCTATATACAAGTACAGTGCTTATACTGCAGTGCTGCCTATGATTACTATTGAGATGCTTTAGAATCTTTAAATTGACATTGAAGGAAATGATCAAATCCTTATTACTATGATTTAACATGCTTAGAATATCTAGGTTTATAGGACAGGTTATTCACATAAGCTGCTATCTAAGCATCTTGTTTTAATCCCGTGGCCCAGTAAAAATGACTTAAGCCTTAGTTCATATAATTAAGTCAGACCCTACACAGTTTGGTCACTCAGATGTGTACAGCTGAGCTGAAATTTCCTTATGTCAACTCTGGCCACTAAGGAAGTATGCTGTCTTGTAGCTGTTGCAGTGAGACTTAACCTGTATAACAAACACTCCCCTCCCTCAGCTAGCTGACCAAGGTTAGGGGTCAGAGCCAACATTGAGAATTCAGGCGTAGTTATAGTCATGGGAGTGCTAATGAAGATCAATCAACAAGCATTTATTAAACAACTATAATGTGTCAGGCACTGTAGTAGTGTCTACTGAGACTGGGTCCATTTTAGGGTGGGCTAAAAATAGCTCTACCATTTAACATTTAAAGTGATTGTACTTTAGGGATATTGCCATTATGAGCACAGTGTTTAGAAGGGCCCAATAGTTCACCTAGTCTTGGTTGTCTCCAATTTTCCCACCATTTTCTCTTTTAAGATGTTATAAGACACCAAGAAAGAGGCTTACTGTGTGCTGTGGGGAAAATCGAGCAAGTGTGTCATGGTGACGAAGGGATGGTTCAGGGTTTCGATTGGCGTGACCCTCTTATCTGCATCAATGGTCAACATCTTCTTCAGCAGGTCTATGAATTCTCGCCGGTCAGCCTTTTCCACCAACATGTCACTCCCTTCCAGATCTGTGGTCATATTCACCTAGAAGGAAAGCAGGACAAGTCACAACGGATGCTTCCCTAGACCCTCTCTGCATGTTCTGCTTCAACCCACCTTAAGCTTAACCAACATCCCAGTAGGGTGCTAAGGAGCAACTTGTCACAGCACTTCTTAGCTAGTCTGACTCTTCAGAGTGGGGCTTAGGACTTTACGATAGAGTCATGGGGACAAAGAGAGGAAGGGGTTAAAAGGAACTAACAGACATCAACAGCTTGCTATAAAATAAAATGAGTTGATCAATGTTAATTGTTTTTTTATAAAAAGTTAATGACAACTGAACAATAAGAAGTTAGAAGAAATAAGATGGGAAAAAAGTTAGCCTATGAACAATCTATGGAAGAAAAAAGTGACATGTTTTTCATCTTTTTCTAATTTAAATATCACCTTATGGAAGAAATCAGATACTGAATGCTACCTGTGATGCTTTTTAAAAAGCTGTAACAAAATTTATTTCAGGGTCAGAATTCTTTCTTTCTATTTTGAAAATGTCTTCCCTGGAATGATGTCTGACCAACATGGGCAGGGGTAAGAGTTAGACATTTGTAGTTTACAATTGTGCTAAGATTCTTATTTTCCGTGGCATGCTCTATTTTCCAAAGATGCCTTCTGTAGAACATTTTCTGTTGATCCCTTCTAACACTGCTTCAGAGTAAAAAAGGTAGCAATTTTCCTCAAAATCTTTGCTAATTGTAGTTATAGGAAGAGGTTTTCAAAGTGATCATTGCTCTATACATCCCCATCCCTACATGGCTCTAATGTAAACTTCTTTTCTCATTAAAAAGTTTTATTTTGCCATGATTCTAGACTAATTTTTCTCACATTTAAGAAATCAGCAGCTTGTACTTACTATGAAGGTATATAATAATTCATTCTTTAAGACTTAAAAAGTGATGACTTCTTCCTCTATGTCTGGGATGTCTAAGTTTACTGATATGACTAAATTCGTGTACAGGAAATATTAGCAGGATAGACTATTATTAGTCTCACAAAATGAAAACTGCTCGTAACAAAAATACCATACTTTTAAGATATTTCACAGGCCCAAATGGTAACCTTACCAAAGCTAGTTAGGGCCTATGTATATCTCATACCCATATTCAAAGTAATTCAGGACCAAATGACATGACTGGGGGGCTTGTGGATTTCCACCAGGCATTCTTCATCCCATCTGTCAAAGAACTTGGCATTCATTAAGTCCTCTTGTACCTGGGTAATGAAAGGGCTTCCACTACTTACCCATGAAGCTTACCTGTGCCATGTCATCCAAACAGTTAAAAATGTACTTCCTTGCTTCCTTTGATTTAATCCCTGTCTCTGCCTCATGATCGTCTGGTGTCTGGTCAAAACAAGTAAAAGCTGACTGGTTATCTGAACTGCTCCCAAATCAGCATGACTAGTACACTTAGCAATTCTGGTCCATGATCCCTTCCCTATCTTTGAAAGGAAACCTTTTAAAAGCCTTAAATTTTGTAAACTTCATTAAAATCTCACCCAGTGAAAAGCCTCTAGGTTTCAAAATGATCTCTACTAATCAGACCATACTCTTCTTCCAAGATTAATCTGACATGAAGAGGAATTACAGAATTCGCTTCTTACCTTTAGCCTCCACAAAGGATATGGTGAGTCTGTATCACGGTTGAAAAACCTTGTTGTCTTTGTTCCTGCACTTAATAAATATTCTGCTGGCAAACCTTGTGTTTGTGAAATATATCGAATCTGTGAAAGAAGAGAGAATGAAGTCACAGTATCACTGACCTTCTGTCACATTAGTGACGTCAGGGGATTGATTTAAGGACAACAGAAATTATAATTTTATACACAAAAACAAACAAAAAAGGAAATAATGGGGGGGAGAAGAGTAGGAAAGAAATAATGGAAAAATTAAGAGGAATATTGTTTGGGCCCTGTAAGTTGGGACTAAAGCATATATTAAACAAAACAAAACCCAAATGCCCATGAGTATGTTGTATAAAACATAAAATTCTAATCTACTGTATTTTCTACAAGAGGAAATAAAGGAAATTAAATGGAGACTTGTCAAGAATACCTGGGTTAGCTTAACTCACTTGATCATATTCTGATGCTCCTGGATATAAAGGCCAACCCAAAAATAGCTCTGCAATGACACAGCCCAAGGACCACATATCAATCGCCTCACAAAAAGGTAAACCAAGGATGATTTCAGGGGCTCTGAAAAAGAATAGAAGAAACTACTTAGCAATTCTAAAACACAAGTGGGAATTCATGACTGTTTGAACTATACATAATCTGTAAAAATGACATACAGCACTAAGACTGTAAAGCATTTTGCATATGTACATATATATGTCTTTTCATCCTTATAATAACATATGTTGATCATATTAACTAATTGATCCTTATAATAGTTTCATGATGTAGGTATTGCGGGTAGTTTTATGCCCATTTTACAGATGAGAGTATTTTTTATAATGAATTCACTTTATACATGAAGATTGGATGCTAATGATTCATCCAAAAGAATGCCATGGAATGCAGAGTGGTTTCTTCAGTAATCAGTAGAACACATTTCTAAGAAGAGTGCATGTAGTTGGTGGTCTCAGAATAAGTTGATTGATTCAAAGGTCAAATCTATAACATCAGCCTTATTAGTACTACACTGAAATCAAAGGCTATCTTAGAAACATTCACGCAAATATTTTCTAGTTTGATTAGTGATTCTTTTAGTATAGGTATGCCGGTATGCCTTTCAGCATTGTAGACTCCATCCTTTCTATACCATACTAGATGGACATTTGGAATTGCTATAGCTAAAAAGAAATCTGTTCCCTCATAGCTGTCTTTTGCCTCTTTTTGTGTACCTAGTGCATAGCACATAATGAATGTCTCCTGATTGACTAATAGCCAAGTTTCTTATAATGAGTTCTCCTCAACTTAGGCTGCACAGCCAGTACTTTCAAATTATCTCCTCTCAACCTCCAGAAGCAGAGGTGGGTAACCTGTGGCCTCAAGGCTGCATGTGGCCCTTTAGATCCTCAAGTGCAGCTCTTTGAATGAATCCAAACTTCCCAGAACAAATCCCCTTAATAAAAAGGATTTGTTCTGTAAAACTGGGACTCAGTTAAAAGATGGCACCCAAAGACCTAGAAGGCCAGACGTGGCTTTGAGTTATTAGCATGACTAGGGGGAGAAACCAAAACCCAAATAAAAAACTAAAATTTGCTCTTGACTATGCTGAATTTCAAAAAATGAAAAATCATCTGGCTAAAGTCTCTCAAAAGGTGACTCGATCATTTTACTACTACAGAATTCATTAACCTATGCTTTTATTCATATACTTCTCCTCTTGTAAATTTATAAGTCTAGCAATATATAACCTATATCAAAATGTTTGCTGTCTTAGAGGGGGAGAAAATTTGGAACTCAAAATTTTATAAAAAATGAATGTCAAAAATTGTCTTTACATGTAACTGGAAAAAGTAAAATGCTATTAAAATTAAAATAAACCAGTTTATCTGTTAAAAGTATATATAACTGTGAAGAGGAAAGTAATATCTTCTTCCCTTTCTAGTTTTTTTTGTTCTCTCTTTTTTTACCCATCTTTAAATAATAAAATAAAACTTTGGCTCTCATTTCCTAATTGTTCCTCCATTTAAAATTGCCCCCTCCTGAGTAGATTACCTCCCATTTCTGAACTCTTCTAGAAGAGTAAACTACAAAACCAATAATCCTCTGTTAATCTTGTGATGAATTAATTTTGCAGAATAAGCTTCCCAAAATGTGTTGTCATTTCTGTCATTCCTTTAAAGCTGTTCTGTAGCAATTCAAGTAGTAGTACTGTACTGTTTGATGTAAAGGAATATGCAATGGCTTAGGACACTCATACAAAAATTCTTAATCAAATTTGCCCTAAGTTTAGCTTAGTATAAAACTTTAGATGGTTTACAAAGCCCATCTTTTACAGTGGAAGAATACTTAAGCCAAAAATAAATTTCATTAAGTTGTCAAACTCTTTCTGTACCCACCACATTCCCTAGTTGGCCTTTACTTGCAGAATCAGGCTATTCATACTGGGGGACCATTTCTAACTTAGGACATGGATTATAGAAGAAGCAACTGCCTTAAAAGGACCTTTACCTAGCTCCATTCTCACTGCTGTGGTCCCCACTTCTCTTACTCAGACCCACGGCTATGTGGTTTAGCAGAAAGAATGCTGGATTTAAGGTCCGGAAGGACCTGGGTTTGAATCCTACTCTGATAGGTGAGCTTTTGCCCCATCTTGTTCCAAATTTGGCCTCCAAACTGTTTCCCAGCCAACTTCCTACTATGCTGCCTGCCCTCCACTATCCTCATCTTCCTCCCACTACAACTTTGGAAGATAGTTTTTATTAATAAGGACTGAGCCAATCCCTCAGGCTTGAAATAAGGATTAAATGAGATAGTGAATGTAAAATACTTTACGAACTTGAAAGCATTATCTGAAAGATGGCTATCATTACTGTTGTCCAGACCCTTTGCCTTGGGTCATCCTTATTGGTCATCCTAAGTTCTTGATTTTTTCTGCTCGACCTGCAGGAGTCGGAATTTTTCCTAGCCCAGCTGACTTTCTTGAACTTAATACTTTATAGGCCTAAACTTTTGTCTCCTTCTACCTCTTAGGTTTTTGTTGACTTCTTGCTGGACTTTTAGTCCCCATGATCTATGATACTTAACAGATCTTTTCCTGACTAACTGTTCTGAATAGAATTGACTTTAAGAGGTGTATGGTTTGGGGAGATGAGATACATTCAGGAAATATTTAAACGGTAACAGTAGTACTATTAACTCATTTTTATAGTATTTTCTGAAGCTTCAAAAATGCTTTCCTCACAACCCTTGAGGTAGCTTGTGCAATATTATTTCTATTTTATAATATTTATTTCTATTTCATAAGGAAACTTAGGCTGAGAGGTTAAATGACATATCCAAGGCCACACGTTAATAAAGTATAGCTGTCCGAATTGATCCAAATCTTTCTACTCTAAAACCCTGTGTTTTCTATTACATTATTACTCAATTCTCTGTCTAAGATGTATCAGGGAAGGGAAGAGATTGCTGTGAGCTGAGGTGGTTCAAGGAGGAGGTAGATACTAAGTTCGATCCTTAATGACCAGTAAGATCTTGAAGAAGTATAAACAGAAGTATGAAATACAAAGGCAGATCTGTGTGCATGGTTCACCTGCTCAAATTTCTATTCCAGGATAAGAAAGCATATTCACTAGCCACTAGCCAGTTCTTAAGGCTAATGTTACCCTTTGGAGAAGCTTGGCTTCTTCAAATACAGTATAATATTCTAAATCTGGTTCCAGTCTCAGTATATATGTGGGTTGGAGAGTAGACACTGACTTTATGCATCACTTTAGTTCCCTCAGATGGCTGGAAGCTGTCTTCTGTGTTTCTTCCTGAGGCAAACCTTCCTCAGTTCACTGAACCTTTGGGTCCCCATGTTCTCCTCTGTAAAATGAGAGAGTTGGAAATAACCTCTAAGATCTCTTCCAGTTTGAAATATGTGAGCCTGTATTCTTTTTTGGCCCATCCTCTAAGTTGGTTCCTGGTGGAGTGATATTCTTTAGTGCATATGCAGAAAAGAGATGACGGGCACGTCCTTAGTTATGTGAATGATCATTACTTTCCTGGCTCAGGTGACTGGATGCAACTCACTTGCCCCAGGTCTCTCTGGCTTACAACTCAAGCATCCTCAGGGAAGTGTTCTCCCAAGGTCTTATCTTTAGTTTATAATACCAAAACTACTTTAAACATACATTGACACTAAAGAATAAGAATGTCTGTTTCCTTACAGGTTCATCATATACACACAACATGATACTGAAATATCACACTGCCCTAAAGAGAACAAACAAATATCACCTCTCAATACATTAAGGATGAAGCATTTGTCTACGCTGGCTGTATTGACGGCTCTCATACATGCAGTTCATAGAAAAACTAGAGTGGAATTCTTTCACAACAGATGCTGGGAACTAACAACTGCCTTTTAAGATAATCCCACTGGAACAAGTTTTTTTATAGTTTGTTTTTGTTGTTTCAAGGACGTGATTTGAGCTATAATATCCAAATCGTTTTATGACTTAATGTTCACTCAATGCTATAATGTCCTGCAGACAAAGATAAATAACATACCACTCTTGTTTTCGAGAAGGTTGCTATCTAGGAGCGGTGATATATGTAAACAGTGCCAAATTTTAGAATATAGTAAATGCCCTAAATACAAACAGTATGCTTAGACTAGACAGAGAAATCCCTCTTGACTGGGCAATTAGGGAGGACTTCATGGAAGAGGAGGCACTGGAGCTAGACTTTGAGGTACTTTATACTGGAAGGGACCTTAAAGCTAACTTTGTAATCTCGGTCACTGCCTGATACTTTCCAGTAACAGAGAGCTTACTATTTTGCATGATAGCCAGTCCCATTGCTGGATAGTTCAGAAAAAAAATTCTTCCCAGTTCACAGGTGAAATTTGTCCCTCTCTAACTTCCACCTTTTGGGTCTAGTTCTGTCTTCTGAAATAACAGATCTACCTGGGGAAAATTTATTGGGTGAGAGCAAATAGGCATGATACTGCTAGTGTTACTCTGTCTGATCATAGTAACAGAGGCAATAAAACAGTCTGCTCACTCACACAAGAACTCTTTGGTCTGTCATGAGGTCTGAGTAAATCTCCTACTCCCTTTTGTATCACATTAATAGAAGTAGGATAAGACTAGCAGCAGTCTTTAACTTGTAATGTTTCTGGAGCATTAATTGGCAAGTCCTGAATTTACTATGACTGTATATTCAGGAGAACATTATTTAACTTTTCCAAAATTGAAATTGTGCAGAAGTAGTCAAATGTGGAAAGTGGGGTTTTAGTTCTACCAACATTTAGTCTACTGTTTGCATTAAAAAAATCAGAGAAACTCTAGAATTGTAGGAACTCTGCCACCTATGCAAGCCAGTGACCTGGAGGGGCATGTAGGACATTAAAGTGAAGCCATATAGGATCAGTGAGAAACAGGAGAGATATGGAGACTGAAGAAGCCTATTTTAGATAAACTGTTAAGGGGAAAAAAAACTGGATATAAGGCATGATGATTGATGAAAGAGGTAGAAATGCATGGGGGCACCAGATAAGTATACAAACTCACCAGAGACAATTCAGATGGGAAAGGCTGGAAAGAATGCAGATTAGGACCATGGGTTTAAGAAAGACAGGCTAGTTGAAAGAAATCTGTGACTAAGGTTTAGAAAACATGGAAGCTGCCTCGTTGTGGTTCTGGTGGTTGAGGACAGAAGGAACCTTTTTACTTTATAAACCAAGCAAGTTCAGAGAAATATTTTTCTAACTTGGACTAGAATCTCTAAAAATAATTAAAGGTGGACTAATGAGGAAGGGCAAGATGACCCAAGAAATGGGTGAGATTATGAGTGTGCTGAACATCCTGGGAAGGAGACAGAAAAGTCCTAAGAGGCTGATTCATGTGCTGGTAGCACAGGTACTGTATAGCTTACAAAATACTTTTATAATGCATATACAGCATAGTTGGAAAACTGAAGGTCCCAGTGCTAATGTGATTTGTCCACTATCACACACACTAAGTCAGGACTAGAAGCAGGTCTTCTGACTCCATGTCTGTTGTTCTTCCCCATTGCACCATGATGACTCACTGGCCTGTTAACCTGTGCCAAGATAAAGTGAATACTGAGACTGTACTTAGAGTTACCTAACTTACTAAGTCTGTAGCCCCTTATTTCTTTTATTTTTTATTTTTATTTAATATGTTTAGTTTTCAGCATTGATTTTCACAAGAGTTTGAATTACAAATTTTCTCCCCATTTCTACCCACCCCCCACTCCAAGATGGCGTATATTCTGGTTGCCCTGTTCCCCAGTCAGCCTTCCCTTCTGTCACCCCCCTCCCCTCCCATCCCCTTTTCCCTTCCTTTCTTGCAGGGCAAGATAAATTTCTATGCCCCATTGCCTGTGTATCTTACTTTCTAGCTGCATGCAAAAACTTTTTTTTTAGACATCTTTTTTTAAAACTTTTGAGTTCCAAATTCTCTCTCCTCTTCCCTCCCCACCCACCCTCCCTAAGAAGTCAAGCAATTCAACATAGGCCACATGCGTATCATTATGTATAACCCTTCCACAATATTCCTGTTGTGAAGGACTAACTATATTTTGCTTCTTCCTAACCTGTCCCCCTTTATTGAATTTTCTC
>CM053623.1:84721756-84751466 GCA_028646595.1 Phalanger gymnotis | reverse complement strand
CAGCTCTGTGCAGAATAGACCTTACCCAGAGACCATCCAGGCTGTCCTGGGCTAGAGCCATGCTTCCTTCCACCACTTTGTGGGTTCTGCAGTTCTAGAATTGGTTCAGAACTATTTTTATAGGTTTTTGGAGGGACTTTGTGGGGAGCTCACGGTAGTCCCTACTTTCCAGCTGCCATCTTGGCTTCACCCCCTGTAGCCCCTTATTTCAACACAGTGTAGTGTCAAAATGGTTTTTTGACTAAAGATCTGACAAGGCACGTAGTGCGCTGAACATTGTGGGGCGGGGGACAGAATAAAGGGGAAAGGTTTTGAACATAAGGGTATGGTCTTTGGGGAACCCTTGCTTGCTCTTTTGGCAAAGACAAAGTATATTCTTTTTAGGAAAAGCCCAACAACTTCTGCTGACAGCTCATTTCAAAGTAGAAAAAAACACATGGAATTGTGAAGAAAACATTCTCTCCTTAATTTGTCTTCTCAAACTCTGAGTGTACAAGAAATACACAAAAGGGGAAAATAAGTGGGAAAACAGAGCAGTGACTTCACATCTGCCTCAAAGGAGGCTTCCTTAGCAATCTCATTACCAGGCTTTAACAAAACAGGTAGATTTCTGTTTTCTCCAGTACCACTCCCTTTAATCACGTCCCACAGCTTTGGCATCATTAGGTCCAGAATCCTCCTCTCTCTCATACTTATTGTACTTGGTATTATGACTTTGAGGAGCTGTGGGTTTCCTTAAGTCTCAGTACTTTGCCCTTGATCTTCTTTTGTTGAACTCTTTTCCCTGGTGAATTGATCCCATCTCCTGACTTACTCATGCTCTTTAGTCCAGCCGCCTACCAGAGATCTAGGCTCATCTTCAACTGCCTCCCTGGAAGTCCCACTGTCAACTCAAACTTGGCATGTACAAAACAGGAACCAACATTCTCAGCCACCAATACATTATTCTCTCCCTGTGTTCCAATTTTTGTTAGAGATCCCAAAATCCTTAATAATTCAGACTTAAAAATCTCCCCATATCAAAATGTAGAATCTGATTTTAGAGCCTAGAGATCACTCAGCCCACCCCCTCAGTTGACTAATGAGGAAGCTACGGTTCGAAGGAGTGACTTGTTCAAGTCCACACAGCTAGTTCATGGCAGAGCAAGGACCTGAACCCAAGTCTTCTGACTCCCCAGTTCTGAGCTATTTCTAATGTTCCACGCAACCTCATTTGCCAAATCAGGGCCCTGGTTAGGATCACTTTACTTCCAGTTCACACTATAGTCTGCTTATCTCTCCACCAGCCATCCTAGATCCCCTTTTTTTGCCTTTGAGAGCAGGGACTATCTTCTTGTTTTTGTATCCCTAGCCAATCAGTCCTATGTACCACCATCAGATTAATCTTCCTGGAAGCAGATCAGGCTCATTTGGGCCTGTTGGGTTAAGGAAAATCTTTTATCTGGGTCTGTTTAGGTCTCTGGATTTCTTCACTGTGCCCCAGAAGCCTCCTCATTCTGGAAGATCATTTCAGTCTTGAAACTTGTACCTCAGAAATATCTTCTACTGCTGACTCCACCCCTCCCTCCACTCAGAATGGAGGGGTCTGCCCAGAACTTTTATTTAAGGAGGGTGCCCTGGCCTCTGTTTATTTCCCACCAGGTTACTTGCTCTTTAGTTGTTTTTCAGTCATGTCATGACTCATTTGGGGTTTTCTTGGCAAAGATAAAGCAGGGATTTGCCATTTCCTTCTCCAGTTCATTTTTATAGATGAGGAAACTGAAGCAAACAGGGTTTGGTGACTTGCCTAGGATCATACAGCTACTAAGTGTCTGAGGCAGGATTTGAACTCAAGACTTTCCTGAGAAGGAAGTGAAGTGACTTGCCCAAATTAAGTCAGCCAAAACTTCTGATTCCAAAAATAAAGATGTGCACATACCAGTGCGTACACACAAGTTCCAACAACAAAGTTTGAACCATGTTCTGCTGTACTGCCTGCCTTGAGTAAGAGCTTGAGCAGGTGAGGTTGAAGGGAGTTTTGCTTAACTTGAGAGAGGGGCTAGAAAAACAAAAGCCTCGAGTTGGAAAAAACACAGCTGTGCTGGGGAGAGATCGAAGACAAAAACTTCAGAGGGGAATTCTCTCTAGTTTTCTTTGTTAGTTTTTTGCCTCCTTTGTAGGTTCTGTTTCTAAAATCGAGGGCTGGAATTAGCTTATTAAAAGCTTTTCACAGAAGTCTGCCAATCCTGGGAACTTAGAAGGTTGTCATTACTGTTCCACTAATCATTAATCATTCAAGTCTTGGTGACCAAAGACATGATATGGACTTCACTCAGGATTCTTTGGTCACTCTCCTCTGCCTTGAGACAGAATGGAACTAGAATAGAATCTCAATAAACATGAATTATATAATAAAAGATATTTATTTCTCAAAGGGTGGCTCTGACATATGGTCAAAGAGCAAGGTAAACGTTGATCCCATTCTTCCAAAGTGTTCCCTTGAAATTCCCCTTCCTTAGTTTCACATACAAATATTACTGAGAAGCGGAGATTACTCATAAGCCCATTTATTTGAAATGGAAGACATTTCAGTGCTTCTTTCTCCATGGACTTGGCAGGTCTATCCACTAAAAAGAGGCTGAAGATTCAACTGGTTTTTGCTCTTGTATGTTATAGGTACTGAAGACTCATCCTGGTATATAAAACCACAGGCCACTACTAACTATAAATAATAAATATAACTTATTAAGAGGAGTAATAACCATAATGACAAAATGGTTCAAAAGAAAGGCCAGGCAAAAACAAAATGCTTATGCTAGAGTCAATTCATTTACTTGCCACAAAGTCTATTTTTTAGTTTACCTCTTGAAGATTGTCTAGCAAAACTGATCTGCATAATTTTATTTCATCTGTGAAAAGCCTTGTGGAAGATAGATATTAGCCATATATTCCATTTTTGTGGTTGTTCAGTCATTTTTCAGTTGTGTTCTATTCTCTGTGACCCCATTTGGGGTTTTCTTGGCAAAGATACTAGAGTGGTTTGCCATTTCCTTTACCAGCTCATTTTACAGATGAGAAAATTTGGGCATACAGGGTTAAGTGACTTGCCCAGGGTCACACAGCTTCATTAAGACACTTTATTAAAGTGTCTGAATCTGGATTTGAACTCAGGAAGCTGAATCTTCCTGACTCCAGGCCTAGCTTTTTATCCACTGAGCAACCTAGCTGCCATATGCTGCATTTACATTCAGAGAAATGGTGTTACAGGTAAGTAACCTCTTCTCTGCAAATGGGATTTACTAGATATCAGAACTAGTTGGAATGGCTGAGGAGGGAGCCCTGTGTTGGGAAAAGATCCTATAAGGCAGAAAGGTCAAACCAGCTTTTCTTTCTTAAGCTTAGACTCACATAATGATACTACTCATGTCATTCCTTTACCTTCCCTGACCATTGAATTTGCCAAACATTAAATTTGTTGAATTAATTTAATTCATTAAATTTAATTTAGTAAACATTAAGCTATTGTTATTCAGTAACAGCCATGATAGTGAAAAGAGCATTGGCTTTTGGAGTCAAATTCCTGCTTTTCTGCTTTCTAACTCTGTCACCTTTGGGATGTCATTTAATCTGTAAGCCTTAGTTTCCTCATGTGTAATACAAGAGTTAGACAAAGTGATTTTCAGCTCTAAATTCTATATATGACTATACCCTGTTCTAAGTTCCAGCTATAAGGACACTGCTTCAAGATTGTGGGGCAGGTGGACAGTGCTAATGACTCCTGTTTGGAATGCAAAATGGTGTCCTGTCCATGGGAGAGAGGGGCATATGTCCCTCAAAACATGGATCTAGATCCAGGTAGGCAAGGCACTTGTTCCTGGGGGGAAAATCTTATAATTAGGTTAGAGATATTCCTCTGGATCAGAAGTGGCTCCTGGGGAATGAAAAGATTAAGGGGAAAAAACCCGTACTATTCTTTAGCTCTGACGAATCTATGGTGAAATAGATTCAAAGTAGTGTTTCTCGTGGGAATCCAAAAACAAGATTGGGAAACTTACAGCTAATAAGCAATGATAAGATGTGCTATGATCTAGTGTAAACCCAAAGCCTTGTGTTTCTTTTTTTTAATTGCTGACATTTTTTTAATATTTTAGTTTTCAACATTGATTTCCACAAGATTTTGAGTTACAAATTTTCTCCCCATTTCTACCCTCCTCCTACTCCAAGATGCATATATTCTGATTGCCCCTTTACCCAGACAGTCCTCCGTTCTGTCACCCCACTCCCCGCCCCCACCCCCTTTCACCTTACTTTCTTTTAGGGCAGGATAGATTTCTATGCCCCATTCCCTATTTATCTTAATTCTCAGTTGCTTGCAAAAACAACTTTTTCTTTTGGGCATATGATTTTAAAACTCTGAGTTCCAGATTCTGTCCCCTATTCCCTTCCCACCCACCCTCCTTAAGAAGGCAAGCAATTCAACATAGATCACACATGTATGATTACCTCTTCCCCCTATCTGCCTCTCTTCTTTCATCCCCCCCTTTTTATCCCCTTCCCCCTACTTTCATGTGGGGTAAGAATACCCAATTAAGTGTGTATGTTATTCCCTCCTCAAGTCAAATCCGACGAGATCAAGATTCACTCATTCCCCCTCACCTGCCTCCTCTTCCCTTCCAACAGAACTGCTTTTTCTTGCCACTTTTACGTGAAGTAATTTACCCCATTCTATCTCTCCCATTCTCCCTCTCTCAATATATTCCTCTCTCATCCCTTAATTTTTTAAAGATATTATCCCTTCATATTCAACTCATCCTGTGCCCTCTGTCTATATTTCCTTCAATTGCCTAATACTGAGAAAGGTCTCATGAATTACACATATCATCTTTCCATGTAGGAATGTAAACAAAACAGTTAAACTTCAGTAAGTCCCTTATGATTTCTCTTTCTTGATTACCTTTTCATGCTTCTCTTGATTCTTGTGTTTCAAAGTCAAATTTTCTATTCAGCTCTGGTCTTTTCATTGAGAAAGTTTGAAAGTCCTCTATTTTATTGAAAGTGCATATTTTGCCTTGGAGCATGATACTCAGTTTTGATGGGTAGGTGATTCTTGGTTTTAATCCTAGCTCTATTGACCTCTGGAATATCATATTCTAAGCCCTTTGATCCCTTAATGTAGAAGCTGCTAGATCTTGTATTATCCTCATTGTGTTTCCACAGTACTCAAATTGTTTCTTTCTGGCTGCTTGCATTATTTTCTCCTTGACCTGGAAACTCTGGATAATTTGGCGACAATATTCCTAGAAGTTTTCTTTTTGGGATCTTTTTCAGGAGACGATTCTTTCAATTTCTATTTTGCCCTGTGGCTCTAGAAAACCAGAGCAGTTTTCCTTGATAATTTCTTGAAAGATGATGTCTAAGCTCTGTTTTTGATCATGGCTTTCAGGTAGTCCAACAATTTTTAAATTATCTCTTCTGGATCAGTTTTCCAGGTCAGTGGTTTTTCCAGTGAGATATTTCACATAGTCTTCCATTTTTTCATTCCTTTGGTTCTGTTTTATAATATCTTGGTTTCTCATAAAGTCACTAGCTTCCACTTGCCCCAATCTCATTTTTAAGGTGGTATTTTCTTTAGTGGTCTTTTGGAGCTCCTTTTCCATTTGGCTAATTCTGCCTTTCAAGGCATTCTTCTCCTCATTGGCTTTTTGGAGCTTTTTTGCCATTTGAGTTAGTCTATTTTTTAAGGTGTTGTTTTCTTCAGTATATTTTTCAGTATTTTTTTGGGTCTCCTTTAGGAAGTCATTGATTTGTTTTTCATGGTTTTCTCACATCACTCTGATTTCTCTTCCCAATTTTTCCTCTACTTCTCTTATTTGCTTTTCCAAATCCTTTTTGAGCTCTTCTGTGGCCTGAGACCAATTGATATTTTTCTTGGAGGCTTTTGTTGTAGGCTCTTTGACTTTGTTGACTTCTTCTGGCTGTATATTTTGATCTTCTTTGTCAGCAAAAAAAGATTCTAGAGTCTGAATCTGCATCCTTTTTTGCTGCTTGGCCATGTTCCCAGAAAACTACTTGACCTTCTGCTTGTAAAGGAGAGAGGGCTTTGTCCCAAGCTTTAGGGGCTCCACTGCTGTTTTCAGAGCTACTTCTACTCCACTGTCACCACAAACTCTGCCACATCAGCGCTCCTCCTCCCCCAAGAACCACCAACCAGGATCGCAATACAGATCCAAACAGGGCAAAGCAAGCCTGGACTCCCGCTCTGGTCTGCCTCTTGGTTCCTCCCACCGTGTGAGCCAGGGACTCTGGAAGCAGCTGATGCTGGAGCTCTGGAAGCAGCCGCAGGAGCTTCCTGCTGCTGCAGTCACCACCACTGTACCACCTCCGCCACCCCCAGGACTGGGGCTGGACTGCTATATAACCCCATCTAGCAGTTTTCCCACTAACCTGCTCTGTGGTCTTTGATATTTGTGGGATGAGAAGTCTGGTAACTGCCATAGCTCAATAATTCATGGCCCTAAGGCCTGCTCTAGGCAGACTCCTGGTCTGGTCTGTCCTGCCATCACCCATGATGGGCTGCATTCTGCTCCCAGCACAGTGCAATAGACCTTTCCCAGCAACCATCCAGGCCATCCTAGGCTGGAGACCTACTTCCCTCTGCTATTTCATGAGTTTTGCAGGTCTAGAATTTGTTCAGAGCCATTTTTTACAGGTGTTTGGAGGGATTTGGGGGAGAGTTTAAGCAAGTCCCTACTTTCCAGCTGCCATATTGGCTCTGTCCCCCAAACCTTGTGTTTCCTACCTACCTGCATGGACACTACAGAATCAGAGATGGAAGGGACCTCAGAGGCCACTGAATTCAAGTTGTGCCCGAATGAAAATGCCTTTTTCAGATGGTCATCGAGTTTTCTTTTTAAGACTGCTAGTGATGGAGAGTAATATTTGATATTTCTATATTAAGTTAAGGTCTATAAATCACTCTACATAGAATATTTCATTTGAACCTTACAATCCTGTGAGGCAGGTACTTAAGATATTATTATCTTTATTTTTACAGTTGTGAAAACTGAGGGTTAGAGAAGTTAAGTGACTTGACCTGGGGGCTTCTAGTATGTTCTGGAAGTGCCATATTGTATGCCTCGAAGTAGCAAAGAGGGCTTAAAGATAGAAGTCTTCAAGACTTCTAAGTGCTCTGCACCTCTTCTAAGGAAAATTAAGCAACAGGCAATGCTCTTTTGAAAAATTTTCTTCTTTATCTCCTAAGTGATGCAGAGGATACAGATGCTGCATTCTTTAACTTGTGGGTAGAGGAACAATCAGCAATTTTGTCTGTCTAGGTTTCTCTTCTAAGAATTGGTAAGTCTGAATGGCCTTACATTATCAAGGTGGGCTCATTTTGGTTCAGGAAAGGTAATTCGTTATCTTTTTCTTCCATTAGAGTGCCTCCTCTGTGATTTCTCTCCGACTTAGGACTCTTGGGGGGGCCAACTGCTTCCTCATGTTCAAGGAATTTTGTGGGTTTGTATTCCTAAAGCTGTAATTCTCAAGCTTACATCAGTGTACTTAATCATCCCTAGTAATGCAGGAGTGGTACAAGTCTGGGAAACCAGAAAGCAAGAGATTCTTCTTAGACCAAAACTGGGATATTTGCTACCCCCTAATCCTTGGGAGGCAGTGTGATGCAGTGGGAAAAAGCACTGAATTTGGAGTCAGATGATCTGCATTCAAACCCTAGCTCTACTATATAGTGAGATTTTGGACAAATCGCTTAATCTTTAGGGGGTCCCAATTTTCACATCTGCAAAATGAAAGGAGTTGGACTAGATGACCTTTCAACTCCCTTTTAGCTCCAAGTCAATGAGCCCATAGTCTCAGCCCCAAAAGGGAATACTATTCTGATTTCTTTGGAGTTATATAAGATTACCTCCACTTTTCTGCTGTAGAGAGAAATTCTTCAGGTACTGACACTAGGGGATCCTAGGGTACAGTGAACTTTAAGGACTTGAATCTTCAATTAAGAGAACAGGCCCTAAGCCATTAATGAAACTTAATGAATGTATCTCACTTTAAAAAATGAGCATAGTACATGCATTGTTTTCATCTTTACAAGGGTTAATATGCTGTACTTCACATAAGCCACACACTTGAACTACTCCAACCTCAGGAAGGCATGAAATTTAAGTTGCTTTTTTGACAGCTGATATGGATTTGCACTGATTCATCTACTCTTTTCTCCTCTGGTACTCTTTGTGATCAAAGGCACGGATTTTTCAGGATGACTGGTTGGGGGTGAGGGTGCAAGGGGTACAGAAAGTGCCTAGGGAGAAAAACCTTGGTCTTGGCCTTATTAGTACTGCCCAAATTTGCTAAGCTAACCAGCTAAAGAAAGGGTGTGTGAAGAGCAGATTGGAAGAAATGGGCTGAAGATAAAATAAAGATTAATTGCCCTGTGAAAGAGAGCTGACTGTGGAACCAGAGGGCCTTGGTTCAAATCCTGCTTCTGCTACTTTTTACAGGCCTGACTTTGGGCAAGTCACTTTGCCTTTGGGACCTTCCTGTAAAATGGGAATGTGCCCCTTCTACCTCTAAATATGGTGTTATTTCTCAGCTTTGTAAGTGAACCTGGAGCTTAGTTTTGAAGCTTTTTAAAGTGATCCAGCTAAATTTTTAATGGAGAATACAAGGGTATAGGGGGTGAGTGGTGTGTATGTGTGAGTGTGAGAGAGAGAAAGAAAAGAAAAGAGGAGGAGAGAGGAAAAATAATCCAATGAAGTTTTCACCCATATCTTGCTATCGTTTCAGTTCTCTAATGCTTTTGATGCTATTTGACAGATTGCTTCCCGACATTTTCTAATCCTGGTTTCAAGAACACTAGTTATATTAGGTGCCTCTGCCTCCAATGTACCAAGCATAGCATGATGCAGCTTACAAGTATTATCTCATTTGATCCTCACAACAACTCTATGAGATAGGTGCCATTATTATCCCCATCTTACAGTTGAGGAAACTGAGGCAGACATCTTAAGTTGACTTGCCCAGGATCACACAGCTAGTAAGTGTCTGAGGCCACACTTGAACTCGGGTCTTCCTGACTCGGCCTGGTGTTCTTTCTGTTGAGCCACCTTGCTGCTTGCTGCTCCTGATCTGAATTCTAATTCTGATAATAATATTTACAGGGTCTGTGACTTTGGGCAAGTTCTTTAACCTGGAGCCTTAGTTTGCTCATATGTAAAATAGGAGTAATGACACTCGCCAGGCTTTCCTCACAGGACTGTTGTAATGAAAGCACTTTTCAGAATCTTAACGTGCTGCACAGATGTGTGCGTATATACATACATACATACATACATACATACATATATGTTATCTACCTATCTAGAGATATAGTCAGAGTTGTGATTTTTATCAGTGTGGAGAATTCCCCACGTGAAATGTCCCTCCACTGAACCAGCCCATGTTTAACTTAGCTGCCCGTGGCACTGAGAAGTGAAGGGCTTTGCCCACTGTCACCTGGTGAGTATGTGCCAGCTAGGTGGCACAGTGGATAGTGCAGGGCCTGGAATCAGGAAGACTCTTCTTCCTGAGTTCAAGTCTGGCCTCAGACCCTTACTAGCTGTATGATCCGGGGCAAGTCATTTAATCCTGTTTACCTCAGTTTCTTCATCTGTAAAATGAACTGGAGAAGGAAATGGCAAACCGCTCCAGTGTCTTTGCCAAGAAAGCCCCAAATGGGGTCCTGACTGCTTCAGGGCAGCTACCTTAAAATGCTCAGCTTACAGTGAGTGTTCATTCTGTCATTGCTTACTGACTAAATGGAGGTAAGCAAATGCTAATAATAACCTTGCTAAAGAAGGGCCTATAGGGGCCCAAGCCAGCCTGCCTTCATTCCCCTTTAGACCCTGTTCTTGACTCTCTGGACTTCAAAATCATACCCCCTCTTCTAGATCTGGTTCAACCTGGAACTTCCCTCAGCACCTGAGACCTCCTCATAGTGAGCAGCCTCCCATATTCGAGTCTATTCATCCTGGTACATCCAGGGGTGTGCTAGTAAAAGTGTAATGTTGAACAACTTGGGGGAGGGGATAGGGAGATAAAAATGCCCAAGACTAACTTTTAAATTTAATTTGTATTAATATTTTCTCCATCACTTTCTTAAATCTGGGTCCAGGGGTAGGGAACCAACAAGACGATAAGTCGAGCCCTGATTTGTAGTGATTTCTGAGGTATAAATGCTCACACAGAAAATTTAACAGTCCATAAGAGTTATTTCCAGCATGCCCCTGGGTATATCTCTTTACAAAGCCCACGTCTTTCCCCTTGTTGGTTAATCGTTCTTTAAGTCTCTATTTTGTGAAGGGATCCAGGCCAACCTACCTTTATTTATTTCTGTCTTGGCCTTGTTGCTGACTTTCTCTGGATTTCAACACCATGCCTTCTCTCCTGTTAGCTAATCTTGGAACTTTCCCCAACACATAGGTTTTCTTCCTCCTAGAACAGCTTACCACTCCCATGTCCCACTCACCAGGAATATCCCTCCACAGGTCTTATTCACCTTCTTCCATTGGTAAGTTCTTCCTTGAGTCTCCATTTTGTGGAGGGGCCTAGGTTGGCCTGCCTTCATTCCCTTTCAGACCCTATTCCTGACTTCCCCTGGACTTTAAAACCTTCATTCCTTCTACCTCCAGCTTTTCAGCTCCTTTTTGTGTGTTGTTCTCCCATTGGAATGTAAGCTCCTTGAGGGCAAGGGCTTTCTTTTTGCTTGCATTTCTTTCCCTAGCTTGTGTCTAGCTTATAGTAAGTGCTTAATAAATGTTAATTTCCTTCCTCTGTCCCTCTTCCTTTCCATTCTTCCTCCTTATTCTCTCCCTCACTCCCTCTCTTCCCAGAAAACCTTGATAGAGAATTTTGTTGCTTTTTATTTAGTCTCACAAAGAGTGCTTGTATTGGAAATAAATAAAACCACTTCACACACTTTACCCATTTGACACTAGATTCAGGTTTGAGAGGAAGTGAAACAATACTGGCCTTACTCTTTTTAGTAATTCTTACTTCTGTGGAAACCAAACATATTTTTTCTTCTCCCTTCTGTGTTTCATTGACTTTTAAAAGCTCATTAAGAGTCAAATGAATTCATGATCAGAGAGGGTATGGCCAATTGAGAATCATAGTTCAAAATGGGTAAATCAGTATTTTTGGAGAGAAGCTTAGTGTCAGGATCCCTGTGACCTCGGATGAAAAAGATATGTCCTTAGCTAAGGAGAACAGTTTTGAACCTAGGTCCTATAATTTCAAATCTAGCAGTCTTTATACTATGCCAGATTGCCTGAGCACTTCTGAATGCAGCACCTAGCCTCATTCCCAATCATCCCAAAGGGATGCACAGGCTCCTAGGCAGCAAACTACACAGAAAGACCCAACGTCCATGCCCCTTGCCACCCCACACTAGAGGAGCATAGGAACAACTATCCAGATACTGAGAAAGCACCTGCCCATAGCATCCTAGATGCTGAATCCTTGCTTCCCATCCATGCCCACACTGATTTCTTTACTTCTCATACACAAACATTTAAACCTGAAGAATAGTCTGCCAGTATTCCAGATGATACACCAGCCCCATGTCCACTGTGTACTCTCTTCTAGTATATAAAGCCTAAAACATTTGATTCTCTCTCATGTATTTTCTCTCCTTACTCTTGCACCACGGAAGGAAGCAATGACATTTGTTAGATAGAAGAAAGCATAAAGTCTTTTGTTATTTTTATTTCTAAGGTAATTCTTGCTTCTGTAGAAACCAAACAAGTCTTTTTTTCTCCCTTTTGGATTTAATTGACTTTTGTTTGTTTAATCGACTTTCAAAAGGCCATTAGGTTTTTGGCACTAGCTAAAGGTGAAACATATCCCTATTTGCCTTTGATTCCATAATTTTATCTTGTGAAGCTTAGGTTAGAGTCAATCATCTTTCCTAGTGAGCAGTAATTCTTTACTGCCACATATGTATCATTATTGATGAACTTCCTCAGAACTACTGCGCTTCGTTTGATAAGAGGGGTTTCCCTGGTGGACAGATTTTTAAGATTTTTCTGCGTAGGCAGCTTCCAGTCTGGACAGTGTATCCTCCATCACTTTCATTAGCCCTGGCCTGCCGTAAAACCTGATGGGTTATCAGCAATTTGATTTTTTATGTCAAAGTATAGAAAAGCAAGGCCAATGAGGCAAGAACATAAGATACAAACCTGAACCTCAAGGGTTATTATTCACAAACAACATGGGTAACGGCAAAGATATATTTTTGTTCTTGTTCTAAAGGGAAACCTAAGAAAAGGTTAGAAGGAAGACAAGGAAGGCTGTCTAGCACAACTATCTACCTCATTTTTTTAGTTCTGGAATTACTTCCCTCTGCCAGCAGAAGGCAAATTGTCCCACCTTATGGATTAGAAACATTATTCCCATTTGGCCACACTCCTACTTTGCTGCCATAGCCACTGTAGTGATGTTAAACAAAGAACATGCAACAAGAGTTCTACCATGGGCATGGCCCAGGGACTAAATGTATAAAGATGCCAATATCGAGGTCTGGATGTGAATGTAATAACAAGGCCAGAGCAAAGTAAAGCCCTGTAGATTCTCCTTGTGCTGACCTTCAATTTACAATCTAATGTTTTGTTTCCTGAACAAATAAGCATTAGCTGCTGTCATTGGAGGCTGCTTTGTGGATAGGGGGCATTCTGCTCCACTCCCTTTTTTCCTACATTCCTGAACAGCTAAATTAGGTTGAGAGTAGACCTAAAGTTTGTGGCAGAGCAAAACTGGTCCTAGAGACAGGAAGACCTGGTGGGTTCAAGTCCTGCCTCTGATACATACTAGCCGTATGACCACGAATGCAAGTCCTTTGTGACCTTGGCATTGGAAGGAGTTTACTATAATTTAAAAAAATGTTAAAATGAACATTAAGAATTGTTTTGAAGAGAAAAAGAAGTCTCAATAGGGCAACATGCACGCTGAGGAAGAAGTGTGTAGAAGGAGGGAAAGGCTGGCCCATCTCTCTGTCTTGGGGATGGTGGGGTTTTATATTATGGCTGGTTGAGCTCCAGGTATTTTAAGACACTATCAGGCAAAGGCATCTTCTCTCCATCTGCTGCCTGTATGAGTTAATGTATATAACAAGATGACGTTTTCAACTGCAGTATGGGATTTCCCAAAGAGTAGGATTTACAGGGCGTAGGGATGCTTTGGGTGCAGTTAATCTTCAATGATGCTGTTAATATTTTTAAAAGTGGAAATTTTATACATATGTGGACTATATCTTAAGGTCAAATGTGAGAGTTTTCTTTAAGTACCTTAAAAAAACATTGTTTAGCACATAACAGGGACATTCAGGAGAAGATGGTAACTCTTAAAATGTGAGAGAGTTCCATTTAGGACAGAAATTCTGAAACATTTTGCTCTCAGGACCGCTTTACACTCTTAAAAATTATTGAGGAACTCTCTTCCCAAGAGCTTTTGTTTATGTGGGGTGTGTGGGTGTGTACATGTGTACACACACACACATACACATACATATATTTACCACGTAAAAATTAAAACCTCTTAGTATTACTATGAAAATGGCTTTGATTTTGCGTACCCTCTGAAGGAGTCTTGGGTACTCCAAGAGGTCCGTGGACTACACATTTTGAGAACTGTTGGTTTAGGGTAAGTACAAGGAAAATGCAGACAGTACTTTAAAAGTAGAGTTACAAACATCAATGGGGATAGAGACTGGATCTGTCATTTTATTGGTGTAGGAAAACTCCCTCTAGCATTGCAGGTCAATACTTTCTCTGTAACTGACATTCTAGTCTTAGATGTTTAGAATGCCAAGAGGTTAAGTAACTTGTTCTGGGTCACACGGTGTCTTGGACTTGAACCCAATTCTTTTTGGCTCCAAGGCCAGTATGCTCTCCATTGTACTATGCTATCTCTTGAACATATAAATAGCTTAAAAACAGTTTATACAAGTTCATGAATAACAAATCCCAAATGGAAACTAGCAATCCTTGAGAGGTACTCCCCCTAAACTATCAATCTAAAATCAATTAGAAATATTAAATCCTTTCAAAACATGTCATTGTCAGGAATGCTGAGATAGATAAACTGTAAGTTCAACCCAGTATGGTAGTACTTAAGTTAACCTCTCTGGGTCTCATCTAGGAAAAAGTGACCTGCCTCAGTGAAATGCTGGGCCACAGCTAGCAAACAGAGGACCAAAACCCTTCTAAGTACAAAGAACAGGAAGAATTCCTACAGATTGTATGTAAATCTTAGAAATCTCATCACTGTTGCACAATCCTTTCTGCTCAAGGACTTCATGGGTTTGCTCATCACACAAGTTCAGATGTAACTAACTGTATTTAGTAACATCATTCCTCTTATCAACACTCTCATCATTTGTTGAATAGTTTAAATTTTTTAAAAAGACTATTCCAAAGTAAAATAATAATTAAATTAAAACCATCTAAGGTTGTCCAGGGTGAGTACCTAGTTTGATTGTCACCTAAATATCTATGGTTTACTGATGTTTCTGTTCACATGCAATAAACAGCCAAGACTAGAAAATGGAGAGCACAATAAGATATCCTCATTGATTGGAAATGGATTGACTTGAGGAACAAATTCTCTAGAACCTGATTAAGCATTCAATTGAACTATGAGAAATATTCCTTTTATAGGGCCCCATTTTATTGCTTCCTAAGGAATTATTTCATTCTAATGAATATAGTAGATACTTGATAAATGTTTATTTACTGATTGATAAAAATAACATTTTTTCTTACTTTACCTAAGATTCTTTAAAGAAATTTGAGCTTGTAGACATCCAGTACCTAGTCCTAGTAGTGGTTCCGTAAATCATCATTCTATCTTATCTCCATCCTTTTAAATAGGGTTATTACTGTGCCAGAAAAGCACTTTTTCATCTTACTTTTCCTTATCTAATTTAAGGCTTAGTTCAGGGGCTATCTCTCAATTGGCATTCACTTTCTTTTCCTCTTCTTTGCTTCAACAAAAAGTATCACTGTAAATATTTTTGTACATGTAGTTCTTTCCCTCTTTCTTTGATCTTTTTTGTGATATAAGCCAAATAGAGATATCAGTGGGTCAAAGGTATGCACATTTTAGTGACTTTGTGTGAACAGTTCCAAAGTGATTTCTGGAATGGTTAGAAAACTTCATAAATCCACCTATAGTATGTTACAAAGCATGGATGCTCTCTACAAAGCCTCTCCTACAATTGTCATTTCTGCATTTTGTCATCTTTGCCGATCTGATGGGTGTAAGGTGGAAACTCAGAGTGGCTTTAATTTTCATTTCTCTTCTTATTAGTGACTTAGGAGTATTTTTTTTTTCCAAAAGACTGTTCATATCTTGCTTTTCTTATTTTGAGAATTTCCTGCTCATATCCTTTTGACTATTGGCAGATGGCTATTGTTCTTATATATTTATATCAATTCCGTACATATCTTTAATATCAGACCTTTATCAGAGAAATTTTCTAAAAATTATTTTCCTATTTAATTTTTCCTTTTCTAATTCTAATTGTACTTGTCTAATTTGTATGAAAATTTTCAATTTTATGTAATCAAAACTGTCTATTTTATCTCCTATGACTCTTTGTCTACACCTTGTTTAGTTAGAAAGTATATCTCTATCCATAATTGTGAAAGAGAGTGTATGATTTATTTCTAGATTGTGTCTTCATTTGGAGATTACTGTGGTATATGATGTGTGATGTTAGTTTAAACCTAATTTCTTCCAGACTGCTTTCCAGCTTTCCTAGAAGTTTTATTAAATAGTTTGTCCCTGTCCTAGTAGTTGGACTCCTTGGGTTTTTCAAATTCTATGCTATTATGTTTTGATTGTTTTTGGATATTGCAATCTCAATCTGTTCCACTGATCAACTTTTCTATTTTTTGACTGGTACAAAATAGTTTTGACGATTATTACTTGGTAGTGTAGTTTGAACTCTGGTACTGCTAGGCCCCCTTCCTTTTCTCTGTCAAGTCAAATGTAGTTAACAAGCATTTATTAAGCATTTACTGTGTACCAGGTACTGTGCTAAGTACAGGGAATAAAAATACAAGCAAAAAGAAAGACGAGTCCCTACATTCTAGTGCGGAGCGGGGACAGGGGGTGGGGCACGGGACCTGTGGCCTTGAGACCACACGTGGCCCTCTAGGTTCTCAAGTGTGGCCTTTTGACTGAATTCAAACTTCACAGAACGACATGTAACCTCGAGGCTGCAGGTTCCCCACCCCTGTTCTAGTGGAAAGCCGTTATCTTTGACACTTCCCTCTCTTCTCCATCCTCCTTTCTGTCTCTCTCTTTTCATTATATCTTTTGAGATTCTTAACAAAATTCATTTGAAACAACAAAAGGTTATTTTTTTTAGTCCTATAAAATAACGTTTTGGTAATCTGATTGATATGGTACTGAATCTGAAAATTAGTTAATTTTATTATAGTGGCAGGACCAACTATAATTACTAACTCTCCAGTTATTTAGATTTCTGTCTTTATTCCTATAAAGAGTATTTTGAAAACTCTTTCTGTTTAGCATACATTGTCAACCTCAGAGGCTTATTACATATGTCTGCATTCCTGATGTTATTCTTACAGGGCTGTAATAGTCTTTTGTATACATCCAAGCTGGTTGGTGAATTTCCTGTGAAAATACATTGGTCTCTTTAGACAGCTCTGTTTTTCCTTATCAAAATCTACATCAAAATGTATGTGTCCATAAACTTTGGTTCTTGAGAGGTTTTCATATGTCTCAAGCTGACTTCTACAGATGATATATTAGGCTAGTAAGCCCCACTCACTCTTTCACTGAACCTTCTGAAATTTGCTCTCCTCAAATCTACAATGAGTGTTAAGTATGCTTGATTTTCTTATCATAAACTTGTCCTCAAGGTTTAATTCCAAATATGTGATTAAGCATCTACCATGCTTAAATTGAGGAAGTGAAGTAGCACAGCGGTTAGAGTGCCAGGCCTGAAGTCAGGAAGACTCATCTTCCTGAATTCAAATCTAATCTCAGACATTTATTAGCTGTGTGACCCTGGGAAAGTCACTTAACCTTGTTTGCCTCAGTTTCCTCATCTGTAAAATGAGCTAGAAAAGGAAATGGCATACCACTGGTATCTCTGCGAAAAAAAACCCCAGTGGAGTCACCGAGTGAGAGACATGACTGAAAAATGACTCAACAAAATGCTCAAGGTTGCTGTTAGAATAGACAGCGTGTCTGAAAAAGAGAGCTGACCTTGGAGTTAAGGAGTTAAGAAGAGCTGGCCTTGGAGTCAAGAAGTGTTAAAGACTTACCTCACTTCCACTGGCATGGGTAAACTACATTAATCTCCTAGTGCCCTCAGGTAACTGTAACTGCAGATAAGTTAACTGTTTGATGTATACTGGTAGAAAGAGTTTTCATACCAAGAGTTTCCTGCACTAGTGAAATCATAGACCTGCTCAAGGCATTGTGCTAGATACTAGAGATACAAAAATTATATTCAAGGAATTTACCTTCTAAGGTTCCTATCATTTTTATCTCCAGAAGGGTGTTCCTTATGCTGCTCCCTCCATTTTTTGAAAGAAAAAATTATCATTAAATCAAGTCCTAAATTTATCACCTCCTTTTCTTTTAGCCAACAGAGCTTCCAACAGATATACAGAAAAATGAAGTCCCTTCATCATTGCAATATCATACCTCCTTATTATATGTGTGAATTCTGTATCTTCTGTATCTTTTTCTTCCTTTTTCCAGGTGGTCTGCAGTATATTCTTTCTATATATTCTCAAAACAATACCATTTCTCTTTCTCCCTTTATTTATTCTTGCCCAAATGTTACCCATCTTGTTTTTCCTCCTGAATTTCTGCATATCCCTCACAAGGGTGCAGCTTTTTAAAGTAAAATGATGCTCTACCCATGTCTTTTATCTGTTCCTTTTCTTTTGAATGAGGCATATCTTCTTCCAGAGTCATACTGCAGTCATAAGACCTATCTCACCAAAAGTCTCAGTAATACCAATGTTTTTGCTCTGTGCGTGCTTAAAACCCACAATGTGCATTTGTATATAAACATGAGAGGCCATACCGATTGTTTTAGAAACTATCACATGTATGTTGCTAGTATTTTCTTCTGTAGTTATTCTTGTTATTGCCATGGTGTTATTGCCACCTTTTATGGTATCAGAGTTGGCAGATATATGTGGACAGGTTTTTTTCTTTTTGCTGAACCCTTGTATTTTGTAAGGCAAATTTATTTTTTACTGATCATTGTTAGAATATCCCTGGTGAAGAACCAGTTATTATATTATTTTAAATCATGGTCTGTCCAGAAATCCTAATCCTATTCTTAGTCACCATCTTTTTAGCTAGCAACAGAAATAGCTACCATTTTTCATACCTGCTTTCCTCTTCTGAATCCCATATCTTCAACTGGAAGTAGGGATGACAGTACCATATATGTTCCAAAGGTCTTCATTATTATTATTATTACTCAGGGCTTCATAATCTTTAGCATTGCTTTTTAAGTTTCTTCTGCTTTCTAAGTTTCTTCTGGTGGTATTATTTGTCTGCATGTGAATCATGATAAATGGGATAAAAACAAAAGAATTTCTCCTTTCAAGTAGCTTACAATCTAATTTGGGGCAAGGGGAGAACAAGTACACAAGAATCCAAATAAGAATAACACAAGACAGAATGTGATAAAAGTAAAGAAGATATCTAGACAATGTACCATAGGAAATCTGAGAAGGAAGAGATCATTTTTAGGTATAACAATTAGAAAAGAATCTGGAGCGGGGATTGGCCTCAAAGGAAGAGATTTCAATAGGTTGGAGATGAGGAAAGAGTGTATGGAAATGCATGCAGTCAAAGAGAGGGCAAGATGACATTTAAGAATATCCAGCAGGTTCAATTTGGCTAGATTTAGAATATAGAATAAATGAAGGAAAGATGTGTGAAATAAGGCCAGAAAAGTAGACTGAAGTCAGGCTGCGGATGCCTTAAAATGACAGGCTAAGGAGTTAAATTTTAAGCCATAAAACTGTCCTCTGCCTTCTCAAAATGGATGTAACCTAAGATACTGGTTGAAGGAAATTAATCAGGGCTTTTAATGATCTCAAACTCTTCTTGAAACAAAGGCCCACCTTTTTAAACATTGCTGTTATTCTGGTGATACCATATGCCTGGCTTCCATGAAATACAAGAGTCTCCAAAGACCTTAAGCCATGGCTCACACAAAAGGTAATGCAGAAAAACTAAGTATTTTTATGTTGCCTGTGATCTATTACTAGCAAAACATTATACATGTAAGCATAGGACAAGCATTGTAAAAAATATCATTAAAGAGATGTATGACTAGACAAGAAGGTGGGATGGTCATGTAGCAAGAATCAAGGATCATGGGTGGGCAGGCCACATGCTCTACTGGCATATATGAGATGGAAAGCTACAGGAAAAGATTTAGAGCAAAGCCCTCTGTGGAGGATTTCTGGCATGGAAAAGACCAGAAGGCGGCCGGGGGGTGGGGGGACAGGGGGAGCGGCACAGGCAAAGGATGGGCATGGTAGTGGTGGTGTTGTGATTTGCCCTATTGGAAGAACTGCCCTATTGGAGGAGGTCATAGATCCATTGAAATACTAAAAATAAGGCATATTTAGAGTAGAGGACCAGACATCCACCTAAGTAGATTATTTTGGCCTGGAAGAAATAAGATTTAGGAGGGACATGATAGTGTTTTCAAGCGTATCAAGGTCTGTCATATGGAGGAAAATTCAGATTTGTTCTATTTGTCCCTAGAGGATGAGATCATGAGCACTGGATGGAGATAGAAAAAGGGCCGAATTAGGTTTGATGTCAGGAAAAACATAACATTTAGAGGTATGTGAAAGTGGCTTGAGCTGTCTCAACAGGCTCTGAAGTCCCTCTTCTTGCAGGTCTCCAAGCAGTCAAGTTATATTTTAAAGGGGATTCTTCTGTTTCTATACCTGAATAGACTATTTCAGTCCTTTCTGATTCTTAATTTATGTGATTCTGTGGTTGAAGCTGGATCCAAATGAAGAAATGGAAGTGGAAATGCTTGGGAATTTTTTTTAATTTTTATTTTATCATTTTTATTTAATATTTTAGTTTTCGACATTGATTTCCACAAGATTTTGAGTTATGAATTTCCTCTCCATTTCTACCCCCCCACTCCAAGATGGCATGTATTCTGATTGCCTCATTCCCCAGTCAGCCCTCCCTTCTGTCACCCCACTCCCTGCCCCATCCCCTTTCCCCTTACTTTCTATGCCTCATTCCCTATATATCTTGTTTCCCAGCTGCATGCAAAAAACAACTTTCTTTTTAAGCATCTGCTTTTAAAACTTTGAGTTCCAAATTCACTCTCCTCTTCCCTTCCCACCCACCGTCCCTAGGAAGGCAAACAATTCAACGTAGATCACACATGTATCATTATGTAAAACATTCCACAATGCTCATGTTGTGAAAGTCTAACTATATTTCCTTCCATCCTATCCTGTTCACCTTTATTCAGTTTTCTCCCTTGACCCTGTCCCTTTTCAAATGTGTTTGCTTTTGATTACCTCCTGCCCCATCTGCCCTCCCTTCTATCATCTCCCCTTTTTTATCCGCTTGCTTCTACTTTTCTATTGGGTAAGATACCAAATTGAGTATGTATGTTATTCTCTCAAGTTGAATCCAATGAGAGCAAGATTCACTCATTCTCCCTCACGTGTCTCCTCTTCCCTTCCAACAGATCTGCTTTTTCTTGCTACTTTTATGTGAGATAATTTACTCTATTCTATCTCTCCCTTTCTCCTTCTCTCAATATATTTCTCTCTCACCCCTTAAATTTGTTTCATTTTTTTAGATACCATCCCTTCATATTCAACTCATCCTGTACCCTCTGTCTACATTCCCTTCAACTACCCTAATACTGAGAAAGGTCTCATGAATTACATACATCATCTTTCCATGTAGGAATGTAGACATAACGGTTAAACTTTAGTAAGTCCCTTATGATTTCTCTTTCTTGTTTATCTTTTCATGCTTCTCTTGATTCTTGTGTTTGAAAGTAAAATTTTCTATTCAGCTCTGGTCTTTTCATTGAGAAAGTTTGAAAGTCCTCTATTTTATTGAAAATGCATATTTTGCCTTGGAACATGATACTCAGTTTTGATGGGTAGGTGATTCTTGGTTTTAATCCTAGCTCCATTGACCTCTGGAATATCATATTCTAAGCCCTTTGATCCCTTAATGTAGAAGCTGCTAGATCTTGTATTATCCTCATTGTGTTACCACAATACTCAAATTGTTTGTTTCTGGCTGCTTGCATTATTTTCTCCTTGACCTGGAAACTCTAGATAATTTGGCGACAATATTCCTAGGAGTTTTATTTCTGGGATCTCTTTCAAGAGGCGATTGGTGGATTCTTTCAATTTCTATTTTGCCCTGTGGCTCTAGAATATCAGGGCAATTTTCCTTGATAATTTCTTGAAAGATGATGTCTAGGCTCCTTTTTTGATCATGGCTTTCAGGTAGTCCATTAAGTTTTAAATTATCTCTCTTGGATCTATTCCCCAGGTCAGTGGTTTTTCCAGTGAGATATTTCACATAGTCTTCCTTTTTTTTCATTCCTTTGGTTCTGTTTGATAATTTCTTGATTTCTCATAAAGTCACTAGCTTCCACTTGCTCCAATCTAATTTTTAAGGTAGTATTTTCTTCAGTGGTCTTTTGGACCTCCTTTTCCATTTGGCTAATTCTGCCTTTCAAGGCATTCTTCTCCTCATTGGTTTTTTGGAGCTCTTTTGACATTTGGGTTAGTCTGTTCTTTAAGGCGTTGTTTTCTTTAGTTTTTTTTGGGTCTCTTTTAGCAAGTTGTTGACTTGTTTTTCATGGTTGTCTTGCATCACTCTCATTTTTCTTCCCAATTTTTCCTCTACTTCTCTTATTGGCTTTTCCAAATCCTTTTTGAGCTCTTCCATGGCCTGAGCCCAATTAATATTTTTCTTGGAAGCTTTTGATGTAGGCTCTTTGACTTTGTTGACTTCTTCTGGCTGCATGTTTAGATCTTCTTTGTCACCAAAAAAGGAATCTTGAGTTTGAGTCTTCATTTGAGTCTGAGTTTGTTTTTGCTGGCTGTTTATGTTTCCAGCCAACTAATTGACCCTTGAGCTTTTTGTCAGGATGTGACTGCTTGTAGAGTAGAGAGTACTTCGTTCCAAGCTTTAGGGTCCAAGCACTACTATTTTCAGATCTACTTCTACTCCACTGTAACCCCAGGCTCTGTCACCGCAGCGTTCCTCCTCCCCCAAGAACCACCAACCAGGATTGCAATACACATCCAAGCAGGGCACAGCAAGACAATCTGCCTTTGTGCCCACAAAGTGCACCTTGCACTCCCACTTTGATCTGTTGGTAGATTCCTCCCACAGTATGAGCCAGGGACTTGGGAAGCTGCTGTCACTGTAGCTCTGGAAGCAGCCTCAGGAGTTTCCTGCTGCTGCCACCATCACCACTGCACCACCTCTGCCACCCCCAGGACTGGTGATCAGACTGCTCTGAACTTGATTCCGCAGTTTCCCTCTAACTTGCTCTTTGGCGTTTGTGGGTTGAGAAGTCTGGTAACTGCCACAGCTCACTGATTCACGGCCCCAAGGCCTGTTCAGGCTGGCTATCTCCGGGTCTGGTCTGTCCTGGCGTGGCCCACGCTGAGCTGCGCTCTACCCCCAGCACTGTGCGATAGACCCTTCCCAGCGACCATCCAGGCTCTCCTTGGCTGGAGACCTGTTTCCCTCTGCTATTTCGTGGGTTCTGCAGCTCTAGAATTTGTTCAGAGCCATTTTTACAGGTGTTTGGAGGGATTTGGGGGAGAGCTTAAGCAAGTCCCTGCTTTCCAGCTGCCATCTTGGCTCTGCCCCCCAATGCTTGAGAAATTTTAAAGCACTGTATAATTATTTTTATCTCACTTTCACCCCTACATAGTAGGGGTAAATAGTAGACTTTTCTAGTCTGGCAGGCAGCCCCATTAACCCTTTCCTGAGTGATCTTTCTCTACACATTTCTAAAGCATTTTTCCTTGTTCTCATTTGGCCCTATTATATTCTTCCTTGTGTATATGTTGTATCCTTCTCTCCCTCATGAGATATAATCATCACGAGGACAAGTACTGTGTCACATCTCTTCTTTGTACCTTGAGCACCAAGCACAGTGCTTGGCACATAGTAGGCACCTGTTAATGTTTAATGAATTACACTGAGCTCTTCTATTAGATATCAGATCTAACACTTGTGCAGTCTCACAGCTTTAAAGCCAAGTGCCCAAACTTCCTGTGTTCCCTACTAGGTCATCTTGCCTGACACTTCTGTTAGGGAAGGTTGTGGATTTCCTAGGATGACTCCTTTTGGGGGACCTTAACTATCAGTTTTATTTTTAATTGTGCTAATTTTATTCTTTAGGGTTTATCAGATTACAGACACCAATAATACTAATTCCTCTTACTCCTTCCTTACTTTGTTCTTGGGCTAATGTGTAGTGCCATCCAAAATGATGCTTCTCAAGTCTTTAGTCTCAGGCAATTTCATGGACAAGGTGGACCTGGAAGAAGCCCACAGATGATCTACCATAGATTTTAAGAATGTTTGACAGGGCTCCAACACTTACTAGTTGTGTTGCCATTGGAAAATAATTTCACCTTCCTTTTAAAAAATACTATTTATTTCATCTTTCTAAGTCTCGATTTCCTCACCTATAACCCTAGCAGGGTTGCTGTTAACAACACACTTTATAAACTGGGGTAAAAATGACATGTTATTTAGATATGCAAGAGACCTTCAAATATCATCCAACTGAAGCCCACAATTTTACAAATGGGAAAACTGAAGCTCAAAACTGAAGTGACTTTCATCAGATCATAGCAAGTTAGTGGAAGAATGCTCTACCCACTTTACCATGTTGTTTCTCAGTGTTCTCAATTGGTAATAGCCATTAGTGAAGTCTCTAAAACAAAATGTCTTTTTTTTTCTTTATCTTTACTGACAACAGTATATTTCCCTCTAGATTAGACTAGCCTACTGATGACCTCCCCTAAATCCCACTCTGAGAACCCCTGTCAATAGGACTATTATCATCTTTTCCTTTTACTTTCTTCTCTCCAAATTTTAAACCCCAAGCCATAAGTATTAGATAAGCCCTCAGATTATGTAGTCAAATAATATTAGAACAACCTTAGCTTGACTAGAAAATGCCACTTCTGAATGCAGTTTATAAGCAGAGATCTGATGTACCAGCTGGGAAGATGTCTGAGAAGAGTAAGTTAGTGAATTTCATGTAACCTTACCATAGACAGTTAAATGGTGATAACATGTTTGGTCAACAACCTACAATCATGATTAATGCAAAATAAGGAAATAATGCAAAGAAGTTCCAAGAAGGCAAACAAATGAATCAAAAGCAAATGAAGCAATTTCTAATAAATAGGCATCCATGAATCATCCCTTTGGACCTTCATTAAGATGTATGTGGCACTGTAGGGAATTAATACCTGAGGCTTTTAGTGTGAGCCAATGTTGCAACTATCTGCAACTGCCAGGTTGTAACCAATACAAGCTTCTTGTTTGGCTCTGCATAGAAACGAACTGAAATGAGTTCAATTCAGAGAGCATTTGTTAAGTAATCGTCATCTACAAGGAACTCTGCTAGGCACTCTAGACACAGAGCCAAAAACAAAAGATAGTTTTTGCCCTGAAGTCGGGGGTTCCATAGTTTTAATTTAATTTTAATTTGGAGAATTTTGATCTCATTAACACTGATAAACTAGGATATTAATACACTTTTAAGGAACTAAAAACCTCAAATTTAAGGAACTTTTATGTTTGTAGGTGACTAGGTTAGTTGGTAGAACCTATTAAATTCGATATTGCATCCTAGGTATTTTCACTATTATTAATGTCCAGCAAGAAGAATAGTAGGAAACCTAAGTTCTTGGTGCTGTGGATATACAGTAAAGGATCAGTGAGCATGGAAGGAACTTCTCTTGGGTCTTCTTGGGTAGAGTAGAGGAGAGAAAGTAGAAGAAAATCCTGAAGATGGCAAAAGGACAAAGTTGTCAGCATTACCAGAGCATTACGGGTAGCTTGGTAAAGCAGTACATAGAGCACTGGACCTAGAGTCAGGAAGACCTGAGTTTAAATCTAGCCTCAGACGCTTACTATCTGTGTGACCCTGTGTGAGTCACTTAATCTCTGTCTCAGTTTCCTCAACTGTAAAATGGGGAAAAAATAGCCTCTATCTTGCAGGGTAGTTGTGAGGATCCAAATGAGAAAATATTCGTAAAGCATTTAGCATAGTGCTTGACTGATATTATAGATGCTTATTCCCCTTCCCTTAATTCCCCTTACAAAGCACTGATGAAGGGTATCAAGTTCAGAAAGGTTCTTTTTCTTTCCTCTCAAGTCATCTTTTCTGTTTGGACTTGCCTTTATTCTTCTTCCATGACCTTTATTCAGTTAATTAGTTCAGTGCCAATGATATGTACAGTACTAGGGATAAATGAGGGGAAAAAAGACATACTCTTTGCCTTCAAAAGGAGCTTATACTCAAATGGGGAGTAGGAGATCTATACAAATAGATATGATGACACAAGAAAGAATTTGATAGGAACAAGGGAGAGCTGGGCAAATTACTATTAAAAAATTGTGGTCAAGAGACATTGCTTTTATTTAGGAAGTATCAGGAAAGGCTACACGGAGGCAGTGACACCCGAATTGGTCTTTGCAGGGAAGGACTTCAGCAGGCAGGGTGAGAAGGGGAACGAGGAAGGAGTTTATTTTTAGCATTGGGAATGGTGTGAGCAAAGTCAAGGAAGCAGGAGGACAGCAATGGATCCAGTTTAACAGAAACTTAAAATTTATGATATGTATAGGATGACTTGGTTATTCCTGAGTTAGCTGTCTATGTACAGGCAGACCACCAACTTGTCAGAGCTAACATCAGAGTTTGTTAAAAACACACACACACACACACACACACACACACACACACACACACACAGATTGATGAGTAAAAAATATGGCATGCAATTAAAATGATTTAATCCTAGATAAAAAAGTAATTGAAAATCAAAAATCAGAAATGGGTAATGGACATTGACTAAAATAATTTCATCCAGAAATTTAATTGCCACAAGCCGTCCAGAAGAGCCCAGGAAGTACCTTAATCAGCAAACATCTAACTTACTTGCCAAATAGAGAGGAGATGGATGCCAAAGGCAATGCTGAATTAGAACATAAACTTAACTATAAAACCTTATGAAGATGGATGATGAGTGATTATGAATACTGTTGTCTCATAAAACAGGGAGAAGCGTGGAAAATGAAACTAAAGAAAGTTTGGCTTAATATTAAACTACACAAAGTCATCCGAAGGGTATTCAAGGATGAAAATGGACATAGGACTACAAACTAGAAAAGCTTTGCAAAAAACATTTTAACGAGAAAAGTGGAACCAGCATACTTAGACCCTAACATCATAGTCCCTGAAGTGCTTATGTAAGAGGTAGAAATGACACTAAAGAGATGAAAGATGGGAAAAGTGGTTGGAATAGAACAATCACATATAGAGGAGATTAATTCTGAACACGGCATAATTGCAAGAGTATTGAGAGACCAATATATAAGCTATCTGAAGGAGGGAAAGATACCAAAGGTATGGAAAAAATCTTGGACCTTATTAATACTGAAAAAGATGAGAACTTCAATAATAATCAATAGATATTTATTAAGCGCCTATGTACCAGGCACTGTGCTAAGCACTGGGAATACAAAAAGAGGTAAAAGACGAGTCCCTGCCCTCAAGGAGCTTACAGTCTAATGGGGGAGATAACATGAAATAAATATATATACAAAGCAAGGATAAATAGGAAATAATCAACAGAGAGAAGGCACTGGAATTAAAAAGGGTTGGGACAGGCTTCCTGTAAACTACTACCTAATGAGCTTATTCTTCCATCTAGTCAGTCAATAAACATTTATTAAACACTGACTTTGTGCCAGGTATTGTGCTAAGAAAAGAAAAAGCTCCTATTTTCAAGGAGCTCACAGTCAGGGGAGACAACATGCAAACAACTGTACAAACTATGTACCAGATAAACTAGAGATAATCACTAGAAAGAAGGCACTAGAATTAAGGGTGGTTCATGAAAGGGTTCCCTATAGAAGGTGGGAGTTAAGCTGGAACCCGAAGGAAGCCAGGGAATCCAGGAGGTAAAGAGGATGGAGCTAATTCTAGGCATGGGGGACAGCCAGTGAAAATGCCCAGTTAGTCTTGTGAGAGGAACAGCAAGGAGGCCAGTGTTACGGGATTTAAGGAAACATGGAGAGCACTAAGGTATAAAAAGACTAGAAAGATGATAGGGTGGCTAGGCTATGAGGGCTTTTAACACCAAACAAAGGATTTTATATTTGATCCTAGAGGTGATAAGGAGACGCTGGAATTCGTTGAGTAGGGGGAGGTCATATGGTCAGATTGGAGCTTTCTTAGGTCACTTTGGCAGTTGATGGAGGATGGACCAGAGTAGGGAGAGACTTGTGGCAGGTAGACAACCTAAAAGGCTGCTGCAGTAGTCCAAGTATGAGGTGATGAGGGCTTGTACCAGAGTAGTAGGAGTGTTAGAAGACAGAAGGAGCCATATGGGAGAGACATTAAGAATGTAAAATTGATGGGCCTTAGTAACAGATTGGTCATGGGGTATGAGGGAGAGTGAAGTCAAGAATGGCATTTAATGACATTTTAAGTCTATGGACTTGGGAAGTGACACACTGGATAGCACTAGGCCTAGAGTCAGAAAGACCTGAGTTCAAATTTGCCCTCGGGCTAGCTGCATGACTCTGGGCAAGTCACTTAACCTGTTTGCCTCAGTTTCCTCATCTGTAACATGAGGTGGAGAAAGAAATGACAAACCACTCCAATATCTTTGCCAAGAAAACCCCAAATGTGGTAAAGAAGAGTCAGACACAACTGAAACAACAGAACAAGACTTGGAAGGATGATGGTGCCCTCAACAGTAACAGGGAAGTTGAGAAGAGAGGAGAATTTTTAGGTAAAGATAGTGAATTCTGTTTAGGGCATATTGAGAGAACTCAGTGGCTCCCTGGCTTGGACCACACCAACTACCTGTGGGAAAGGGGTGAGAGGATAGGCTTAGGAGCCAGCTTAGCAGCCCAGCGCCTTTTCTGCAACTTACAGTCTTGGAGAATTGCCTAGAACAAAGTTTAAGTATCTTGTCCAAGGTCACCTAACCAGTAGGTATCAGAATCTGATTCTGAATTCAGGTCTTCCTGTCTCCAAGGCCAACTCCCTATCCATTATGCCAGAATACAAGATTTTATTGTGTATTGTTAATTATGAAAAAGTGTGTGATGGGTAGAATGAAATGCAGGAATATCACCAGGATATTTTTCATAATTAAACATACTGAAATAAAAATTCAGCTGATTGACATCAATACGACTTCTAATTATCCTTCCTAGCACTGGCAAATTCTTGCTGCCTCTGCTTTCTATTCACCCATTACTTTTTTTAAATTTACAAACCTCTTTTATTTGTATTTTTTAATAAAGATTTTTTTATTTTTAGTTTTTAACACTCAATTCCACCTGATTTTGAGTTCCAGATTTTCTTCCCCTCCTCCCCCCTCCCTGCCCAATACAGCATGGAATCCAATATATCTTCTACATATAACTTCGCATTGAACTTATTTACACAATAGTCAGGTTGTAAAGAATTATGACCAATGGAATGAATCACGAGAAAAAAGAAACAAAACCAAAAAATAAAACAAAAACAAGAGGAAAAAAATAGGAGAGCAATCAGTGTGCCTCAATCTGCATTCAGACTCCATAGTTCTTTTTCTGGATGTAGATAAGCTGTCTCCATCATGAGTCCTTTGGAGTTGTCTTTGGACCTTGTATTGCCACCCATTACTTTTTAAAACTTTTTAATCCATCTTCTTTCCCCACCTCTACTGAAGGTGCTCTCAATATGCCCTACTTCTTTCAAAATCTGTCCTTTTTACATACAGTACACGTGGTTCTCAACCTCTTTTGTTACTTCATGTTATTGACAATTGGTTATTTTAAATTCTTTTCCTCTTTTCCTTTTAAATTCTTTTCCTGTGACATACATTACAGATTCTTCTCTTACTCTGTTGCTTCTTCTCTCTCTCCTTTGCTATCTCCTCTTCTTCCTTCTACTTGCAACTATGAGCATGCCATAAGTCTCTGTCCTCAGCCTCCCTGACTGTCTCTCTATATACTCTTCTGAAATAAATAATTTACTCTCACAGCTCTAGTCATCAACTTCAAAGACTTAACTTCCAACTTACACTCTATTCCTATATTTCCACCTGTCTAGATGACAATTCCACTCATATAACTTGGATATCTAAGACTACACTCATAACAGCCATCTCCTTCCCTAATTATATTTCCAACCACTCCATTTCTGTCATTGGTACCACCCTGTTCTAGTCCCTTGGGTAAGAAACCTTGATGTTATCTTTCATCACTCATCTCAAGTATGCTACCAAATTCTGCCATTTCTTCCTGTCTTTTTTTTATAATTTTTTTTATTAACATCTTTAGTTTTCAGCATTAATTTTCACATGCGTTTGAATTACAGATTTTTCTCCCCATTTCC
>CM053623.1:84706157-84721256 GCA_028646595.1 Phalanger gymnotis | reverse complement strand
CTGCTTCCCTCTGCCCCTTTGTGGGTTCTGTAGTTCTAGAATTGGTTCAGAGCCATTTTTTCATAGGTTTTTGGAGGGTCTTGGAGGGGAGCTCACGCCAGTTACTGCTTTCCAGTTGCCATCTTGGCTCCGCCCCCCTCTTCCTGTCTTTTTTATTTACCTCAACTTCTCCCTACCTATTACTATCCTACTTCTTGCTCCTTGGTCATCCATCTTCCCACTTGAATTCAGAGTCCTCACTGGAAAGAAGATATTCTGCCACAAAATAAAATCTAAGGCCAAATACAAATACAAACACTTTTTGGATTATTTCCCTTTGGCGAATGGTTATAGCTATTGAGGTAGCCCAATAAGCAGGGCTGAGACCGGTTGAAGTTAGAGGCATTAGTAGTGGATACTATTGTCTGTTCCTGGATAAGCATCTCACAAGGAAACAAGGAAAAAATCAGGAATACTTGAAGTTTTAAATAAGACATAGTAGATCCCTTCAAAAAGTTAATGAATCATTTGTTCTACCCTAACTCATATCATATTTGCCTCTACTCTGCATAAATGTAGTGGAACTTGCCCATTTGTCCATAGGACAACAACATTTACTTTCCTTCATGATGATTCAGATTTTACTCAAATCCTTGATTTAAAAAAAATGAAGAGGGAGTAAGAAAAAATAATAGAACTAAAATTATTATATACGTCCTGCCCACATGGCATGTAGACAGACTCTTCTGAGGTTAACACAAAGCAGCCCCATCATTTGACACTATTATTACCACAAGACTTATTATGGGGCCTTTTTATATGCATGACTTGGATCTTACACCTGTAATCACTTGTTCCCAGTAGCCCAGGTGTTTCCAAATCCTATTTCAAAAGCTTAATTCATTTGTTAATGCTCTTTATAGACCTTTCTGCTAGCTCTGGGAGGTAGAAAGGAATGATCGGTCTAGATATATAACAATGAAAGAATTATTTCAAGTAACAGAAGACACATAGTCTCCCTGATAGATCTGATAGCTGGAAAAGTCACAGGCTCCAGATTTTGGCATGAGATAGGAAATAGTGCTAAAGGAAAGCCAGGTATAAGTGAAACAGATGTCTGAAAATTCCAAGGAGCACAGAGACAGGATAACCTTTATTTTGGAACAGATAGCCTCTACTTTGAATACTGCTTATGTAAAATTTTGTTTTTCACTCACCGTCCAATATCCTCTTTCACCACAGGTATAAAATTTCCAAGAATTTTGAAATTAGAGGAAATAAGGAGAAACAAAGGAAATGCTGGTGCTGGGGAATGTGAATGTGATTTTTAGAACAATCCAATTTAATTAAAAATATTTTACTATATGCAAGTCACCGTGCCAGGCATTGAGAGTAAAGACAAAACGTGGCAGTCCCTATTATCAAGGACTTTACAGTCTTATACATGGAAGAGAATCATAGGATTTGAGATCCTCTGATCTAGTCTAGCCCAACTGGACTAGAGATCAATCTACTTCTACCATCCATTGAAGCACTGACTTAGATTTGGATGGGATATTATATATCATTTAATCTATCTCAAACCAAAGACATTAGATCTTTCTATGGAATGTCATAGTAATACATATAATACATAGTAATCTGGACTTGGGTTGAAAATTTCTGTCAACAGGGTGTGCAGCACTTCACGAGGAATACTGTCTCATTATCAGACCACTCACAGTTTCCTCTTTAATAAAAAAAATCTACCTCCTTATAACTTTAAGGCATTGGGCCTAATTCTGCCCTGCGAAGCAAAAGAGAAATATAATTCCTTTTCTTTGTTACAGTTCTTCAAATCTCTGAAGATAGCTCTTATACGTATAGTAGAAAGAATGCTAAATTTGGAGTCAAAAGACTTGGGTTCAAATATTGGCTCTGTCATTTACAGCCTGTGGGATCTCAGGCAAGTCATTTAATCTCTTTGGGCTTCATTCTCCTGATCTCTAAATGTGTGAAGTAAGCAGAACAATTAATACAATAACATCATTACAGAGAAGAAAAAACTTGGAAAGACTTTAGCACTGTGTTTAATGCAATGATAACCGTGAGTCCAAAAGAATGAAGATGAAACACTTTACTCACCTCCTGAAAGAGAGATGATGGAACTTAAAATGCAGAAACATGCATACATTTGCAGATACAGCTAATGTAAGAACTTATTCTGCCATACCACAAAGCTATGTGTTCAGAGTTTTGTTTTGAAGGGTTCTTGTTGTTGGAGTGAAGGGACAGGTTTTAAAATGCTTGTTAATTGAAAAAATAAAAATGATCAACTTTTTAACAGTAATCTTTATTTTTATCTAAGTCACTGCTATGGATGCTAAACAAGAAGAAGGACAAAGATGCAGAGCTGTGTGGAGCATGACACTAAAGGTGGCTTACTTTCAGGCTGTCAGACAAAAAGTTTGGGATTTTGCTAAAAATTCACCTAAAATTGCTCTAATCTAGCCCCAAATTTACCAATTAATCCACAAGCCTATGGGAGACTGTCAAATAATTTGCCCAAATCAATATACTCTATTCTTTTACAGCATTGCCATGATCTAACCTATTAAAAAGACACTGAAGATAGCTTGGAATGACTTATTCTTAGTAAACATATAACTGCTTTTAATGTTCATCATATTTCTTTTCTAGATACTCATCTGATTGATAATTTGTTCTCAAGTTTTGCCAGAGATTGATGTCAAACTTACTGAGCTGCCTTTTGTCAAGCTGATCACATGTCCAGGCCCTACCCCAATACCAGGAGTTTTCTTTCTTTCAGTTCTCCATTAACATTATTTTTCCTTCTCCACTGTGAGACAGTCCCTTTGTTGTTCTTGCTTGAAAAATGTCTAAGAGACTTGTTATCTTTAGCCCTTTTCTTCTTCCTCCAAAGTCCCAATCCCAATTTCTCCTCAAGCATCAATTTTTCTTTATTAGGATTAAGTCCATAAGAGTTGTCCTCATTGCTCTATGTTCTGAGAAATGAAATTGTTAGCAAAACTGTCTGATAGATAATCTACATCTGTTATGCCCTGTCAAATTTAAAGACTATCCTCCTTGCTAAAAATACAATAGTTGATGTACCACATCATTAAAACAACTTGTATTCCTACTAGTTTTGCATTTTATACTAGGAAAGTATCATCTCTACCTACCATATGGTTGGGATTTTTGTATTTGCCCAACAATATCTCTTTTACTTCTTTTCTCTCTTTATCCTAACCAAAATGCTTTCTACTGTGCTTTCCTTTTCAAGGTTCTAGATTAACATGCAATCACATGCTTTCTTTGTGTACAGTGCTTTCTCTGCTTCTTTTTATTAATGTTTCTCCTGAAAAATGTATATTTTTCCATTAGCCCATTTCTGTCATGAGTTTTTTTCCCATCAAATCTCATTGACATATATGAGACCATATTTGCCTCTGAAATGCCAAAATGTACTATGGGAGTAGTTAATCATATAATACAATAAATTATGTGTGTATACCATCTTTGTACATGGCTCTATAGTTTTCAAAGCATTTTCAGAGATATTTTCTTTGATTCTCATGACACCTCTATGATGTTCTTGGTGCACTGGTATATAGGCATATGAAGTCACAAATATTCTTCCTTTTCTTCTATTTTCATCTGAAAATCACTGGGCACTGCCTTCATTATTCTGTATCTTTCTATGTCACTCATATTTTCAAATCTCTGTAGCATGTGTTTATTTCGTTTTTATCTAGATCGGGATTCTGAACCTTTTTTTGCGTCATGGACCCCTTTGGTAGCTAGGTGAAACCTATGGACCCCTTCTCAGAATAATATTTTTAAATGTATAAAATACATAGGCTAATAAAAGAAATGAATAGTATGAAAATAGTTATAAAAATATTTTGTAAAAATCAAATTCATTGACCAGGTTAACTCCAGATAAGAACTCCTGGAGTTTCAGACTTTAAAGCCATATCCTCTGACTCCAAATCCAGTGCTTTCTCCACTAAACCAACATTTACACTGGTAAAAACTGACTGTTCCTACATCCTCCTTTCTTCATCCATAGCTATGATTAGCTAGGAGAAAAAGTGAAAATCCCACTTCCAGGTCTTTGTTTCAGAACTTCAGAATGTCTAGATATTCATAACATTTTTCTTCTTCATGAATCATTCATTTTCACATAAATCAGTAGGGGTGGGTAGAAACCAGTGGGTCTGTTGAGTCTTGGTAGGATGTTAATCATGTCTCGGAAGCAGGAAGACAGCATAATTCCTGATTTGCCATACAAAGTCTCTGTAATTCTTCCTAGGGAGTTACCAATTGCTATGACTCATCTCTTCTTTCTTGGAGCAGAAACGGAATTTCTCTGCAACCTTTGTAAGTGTTTCATAGTACATCATATGGCAGTGCTTCTTTTGAATGTCTGTCAGGAATCAGTCACCCTCCATGAGAAGACCCTCATTTGTATTGTACTATACTAGTGGAAGTTTCTTATCTTTCTCTATTTTGTTACCTTCTGTTTACCCAACTCTTGATACTGATTTCCTTCAACCCTTCTCAGCATATTTTTCTTTCTGGCTTTTTTTTACTGGCTTAATTTTTCTATACTAATAGCCCTCCATCCCCCTTAATAAACCATAGTATGAATACTTTTACCTTATCCTCTGGCAAAAAGACCAGTTTGCATTGGGACAAACGATTGGTAATCACTGAGTCAGAAAGCAAAACAATTTCCTTTGCATAGATACACACACATACATATACATACATACATATGTGTGTATGTATCTCCCCCATGGCTTTTTAGATTAACTAATAATCCTTAACTCCCTCTGGAAACTGCCATGGAAATTCTGTTTTATCATTTGAGCTGTTCTTCAGTTACTCTCTTCCAACCTGAAGTTAACTCTTAGTTTAGAAATATTAAAAGGTATTACTGTCCTTGTAAACTTCATTGCTTATAAAATAAACAAGTTTGGTATATTTAAAAGCAGTTTATTCAAATGTGATCACAAATTTACTATTTGTTAAACATTTGTTACAAAATCCTAAGAAATATAGAATTAACTTGTGCCAGTTTATGAGCATTTGCTATTTGCCAAGCTCATGCTAATTGCTGGGGATACAAAGAAAGGCAAAAATGGTCCGTGGCCTAAAATATGGCATCTAAAACCTGAACATAATATGGCCAGTATAATCTGACCAAGGCAGAGTAGTACAGCAGGGCTATCATCTCCTTAATTCTGGACACCTTTTATTAATGCAGCCTTAGACTGTATAAGCATTTTTGGGGAAAGGAAGAGAAACAAGCATTTATTAAATGCCTACTATGTGTAAGGAACTAGATCAAATGCATTGTTATACTTTTGGCTCATCCTGAGCTTATTAAGTCCATTTAAACCACTAGATGTTCTTCACAGGAACTGTTATTTAACCATTTTCCTCAATCCTTTGTCTAGTTGAATTTTGAATTAAATTGTAGGACTTTATATTTACCCATATAACATTTAGTTTTGTTAGAGGTGACCCAGCATTTTAGCCTGAGATTTTTTTTTGAATCCTCTATTAATCTCTCCATTATTTTTCCTTCTAAGCTTCTTGTCATTTACAAATTTATAAGTATGCAACGTATGCCTTCATTCAAACAGCATCTACCTTGGGAGCCAAGCAGGTAGCCTTGGGTTATTACCTTCTTCTCCTCTCTTTACCCCGCTCTCCAGCTCCCAAATAGCTCATTTACTTGCAGTGAGCCTAGAGCAACATTTTTCAGAAACTGTGCTGACCCCTGAATAGATCATGTGGTCTGCTCCCTGGCAAAGTCCACTCTGATTTTTTCCTGGGCTTTACATGGTCACAATCTAGGCCCAAATTCCTTGCCTAATGACCTGCCATCTACAGTCCCTTGTCCATCTTGTCCCTTTGGGACAAGACTATAACCTGCCTCAGTTACTTTTTTTTAATTCTCTTTTTGGTGAGATTACCCTTACATGTTTGACTCCCAAATCTTTATCTCTAGTCCTTCCCCTTCACCTGTACTCCAGTTCCATAACTGAGTGATTATAGAACATCCCCACTTGAATATCTCAAAATCACTTTGACTCAAGTGAAAAATCAAAGTCATTTTTCTCCCAGACTGATTCCCCTTTCCAAATTCACTTTTTCTGGTGAATTCTAGTGAATTCCTTCTAAATCTCTCTTAAATTCAGTCTTTCCCTTCTGTTCTCACTGCCATGATCTGTAGTATATCTCATGCCCCCATTATTGTACTAAAAATAACCAAAAATTATAGTGCTCCAAAAGTTTCCCAAGTAATTTATCTTCTATCCTCACAACATCCCTATGAAAATGTTATTATATGTATTTTACAGATGAAGAAACTGAAGCTGAGAGGTTAAGTGACTTGTCTACAGTCATATAGCTAAATCTTGTATGAGACAAGATTTAAACTTAGGTCTTCTTGACTCCAGGAAGCGGTGACAAATTCCAAAAGAAGTAGGAGCCACTAATCTGTCCATGAGGATTCTTGGCTACCACACACTGACTTAGTTTTAAAATGTAATGTTATCCACATTTTATTGTGTTTTTATTTGCTTTGTTTAGTCTTTCCCTGTTACCTTTTCTTCTGGGTCTGCCCAGTGTGCATTCAGTGTGTCTGACACTTCTGCACTACATGCTACCTAACTGCCTCAGCTACCTGTGTTCCATGTTTTGTCTCTCTACTTGGACTGCAAGATCATCAAGGGAAAAGGATGGTTTTATTTTTTTGTTCTGCCCCTCACAGCACAGCTTCCCCAGAGTAGAAATTCAACTGATTGGGCACTGCTTCTCCAGGGAGATTTTCCTATAAAACCCTACCACCTCTAGGCCACAAGGATGTCCTGGGAGAATTTCTGTTCTGGGGCCTCACTTTCTGGAGTGGTCATTGCCCCTCTGGGAATACTATTTCAGGAAAGAACTGGCTATACTTCACTTTACTCTCTGGCCATCTCCTCCTCTCCAAAAGAAGATTGCCCCAGTCCTTATCTAGTTCTGGATCCAGGAACCATGATCATATTTAACTTTCTGGACCCAAGTGCCCCTTTCTGGTCACCCTCCCCTATGCACATTAGGATGTAAACTCCTAGAGCCAAGATATTAGAATAGCAAGAAGCAGTACAGCAAGCTTTCCATCCCTTTTCATCCACCCAGGGGGAAAACAAAACAGAACAAAACTGACAGATCTAGAAAATGTACCAGGCTGAATCCTGATGGGGAAATCCAGAAAAAGTTAGAGTGAGTCATTGGTGTGGGAGGGGATGGTTTCAGAGAACCTAAGAAGATTTCTATAAACTGATACAGAGTGAACTGAACAGAACCAGGAGAATAAATTTTTATTACAATGACAACACTATGAGGAAGACAAACAACTTTGAAAAAATTAGGCACTCTGATCAGCATAATGGCCAACCATGATTCCAGAGGACTAAGGATAAAACTTTCTACCTACCTCTTGATTGAGAGGTGAAGGTCTCAAGTGCAAAATAAGATATACATATTATATTAGAAGTGACCAAGGCAGAAATTTGTTTTGCTTGACTACACATGTTTGTAACAGAGGTTTTAATTTTCCTTTTTTTTTCCTCACTTGGGGAAGGGAGAGAGGTTAGGGTTGGAAGGTTAGAAGACATCTATTTACTGATTTAATAACAATAACAATAATAAAGACCATCACCAATGCGGCCCTGTTGATTGGAGGAATATTAAGAGTTAAAGTCACAGCATGAGAAAACAATGAATTTGGACCTTGACACTCACTGATATCTTACTGAGTTATTCACACAGAGCAGGTCTAGTAGAAAAAAAATGTGAATCTAAAAGTCACAAAGTGCATTTACCTTCTAGGGGGAAAGTAGGAAAGTAGAAATTATGAGCCTTACATAGGCTAGGTAAGACCCTGTGAGAAAGCAGCATGTCAAAGTATTACCCTGCTGGTACCTCAAATTCAGTTTGTTTGAAGGGGAACCTCTATGAGTATGTTATATGTTTTCTATATTGATTTATGGGTTCCAAAGGATTTTTTCCATATTCTACCTTTTTTCTGGGTTGAAATAAAGGCTAACTTACAACTAAAGAAAAAAAATGTAAGCATCTGGAGGGAAAGGAACATCTATGCTTTCGTATTTGTATCCCCAGAGCTTGGAACAAAGCAAGCTCTTAACAAACGTTTTTTCATTCATTCGTTCAACACATATTGATTGAACGATTGATGGAAAATGGCTTTAAGTGAGTGGGGTTGACTACCTTATTATCTAGACTTCAACCAAGAAAAAACAAACTTTAATGGTTTTTAGGTTAAAATTAGTTAAACTCTGTACAAGGAATTTAAGCAAAAAGCTATGGAATTACAGAACAAATTCGTCTTAGATTTAAAAGCTCTGAAGCCTAGTGATAGAGACCAAACAGAGGAAAACAAATGTAACTAGAAGCACCCAATAAGCTGAGGAAACTTTTAAATCCTGTTTGTCAGTTTCTGTCTTTCATTATCTCCCTCTCCCCCTCCCAGACATCTCATGGCTGCACATCCAGTTGCTTGAGACCTTAATCCTTGTAATGACATTTTCTGTCAAATCAAATGTAAATGAAGGCACAGTTGACAGGCAGCTAAGCAGCACTGTGCACAACAGCCTCTATCTCTTGAGAGGCCTTGTTCTCCTAATGATCCCCTTCTTGATACATACCTTAACCCTTCCTTCGCTACTGCCTTCTTCCTCTCTGACTTTAACAACAGGCAGGTCTTACTATTTTAAAAACATAACAACAAACCTCAAACATTCATTCCCACTGCTCTCTTTAACTACATTCCATTTTCAATCAATGTCCCATTCTTTCTAAGTGTCTACAGCGTGTGGCAGGATGCTCTTGAGGCTCTATTTTCTTCAAAGCCACTTCCCTCCAACCTGGTTTGCATCCTCACCACTCCACTAAAACTTCCCTTTTGGATGTTGCTAATGACTTCTTCCTGGCGAAAACCAATAGTTTCTTTGCAGTTTTCATCTATTTTTGCCTCTCAGTTGTATATTGCTGACAAGCCATCTCCTTGGAATTTTCTTATTCTTCATTTTTGGTGACACGCAGCAAACTGGAAAGCTCTCCCTTTATTTCACCAATGGTTTTATTTCTGTCTCCACTGATTTCCTCTTCTTTCTTATACCTATGAACCATAGGCATACTGTCAGAATCAGTTCTTGGCCAAATGAACTGCAAATCTAAACTTTCATTCCTAATTTCAACTATCTGTTTAGATGTCCTACAGACTTCAATTATTTCTAACATGCCAAAAAACCAGCTTACCACCCCTCCCTTCTCAACCTCTTTCTACCTTGTCTGTCAACTGCAGTAACATTACCATGATTTCAGGTCCCCAAGGCTCTCAATTATTTTCAGTTCCTCTCTCTCCTTATCCTACATTTAGTCCTTTTCCAAGTCCTGCAGATTACATAGCTTCTGTCAAATTCATACCCTCCTTTCCATTTATATAGTCACCAAACTAGTCATGATTCTTACTGACTAATGCCTAAATTACTGCAAGTCTCTGAGCTGGTCTCCTTGTTTTCAGCTTTCCTACCACACCAATACATCCCATGCCTAACTGCTAGAATAGTTTTTACGATATCACTGTTTCAAGAATCCTATAGTGACTCAGTGCCTATGAGGAGAAATATAAATTCCTCAATTTACAATTCAATTCCTTTATTAGCTTATCATCTCTACCTTATAAAACTCATCTCTAATTTCTTCCCTACAAGGCCTTACTCACTGCTCTAGCTAAGTTAGTCAGTTTGCTGTTCCTTGTACAGGGTGTCCCTAAAGTCTGGACATATAGGCAAAAATGCATATTTTCAAGAAATGAAATGAAATTTTTGATATTTTATGACATCTTCAATATGATTTCTATCATTTGTGATGCAAAGGTTGATGCGCTTTGCAAGATTCATGTGAACTCGATGCAGTAACTCCACACTGCCTTCAATTTTTGCACATTCACTCTTTATGCGTTTATGCATTCAGTCAAGCGTGTTGTATCTATGATTTTCATTGAGTACACCTTCTCCTTTAGCGTACCCCAGAAAAAGAAGTCGCTGAACAATACAGAGTCTTCAGTGAAATGGTTAATGAGATGTTAACGAGATTTCCTATGTGTCCAGACTTTAGGGACACCCTGTACATGAATTGTGGGTAGCCATTTCCATGCTTTTACAAATTTTACCCTTTTAGAAATGTGCTGTGTCTTCTATCTAGCCAACTTGACTACATTTACCTTTCTATTAATGTCCTCTTTGGTATAGAACAAATAAAATTGTATTTAAAGTCAAAATACTTGTATATTTTTATTGACCTTCTGCTTTCTCAAATTGAAGCCTTTACCAGTTTTTTTTTGACATCTAGTGACTAAAAACATTATGCAGATAGTAGGTTTACATGTTGTTAGCCAGTACTAATTAATAATTCATAGCAAATGATCCCTTTCTCACAATGGACAGTTAACTAGGTATGCAAAAAGATCAGGAAAGTTTCTGGAAGAAGGCAGATGTCTAGTCGCTGTCATTTTCTAAAGAATTCACTAACATGCATGGGGAATAATTATTTGAAATTATCAGCAACTCCGTTTTTCCCACCTATTTTTAAAAAATGATCAAGGAGAGTCTTCTAAAACTAGAGTATCAGAGCTGAAAATGGGGTTAAAACATCAAGCTGTCCCACTGTCAAATGTTTTTTATTCAGCAAACCAATCCACACTACACCTTTAAGTCTGTCAAGCCTTTATAAATCAGGGGTGGTGAAGTTATGACTCAGTTGGTGTACATTTCTTCCCAGTGAGCACAGAGCCAATCTCCCCTAGAAAAGCAGTTGTTGAGATAAAAGACAAAAACCTTAAGGTTCATTTGGACCATCAGTGTTCCTCATCTAGCACTGTTCTTAAAAGTCATGGGGACATTTCACAAAATTCACATAAATTTCACAAAACACAAAAATGAGTTTATATATCATCAAATACTGTTTTCCTACCAATGGTTACAACTGGAGAAAACTACACTGAACCTAGCATGCTAAATATTAGATGAAGCAGCACAAAATTGATCTAGGGTATAAACAACTTTGTGGCAATAAGTTGGGAACTTCTGAAAGTTGCTACTATTCTTTTAGGATATTACATGTACCATGATGCAATGTAGCAGTAATGCAGAAGAACACCAAAATAATGTTACCCCAATGTCATTTCACAAGAGTATTGTCTTTCAAAAAGATTGTTAATTCATTATTCAAAAAAACACAAAAGTAGTGGAACTTCAGTACTACTCTTTCTGTGAAACTAACTGCCCCTCTAACATCTCATGGAACCAGCTGGTGATATAAAATGGGTTAACCTGTACTAAAAGTAATTCTAATACAATGGTGCCCAACATTTTAAAAATTGTGTAATTCTATTCAATTCAAATCAAGAAGAAAAGAGCAGTTAGGATTGAACTTGGGAAATTGTAGAACACCTCCCACAGTTCTAAGCTATAAATCATGAATACCATAATTACTCAAAACTCAAAACTCTGGTTAACCCAAAGAGCAATGGAGAGATAAAAAGTAGACACAAATAGCTAGTGGCATATTACCAATGGTCATTTGCATTTAAGAAATTGTATCAAATGTATCTGAATGTAGAGACCTGAATCATCCAGGAAATATATAGCAGAAAAGAGATGGGACAGACATGAAATGAGACATAACTAATGGAAAGCCCAAGTCTTGAACTGGCATCCATATGAAGGAGGAGTACAAAATTTTCTTCACACACATAATGGTGAATGTTAGGGAGACCTACCTATGGAGGATTTGTGGGAAATTATGGATAAGACTTGCAGAGAGTAAGGTGTGTATGAGTTGTGATCTACATTGTTAGAGTACCGGTATTGATAATGTCATGGATCATTTGAACTAAGTAGAAGATACTCTACTATATTGTTCATTTTTTGAGATCTCCGAGAGACAGGAAAATATTGAATGAAGGAAGGAAAACCACAAATAGTATTACTTCCAAAAAAAAAAAAAGGACATTCAAGAAAACATCAGTAACTACCAGCCTATATGGCTACTTTCTCATCTCTGATTTATACACATATTAAGAGGATCACTGATTAAAAAAAACACACACATATGTATATATAAAATGGCAGTCTCACAAAAGATTTCCCATAATCTTCAAAGCTACACAGAAAAGTGAAGGGTATCGAGAGATCACATAAAATTATTTATTGTTGTGGATAATTAAAAAGCAGTTACTCAGTAGAGTAAAATGCCAGTTGAATATGATTCAAGAAGGTATCTTGGATGTGTTGAGATCATTAAAGATTCCTTAATAGATGCCATCATAGAGATAATTTTGTTAAATGAACAAATTATAATTTGTGGGTTTCACTGATTATAATGTTACAAAGTTTGGTCTTCTAAAATTTAGATTTGGTGGACTTATCTGGCTAATGTTAAAACTGATCAGCCAATCTTAGTTGTTCACTGTAACATTTATATTTCATAAAGCATTCTGAAGTTCTATTAAGCTGAATAGGGTAAATAACCTTTTAAAGTTAATTAATGACCACAGACAGTATGATATAGTAGATAGAGAGCTGGCTTTAGAATTCAGAAGACCTAAATTCAAGTCCCACTTTTAACATACTGGCATGAATCATTTGACTTCTTAGTTCTCTAGGCAAGTTATAAATTGTAAAGTATGTGGAAGCTGCGCTGGTAAAGGAAGTGTCCTCACTGGGAGTTCTCCCTGATAATGAAATCATAGGTCTGGTCCAAAAAACATTTTTTAATTAGTTAATAAATTATGCCTATAACCCAAGCAATGAAAATGAAGCAGGCTTTAAAATAAGGAGTCTTGATGGCTATTCTTCTTTCCAAGCTTAATTTTTATATTTTTAAAAATTCAGTTCAATATATTTTTCAAGAATATGTAGGTATATCTACCTAGTAAAGCTTAACCATGGCAGAACTCTACTGGTAGCAGATGAAAAGCAAAGCACTCTATTACAATAAAGGCTGCATATGGATATAGGCTGAACTTCTAAAATGATATCTTTTTTAAAGGAAGAAATATATAGGTATACACTAAAAACAGTACACTGATCATAATCAAACAACAAGTATTCATTAAGTCCTTGTTATATGGCAGGCACTAGGGATATAAATACAAAGAATGAAACTCCCAACTTGCATTGAATTTACATTTAAATTAATAAATAAAAATATTTTGAAAGTAGCTAAATACAAGAATTATAGGCTGTGACTCAAGTTTTATATAAAGCCAGCTTTGGTTTAAAAAAAAGTATGGTCTATATTCTGACTTACATAGTAATTCTATCTTTGGAGAACAGGTATAAAATATAACTTTATCCAGTATAAAGGATGTTTTACTTAGATGTACCTTGGTTCTACATGATTCCATTTGATCACCCACATCCTGTACCTTAAAGAACCAGCTGCTTCTCTCTACGTAGCAATATAAAAAGTCAGAACATTATAGAATTTTGGTATTTAAAAGACACTCAAATCATCCAGTCCAGTGATATCAAACAGAAACGGGGCCATTAAACCATACATAAGAATTCCTGTGGGCTGCATGCTGATTTAGAAAATCACATTTATGTATTTATTTTTTCATTAATACAACAACACAATAAAATCAGATAGGAAATACATTTTAATCTAGTTCAGGCCATGCTTGGCAGTATTGTAGGCTGCCTATTTGACACCTCTTAACCAGTCCATTCTGGAGACAGGAAAACAAATCCTACCTTCAACACTTTACTAGTTTTCTGATTCTGGGCAAGCCACTTAACCTCTCTGTGCCTTAGTTTACTTACCTGTAAAGTGTGAGTAGTAGTAACTACAGGATAATTGTGAGAATTAAGTGAGATGATATGTGAGACATTCTGCAAACCTTAAAGTACTATGTAAATGTTAGCTGTTATTATTTTCATCTTTTTTGATAGAGTTTATATGAAGGTGGTCCTTGGACAACTACTTATCCTTATCTATATCATTAAATACTTAATGTTCTATAAATTGTACAGGTGAGGAAAATTACTGATTTCATCACAACTGGATAAAAGCATTTAGATATAAGACTCATTGAAAATATTTTTGGGAGAATTATAGTAGCAGACAGGATGATAGAGATGATTTGTATATTCTGCTCCCTAATGGTTTTTCTTTCTTCTGATGAGTTTCTATGTCTTGAAAGTTTTTCATTTCATATAGTTCAGAAATTATGAGTATTTGGTATGGTGGTATTAATTAAATACATAAATAAAATTAATTTTTTATGGATCAATCCTATGTATAGCCAATTGCGGACAGCAGTTCTTTTTCTATGATAATAGTTCCAGTAGAGTTTTTGTTGAATTCTCAAAGATATTTGAGAGTCTGTATGTATAACATGGGATGCTAATTTTTTACAATACATAATACAGTGCTGCACGGTTTCTAATTTTTTTTTGAGTAGTTGGCATTGATTAGTCAGTTCAATCTCCTTAAAAATAACCTTTCTGCAATTTGTAGTGGCAATGATCTGGTCATGTATCCTTATCATAACCTCTCTATTTCTTTTTTTTTCAGTTAACTTTATTTTTTTTATTTACTATATTTAGTTTTCAGCATTGATTTTCACAAGAGTTTGAATTACAAATTTTCTCTCCATTTCTACCCTCCCCCCCACTCCAAGATGGCATATATTCTGTTCCCCAGTCAGCCTTCCCTTCTGTCACCCCACTCCCTTCCCATCCCCTTTTCCCTTCCTTTCTCATAGGGCAAGATAAATTTCTATGCCCCATTGCTTGTGTATCTTACTTTCTAGTTGCATGCAAAAACTTTTTTTTTTGACATCTGTTTTTAAAACTTTTGAGTTCCAAATTCTCTCTCCTCTTCCCTCCCCACCCACCCTCCCTAAGAAGTCAAGCAATTCAACATAGGCCACACGCGTATCATTATGTATAACCCTTCCACAATATTCATGTTGTGAAAGACTAACTATATTTTGCTTCTTCCTAACCTGTCCCCCTTTATTGAATTTTC
>CM053623.1:84621167-84705657 GCA_028646595.1 Phalanger gymnotis | reverse complement strand
TGACCCTTGAGTTTTTCAGCGGGGTATGACTGCTTGTAGACTAAGGAGTTCTATGTTCCAAGCCTGGGGGCATGTGCCAACTGTGCCACACCAGCACTCCTCCTTCCCCAAGAACCCCCAACCAAGACTGAACTTAGATCTTCAGCAGGCTGTGCACTCCTGATCTGATCTGCCACTTAATTCCTTCCACCAGGTGAGCCTGGGGCCAGAAACAACTGCAGCTGTAGTTCTGAAGCTGCCCCACCTCCACTGCCCCAGGGGCGGTGGCCAAACCCCAAACTCCTTTTTACACTCTGTCCCCAGCAGCTTTTCCCACTAAGCTTCTCTGTTGTCTTTGGTGTTTGTGGGTTGAGAAGTCTGGTAACTGCTGCAGCTCACTGATTCAGGGTGCTAGGGCATGCTCTGCCCGGGTCCTGGTGTGGTTGGTCTGCGCCGCCCATGCTGGACTCTGCTCCACTCCCAGTTCCGTGCGGGATAGACCTTACCCCAAGACCCAGGCTGTCTTGGGCTGGAGCCCTGCTACCCTCTGCTATTTTGTGGGTTCTGCAGTTCTAGAATTGGTTCAGAGCCATTTTTATAGGCTTTTAGAGAGACTTCGTGGGGAGTTCAGTCCCTGCTTTCCAGCTGCCATCTTGGCTCCACCCCCCCTCTATTTCTTTAAACAAAAATCTGTATGACTCAATCATTTGTTCAATGCCTCTTTGTTGACATATTGTTGTCTGAATTCATGTGGATGTCACCCATTGAGGGCCTTTTGATTCCACCCTTGGATCTCAGCCATTTCACAGGCTCTATCCAGAGGGAAAATAATTTATTATTGTCATCATGAATATCCTTCCAAATGAAAAAATACTTTCTCCAGTATCTTTTAAAAGGTGGCTACCTAGCCTTAGTTTAAACACACCAGTCATAGGAAACTCAGTATTTATTTAACAAGGCAGCCCACTGCATCATGAGATAATTCAGGCTGTGAGAGAGTTAATTTTTGTGGGCATGATAGAAGTTGAGGCTCATTAATGTCATACATGGGAACCAAACCAATCCTCAGTTTTTGTTTTTTTGGTAACAGGAGCTATAGGACAATAAGGTATAGAAAGAGCATTGAATTAGAAGTCAGGAGAACTGGGTTTGAATCACAGCTCTTTGCTACTTTTAGTTATTTTGGACTTAGATAATCTTCAGAGTCCCATGTTGGAGTTTATTCTGTGATCCTGATTTTCCTGTTCCTTGGATTTTAGGAAAAATTAATTCGATAAGCATTCCTTAAATGCTAATTATATTCTTGGCATTGTCATTTGTGGGACACAAAAGAGAAACTAGTTTCTGACTATGGGTGGTTTACAACTAATTCTTCCTAAAAAAGTTCTATTAATTGTAGTCTTTAGGAAGACAAAACATAAGCATATGAAACAACTGAAGATTACTTATGTGATTACATAACACATAAATGTTCACAGGTGTAACATTAATTGAATGGGACAGAAAAGAGGATCTTAAAAGGAACCTTAATAAACCAAACCTTGCAAAATTCATTTATAAATGAGAAAAAGATACTGTAGTAGATTCTTCAAAGAATTATCAGTTGAGTCATTTCTTGATGAATGAAATTTGACATAAGAAGTGAACAGAAGACTATAGAATCTGATCCAATTGGAAAATTCTTAGTTTTCATTGAATTGTTGGGGGCTTGTGATCTAATAATGGCAGATCACAGAAGAATAACTGACTCGGTTAGAAAAGTAATTCATTATCTGTCAAAAGATATTCAGAATGCTTTCAATCATGTTAGTACTAGTGGAATCACAAAGAAATTAATTGAAGTTTAAACTGCTAAATAATACAGTATACAAATGGATTGTACTCTAGATGTACCTTTTAAAAATTTCAGTAATATTAAGATAGATCACTTGTGTTTGTGAAAAAATAACAAAAACCTTTTGGTCAATTTTTAAAAAAAATTTTTGTTAATGTGAGGGACTCTCTTAAACATATTAAAAATTGTGTAGATTATCTGGCTACTGAGTGTAGGTACATGATTTATTTAATACTTCAAATATCTGTAGGTTGTATGGAATGGTTACTCTCTCTACCAACAAAAATCTTTCATGGTTTAGCAGGTGGACTTTGAGTGCTGCTGAAAGTTCATGACCCTGATGCAAATCTGGTCAAACTTAGACTGGCCCTCAGACAACAGTCTAGTCTAGGGGTGGGGAATCTGTGGCCTCAAGGCCACATGTGGCCCTCTAGGTTGTTGGGTATGGCCTTTTGACCTAGTCCAAGTTTTACAGAACAAATCCTTTTACTAAAGGGATTTGTTCTGTGAAGTTTGGATTCATTCACAGGGCCCCACTTGAGGACCTAGAGGGCTACATGTGGCCTTGAAGCCATGGGTTCTAGTCACCCCTGGTCTAGTTCATCTGTCATTGGACCTATGCTTCCTGTCAACAAAATGAATATGACAGGTCAGAACACAGTTTTTGTTATGTCCACAATCTGAAAGTATGATTTCAGGTGCTATAATTTAGCTAATTGATACAGCAAATAATTTATTTATTTAATAAAGCAAAAGAAATTTACAATGTTTCATATTTCCTTCCTGAGAAATCGAATAGCAACAAATGATGGTATTACCTCTCAATTTCCAACAACCGAGAATCAACAAGCAATTTTTGAGAAACTTAGCCAAGCTGAAATAACATCTTAAAATATCATTTTTTCATCTACTATTTGAAACTGTGAACCAAGCTGCAGCCAGAAAAGTACAAGATTTTTATTCTTAAACAAAGTCTTACAACTAGAAGAAAATGAGTTGAAATGGCATGTCAAACAATAATGGGAGATTATAATGCTCATGTTAGACAAATTATAAGTCAAAAATTGGTTGTTATACAGAAGAAAGAGTTCTTTTTTGGTACAGAAAAGCAGTACTGGTAAAACTTAATGCCTTGTTGTTACTGAACTTTCTAAAAAAAAAAAGAGAGAAAATGATATTTTCTCCAATACTATGATTATTCTGTGCCCACATTTAACTATTCCAGGTATCATAAATACTGCTAACTACTTGGTTCAGCAAACCAAAAGCTGATTAAGAACTATCTAAGAACACATATTTGTGGAGAAGGACTAAACTTGCTTGTTGTATTTGGATAATGAAACATGCTACATACCCTGCCTGCCAGAGAGGTAATGGACTCAAACCGTAGAATAAGACATACATCTTTTGGACACGGCCAGTGTGCGAACTTGTTCTGCTTGATTATGCATATGTTACAAAGGTTTTGTTTTTTGTTTTCTTTTTTATTTTTTTAATGGGAGGAAGAGCTGGAAGGGAGAAGAGTGTGAGGGTGTTGCTTAAAAAAAGGAATGAAGGAAGAAAAGAAAGAAAAGGAGGACCATTGAAGCATTTTTTTAATGTATAGAAAGAGATAAAAGGGAAGGCTAGAAGGAATCACAAAAAAAGGCAGGAGAGTTTAAAAGACACATGCTGAATTTATTATATGCTTAAAAAGAAAACCCAGCTGCACATTAGATTTACAGTTCCATGTACACCTTTCACTGTTCTAATCTAGATATAGAAATGTTCAGTTTGTGTTTATTGACCTCAGAATCTGCACACAGGTTTTTATCTTGTGACATGATTTACTTACAAGTTAACTTTAACTACTGCACCAAAATGCCTGGTGTGAATCCAGCTGCTTGAGACAATTGATACAGGTGCTCACTTTTACCATCATCAGGCTTTTGTATTCCGAAAAGTTTTAAAAACAAATACGATATCCCTTCTCCCAGCAAAAGAGCTGGATAGCTGCATGAAAATATTGATAACTATGCAAAATGGTGAATAAATGCCCAACTGAGTAGTTCAGACAGAAAGTACTACAAGAATCCATAGGATGTTTTGCTCCAACAAGATGCTGCCATGAATGTTAAAATTAAGATTATCTGAAAGTTCTACCAGAACTTTATTCAGTCACCCTCTAATAACTAATATGAAGTTAAGCATAAATCAGGACAATATATTCACGCTGAAATTGTATGTCATTGTCATAGACAATATCCAGCCCAGAAGTGAGGTCAAAGGAGTATTCGCTGTAGAAGGCAAGGTCCTCACATGCTCCTGTTTATGGATGACATTGTTCTAATTACATTAAGTCCCGGACATTGCAGATCCCCCTGAGATCTATAATCAACCAAAAGAGTTTGGCCTACCTCTCCACACAAGAAAACCAAGAGAATGAAGAATGCCTATTGTCTAGACTACTTTATGCAACTCATCCAACAATGTATATTCATATGGATCTCTATATCTGTCTATATGTATGTCTATCTTGAAGAGACCAGAAAAATTAGTTGGGCCCAAAATTGGACAGAAGGAGAACAAAACAGATTGCCTCTGGGAAACTGCATAATTATTTTAATGACACACTCTCCCCCAAGCTTTATCCAGAAACAAAAGCCAGTCTTTTAAATAACAATATTCTTCCAGTGGTGTTATATGACCGTGAGTCACAGAACTCTGTAGCCTCTGAAGAAATCAAAGCACATGTAGGGCATGAATAGAAACGTTACAGACAAGGAATTATGAAAGAGAATATTTAAAGGATGTTGTCAAGGAAATGTAAGATTGGAGAAGAAGATGGGTTCATCATGAGCTGAGAATGAGGGCTAAGCACCAGACAGCCCAGGTGTTCCATTGGTGTCTTTGAAACATTAGGAGAATTCAAGGGAAGGCTCCAGCATTTGGGTGTAGCTGCTCTGAACTTATGGCAAGGCATGGAGGTACCTAGGCTGGGGAAGTATCAGTGAGTTGTAATCTTTATCACCCGAGGGAATGATCACAAAGATGAGATCATAGATCCATGTAAACTGTGGGTATGTAAGGTTTTGTTTTATTATAATTAACCAGTAAGTAGGCATTTATTAAGCTGCTTACTATGTGCTGGGCACTGTGTTAGATGATGGTGTAGTGGAAAGAATCCTTGATGGAATCATGAGACCTGGTTCTAGCCTCAGCTCTGCCATTTGCTAATAAGCTGTGTGATTCTGAGCAAGTAAGTCAGTTTTCATCCTCAACAAGAATGATTTAGCTACTAAGAAAATCAATCTTCCCCTTTCATGTAGGCCAAGGCAGCTTTCAGCTCAAAGTATGATTTTCTTCAAAGAAATTTTGAATATGGTATTAAATGTCATAGATGAAAGTTTTGGGTCTTTAACATCCCTCATGTATAAAATACCATTAAGGTGAGAAGAGAAAAGGGAGATGTATGAATTGTAAAGGTCATGCACCTGAAGAAAAAAAATGAGACATGAGGAGCTTTCAAGGATGCAGGAATATTGTCATATATAGCTATAAAGCTATCTAATCTAACCACCTCAGTTTACAGAGGAAATACTTAGGTTAAGTGACATTCCCAAGGTCACACAGGTAGTAAGTAGAAGAGAAAACAATTCAAAGGTCCTTTGACTACAATGCGCCTTCCACTACATGACACTGTTTCTTTGTGTCCAGTGTAATCCATCTAAACAGTTGAAAGTAATTTCAGTCTATATAATGGTCAAACTATACACCAAAGGAAGGCGCACTGTGGACACTCAGAGTGGGTGCAGGCTAATAATTAGGTTACATCCTTTGTATCCATAATGTCTTGAGCAGGAGTAAGGTTAAATACTGCACAGTTACACAATAGTTTCTTAAATTACATCAGCATATCATGCCACAGAGTTGGGCAACTGCTAGTTACAAATCTTATATTTAAAAAAAATATACCTGGTTCAAAATTATCTCCATGGTTTCTAAGAAGCATCAGGGGAAAATAATTCTTAGCCATTCTATCCCCCCTCCCTCCTCCAGTAAACATTAATATGTCTGGTATTCCTACTGAAGCTTGAAATTAACATGACTTTTTGTTTATTTCTTCATTTCAGTAGCAACATCCTTGTCAGCTCATCTCAGGAATGCAGTTTGTTAGCTGGCTATTGCAGAGCCAAATAAGAAAGCCAAATATTGTCCAGTAGTGGTTCTATGCAAAAACAGATTTGTTTTTAACTTCTCAGAGGTAGAATATTGAATTAAAAATAAATATTTAAAATCTAAGAAGCATTTATCAAAAAAAATCATTTTTAAATGGGCAACAGATCATTTTCAGTAAGCATAAAATCTAGCAATGGGCTTTTAAAACCAGAAGTTTATGAAAAACTGACAATAAGGAAAAACCCAGAAGAGAAAAAACCAAACCCAGAATTTTCCAAGACTCAAGGACTTTAGGGCTGCAAAGTAATGGCTAACTAAAGTATTAGACACTAGCAAAGACCAAAGTTTCTAAAATACCTAGAAGGCCAATTGTCTGTACCTTCCCCAATCCCAGGCTCCGTTCTTTTAGCAAAGTGCAGTCCCCTCCTCCTCCTCTATCACTTTCTTTGAAGACCTTCTACCAACCTGCCTTAACTCCAAGCTTCTTTTCAAAGAAGCTGTAATAAATCACAGCTGCTTCAATACCTGCACAGGCCCTTCGAAGGCTCTCTAGGGCAGATAGGTGGTGCAGAGGACATAGTGCTACACTTAGGGACAGGAATATATGAACTCAAATCCTGTTTAAGATACTTACTGACCCCATGATGAGAAATGCTATACACCTCCAGAGAGAGATCTGAGGAACTCTGAGGGCAAAACAAAGCACACTTTTTTCACTTTTTGTGTCTTGCTTTATATGGTTGGTTGGTTTGTTGTTATTGTTTTGGGGTGTGGGGCACGTGCACAACATGGCTAACATGGAAATGTGTTTTGCATGACTTTGTGTGTAACTGCTTGCCTTCGTATTCTTTTTCTTCTCAATGAGTTAGGGGACGACTGGAAAGGAGGTAGAGAATTTGGAACTCAAAATTTTTTTTAAAGGTAAAAATAAATAAATTTTAAAATTTTTAATCTTAAAAAAAAAGATACTTTCTGACTGAGCAAGTGTTCCTCTCTCAGCCTTAAGTTCCTCTTCTGTGAAATGGAGACAATAATAACATATGACATAACACATTTAGTGCCCATTGCAAAGCCCTCAGAGTGCTTATAAATGCTATCATAATTATATTGAGTACAGTTCTGGGGCTACCGGGTTGCCAAATTCGGTTGAAGACTCAGAATTCAGCTTGAGTCAGGACGCCAGTATCGGAGTTGTATGGGATTCAACTGCTCTTGCCCTATTTGGGGATTGTGGCATTTGTAGATAATGGAAAGATTTGAGAAGTGTGGTTTGGATTTTTAGGAAACAAATCTTCTCACATATACTAAATTATGGAGATTTTTGTCAAATACTAACTTGAGGAAATACCATAAAATATTGAAAACCATCTTTTTTACTCAATAATCATGGGGCTGATAAGGCAATGGGATCCTTAAAAAAAGTCCTTGAACTTTCTCACACATTTCAGCCTGGGCACTAACCTGAAGCATTTGGCCCATCTCAGGTTAAGTCCTTTCATTGTGGCCCTTCGACCCAGCCCAGCCTTTTAATTCTCTCTGACCACCCCAAGCTATTTGCTACTCCTTAATATCCCATCCAGATTTTTCAGTCTTTTTCTGTATAAAAATACCAGTTCTGCCCTCATTAAATTGTGCAGATTCTTAGAATCTCACCCACCTAATCAGTGTTATAATAAAACCTCACTATTCTGACTGAAAGAAGGCTAGAGTGGTCAAATTCTTTTGAGGCAGACCCAATCTGTACTTTTGCATTTCAGGGTTCCTAGCATCCCTAGACTGCATCAATATCAACATTAATCTTGTTTATTTGAACACTGTGTTTCTTCCTCCAAGTTTTTTAAAATTAATTTATTTAAATTTCCCAAACTCCCCTCACAGAGAGGGGAATAAATGGGGAAAGTTCTCTTGATTTTATATTTTATAACCTCTTGTATTGGAACACCCAATAAACAAGATACTAAAGCTGAAGGACAACTGAAAGGTAGCTTTAGTTTACTGTTTTCAATCCTTCCTTGTGGCTATTTTCCTTAACTGATCACTATGCAAAGAACACTGGTCATGAGACATTAGCTCTTTTATATTGTATTATTCTATTTCTTTTTCTTGGCTATAAATTTCCTGATGCAGTTTAAAGAGTGTCTTGCATGTATATAAGCTTTTATGGTTTACACATAGTACTTTTTCATATACACGGTCTCATTTGATCCTTCTCAAAACTGTGAAGTGGGAAAGGTAGATTGTTAATGATGATCCCTGTTTTGCATCTGAGGAAACTGAGGGTCAGAGGTTAAATGACTTACCTATGATCACATGGCTAGCAGTAGATTCAGGATATGAATCCAGATGTTCTTGCAAATCTATGCCTTTCCCAATACATACCATATAACCATATAATCTCCATTTGAACTTGAAAACTGTCCCTAAATACTAGTCAATGGAACTTTCTCATTTGTCATTTAAATAGATTCAGTGTGAGCCCTGGAAGTGGAATTACGAAGACCTGAGTATGAATCCTGCCTCAGACATTTATTGGCTGTATGATCCTGGATGAGCCCCTTAACCTCTTGGACCTTTTCTATAAAAGGAGTATAATGGGACCTACCTCACGAGGTCGAGGGAAGGATCAAATGGGATAATTTATGCAAAGTTCTTTGCAAAAAAAAGTGGTGCCATGTCAGGATCAGTTGTTATCATAATTTGTTTCATATGTTGCTGTGGTCACAGTTTATTAATGGGCCTATTATGTGTGAGGCAAGTTAAAGCATGGTGAGAAGTAAGCAAGGCATAGCTGTCACTGGACATTTGTGAAAATCTTTCAATGGAAAGCCTTTGTGCCATTCTCTACAAAGTGCTATTTTATTTTTATTTCAGTTTTTAAAATTTATTTATTTTTAGTTTTCAACATCCATTTCCACAAGATTTTAATGAGTTACAAATATTCTCTCCAACCCCCACCCCAAGATGGCATGCATTCTGATTACCCTTTCCCCCAGTCTGCCCTCCCTTATATCACCTCCCCCACTCCCTTCTCCCTTACTTTCTTGTAGGGCAAGATAGGTTTCTATGCGCCATTGCCTGTATATCTTATTTCCAAGCTGCTTGTAAAAACAAATTTTTTAACATTTGTTTTTAAAACTTTGAATTCCACATTCTCTCCTTTCTTCCCTCCCCATCCACCTTCATTGAGAAGGCAAGCAACTCAATATAGGTTATCCCCTAATCTGCCCAATCTGCCTTCCCTTCTGTCATCCCCCCCTTATTTCCTTCCCTTCACTTTCCTGTAGGGTAAGGTACTCAATTGAGTGTGTGTGTTATTCCCTCCTTTCCCTTTCACTTCCCTCCTCTTCCCCTCCATTATAACAGCTTTTTCTTATCTCTTTTATGTGAGATAATTTACCCTATTCTATCTCTCCCTTTCTCCTTTTCCCAATGTAAACAGTTCAACTTTATTAAGTCCCTTATGATTTCTCTTTCCTGTTTACCTTTTCATGATTCTCTTGATTCTCGTATTTGAAAGTCAGATTTTCTGTTTAGCTCTGGTCTTTTCATCAAGAATGCTTCAAAGTCCTCTATTTCATTGAAAGTCCATTCTTGCCCTGAGGTATTATACTCAGTTTTGCTGGGTAGGTGATTCTTGTTTTTTATCCTAGTTCCTTTGACCTCCAGAATATCATATTCCAAGCCTTTTCATCCTTTAATGTTCCTGTTAGCTGTTGTGTTATCCTGATTGTGTTTCCACAATACTTGAATTGTTTCTTTCTGGCTGCTTTCAATATTTTCTCCTTGACCTGGGAACTCTGGAATTTGGCTACAGTATTCTTAGGAGTTTTTCCTTGTGGGATCTTTTTAAGAGGCAATCAGTGGATTCTTTCAATTTTTCTTTTACTCTCTGGTTCAGTTTTCTTTGATAATTTCTTGAAAGATGATGTCTAGGCTCTTTTTTTTGATCATGGCTTTCAGGTAGTCCAATAATTTTTAAATTATCTCTCCTGGATCAATTTTCCAGGTCAGTGGTATTTCCAATGAGATATTTCATATTGTCTTTTTTTTGTTCTTTTGGTTCTGTTTTATAATTTCTGGATTTCTCATAAAGTCGTTAGCTTCCATTTGCTCCATTCTAATTTTTAAAGAATTATTTTCTTCAATGAGCTTTTGGACCTCCTTTTCCATTTGGGTAATTCTGCCTTTCAAGGCATTCTTCTCCTCATTGGCTTTTTGGAGCTCTTTTGCCATTTGGGTCAGTCTATTTTTTAAGGTGTTATTTTCTTCAGTGTTTTTGGTCTCCTTTAGCAAGTTATTGACTTGTTTTTCATGATTTTCTTGCATCACTCTCATTTCTCTTCCTGATTTTTCCTCTACTTCTCTTGCTTGATTTTCCAAATCCTTTTTGAGCTCTTCCATGGCCTGAGACCAATTCATATTTTTCTTGGAGGCTCTGGATGTAGGAGCTTTGACTTTTTTGTCTTCTTCTGGTTGTATGTTTCGATTTTCTTTGTCAGCAAAGGAAGATTCTATATTCTGATTTTTTTATGCTGTTTGCTCATTTTCCCAGCCAATTACTCGACTTTTGAGCTCTTGAACTCCACTTCCAGAGTGGAGAGTGCTCTGTCCCAAGTTTCAGGGGTTTTGCACAGCTGTTGTCAGAGATACTTCTAGGTATCTGTAAATTTTCAGTTCTTCTAAGGTGGTATGATCAAAGGAGAGGTGTTTACTCCCCTTCTGGCCTGTTTTCCGGTCTGTGAGCAACCACACACATTCTTTTCTGCCTTACAACTGTAAGGAGGATTCCTTCTCCACAGCAGCCACAAGCTCTGCCACACCTAGCACTCCTCCTCATCCCATGACTGTGACCCAGATCCAAGTAAGGCAAAGCAAGAGAATCCTGCCAAAGCACCAGCAAAGAGATCCCTGCATTCCCTCTCAAATAAGCCGCTTCATCCCCCCCACTATCTGTGGATCTGAAGCTCTGGAAGCTGCCATTGCTGCTGCCGCCACCACCACCTCCACTGTGCTGGTGCTGGGGCGGACCATGCTCTTCTCTCATCCAGGTCCAACAGAGTCTCCCCACTAACCAAAGGTCCCATCAACTCTCTAGAGTGACTCTTGAAGGAGAAATAACATTAGAGATATAGTATAAAATCCAAACTAAGTTAATACTAAGATTAGCTTGGTGTCAATGGAGTTCTAGTTAATGCTATTAGAACAAGGATCAATGAGCTGACAAAAGGAGTAAACCAAAGATCCAAACTCTATTCTCATCTGAGTGCCTGTGGGAAATCAGTGTGTGAAGGAAGGGGAACAGAATAAGCCTTCACAGAGTACCTAACATAATTTAAAAGCAAATAGGAACACTCAAAGCCCACTTTCTTCTAAACATCCCTGCCTAAAATTCATTTCCCTCTGTCATATAATTCCAAAAATCAAGGTTCATCGAAGTGAATGTGGGTTATCTTTTAAATGCAAATATTTCTGGGACAGTTACCAGTAATTTCCATATTAGTATTAATTAGTTCACTTAGACTGCTTTCTTTCTAGTACTTAGCTGATATTGAGAACTGAGAAAATTTTGGAGCATGAAGCATCAGAAGGCAAGGGAAGAACTAGGAGGAAGGTCTTTGGGCATCCAGAAACTGAATTACTACTCCTCAAGCTCTCTCAACCTCCATATTTATTGACAGTGTCTCTAATATATGCCTCCTCTACTGGCTCATTCCCTGTTCCCTGCAGATATGCATCTGTCTCTACCATCCTCAAAAAACTCTCACTCTGCCCTTCTATCTTATATCTCTTTAGCCTTTGTGGCTAAGCATTAGATGCCTCCTCTTTCTCTCCGCTCACTCTTTTTTAACACCTTAAAATTTCCAACCTCGTCATTGAACTGAAATTGCTCCCTCCAAAGTTACCAATGATCTCTTAATTGCCAAATCAAATGACCTTTTCTCCACCCTCATTCTCCTCTACCCTTTGCAGCCTGTGACATTGTTGATCACTTTCTCTTCCTTGATACTCTTCTTTCTAGGTTTTCAGGACATCATTCTCTCCTCTATTACATGTTAAAACAATTTTTAACAGTTTAAGAAAAGTTTTGAGTTCCAAATTATATCCTCCTCGCCCTCCCCTCTCCCTGAGACAGTAAGCAATCTGATGTAGGTTATGTGTGTGCAATCATGTAAAACATTTCCATATTATTCATTTTGTACAAGAAGACTTGAACAAAAGAAAGAAAATTAAAAATAGTATGCTTCAGTCCATATTCAGACAACATCACTTCTTTCTCTGGAGGTGGATAGCATGTTTCATCATGAGTCCTTTGGGATCATCTTGGATCACTGTATTGCTGAGAATAGTTAAGTCATTCAAAATTCTTCATTGTACAATATTTCTTTTGCTGTGTACCATGAAGAACCAGAAGGTTCTGTTCGCTTCACTTTGCACCAGTTCATGTAAGTCTTTCCAGGTTTTTCTGAAATCATCCTGCTTGTCATTTCTTTTAGCACAATAATATTCTATCACAAACATGCCACAAATTGTTCAGCCATTCCCCAGTTGATTGGGCATCCCTTCAATTTCCAATTCTTAGACACCACAAAAAAAGCTGCTATAAATATTTTTGTACAAATAGATTCTTCTCCCCCACCCCCCTTTTTGGATTTCTCTGGGATACATCACTATGTACTTTCCATGGGTTGTCCTCCATTGTCCTCCATGCCTGGAATGTTCTTTATCCTCCTCGTTGATTCCTGGCTTCCTTAAAATTTTCACTAAAATTCACCTTCTACAAGAAACTGTTCCCAGTCCTCCTTAATGTTACTAACTCTCTGATGGTTTCTCCAATTTATATGGCATATACCTTGTTTGTACACAGGTGTTTGAATATTGTCTTCCCTCATTAGATAGTGACCTTCTTGAGGGCAAGGACTGTTTTCGTCTTTCACTGTATCCCTAGCACTTAGCACAATGCTTGGCACTAATAAATGCTTTTTGACTTGCTCATATCTTTTATTCTTATCTCCATAAATATTCAAATTCAGCCATATACCTACAATTCATATACAGCTATAATCTACACCTACCAGAGGTAAACATACTTGAGAACAAAAATGTACAGATTCTTCCCCCCCATCTACTGATATATACCCCTACCATACACAAACACTGATGATTTTGCAATTTTGTGATATAAGGCCCCAAACCACACTGTATGGTATTCCCTACGACATGGTACCACATAAAGCTGTTGGTAAAAATTATGTCACCCCTCGAACCACTATGGACCTTTTCAGTTGTTGACTTCCTGTTCTCAGTAAACCTAAAGCTTTTTGCCAAAAGGTTCAGAGATTAGATTAATTTGAAGGACCAACATTCTGGTCCTCATTCTTCTATTTACTTGTGTACCTTGGACAAGTCACTTAAGCTTTATAGGTCTCAATTTACACAGATGTGAAATGGAGATAAAAATGACAGCCTTACTTCATAGATTTAAAATACCAATATACTTATAAAATAGGAATTGATATATGTCAGTATGAAAATATTAAAAAGATATTCAAGTCACTGCCAGAAAACAGAAAAAAAATCCTGAGCAAAGCAGATGTCAGATGATACCTAGTACGTAATTACTGATCTAGATATCCAAATATTAGAGAACCCATAGTCACAAAGATTCATAGATTCACTCAAAAGAGAACCAATGAATAGGATGTGAGAGAGAACATAATTTTGCCTGGATGAAGAATTGTATTTTAGGGGGATATGGACATGGATGGATAGCTAGCAGAGATGATGCTTAGTAGAGCAACAACAGGAAGGAAGTGCCTATAATTTACTTGTAGAATAGAGGAGTAGTCACCATTGCCTAATAGTAACACTTAGACTCTAAAGTAAAAGGAAATGAAAGAGGTCTTCTTCCTGGAGTCTGGGGAAAGTTTGAAGCATACATAACATGTGGGTCATATGCCTTGCAACAGTTTTGCGTAACTGTTTTTTAAAAAGTTAGGGTTACAAGGTCAGTAGCAAAAAATCTGCATATACACCAAAGTATTTGTAGCAGCACACTTTGTAGCAGTAAAGAATTAGAATCAAAAGACATATTCTTCAATTATTAATGTCTAAAACACATTGGAGCATATGAACATAATGGACTATTACTGTCCTATAAGAAACAAGGAATATGGAGCATGAGAAGACTTATATGAACTGATGCAAAGCAAAGTAAGTAGAACCAGAAAATAACATGTCCAATGACTACAACAACATAAAGAACAACAGGCAACAGAATAATCAAAACTGAATGCTGTGGAATCATGACTTAGTTTGAGCCCAAAGAAGAGAAGAGAAAATATCTCCTTCTTTCTTTGCAGAGGTGGGATACTTTGGGAGTAGAATCCTGCAATGTAATAGCTTTTTTGATGTGTTGATTAGTTCTGACTCTTCCTTTCCACCCTTCTTTTTTTTTAAATCCTTCATTAAATAGCTCTTGGGGCAAGGGAGAAGATAAACTCGAAAAATGCTGGTGATACCAAAAGATATCAATGAAATAAGGGAGGGTAGAACAGAGGAAATATTGTTGTGAAGTGACTATAGCATTAAATCTCAAAATTCATCAATGAGACATTTATTAAAAATAAAAAGAAATTGGAACTGTCACATGAAGAATGTTCTGTAAAACTACCACAACATTGTTGCTTCTCTGCTCTTCAAAATTAAAGGAAAATCCAGGGCATGTATAATTTTTTTTTAACCAGCCTACCAACACTGACAAACATTGACCTGTGCTTTCTGTTCCTCTGTATGATGACCCATTCTAGCTTCTGTGTTTATTATTTAGTCAAGAAAATGAAATGTTTGCCTATAGCCAAGGGCACCGAGTTCACTCACATATGTCTATGAAAACCTAATGAAAAAATAATAAAATTGAAATATAGTTTATTAATATTCATACTGTCTCCCACTAGCAAGAGCTATACATGCTATATCATGAGAAAAAGAACTTGTTTTTCAGTCTCAGTAAAAAGGAATCTTTATCATAAGAGCCATCACCATAATGTGCAGTTAAAAACTAGGTGCTAAGGCCTGCATTGTAATTAATGGCAAAAGTATATATCTGAGGTCCCTGTACTAAGAAAAAATATAGCATGGGATGGCTGTCCATTTTTTGTCACAACATTCTCTAACCCAAATGCCTACAACATGCATTAGAGACTCGTAAGCATTATATGGGCTACTAATATGGTCATTATACCTATGCTTAAGAGCTAACACAATCTATCTTTTCTACTATCCAAAGTAAAGTACTATATAATAAAAAGAACAATAAAGGATAAGTCTGAACTAGAGTTCTAGTCTCCAACTTGCCTTTTACCTACTGTGTGACATTAAACAAGCCACTTAAACCTTAATAGGTCTTGACTTTCCTAGTGGTGAAATGGGGGTAATAGTGCCAGCCCTATTTCCCTCACAAGTCAAAAATACAAATATGCTTATAAAATAGGGATTGATATATTTCAATATGAGGATGTTAGAAAGATGTCTAGGCCACTGCCAGGAAACAAAAAGAAGGTACCAGGCAGATGTCACATGGGAATTTTTATAGGACAAACTAATAGTTAAAATCAATGCTACACCTGCCAGTGGGTAGGGTGGGGAGGAGTTAAAATCAATGTTACACCTGCAAATGGGTGAGTGGGGAGGAGTATACTCCTCAGGAACATGCCAAAGCAGGTTGGGCCTCCAGAGCTAATTAGCCAGAAATTCCAGGAGGGACCTGAGGACAGGCAGGTACTTTGCAGTAACAAAAGTCAGGTCTTACTAAGTGAAAAGGAGAAAGGGAAAGAACAAATAATTATGGTCTCAGGGATAAGGTCTCTCTGGGATAGTAGAAACGCTCAATCCTATATGTGTATAGAACAGACAGGAAAAGAACTAGCCAGAAGCTAATGCATTAGAAAAATGAAGAGAATGTAAACAAGGAAGGGAAAGCAATTGCTTAGACATATTATTAAATTTATAAACTATTAAGAGATAATGTTTGTGGAAACGTTACTGGTTTTGTTTGCTGGCAGAAGAAAAAAGGAAATGCGTAAATAATTCTTATTGCGAACACTGGACCTGTGATTTTATTGGCATAGGAGGAACTCTTGGGTGAAGAAGCTCCCTCTACCAGTGTAGGTTGGCACATTCTCTGAGACATAAGGTTTGAATACTTTCTAGAGCAAAGAGGTGTTAAGTGACTTGTGCAGGGTCACCTGACCAATAGGTTTTGAAGGTGAGACTTCAACCCTGACTTTGAGGTTGACTCTCTATTTGCTAAGCGACAATGCTCCTAACCCTGTAAAATGTGAGTATGTAAATAAATTAACTTGCTTAGGGGATGGGGGAGAGAATATTATTACAAACTATTTTAGGTGGGCCATCCAGAGTAAGAAAGATGGTAAAAGCTGTTTCTTCCTGAGTCCTACCCTTCTTTAGAATGGCAGCAGAAGTGGGAAGTCTGAGGTGGCATATAGTATAGAAACCAGCAATTCAAGAAGGGAAATCAGAAGTAAAAGATCCCAGAGTGGTAGGCATACCTGACTTTTCCTGAAGTCAGGCCACTCATAATTCTAAGTCTGTAATATTACTCAACTTACCAGTGGTGACATTTTGTCATACTTTTCCTCTAAATCTGCTTTATTCATGTTAAAATAGAAAAGCTTTTGTTTGACAAGGCAAATATCACCAGCCCATTTTAGAGATCAGAAAACTAACATCAGTGAAGAGAACCATTGGCCTACAAAGGAAGGTGCCCTTTAAGTATACCTAATTCAGTAAAACTCCTGGCTCTCTGCCCAGGCTGGAGAACTCACCTATTTTTCACTGGCTGTCCTTCACATTTTTATTTTTCTGATAAATAAGGATTCTGGTCTCCATGGTTGTTAGTTTCACACTAAAATTCACTTTTTAAAGAATTGAGTGCCTCCATGTTCCTCAAAGGAAGAAAGTTCTGGAAGAATCTGTTCCTTCCCTTCTCTAGTGAAGAAAACAACACTTATTCAAGTTTTTAAAAGCCCTTAAAACTTGCTTTTGGAACATTCTCCAAATCAAGATAGGCTCTGCCTTTGCATTGGGACAGAATAGCATATTACGTCTTAAACCTTTAAGCTAAAAGCTTAAGGTTGCACCAAGACTTTTGGGGACACCCTGTACAAGTAACATAAACTAAAAGGCAGAGAATGTTTTGGTTTTTTGGTCTTTGTAATCCCCAGTCTACCACAGTGCCCAGGATATGTTTGACACGACAAATATTTTTTGAATTGAATTTAAGACCGACAACTCATATTTATATTAGCTATAAGATCTACAAAATTTTCCTCCCAAGAGGGACTCTAGGACTTAAAAGTCACTTGCCCAGGATCACATGGTTAAGTGTCAGAATTGAGACTTAAACTCAGATCTTCTGGCTGTAAGACCACTGGTCTTTCCATTAAACAAAGCAACCACAGAAAAATATATTCATGTGTAATCAAACCAACACTGTAATAGTTATCAGGAAAAAACGCTAACAAATAACTGCAACATAAAGACAATCATTGTAAAGACAACCTTTAAAGATTTAAAAACTGATCAGTACAATGACCAGTGATTTCAGAGAAGAGGTGAAGAAGCTAGCTACCCACCTTCTGATAGAAAGAGGTGATATGCTCAAGTTGTGGAACGAATCATACGTTCTTGGACATAGCCAATGAAGGGATCTCTTTTTGATTGATTATTCCTGTTACAAAGATTTTATTTTTCTTCCCCCCCCCCCCAACTTGGGGGGGGAATGGAAAGTTGGGAGGGACTGGGGGAAGGCTAGGGTTGGGGTTACTCCAAGAAGAAAAAGAAAAAAAAGCGTGTTTTATAATGCTATGAAGAAAACAAAGGAAGTTCAGAAGGAAATATAAGAGAAGCAGAGCAGTTGAAAACAACAGGTTGAATTTATTATGTACATTTTTAAAAAGAAAGTTTTATATACTAGATATTTATGGTTTTACATATATTTTGCATATGAAAATATTTGCATTTGGGGGGAGGTGTTCAGAATTTTTTAAAAAAGCACCCTACTCCACTGATGCAGCTAGGTAAACTGTAACTCATAGTCTTAGAGGGGGCACTAAGAAATAAGATACTTACCCATGATCATACAATCTGTGTGTCAGAAGTAGGATGCGAACCTAGATCTTTATGACTCCATGGGTGGCCTTCTATCCACTGTTACATGCTGCCTCTCTAAAAATTGTTATTATTTTTATAAATGAATTTTTTATGATATTTTGACATGCAAATGTATAAGTGTTTTATACATTAACATATGTGTATATATGCATATACACACATATGGATGTTTCCATAAAGAAGGGATTTAGGCATGATTTAGTAAAATATTTGTTATCTGGTATTTTCAGCCTTTATAACCTTTACATAGCAATGTGGTACCTATATTCCCAACCTACTGTGTAAAACAGTACTTCCTTTTACTAGTTAATTTTGTCAAACTTCACTATATGCATTTCCTTCTAGTATTGCAGATCTGGTGGGCAAGTCTATCTATCTATATCCATATCTATATCTATCTATCTATCTATCTATCTATCTATCTATCTATCTATCTATATTCCTTTTCATCATATCCTTTATGATTTTGCAGGGTCTGTTCATATTCCCTAGCTCTTCCCAGTCATAGCCATTTGTCTTTGTGGATATGGTCCATCCATCCTTAATCATTATGGTTGCTTTTCTTCGGACCCTTTCAATCAATGAGAAAGGAGTAAAGAATTTAGTACAGACCTAACACTAACTAGGTGACTGGAGGGTAATACTGAGGAGATACAAAAGACTCAGGGATCAGGATCCCTGCCCCCAGGGAGTTTACAAGACATTCACTAGATTACAGAGATAGAGGATAGGAAGGAAAGTAAATTCCACACTTTCCAACCTGAATTAAGCCATGTAGATATTCTGTCACTGCTTCATAGGCTCACTTCAGTAGTTCAATGGTAGAAAGGACAAGGAATCAGTTTTTAAGTTTCTTCTTGCCCCCAGCATGTGATTGAGTATTAGCTATTGGTTTTGAAGGAGGTAGTCCTACAAAAATTTAGAAAACACTTTAATAAGTAACCTTTACTTCCTTTAAGCATCTGGAGTCAAATGGTAGCTCTGCCACCTATGTCACTTAACTTCTCTGGGCCTCAGTTTCCTCATTTGTTGGACTACAACAAAGGGTTAAACAACAACATCCTTTTCCATTACAGATCTATGATCTAGATCCATTCTCTAAGAAGATTTAGAAAAAATTCACATATGCTGAAAATCCTGACATAACACATACATACTAAAAAATAGTTTAATTTCTATAGTGAGTAAGGTTGACAAAGAGATTTACGTACATTTTTTCATCTGACCCTTACAACAACTCCATGGGCTAGATAATAAAAGTATTATTCCCATTTTACAGATGAGGAAACTGAGTTTTAGGGAACTTAATAGATTTGCCCAAGGGAAGATAGATATGAAGTGACAGATTTGAGACTAGGTTTTCTGACACTAAGTCCAGAGCTCTTTCCACTGTCCCAGGTGGGACATTGTGCAAATGCATGAATGTAGACAGACACACAGGAACATCTTCTTTGTCTAGAATGCACTCAGAGAATTTCAAAGCATCTTCGGTTGACTTCAGGTGACAGACTCCGAATGATGACATCCTTGGACAGAGCCTGTGCTGCTGCCCCTAAGGGGGAGGGGGGAGCAACAGTCGTGACAAAACAAGAATGCAAATCTACATAATTTCTGCAAAACAAAGCATATTATTCTCAGTGTGACAAGAGAACAAATAGTAATTCACAATCTCTGGAGGACAAAACACTTCTCAGAGTTAAGCTGGGGGAAGGGAAGGAGATGTTTAAATCCAAATACATTTTCTAGAACGTATGAGAACCAATATGAAGATACAGAAACGTAATTTCTATTGATCAACACTCCACTGAGAGTGCCAAATTATCTGTTACTTTTTCAACAGTTCAGGATTTAACAGGGGTGGGGAACCTGTGGCCTCGAAGCCACACGTGGCCTTCGAGGTCTTTGGGTGCTGCCTTTTGACTGAGTCCAAGTTTAAATCCTTTTATTAAGGGGATTTGTTCTGTGAAGTCGGGATTCAGTCAAAGGGCTGCACTTGAGGACCTAGAGGGCCACATGTGTGTTGCCTTGAGGCTGGCTGCAGGTTCCTTACCCCTGATTAGAATATAGGACTAGGGATCAGCAATCCTCAGTTCTACATCTAGTTCAGTCACCACCTGACTAAAAGCAACTTTAGGCAGCTGGCTATACCTCACTGGGCCTGTTTCTTCATCCATAAAAATGAGAGGAATGGCCATCTGCCCTAGCTACTGGGGAGGGTTGTTTTGAAGATCAAAATAAATTATATGAAAGTTCTTTGAAAACATATAGCATTCTATAAGGTGTTATGGCAGCAACAAATTATGAGGGACCATACTCTAGTTCTAGGAGCTCTTGGTACCACCCTACAACTACAGATCAGATCAAGGGGGTACATCCAGTCTTAGAAGGGCAAGGAAGAAATTCAAAGTGGGATGAGTTTCACAGACTCCTTTCAGCTTAGTTTGGAAATGTACAGGAACCTACAAACTGGCTGCCCCTAAAAAAAGTAACTCACATCTGACCTTGCATGTCACCTACAGACTGAAGCAGGTGTCAGGTAGCCATTCTACTACAAGCACAACCAGAGTGTGGACTGGGAGAGCCCTAAGGCCAACCTATACCTTTGGGCCTAGGTCCTTTGGTTCCAGGGCTTTCTTCTAGGCTTCCACTTACCCACTTTGTCCCTACTGTGGTGAACACAAATGTAGAGCAGAACTAATGTGGAAAAACCTTCTCTGGCCCTTTCATTTCATTTGTGAGAACAACAATGTAAAATGCAATGTAACAATGTGAAAATCCCATTATAAGTGGGAAATGAGCAGTTCTTTTATTCTCGTGCTCTGGCAATGTCAACAGAAACATTGCACATTTAGAAGCCATTAGTCAAATCAGGGATGAAGCTCTGAGGTTTCACAAGGGTTATTTACAAAGGGGATTTTTTTTGGTTTGTTTTTAAGCATCTTAATCTTACTTTTAATAGCAAATTGAGTGATGAAACTAAAAAGCTATCAGGATACCAGCCCATGATTAGGAATATATGAGCACATCTAAAAGCTTTTATGTAAGAGCCAAATGAAAGAAAATCTGAAAACAGTTTTCAGATTATCTAGATCAATCCACCCTCCACTATGTCTTGTATGACCAATCTAATCTCAGGGGCTGTACCTTTTGTTCTCTTTCATAGTCATTCTTTATGGCACAAACAAGCCTTAACATCACTCATTCAGTGAAACAACCAATTCAGAGAAGGGTTATCAAGGCCATTTTTATGAAAACTGAATCAGGCTACTAATTATTCTTGGCAACTGCGATCATCATGAAACTCACCATTTTTTCCCCCAAAGCTCAAGTCCTACAGCATTACTCCAAATATGACAGTTAAACTGTTACTTGAGAATTTTTCCTTTTATTTGTGCTCTATGATCAAATAAATCTCTTTCTTGGATTTAAGAAGGAAAGTAGGTAGCTATGGTCATTTAGTAACATAATTTCCCAGAAGACATTTGAATAAAATCATTTAATCTCTTCTTTCTAAGAGTAAAAATCATTTCTACCTAGTGTGGTACAGTAAAAATACCAGTCTCGGGTGGGGCAGGAGATGTGTTCTAGTCTCAGCTTCACCACTTATTAGCTAGTTGACCTTGAGCCCAATACTTCCTGGTTCTATGTCTGTTCCCTCAATAAAACACAGAAAATATCTGATCTTAATATATCACAAGATTGTTTTAAGGATCAAAATGTATGTGAAAGAACTTTGAAAACTGTCAGACCTCATACAAATGTAATGTGGTAGTGATATTTATATTATTAGACCTAAAGGTCCATCCAACCAAACATATACTAATAAAGCTTGCATGTTGCCCACTCTCTTTAAATAGGAATCCCTTCTACATATATATCTACCTCTGAAATCTATATTTCCATGTGTAAGCTTACCTTATACCCTTATACCAGCTTTTTTCTCAACTCTTTATCATAACATCATAGATTTAAAGCTGGAAGCTGAGGTCCTCAGAAACCATCTAGTCCACCAAATCTCTTATTATAGATGAGGAAACTGAGGCCAGGAAGGTTAAGTGGCTTGCCTCAAGTCACACAGGTAATAAGCTCAGAGATATGAACCCAGACCTTTGACTCCTGAGTCAGTACTCTTTCCCTGTAAAATGCATATCACATATGCCCTTCTTTTTTTTTTTTCCCTAACTATATTATCTCCTCCAAGTGGAGAATTCCTCCTGTGCAAATTTTGTCACCAGAATAGATCAATCCCATCTTGGATTCAGTAGATAAGACCTAGGGAGCTGCCTTAGACACAGAGAGATTAGACTTAACCAGGCTCACATAGCTAGAGTTATAGGCAGGAGTTAAACTCAGGTCTTCCTGAGTCCCAAGCCCAGCACTCTATTTACACAGCACTGTGTCCTTCTCTTACTTTAAGGTAAGCTATAGGTCACTTCGGTGGTTTTATTAATTCCTTTGGTATTTTTTTCCTTCGGAATTTCTAGCAAATGTCATGGGTGCATAAAGTACTCCTATCTCCATAAAGGGATTGTAAATCCCTTAAAGGTAATGGTTGTGTTACCTCTTTCTTTTGTATTTCTCCCGTAACTCTTAGTATAGTATGCCCTAATGTTTGGCTTGGCCTATATCTAGAGGTTCCCCTTTCTCTTTTTTTTTATTGCTAATATATAGGCTTAGATCATTGAGAACCCAAGGAATAAAAATAGCCAGTGGGTAGAAAAATATAAAGGATAAATTCAACCAGCTCTATGCATTGGTGAGGGAGGACAGCGTCAGAGATCAATTAGTCAATTAAGAAATACTCACTAAATATACTCTACTATATTAGGCACCCAAGAGGGTTACAAAAGAAATATGAGATAAAATATATTATCCAGAGATGGTAATTAAGAATATACAGATTAAAAATAACTTATAAAAGGGCAGCATATAAGTGCTAAATGACTAGTAGAGATAAATGTAAAAATTTTAAAAAGAGACCAATTTTTCTGTTTCAGAGGGAATAATGTTTCACTCTCTTTTTTTTTTCTGTTTCACAGAGTAAACAGCATTTGAGATGAGTTTTAATGGATGGATCTGATTGGATGGGAACAGTAGAGGTCAGAGGACATGAGGATTGTGGTGAATAGGACAGAAAAAATAAAGGCCTGAAGGTAGGAAAGCATATGGCATGTCTGAAGGATAATAAGTAGTTCAGTTTGGTTGATAGGACCTGAAAATTCATGTAGGACAGAGGTTCTTAACCCTTTCTATGTCATGGAACCCTTTGGCAGTCTGCTGAAGCTTGTGGACCCCTTCTCAGAATAATGTTTTTAAATTAATAAAATAAAAATAATAGAATTACAAAGGAATCTAATTATATTGAAATACAGTTTTCAAAATATTTTAGAAACAAGTTCATGCACCCCAGGTTAAGAACTCAAGATATAGGGGAATAACGAGAGATAAGACTGAAAAGGAAAGACGGGGAAGGTTTAAGATGTCATCCTAAGGAGTTTGGACTTTAGGGTCATCTGTATTTAGAATTTAGTTGCCACCAGACAAGCAAAAGGAAAAGGTCCAAGTACCCAGAAGGAACTTTTGAGAGTCTCTACATCGAGAAAGCTCCTGGTGCATCAAAGAAAGCACAAACTCCAGGTCAATTTCTGTTATTAACCTTCTTTTTCTAACTAACATAAAGCATTTGACACTACAGAATAGTCCCAGAGAAAGATCTTTGTGTGATATGACAAACTATGCAAGAGTAGGTTGGCAATAGGGCTGAAACTCCTGTATGTTTGCATCTTTCCTACATTAAACAGGTTTTCCACATACTGTCTTCTCACTGTGGCAAGTTTCACCAAAAAGAATAATAATAAAATTCTTAAGCTTGCTGCTTTCTGCTTAAAGGAAGCTTGGTATTGGAAGAAACATTTGCATATTATAGACACTGCTCTTTTTTTAAGGAGATAAGTGAAATATGCTTATCATTGAGAAAGAAAGTGAAAGCATTTTTATATTATACCTACAGAGTGGCTGAAGCTATATCCTGGTGGTTGTGGGTTTCACTCCAAATTCTTTTGCTAAACATGTACGCTATTCTCATCTGCTGTCAGCCCAGGGCTGCCACTCCCAGAAGTGTATCTACTGTGATGTAGATAAAACACACCAAATACTTCCAAGACAACCAGCTCATTTAGAGGAGATGAAGAGGTGAGATGGCACTCTAGCAGGGCAAGTCCATATATGTAAAACCTTTTTGCAACCAACTATGAAAAACATGTCATAGGGAAACTTTGTTATGGTGAAGAACTAGTTTTAGGATAGCTATTATTAACTATTTTTAATGTGCAAAGATTTCAGACACCTGAGTGCATGCACTATTGGCCTAAACATGCAAGTACAATGAGTATGACACCATGGATGAACCTTTTTGCACAGTAAAGTATAACTTATAAATCCCCATAATAACTATTCTTCCTGAACTTTCAAATGCCAATGTTTTCATCATACGGTCATTGTGAGAAACCACCAGTTTTACTTTTGAACAATATATTGACCTATAAATGAAGCAGCACGACAAATAAAGAAATAACCTAGCATCATCTGTTTCATCAGAGCATTCTGTATAGGTAGTTCTTGACACTTCTACATCGAAACATGACTGTCCCCATGCAATTGTCCCAATAATGGAAATAAAAACGTTCCCTTCACGTAAAATAAAAAGTAACCAGGTGAAAAATATAATCAAAGTAAGGTCTATATGAAGAGAACAACTCACATGTCCTTGGTGGCAAATATGTGCTTTTTTCTCCAATCTAAAAAAAGATCTATCCTTTCGTTAGCAACAATAATTATTGAAATAATAATAGCTGGCATTTATATATTGCTTTAAGGTTTGCAAAATGCTCCAAAAATATCTTCTTGTTTTGTCCTCCCAATAACTGAGTGGGAGGCGTACTGATGTAGGTGTTCGCTCTAAGAATGCGTATTGAAATGTATATATTCCCATCCATCCTAAACACTCTTGTCCATGTCCCTCAGTGGGGTCCAACCAACATGCCTTTCACAAGTATGAAAAACATCACAACTTCTCCCTTAGGAAATGGTAGACCAGTTCACGTTCTGGGTGGAAAAAACACAAGGACACAAATTTGGTTCACTGAAATATCACAATGTAGTATCTCAACATAGAACTCATAAGTCTCTGGATTTGACCTACAGTGTCTCCAGATTAGTAAAACAACGTTCTTGGCTAAAGAGCTATCTTTTTTTGGCTGACATCTGTGTATATATTTTTAAAAGCATATTACTGGTGCTAAAATAACAAACTTCTCATACACTTTGTACCCTGCCCTGGTACAATAAAAAGGAAGATATCTTGGATTTTATAAATGTGAGTAACCTTGACTTTTATATCACCTCATCAAACTGTAAACTCCTGCTCTATTTTAAAGTGACAGAAAGAAAAAGCGGTATTAGGAATTGCTCTAACATTCTTACTCTTGTGGTAACATAAGATAAACAATAGTTTCAGAAGCCAAAACAGATCTGAAGACATGGGGCATATAACTTAGATGCCCTTGCTGGTCTTCGTACAAAACTGCTCTATCCGTGGAAGCTTTATCCATAATGGAATAACATTTGTCCTAGAATAAGATAGAAATAATAGGCAAATAAGAAGACAATCTAAAGATAGGTGTCCCTCTTCATACTGTCCTCTTAGATCTTTTTTTTTTTAAGTTATATCATTATGAGGTATATGATTAAATAATCAATAAGGAAGTTTGAGTTAATACTCTAGTTTTAGTTTATATGGATAAAAAGAAAGCACTGATATTTGGGTCCATTCTATCAGAGAGGTAATAAAGACTCATGGAAAATTAAATATACATTTTTAGCAACTTTTGAGGATATATTAAAAGGTTTAGAAGGACAGACAGTTTCCATTCAAATTCATGGATTCCCTGAGAACTGGCTACACACAGGTGCTCTAATCTTCACAATGTCTTCCCAAGATTCTAGTCATAAATAATGCACCAATTCTTATTTATTTTCCTTTGAATACATCTTTTAATTCTTCCTTTAGCATCTGTAAGAAACTCTTGATACCTCTAGCAGGTACTCCTGCTGGCAGGCAAACCACCCACCCATTCCCCTAAAGAAACCCCAGTAGTTTCTCAGTTCAGCAAATATAAGTACATTTAGTTCTGGTCTACAGTAACGGTAGTTACAACACTGAGAGAGGAAAAGACCCTGCAAAGTAGCTACTCTCCTCCCCTCCTACCACTGCCCCTCATGTTACTTCATCTTAGGGGAATCCTCTAGGAACAGTGGCTTTGGAAGGACTACATTCCTGACCGTCTGACTATTGTGATTGCACAATACAAGGCTGTGTGTATATCAATTAAGAATCAAAGAAGAGGGAGAAGTAACAAAGTATCAAATGGGATTCCTTTCAATGAGGCTTTTCCTTCTATTTCTATCTTCTCTGTTCATCTTTAACTCAGTCCAGAGCCAAAGTGGGATACATGTGTCATGGCCACCTTTGTTCCCACTCCAGCACATCTTTCTTTATGAGTATCTTTATTTCTTTTCAGTTTTAGAAGAGGCTTCACACTGTCCTCGAGGCTCTCCTCTCCATTTGTGCCCCAGATCCTGTCCCTTTCTGACTCTGGAAGAATCCTGCTCCCACCTTTTCCTCCTTCTGTCTCCAAGAATCCTTTAGATATTTAACTCTTAAATATGAACATTCAAGTAAAGGGAATAGTTTTAGAATGTCTACTTATTTTTGTTCCTCCAGTTATTTGATAATTTCTAGGTTACATGAGATATCTCGTCTAGACCTAGAGGTTTTAATTTCAAATCTTGCCTTTAAGGTTTTCTTTGAGAGTCTAAGAAAACAAGTTGTAGGCTCCAGAAATTCTTGGCTAACTTCAGTAACTTGATATATGTCTAGAGGATACTGTGCTGGCCTTGGCACTCCAGAAGATCTGAGTTCAAGTCCTGTTTCTGGTACATACTAGATTTGTGACTCTGGGAAGTCACTTAACTTCTCAGTATTCCAGTCAACTCTCTAGGACTCAAAGGTGCAGAGAAAGTGCTAAGATGCATTGGTAGAGGAAGTTTTTTCAACTGGGAGTGCCCAATACCACTGAAATCACAGGTCTAATCTTGACTGCAGGCTCTATCTCTACTTAGAAGCATTGTTAGCTGCTTCTAGAACTAGAGGATGGAAATCAGAGCCCAAATGTGGGATGCATGGATGGGGGTAAACATTTTTGCAAAGAAGCAAAAAATGTTTTATGATTAATAGTTGTAATAATTCAAGACATTTGGCATCCAGTGAATGGAAATGGTGCTATGGCAAATTCTGGATGTGATGTTTTAAGGTCTAGAGACCCAAGTGTATGTTGTGTTTATAGGAATGTGTGAAAGTAAAAAGGCTTAGGAAGGTTTACATATGTGTATGACATTGTAGGTAGAGCTGTAAAAGATACAAGGTAATGCAGTACCTAGAAGCTGTACTTGCTATATCTGGTATCATGTACCTGTTGTGCATTACTAGATAGAGGAGAAGTAATAAAATGAAAGATACAGAAAATATGTTGTAATGTAAGAAGTGCATGACCCCATCTTTCTGTCTACCTTACCTTTTACATCATCTTCCTTCTCCCTTTCAATGTGTAGTATCCACTGACACTTCTACCTGCCACCTTCACCTTCCAACTTAGGTTCACATATACACAATCATACACATACACAGCTGTACCCGCTGACTAACATCTTCCATCTCTAGTTCTAGCCTTGGAATAAACATACTGTCCACCTGTAGGCCAGTAAACTAAAGCAAAAGAGTTGAAACATGATTACACCCTCTGACCTTTAGCTATTAACCTGGATCATAGTTCCCAACACAGCAACTGTCAGAACATAATTCCCAAGTCAAGGCCTCATGAGAGCCAATGGGCTCTCGGACTTTCTGATTAAAAGCCTCCCCTCTGAATTGCAGTCTTTGTATGGAATGATGAGGGTAGATACCAGTGTTTTTTATCAATAGCTTTCCAAACTACATCCACACCTCTCCTTACTCTGGAGAAAAAATCCATGAACCAAAATACCCAAGAGACCTAGTTCACAGGCCAGCAATAATTGTACCTTCTCTCTTTTAGCATACATTCAAGCTTCCTTCCTCCAGCACCTCATGAGCAATGTATTCCAACTGCCAATAGGAGACAGAAGGGAAATGGTCCCCAGGGCTCCCATCCAAGTTGTGGATGAGAAAGAGAGACCAGTGGCTGGCTGTCTCTCAGATACAGCTCCATTCTCTGAATAAAGAATGTCTCTGGGTCCAGGAGAGAGAGGAGCAGCAGGCAGATGATTTCTACCTTCTCTAGAGCAGGAATTCTTAAGCGTTTTTTTGTTTTTAAATGCATAAAATAATATACACTAGATTACAAAGGAAAATAACTTTATTAGAATACAGTTATCAAAAATAGTTTTAAGTATATAAATCCTAGGTTAAGAACTCAGGCCCTAGAGAGAAACAAGGGCCAAAATGCACATCATACCAAAGAATGAGGCTGGGAAGCAAAGAGAAAGAGTGAAAGAGGCAGAGACAGAAACAGACACAGAAAGAACTCGGGCAGGGCCATGGGAGGATAGCAGTAGATATAGCCAACTATACCTACTTAATCCAATATGGATAATTTTTCAGGTCCCAGCAAAGGGCAAACTTCAGTAAGAAGTCAAAAGGCAATAAGTAATAAATCTATAAGGGATGTGGAAAATATGAAAAACTAACAAAAATTATTCATTATTAAATAGCTCGTATTTACATAGCCTTTTATGGTTTATAAAGTTTCCTCACAACATTGCAAGTGCCCTTATTTCTGTGTTAGAGATGACCAAACTGACACTCAGGTGAACAGTCACTCACAGTTACATCACCAGAGAGGGGATCCATGCCACACTCTTTTTTCATGATGCCTCTTCTCTGTCATCCACTTGTCTCCTCTCTACCACCTAGAGCTCCTGCCTCTCCTATCACCTATCCACTCAGTGAAATACCCTTTAGTTTGCCCACACTCTTTTTGTCCAAGATGTTCTTGTGTATCTCTGTGACCAAGAGTATTATAAGTGAGGGCCATGTGGAGAACAATTAAATGCCAGGTAGTTACAGTCTGGCCTGCACCCATCAGTGTGCTGCTAAATGTTTAACAACCTGCTTTCCAGAAGAAAAAAAAAACTGTATGCACAACACATTTTTAAGTTTAATCTGCATTATTGGCATTATCTTTATCACTTTCCTAAGAATACTAGACAGTCAACAAAACAATAAATTAAGCCCTGATTTGTAGTGTTTCCTGATTTCCAATTTCCAAGATATATATGCTTAAAATGAATATTTAACAATCAGCTCCAGAGAGTTGGAATGGACTAACTCCAGAGCACCTCTGCCTGTAACCCTGAACCTAGCCACAGGTTGGGAGGAGATTCCCTCTGAAAAAGCCATGGGGCCCACAGGCCTAGAAGTTCTAGCACCTTCTTGAGCTACTGATCCAAGATTTAGGAAGATAATCTAGGTATAGAACAGAAATGCAAATGGCATTCTACATGAAAGAATACATCTATTAGGGCATCTCCTGGTAAATGCTTCTCCTTTCACCAAGCCATTAGGTGCTTCCTGCTTAGTCAGCAGAATCTGTGGGTATGTTTCTGTAGCTACAATATTGTTTTCTAGATATATGTACATATATATATATATATCTACATGTATATTACATATATATATATTCATCAGGAAGTCAGAACCTGAAGGCACCTTTGAGATCATCTAGTCCAGTTCCCCCATTTTATAGATTAAATTGCAGCTCAGAAATATTCAGTATAAATGTAAGCATATATGTACATATGTACACACACATACATATAAACATGTGTATATATGTATTTGTGTAAATAAGTGTACATAACTGTATAAGGGTATATTTCTAAGAGGTGATATGTGTATCTGTTTCTATGTATGAGTAGGTAGGCTAATGTGTATGAACTTATGTATGTTTGCGTATGTATATGCTTTCATTTGCCTGGATCAGTGAGATTTTTTTGAGGGAGTATCCTTGAATATGTTTGTAAAGATACACATACTCAAATACCCATACTGACGGCTTTCCACTTTGATTACTTTTTCCTATGAAATTTTTCATTTAGACTTCTTTCATCTTGTAACTCTGGGCCCTGGAGACATGTAATGCAGAATCTCAGATAACCTAACAACATAATGCCCAGATCACACTTTTATTTACTTATTTATATTTATTTATTTATTGCTTCTACCCAGCAAAGTAATTGCAAGCCTAAAAGCTTTCACATATTTATAACTTCTGCCATCTCCTCAGGAGTCTGAAACTGTCGGTGGGTGGAATATTTCATTTAATAAGCCTTTTCTGAAGGGTAAACTAGTAACTCTTTTTCTGCCTCCATCAGAAGGACAAATAGATTAAAAAACCAACTCCTACAATGCTACTGCTGTCAAAGCTCCCATCAAAGCCATACCTAACTACCCCTTAATAACCATTTATAGATCTTTAATCCATGAATATCTAAGCCTTTCATAAGTCTATTTGTATTTTCAGCCTTTTAGCAGTCTTTTTTGTCTGGGGTATGTTCTCTGCTCAGACATTAGAACTCTATAGAATTCTAGTCTGGGTTGGTCGGCTTCGTTGGTTAAAACCGGGTGTTAATGAAGCCAAGCTCAAATTATAAAACTGTTCTGTGGCCATAGTCTTCCAGTTTCATGCTCCTGATTCCAGAGGACTCAGTGAAAGGAAGGACAAAGGAGGAAGAAGAATAGAGGGTAGGAGGATTGGGTTGGTTGGGGAGTAGAGTATGTAAACAGGCTAACAGAATAAGGGGCCTTTCACCCCAGGAGATGGTGAACGAATTGCTGGGATTGGGGAAGCAGGAGGTGCAAATTTGCTAGCCGCAGATGCCAGTTGGTTGGAGGCTTGACTTTCTAGGTCCTGGAATCAAGGAGGTCAGTGTTTGTCAAAGGCCATGGGATCATTGCTACAAAGATGGAAGGCCATCCATTCCAGTCTCTCATGGTACAGTAAAGGAAGCAGAGGCCCAGGGAGATTGTTAGTCAAGGTCAACAAGGATTCTACAAGGATTCAAATGTGGAGAGAATCCATTCCAGACATGGGAGAGGATGGGAGAGACAGTGCCCTATATACATAGTGCCTCTCAAGTTAATTCCAAAGAAGCAGCTTCAGTTTTCCAAACTGAAGTACAGAGAGAAGCCAGTTTGTTTGGACTGCAGTGTGTAGGAAGGTATGTAATAGTGAAGCATAATGACGCCAGAACGATAGGCTGGGACCAGGTTGTGAGGTCAAAGAAGAGTTTATATTTTATCTTAGAAATGATAGGGAATCACTGGAATTTATTGAGTAGGGGAGTGATATGGTCAGATTCATGCTTAAGCAAAATCACTTTGGCAGCTGAGAAGGCTGGGTTGGAGAAGGGAGAGACTTGAGTTATAGAGACCAATTAGAAGGCCATTATAGTAGTTCAGGTGAGAAAGGCAATGAGACTTTGAACTAAGCGGTGGCAGTGAGCAGTAAAAAGGGTTGGATGCTAGAGAAATGTTAGAGGGAGAAACAGTACAACTGGGCAACTAATATGTGAGCTGAGGAGGAATGAGAGCTTGAAGATAACATGGCAGTTCCATGTATAACATGGATCCCAGGAAGAATCTGGATTCCTGGAAGAATATTAGTGCCCCCTACAGAAATAGAGAAGAGTTTAGAGAGAAAGGGAGAAAGATGATGAGTTCTGATTTGGACCTGTTAAGTTTGAGATGTTTAGGGGACATCCAGATTGAAATATCCAATAAGCAGTAGGTGATGTGGGATTGGAGCTCTAAAGAGAAACTGCGGCTGATTTTCATAAGCATTAATGTCAGTTACTAGTGTCCTCTACCCCAAGCCAAATGCAAATGTAAAATTTATGGATTTGTGAAATGACTGGAATATCCATTGCTACTGAGAGCAAGAACAGAGCTAGAATGCTTCTATTTTAAGCTAAATGTAAAATATCTAAGAAGACCAGTGTGTGTTCCAGAAAGCTATACAATGTATATAAAAGGAACCTGAGTATCAATGTGATCTCTTGTACCAGATTTAAATTCTGTCTAGAGTAACGAACCTCTCAAAGAAAGAGGAAGATTACAGAATACTATATACAATTCAATATTGTGAGAAGGGGAACAGACTGAGCCTTTCCCGCTTTAGCTAAAACTATGTATTTTTCCTTAGAAATAAAGGCTATGGTATCTGTGGTTTGGGTTGAGTTTCTAATGTAACAATTTTGTGGTTTCATGCTTCTCCAACTTAGATACAATTGTAGGATACATGCTTGCCATGACAAGTGCTTATCATCAAACAAGAGAGCCTAGTCCTTAGTTTAAATCAGGGCTGTCCAAAATACAGCCTGCAGGCCACATGCGGCCCACAGTGCGATTTTATGTGGCCCGCCTGTGAGTTTTAATTTTCACAAGTGAAAAAATAAAATAATAATTTGCATGAAATGAATATTAGATTTTTAAATTCCATCACTAATAAATAATATCGTTGATGTTAATTTTCTTTGGTGTTTTTAAGCAGTATTACAGACGGAACATACCACGGAATTTTCAGTGGATCTGTGGGATGCAGTCTGTCTGTACGATGCAGACTAGTCAGTGTGCACCTACCTTTATACTGTTGTGTTGTCACTTTGTTGTTTTGTGTTTGCTTTCGCACTTCACGCCTTCGCTTGTTGTATTGGTGACACGCGTTCCCCCACTTTCTATTAGTGTACTCTATTTTTTGTTCTGGGTGCGGCCCTCGAATAATTATTTTATTTTAATGTGGCCCTAAGATAGCCTAAGGTTGGACAGCCCTGGTTTAAACCATTGCTGGGAACTCCGCCTGTTGTAATCAGGCATCCTGGGAGGTATTGGTAATACTGGCTGTTGCAAACTATAGAGTCACATGTTTATCACTTGCCACTGTTATTGCCCCAAGCTTAGTATAACTTTTGGGATTGAAGTAGGTGCTGAAGAGATTTTCAGAAGGGCCTTTGACACTGGTTCTCATTTCACAAAATTAGATCAATAGAGGCCATCTAAAATGCTTTTCTCACTGTACTTGCTATGCCCACTCCCAAAGTAGAGTCACCACCAATGATTATGGAATCCTGTCTCTATCCTGCTTCCCAACCCCCTCACTTGGGGCAAGAAGGAGGCAGGAAGGTCTAAACTGGAAAAATGGCACATAATCTAAAAACAAACAAACAAACAAACCAGAAACTGTTCTTAGATCCAAATGAAGAGTTAGGCATTGGAAACAGTAACAGGTAGGAGCCTGAGTTAAATTTTACTTCACAGCCTTGAAAGGAACCTAAAGTTCCAAGAGCTGGCCTGCTTGGGAGACTGCCTGTGCTGAAAACACAGATGTGGGAGAGAAAACATTATGGACAAATTACAGCAAATAGTCTAGTTCTGCTCGTTCCTGGAAGGCAGTTATAGGAACAGTAAGTAAAAGGCAATAGGCCTGATATAAGGAAAAACTCGCTAACAGAGCCATCAAACTCTTTGGAGGTCTTTGAATGAATATGTATTGGGTATTCTTTAAAAGGGCTGGATTGGAATACATGGCCTCGGAAGCTTGGTCCAACTCATAAATTCAGTGATTCTATGACTCTAGGGTAGGATGGGCATGATGGCTGTCTTCAAACTAAAGAAGAATCAGATTTATTCTGTGTGGCTTAGGGTGCAACATTTCAGAGGGTATAATGAGCCAGATTTCAGCCTGGTGCAAGGGAAGAACATTCTAAGAATTAACACATTCCAAAAACTGAATCAGCTGCTGCTTGAGGTAATTATTTTCCCCTATCAATGGAAATATTCAATCAGAGGCTGGTCACTTGTTGGGGATGTTATGAAGAGGATCTTGCACTGGTAGTGTATAATGAATGCCTTCTCTGGCTTCTTGCCTTACATCTGCAGAGGCATTATGCACAGATGCAAGATACCTCAATATATGAAGTACTGAACAAGAACCCATAACTCCTCTGTTTGGCTGAAGCTATTCTTCCTAAAGCTGCTAAAATAGGTAAAGGACTCTCTGGAAGTAACTGCATAAACAAAATCCTGTATGACTTTTGTATGAGATGATTCAAATAGAAGGAAGTTCCTCTATTAAAAAGTGCTATACATACGTGTGTATACTTACATACAAGAATACATATTTTATTGCACCATATTATGTTAATGCCCTTTTAGTTAAAGATTCAAATTAGCTTCTTTGTCTCTGCTACCTTTGCATTCCTAAGTTGTGAGGCCTAACCTAAGCTCTCAAGGAATGATGACTTATTGGAAAATGACAAGTACTTTGTAAGAGTCTCTTGTCTCTGGGAATATACAGAAAAAGAGGTCTCTGAGAATCTAACCCACAGCCCCCACTGCAGTGTGTAAAACCTGCAAGGTCATCCCACAGCATGCATCACACTCCCCCCTCCCAACTCTTATCCTTTTTTCCCCCTCCTTCTTTGTTCCCTCAATCAATTGTAAGGCTCAACAATCTAAAAGTATAATTAGGTAATGGGACATCAGATAACACTTTGTCTCTCCACACCATTTGAAATACTAGCAAGTCCAAAGTGAGATCAAGTAAGAAAAGGAGGTAAAACTCCAAAAACCACCCCCTGCTTTATAAAAGTCTAGAAACCAGGCCATCACATGTACTGCTGCCATCCCAGTGGCTAATCCATGGATGGTGCTTTTAGGACACCAAAAAAAAAAATTTTTTTTAGGCCACTTCATGATGATTCATGAAGAATATGTTTCATAGGGCAGATAAGAATGTTTATTTTCATTTCTAAGAGTCTTATTTTGTAGGGTTGCATACTGTTGATGTAAAACTATAATCCATCTGCTAGAAGAATGAGTACAGAGGTATGTAGCTTCCAACCCAAACCATGCCAAGCTTTAGTTTGAATACTTAGCTACCATTTAATTTGGAATGGAATAGATTTTTACATTCTTTAAGAGTAGAGAATTATTTTTCATATTTGTATCACCAATGCACAAAAACCAATAAATGTTTGATTGAGTATAATATTTTTTGTTTTTTTGTAGCATAGTAGTCTCCAAAATGGGGACTCTGGTTTGACCCCAAAAGGGAGGGTATTCCATCAATCACTAGATGAGAATACAGGGCTGCTTCTTACCTGGATTACTGTAATAGTTCCTTATTTGATCTTCCTATTTCAAGCCTCTCACCATTTCAATCCATTTTCCACATAGCTGCTAAAGGGACTTTTCTGAATCATATGTCAACCATATCCCTTCCCTACTCAGTAAACTCCAGTGGCTCCCTATTGATTCTAGGATCAAATATTTACCTCATTTGCCTTATTCCTTTTTAATTTTTTGTGTGAGCTTTATAATGTACACAAATTCTAGTATAATGGTACTAAATATTTTATAAATAAGTAAATGTATACTGGGGATGAAGACATAAAGTTTTTTGGTTTTTGTTTTTTTCTTTTACTAATCAGGTGTGTGATCAAAAAAGTTTGGAGATCACTGGCATAGAGAAAAACTGGAAAGTCTTATAAAAGAGTATGTCAAAGAAAAAAAATGAATTTGTCTTTCTCCCTATTCCTCAAACCCCTCACATGTCTTACCTATTCCTTTAGTCAAGGAGAGAGTCAGGCTGGCTCCTCAGCATCCTATCTCTGCTCACCTCCCAACACGACCCTTCTGCTTATATAAGAGGAAGACTCTGAAACTTATAATTACAGCTATGAAAGAAACTATGGAGACTTGGACTTTAATTCCTGATGAAAATGTGGTGCAAAGCCGTGAGCAAATAGATTTGAGGAACCAAATTACATATAGGTGCTCATGTCTTAAAATTTTTTTCTAAATGTGTATCATCCTTTAAACATGGTGTTCTTTCATTATGCTGCAACTGTTCTAAAGGAAATGATTTTTTAAAAGATAACTGAATCAAAAAATCATTCATTTCTTTTTCAATTAATAATACCTATGTGACTGAAGCTTGACTGTATGAACAAAAATGGTCATAACCAAGGCATTACTGTTCACCTTCCGGCAGTGTACCTTACAAGCAAAACAATCAAGAGGAACTAATAGCTTTTTGAGTGCTGAATTTACAATCTAAATATAAAACAGTAACATTAATAACATACTTGTAGTGAAAGTGAGCCTCGGGCTTTCACCCTCTTAAAGGTGTTAACCCACTGATAATACATAATACATCTTATTTTCAAACAAGTGTCAGCTACCTTCAAAATGGAAGCCATATATTTGTACTGTAGTGACTATTTCCTGGCTATCCTAAGTCATCCTGTCCTCTCCCTTCCTGCTCCTCCCAGCACCCATCCTGTCACAATGTTATCTCTTTCCAGACTCTAATCAAATGTATTGTAGCATCACCCTTGCTCTGGTCTGTCTCTTCTCTAGCTCCTTTCACTGAGTCTTATGGAGGCCCCTTTCTACTGCAGGCAAATTCCTCTTTATTTTTCCATGTTTTTGTTTCCTCTCTCATTTTCCTGTTAATGGAAACCTGGCTTCCTGTTTAAAAACAACTACATTTCTTCATTGCCCTCTTCCCATTTTAGCCTCTTTAGTTTCTCAGTACCTCCAAACCAATGTGCAAAGGGGAACTGGCCTCTTTCTAGGCCCTCATGTACCTGCCAGACCACGCCATCATTCTACTCCTGTTCATCTGAAATACAGAAACGCCAACTGCCTACTGACGTCTTGAACTGGATGTTCAATAGACATCTTCACCTTAACATGTCCAAAACTGAACTCACTATCTTTCTTGTCAAACCCTCCCCTTTTCCTAACTACTCTATTATTTTCGAGGGTACCACCATCCTCCACCAGTCACCTGGATTTAGACTCTTAACAGTCATCCTCAACTTCCCACTCTCACCACCCCACCCCATAGCCAATATATTGCCATAGTTGGTTGATTTTACCTCTGTAACATCTTTTCCATATTCCCTTTCACTTTTCTGACACTGGTACCACTCTGGTGCAGGCCCTCATCATCTCACACTTGGGCTTCCAAACTAGGCTGCTGGTTGGTCTCCCTGTGCACTCCAGTCCATTTTCCACTCAGCTATCCAAGTGAGCTTCCCAAAGTGTAGGTCTAAGCATGTGTCTAGTGGCTTCCTATCATCTCCAGGATCAAATACAAAATTCTGTTTGCCATTCAAAGCCTTTCATAACCTGGTTCCTTCTTACACCTTACACCTCCCACCCTGCATACACTGAGATCCAGTCTCACTGGCCTCACTGTTGTTCCTCACACATGATACTTCCATCTCCTGACTCAGGGCATTTTCCCTGTCTGTCCCCTCTGCCTGCAATGCTTTCCTCTCCATCTCTGGGCTTCCTTGGCTCCCTTCAAGTTCCAGCTAAAATCCCACCTCAACAGGAGGCCCTTCCTGATCCCTCTTCTTGCTAGTGCCTTCCCTCTGCTGATCATTTCTCATTATCGTGTATTTATGTGTACATGGCTATTTGTATATTGTTTCCCCTTTTTGACTGTGAGTTCGATGAGAGGAGGGACTGTCTTTTGCCTTTCTTTCTATCTCCCCTGCTCCCACAGTGGCTGATATAGTAGGTGCTTAAAAATGTTTATCAATTGACTGACCAGCCACACTCTCGGGGCTATTGACCAAAACACACTGTTGTTCTCAATGATTTTAGCCCCAGTCCACATCTTCTCTATTTTATCTCCCAATGAGTGCCATTCTCCTTACCTGTCAGCTTTCCCATTTTTTACACTAAATAAATATAGTCTTTACATTTGTTAGGACCTCTAGTTACTTCCTAGACTATTCCCCAATTACCCAACTGTGCCCAAGTTAAAGAAGCTAAAGCTCCTGTTCATCTTGGGCTCTGTGGTCAATCCCTTTAATTCTGGTGCTTAATAAAACTCTAGATTCCCTCACAACCTAGCCCTTCCACTACGCCCACACCCCAATTAGGGATATACTTACACTGTTCCTAGTCTGACGACTTCAGAGTTTTGCTGGAGAATTTCATGCACTATATTAATATAATCCATTACAAATATTTAATATTACCTGGGCTTTCAAGGTGGTTTGGTTATACCTTTTCCACTCTCTTCCATTTTCCAGGCTAATCTCAGGGGATGCTACCTCCTTACTGAGATTAAGTCTGTCTGATATGATGTCCCTCTATCTTGCTATCTACTTAAAAATACTGGAAGTAAGGTCTGTTTCTACTCTTAAAAACAAAAACATCTCTAACATACTTGGTTTAAGTAACCATTTTACTAATAACATCAAGTATGTCCTCAACGGCCGGCTTGCCAGTTCCTTTAGGTCTCAGTAGCTGTTCCCTCTGTAAGCTGAGTTGGCATGAGCCTCCTCATCTACATTCCTTTTGCCTGAAAATGTTAGCCAGGGTCCGTTGTTCTTCAGTTTCTCTCATCTGAGGAAGAGGTCTCTTCCCCTCTTTTCTAAAGCTAAATTCTTCACCTACAGTTTTGTTCTCTTCTTTCCCATTCCATTCAGGATTTTGCTCTCTTATCTTCCTTCTAGCATCTTCAATATTTCCCTCTCCATGGACACCTTTTCAGCTTCCTTTAAATGTGTCCAGATCTAGCCTATTTAAAACACACGCGCACCATCCATATCACCCCTTCCTAGCCACTGTCTTTTTTCTGATTCCTTTTGTTCCCAAACTTCTTGATGGAGTGATCTAAACCTGCTGCTTTTCATTTTCTTTCCACACCCTCTCTGAAATCTGGTTTCCATTCCTACTATTCTACTGAAATTGTACTTTCAAAAGTCACCAATGACATGGTAATCAACATATCCAGTGTTTTTTTCCTTGGTGAGTCTCATTTTCCTTGACTTTTTCCACAATTAACCATCCATCTTTTTAGAAATAGTCTTTTTCTTTGTCTTCCTGTGATATAACATTATCCCAGTCCTCCTAACTTTTTGACTATTCCTTCTCTTTCTTTTACAGGTTTCTCTCATTGTTTTTTTTCTTTATTTTCTCCACTAAAGTACTTACTCACATTTATATCTTCAGCTCTTATCTTTATGTAGAAGTTTTAATTCCAATATTATCCTCTGACCTGAGCTCTAAGTATCTAGTATGTCTGCTAGATGTTTAAAATGTAAAAGACTGAACTTGTAAAACATCTGCTCTGTCCTGATTTTGTTTGTTAAGTATGGCCATTCTCCCAGTTGTCTAGGATGAAAGCCTTACGAGTTAGTTGGTACCTTCCTCTCCTTGCCACAGCTAAGCAGTCCATTTGTTTTTCCTGTCACATTCCTTCTTATCCATTCCTACTGCCGCCATTTGTAGTCCAGGTTCTCTTTACCTACCCTCTTTGATTATCATAACAATACTAACTAACTGGCTTAATTATTGTCTGGGCAAGGTACTTGACCTTTGTTTGCCTCTGTTTCCTCCTCTATGAAATGGGGATAATAATAGCACCTAGCTCTCAGGGTGCTTGTGAGGATCGGATGAGATGATATTTGTTAATTGCTTAACACTGTGCCTCGTGCATAGGAGGTACTATATAAATGCTAGCTATTATTATTAGCTACCTAGTCGGAATCCTTGACTCTAGCCCTCCCTGCTCTAATCCAGTTTGTACATTACTAAGATTTATTGCCCCAATGTACGACTTTCACTATGTCATTCCCTTCTGCAAAAACTATAAATGGTTCTCCAATGCCAAGAGGAGTAAAATCAAAACTACTTAGCCTGTTCCCAACACTCCATAATCTGATCCTACCCTGTCTTTCCACCCTTATTTCTCATTACTCACCAATCCAAACTTTCAGTTCCACCATCAAACAGATCTATTCATTATCTCCTAAAAATACCTCCCATCTTTCTGATTTTGCCTCTCCACTGCTTTCCTAATCCTACCTATCTCTGAGGAGCCAACATAAGACAAACCTTTGTAAAGCCTTCAGTAACCACCCTAGTCCACAGAGATCTCTCCCTCCTCTCAAAGTCTCTAACACTTGGCGTCTATATGTTTATTTGACGTTTATCATAAATTGACTTTAAGTGCGTCCAGCACTGTGACCCAATCATTGGAGGCACTCAATAAACAATCATTCCTTGGCTGCTTGTTTTTTTCTTACCTGTAATATCTGGACTGAAGGTAGGTAGAACACACAGCCTTTGACACATGGCTAGCTGAACCAAAATCGATGACCTTAACCCTGTATGGCTGTCTGGATGGATCAACCAGCATAATGTTCTCTGGCTTGAGGTCTGCATGGATGAGACCCAAGCTCTTTAATTTCATCAGGGCTGTGGCTACCTGCTGGAGGACAGGGCGGATGTATTTGAGGGGCAAGGGACTAAACTTATTCTGCTTCAAGAAGTCATAGAGGTTCTGTTCTAACATTTCAAAGACCAAGCAGGTATGGTTTTTATGTTGGAAGCATTCATAAGCTCGGACAAAGTTGTAGTCATCTGCACTCTCAGTACTCAACCGGGCCAGGATGCTCACTTCAATCTGACCCTGCCGGGCATAAGATGGGTGGTTTTTCAAGATTTTAATAGCAACAATTTCATTGGTGCCACGTTTCCAGCACTTGACTACTTGTCCAAATGTCCCTCGACCAAGGAACTCTAAGACCTCATATGTGTTAGTCATGGAGCAGAGAACCTCATGCTGGACCAGCTGATAATCACCTTCGCTATTGGAGCCACTATTTTTGGAGGTGGCAGTAGATGTGGTGGCAGTGGCTACAGTGGCCCCACTTGCATTATTTTGAATCATGGGTGGGTGTTCTTCAATGATCTGCACGCTGCTTGTGTTTTCAATCTCCTCACTCTTACGCTTGAGTCCACATTTTTGGTAGGTGTCAAGAAGGCTCACAGTGCTTCGACGCATCAGGTTGTGTGGTCCACCAAGGGCTTGCCCAGAGACAGAAGTGCTACTTGCAGATGTTACTACGATGTGCCCAGTGCTTCCTGGAAAGATGATGGTCTGCTCGTAAGGTAGGCTGGGGTTGGGGATCTGCAGGGAGGTGCTGACGGTAGTGGTGGCTGGTTGTGAGGGCTGTACGTTTTTGCTCTGGCTATAGACTTTACTGTGTGTGCCGTACCCAGTCATATCCCAGTTGGAACTTGGTTCCACTTTAAGTTTCTTCACGCTACAGAAGGCACTTGATTGAAGGGTATGAGGGGAGAAAACTTGCACATGTGAGGCCATACCTAAATGAAAAATGGAAGGAAAGTGTGAAAGCTTTTTAAATCTGTTGTACTACAAGTAAGTTTAGATGAACCATTTCCCTTTTAATGGTGTGAGTCATATGGAACATCTTCCCCCACTGATGGAATTAATGGCTCTAAACATTTCACCTGCCATCGCGAAAAGAATTTAAAAACTGTAAGGGTGAAGCTAAAGAGGCCTTCCAGGACATGGATATGGAGGAAAGTGAATAGATCCAGGCTATATCCAATTTTCTTCCACTAAGTCTTATTCTAACATCTCATCATGTCATGAGGGTAACCTTAGGTTCTCAAAGGCTTTGCCAACAAAATATACATTTTAACGTGTTAATGGAGTGTATCTCCCACTTGTCACAAGTGAAAGCCTTGTTGGTCTATTTGACTAGACTCTAGTCAAATATAGAGTAAATCAGGCTCACAACTGCAAAGTGAGATTAGGAATCCACGGTTAAAACTACCAGGTTAAATTGTTTTTAGAAAAAAATGTCTCTGATTAGGCCATGTTAGCATGTAACCCACAAATTAATACTTTTTAATTGTATACTGTTTCCCTTTTGGGTGGAACTTTAGAGAATTCTGTATTTTATGAAGTGTCTACTACGTGTCAGGCACTATGCTAAGCACTAGGGATATAAAGAAAAACAAAAAAAGAGTCCTATGTTCTCAAGTGGGTGAGAGTCTACCAGGGGAGATGAAGACAAGATGTAAACAACTGTGTACAAACAAAATATATTCAGGATAAACTGGGAATAATTTCAGAGGGAAGGCATTAAAATTAAGGAGACTTAGGATAGCTTTCTTATAGAATGTGAAACTTTAGCAGAGACGGACACAAGACTGGGTAATTTGGAGGCAGAGATGAGGAGGAAGAGCATTCCAGGCATGGAGAACAGCTGGTGAAAATGCCCAGAGTTGGTAGATGGAGTGTCTTTTGCAAGGAGGCCAGTATCACTGGATCACAGAACATGCAGAGGGAAGTAAGGTGTAAGAAGATAGGAATGGTTAGAAAAGGCCAGGTTAAGAAGGTCTTTGGATGCCAAACAAGATTTTATATCTGGCCATTAGAGTTTCTTGAATAAGGGGGTGATGTGGTCGATCAATGTGATAGCTGTATAGAAGAAGGAATGGAATGAAAGGAGACATGAGGCAGAGAGACCAACTCTTGGGCTATTGCAGTAGTCCAGCTGTAAGGTGATGACATTGGTATTGTCACAAGACAGCTGTGTAGGAGAGTAAGGAGTCAAGGATAACCCTCAGCTTGTGAGCCTTGGTGATTGGGAGGATAGTGGTACCCTCAACAGTGACAGAGAGGTTAGGAAGAGGGGTAGGTTTGGGAAGTAAAAAAATAACAAAAATTCAGTTTTGTACATGTCGAACTTAAAATCTCTAAAAGGCAACTGGAGATGTGACATATTGTTCAGGTGAGAGGTAATGAGCTCACCAGGTGAAACAGTATAGAGGGAGGAGAGAAGAAGGCCCAGGACAGAGCCTTGGGGAACCTCCACTGTTAGCTGGTAAATGAAGATTCAGCTAAGGAGACAAAGAAGGAATAGTCAGACAGGTAGAGGGAAAACCAGGAGAGAACCTAGGAAAAAAAGAAAAGTGCCAAGGAGAAGCTGATCCAACAGTGCCAGACACTGCAAAGAGATAAAGAAGGATGAGGATTGAGAAAAGTCCATTGGATTTGGCAAATAAGAGATCTCATGGATAGCAGGAAGACCCAAGTTCAAGTCCTGAATCTGAGAGAGGTGGATTGTAGGAATCACACAATCTTTCAGAACCATAGATAACTCACTAAGACTATAAGTACTGGTTAAAACAAACAGAGATCTCAGTCACAGGAACAGAGTAGATATGTAATAGAAGGGAGAAAATGTATCTAATACTCAAATATCCCATAAATACAAACACTCCATCTACTTGGATAAGGACTCATTATTTGACAAAAAAGACGAGAAAACTGGATGGCAGCATGGAAAAAATGTCATACTTTATACAATGATAAACTCCAAATAGGTACAAGACCTAAACATAAAAAGGTTGCATCATAAATTAGAGAAGTATGGGGAAAATCACCTAGTTGATCTATCAATAGAAGAAAAGTTCATGACCAAGCAAGGGATAGAGAAGATTGCAGAAGATAAAACAGAGAGTCCTGACTACGTAAAACCTAAAGTTTTTGCAAAAGCAAATCTAATAACAGTAATAATGGATAACATTTATATAGTGCTTTAGGGTTTGCAAAGCACTTAACAGATATTACCTCATTTTATTCTCACAACAATCCTGGGATGTAGGTATTATTCCCAGTTTGAAAATGAGGAGACTGCAGCAGACACAGGTTAAGTAACTTGCCCAAGGTTAAATAGCTAGTATGAGTCTGAGGCCACATTCCAACTGAGTTCTTCCTGACTCTTGGTTCAACACTATTCAGCTTACCACTTAGCTGCCTGTACAAAAAAAGCTAAGATTAGGAGAGTCATAATTAACTGGGTAAAAAAAAAATCTTTGCTGCAGGTTTCTCTGATAAAGGTCTCATTTCCCAAGAACAAATTCAAATTTACAAGAATAAGAACCATTCCCCTATTGACAAGTGGTTGAAGACTATGAATTTCAGTTCTCAAGGGAAGAAACTCAGGCTACCAATAGCTATATGAAAAAAAATGTTCCAAATCACTACTAGAGAAATGCAAATTAAAGTCATTCTGAGATTCCACCTCATACCCACCAGATTGGCAAAGAAGACAAAAAAAGAAAATGACAAATGTTGGAGGGCCATGAGAAAACAGGTGTAGTGATGTACCATTGGTGGGCTTATGAATGGATACAATCATTCTGTAAAGTAATTTATAATTATTCATAAAAATTACTAACAGTGCATGTTTTTGACCCATCTATACCACTATTGCTGGGCTTATAACTAAATGGATGCCCATCGATTGAGGAATGGCTGAATAAAATATGGTATATGAATGTGATGGAATATTGTTATGCTCCAAGAAATTAGGAAATAAATGATTTCAAAGGAGTACTAAAAGATTTATATAAACTGATACAGAGTAAAGTAAACAAGCCCAGAACAATTTATATTATAACATCAATATTATTTGTTCTAAGAGACTTTTTTCTTTTCTCTTTCTTTTCTCCAGTGCAGTAGGAGGTGGGAGGGAAAGAAAACAGCTTGCTATTAAAAAAAAAAAAAAAGAAGTTCTACAGATTTAGAATGTTGCACACACTTTCAGATTTTGTCACTATATTGTTAGTTTTACTTGTTTTTGAAGAAATATTCTACATTAGACCACATCAACACATGATTGAATGAAAGATATAGAGAATATAAAATCCCAATATGCTTACTGTCCATTATTAGGAAAAAATTATTTGAATACAATGTTGTACTCTACTGAATCAAATAATTTTGATTCAGTAGAGTACAACATTGTATTAAAGCTTGCCCCTTCACTAGGTATCTCTCAAAAATTAGTCAAAATTACAAAATATTCCTTGAAAAATATAGTAGAGACAACCTTGTTTGATGCTCCTCTAATGATAGGCTTAAAATTAGGAGATGTTCACCATTGTTATGGAAAAGATCCAAGACTGAGTCCAAGTTGAAGAGAGATTCCCCAGATACAGATGGCAAAGCCTTTCAGCTGCTCCTGTATGGTATATGGCTGATTGCATCAAGCCCTGCAACAGTACAGGGCCTCCTAAATGAGATCCATAATTATTCAAAATAATTTCACTTGATTATCCACACAGGAAAAAATGGATGAAGAATGTCTAATATGCAGATTATGGAGACATGTGGAAGGAGGACTTATAGAGCTCATCCATCAGTGTATATAACTGGGGAAAATACTACAAATGGATAAGTTGGGCCCAGAATTGAATAAGAGGACAAGAACAAGTTGGACTGCTTTTAGAAAGCTACAAGGTTTTTTTTAAATGCTTTCCAAACTTCTCCTGAAACAAAGACTATCTTTTTAATACTTATTTTCCTTTGGTGAAACTGTATGGCTATAAACACTGCAGTCTCCAAAAAACTGAAGTTAAGGATCAGCAATAGAGGTATATGGCAAAAAGGAACATGCTGTAACATATTATAAATGAGGAATTACAAAGAAGTGGTCTGTAGGATAGCATCAAAGAAATGTATGTTCAAAGAGTGGACACTCACATGGTGAAAGTGGGAATCTTGCCCAGAATGAGGCTTCCATGAGCCACCATTTCCAAACTATGTCCCTGGGACTCCTGTCATCATTTTAATTAACCAACCTCCCTCTTATTCCCTCACTCTGCTTCCCTCTCTCTCTCACTCCCCTCCTCCCTCTCTGTCTTTGTCTCTCTCTCTTGCATCTAGTTCTTTTTGACTTGTTCCTTCTTTGACCTGACTCTTTGAAAACAACTCCCTGCCTTTGGCCTTGTTGCTCCCAACCTCAGGCCACATTTTCCTGCTTTACCTTCTTAATCCATTACCTCATAGATTTCTGACTTCGATTTTTAGACCAGTTACCCATTAGTCTCTATTGTTCTTGATCACAACCGCCCCAATTTTCAAGGTTTGGTTTTGTTGACTCCCTTCTTCCCTGTTAATCACTATTCACTAATCCCTAATGCCAGCTGACTCCTAACCATCCTATCAAACGGCAGAAATTCCTCTTATGTATGAGGAAACCACAACATCAAGGCAGCCATTAAAGACAAAGGAGAAATCAGCCCTCTAAATAAACACTAAGCATGCTAAATGTTCAAATATTTTTCTTTTTAATATTATTATGTGCATTAATATTTTAAAATTTCCTTTTAGTATTACATTTAATTTGTAGAGCCTTTTTTGAGGGGGGAGGAATGTCCTTAACTTTTATAATCATAAATGTATTCAGTCCTTTTTCATGTGTCTAGCATCTATTCAAAACTCTTAGGCAAAGTTCCATTACTAAATTTCAAATAAGAATATATAAGATTTACTGAGAAGGCAAAATGCTTGCAAAAATATGAAGGAAAACCAAAGTAAGATTCTACAGCTACAGTCATTTAACCTACAATAAGGAAGAAAGGAGGATCTTCCATCAGCAACAAGAAACTGAGGTGGGTGCTGAATCAGCTGTGAATTGTGTGCCTCTCAGAAAGTTGAACCTAGGCCACATTCAAGGAATGAAGTTTTACTTGGCATGAATCAAAGAACTGCTTTTTCATATGCACCATGCATAAATGAAAACAGGACTTTTTCATCAAATGTTGTATCTGAATCACGCAGAATTGTTCCTAACAAAAAAGAATTTATGATTTTATGTAATGAAATAACATACGGATATATAACAATCAAGTCACATAAAATAAAGAAATATAATAATCAAATGCCATCTGCATGTATGTGCATGTTTCAAAGTAATTGCAGAGTAACCTATCAGGGCTGATGGATCTCACTGACGATAATTACTGTTAATAATACAGTGAAAAGGCACTTGTGTTGAAATTCCTTGTCTGTATAGGAGTATCTAACTTAAATTTTGTTAATAAATATAAAGTCAAGCCATAAAGGGTTAACTTACTGCTGAATTCCCTCGTTATCCTCTCTGGAAACACTTTAAAACTCTCAAAGAGTCCTAGCTGTGGTGTGTATTTAGCTACCTGAGCCTGCCCACAGACATCAGCAAGCTGCTCATCTTATCAGAATACGGAATCAAACGCCTTTCCAGCAGCTTTCTCCCTGCTGTGTTAACTGAGATGATGCTCTCTAATTACCTATCCAGCAACTTAGCCCACTGCACACGTTTTCTCCACTAACTGCTCCTTTCAGTTCCTGTACCTTCTACAGTCAGAACCGAAAGACCCCAAAGAACATGGAACCAAAGCAGACTGTGTTTCTCCCCATGACCTCACCTTCCAATCAGGATGTGGTTACCTGGGTGACTATGTTACAGGGATGGGAGGCTCTCTATAGTCTCTCAGTTTCTTATTCCTCAAGGATCCTTCCTCCTGCCTAATGAATAGCTGATTCACAATGAAAGAATTGATTTAACTAAATCCTGCATTTCCCACCACTGTCCCTATTCCTATGCCTGCCCAAGACATAACTCTGAGCCTATGGCAACAGGGCATGAGCTCTAGCAGATCCTACCAAATGAGAGATGCTTTAAGTGTGGACCCCTATGATGGGTCCATCATCTGAAGATTGGTATAGCTACATCTAGAAAAATTTACCACCAAAAGGCTGACCCTCAAGTGATGATTTTTTTTTTTGGCTATAGCAACCGATGAAACAGTCAATTAAGTATGAAGAAGGTACAGTCCGCATTGCTGGATGGACTCACACCAATAAAATCACATTTTTTTTGAACTGTGAAAATGTAAACTTGTCACTTCCTGATACCTACTTTCTTATAATAGCAGTTTCCAAGCTGCTGCTTTCTAGATGCTCTGTTAAAGGGGCCAACCTCTTCTTCCTCTCTTTCTGATAATTTAAAATATTTTTTGAAAACAGAATGGTTTTAAACAGTTTTACAAAATGATTTCTTTACAGAATGAGAATTTAGGTTGCTATCACTAGATGAAGCCCTTGGGTTTAGCTGAATGAATTAACAAGCTATATTTTCCATAGATATCTATCAAAGTACATAATCTAGGTTATTCTTTTTATTAAATAGCATAAACAATGATTATTCTCTAATTTACATTTATATATAATTTGGAGTAAAATTTAAAGAAATCAAATACAAAGTACAAGTCAAATGCCTTCTTGCACTAAATTCTGACTACATTAAAGTATTACTCATAGTAAATTTGGTATTCTTTCTTCTCTTTTAAGACAAATCTTCTTTTCCTCAGGCTACTTCAGGAATAAAAAAGTCCTAGACCTTGTTTAGAGTTTCCCTCAGCATAAAATGTCTTTACTATCATTTGCTGTTTTGTCACTCAGCTTTGCTGCAGTATTCACTTAGGGATCTTTGATGGACAAAAAAAAATTATATGCATTTCCTCTTGGATCTTCATAAAACTGTATGTTATTCTCTCTCTTTACAATTGAGGATATCTTTATCAATTAGCTGGTACTTCACTCCATTTAACTGTCTCCTTCCTGTTAATATTGGAAACTTAGGTTTCATGTAAAAGTTATTTTGCAGAATATATAGATCTATTAACTAACTACCCTAACACTTAGGACCATCCATATAATTTATTTAAACTGCTTTGCCTTCTTCCCCCACATTTTGATCTACATCTGAACTGACAAACTTCTCAGAAACAAGATATTATTTTGATGACACAGAAAAAGCCTAAAGGCACCTCAGCCTACTCTGACTTGTATATAATGACAGTCATTATACTAATCATTAAACATAATATCATAACATTTCTTTTACTCTTCATTTTTTACTTTTTAAAAAGCATACAACTAAAGCTATTTTGTAAAGAGATCATTTTAAAATATATGCATTCTGGACTGTAGCATTAGAGAAAATGTAAGTCACCAACAATATTTTGTTCAACATTTTTATTCAATGCATGCATTAATCCTCAAGCACTGGTGCTGAGTAGGTTCCTCTCTCACCACCCTCTTCTTTATAAAAAGGGTGTGGGAAACTCTTAACTCAGTGATACAATTCTGGAAGACTCATGATGAAAAATGTTATCCACCTCGTAAAAGAGAGATGACGAATTCAGGATGCTGATTGGATATGGCCAGTGCAGGAATCTATTTGGCTAAACTATGCATATTTATTAACAAAGGTTTCTTTTTCAATGTGAGGAAGGGAGCTGGGAGAAACAGAAAATGGATTTTCATTCATGGAAAAAATAAAATTGCTTTTAAAAGTATGTACATTGAAGGTAATTAAAACGAGAAGGGTAACTGTTAATTGTGAAAAAAAATCATTGCAGCACATTTCTCTGATAAAGGTCTCATTTCCAAAATATATAAGGAACTGATTCAAATTTATAAGAAAAGATCCATTCTCCAAATGATAAATGGTCAAAGATATGAGCAGGGAGTTTCGAAAGGAGTATTACCAAAGTTCATGAGAGGAAGAAGTAGATAAACCATCACTGTATCAAATACTTAAAATATTTCCTTTGATTGGCATGTGACATTACCACTCAGAAGCCTATCCTATGGTCAAATGGAAACAGATCTTGAACACCATGCTACACTGGACTGCTAAGCCTATATTTTACTGAAATCTGTCTTACATACTTTCTTTGTCAAAGAATATTTGGGAACCCAAGAGAGGTAAATTTACTGGGGGAATATCTGCCTTGAAGCATAACATATAACACACAAATCACAGATCACAGATTTAGGGTGGGAAGGAATCTTGGTGGTTGCTGCCCCTCATTTTACAGACTAGTCAAAAGAGAAACAGATTTAATGACTTGCCAAGGTTATACAGGTGGTAAGGGTCCTATTTTTGCTGTACTAGCCTCTTGAATAGGCAGTTCCTATGTGAATTATAATTTTAAATATATAAAGAAATGTCAGAAAAGTAAGGATCTGCTGGATCTGCTTCAACAAAAAAAATGTAATTTATCTCAGTATAGAGGGGATGACTGTTGAACAAAAATAAAAAAATTAGGGGAAAAGATAGATGTGCAATTTCTGTACAACAAAACAATATAACAAAAAAAAGGAAAATAACATGGGAAAGTATTTTGAAGGTGACGTCTAAAATACATAAGAAAGTAAGTTATAGTCTCTAATGGATAGTTAAGAGATATAGACATTTTCAAAAGAGGAAAAAAAACTTTTTAATAAACACCTGAATAAATGTTTAAACTCATGAATAAGCAAAGAGATGTAATTTAGAACAGCACTCTGGTACCACCTCATACCTACCAAATTGGCAAACATAATTAGACATGATAAACTCAACATTAGAGGGGTCGTGAAGAAATAAGTACACTCGCCCACTGAAGGTGGAATTACAAACTAGAGAACCTTTTTGGAACAACCAGGCAGGGCATGGTAAAAGTTGCCAAAACACTCGTACCTTTTGACTCTACAATTCTATCTTTGCAAATATACCCTGAGAATGTTAACATAATGAAGGGGCAAAAAAAACTTCAAAGATTTGTATAACATTATTTGTAAAGGGTATAAAAGTGGACCCACTTAAATGTCTAATAGTAGGAAAATGGTTAAATAAATTGTGGTACCTTAATATAGTGAAGTACTATATTACAAGTGGGATCTAAAATTATGAGCATAAAGAAATCTGCATCATGATGAAATATTGCCAAGTAAAAAGCAAACAACAACAAAAACAGAATCAGAAGAACAAAACACATATATAGACACAATGACATGAAAGGAAAAGGGAATAAAGGAAGAGTATACCTTAAGAAGACTTAGAGACCAGGTGAGAAGTTATGACTAAAATAATGCAAGAATTAATTTATTTGAATGTAAACAGTTGCAAAGCAAATTTAATTGGCTGTACAGATGTTTAGTAGAGACTATGGCACTATGGAAAGAGCAATGAATTTTGAGATACAGGGCTTGGTATTTAAACCTGATTCTGCTACTAACTAGTTTAGGCAAGGAAGTAAACCTCTCTAAGCCTCAGGCCCCTATATCATTTATAAAACAAGAGAGTTAGACTAGGTAACTTCTGAGTTCCCTTCCAGGTCTAAAGCTATGATCTTGTGTTTTTCATATAAAGCATATAATAAATTATAGACAGATGAATTATAGAAAAATATATACAAAATAATGCGAAACGAAAAGAGCAGAACTAGAAGATAAGTATACACATTGACTGGTACCACGTAAAAGAAAATCACACTAATACCGTAGGAGTTGGATAGACAATGGAAAGCAAAGTTGAAGGAGGATATGAGAAGTAAGTTGTCACAGTTATAGGTATGATAAAGGCCATTTTAATGTGAGTTTAATTGGTAATAAGATCCTTTCCAGATCAAAATCCAAGATCCTGGGTTATTATTTTAAATTAAGTTTGTAATGAATTACTTATAAAAACAAATCTCCAGCCTATTTTTTTGGTTTTGGTTTTTTGTTTGTTTTTTGGAGGGAAGATGGAAAGGCAATTGGGGTTAAGTAACTTGCCCAAGGTCACACAGCTATTAAGTGTGTCATTGTCTAAGGCTGGATTTGAACTCAGGTTCCCCTGACTCCAAGGTCAGTGCTCTACTCGCTGTGCCACCACCTAGGTCCCCCTCCAGCCTATATTTGGACGTGTGCGTGTGCATGCGTGTGTGTATAAATGAAAGAGAGTAATACTTGGCTAATTCAGAAGTCAATCTTAAGATAACCTTAACTCTTAATGGCCATAGGCCCTATTTTACCTAAAGATGGATATTTAGAACACCCAAAACAAATACAATAAAGCCCTTGTACTAAAGTCATGTATTTTAACTCCTGGGCCCTAACACTCAGCCTCACTGACTTTGATATAATTTTGAACCCATTTAGATATCTGATTTTTCTGTTTACAATAGATTAGAGGTAACAAATTAGAAGTGGAGTAAAGGAGGAAGGTTCAGAGGCAGGCACAATGATAACAGAAGAAGATGAGTATAGACCATAACAGTACAATAATGGATTTTCATAACAATACTAGAAAATTATTCTAGTAGAATAACATGGATTAAAGAAGATAATAGAATTTAGAAGTGAATGGAATTTATCAATCATTTGATCCATCTAATCTCTCATTTGACAGAAGAGGACCCCAAGACTCAGTGAGAATAACTTGCTCAAAGTTACATAGGGAGGAAATCACAGCATCAGTGTTCAAACCAAGGAACAGGCCTCTAAGCCAGTGGTTTTTACACTATCTTGTAGCCTCTCACCACGTCATGCTGACAAAGTAAAGGAGACCTTACAAGGGATTATTCTAGAAGCCCAGGAGTGGTGTACTGAAGGCATTACCATTCAACACAGGCGCTCATTGAATTGGACTGAGAAGGGTCATATACATAATATTTTTGAAAGGAATAAGACATAGACTATGTAGCAATAGGTGAGATGAAGGAAATAAAGGAAGAAGAGAAATGGGATAAATTGAGCATTTATTAAATTTCCAGTATATGCTAAGCACTGTGCTTTCCTTAAGTAGCTTACATTTTAATGGAGTAAACAATGTTCAAAGGGGAATAGTGGTCAGGGAGGATCATTTTAGTCTGCAAAATTATAGGGATGGCGGGTGAGTGAGACCAAAGGGGAGTAGATTGATATGTACCCATCCAGGAACAATGGCAGTTAATTTGATCGTGGTTCATAGTTCCAAAAAAGCTTAAAGGAGAGGAAAAGACTGAAGATGAAGTGTCTTGAGAGGATAGTGTTCCAAGAGGGGTAGTGGGCAATCAGAAAAGCAGAGTTTCAGGTCAAAAGTTCCTCCAGGATATGGTCTCTGCTGTGGGCCATGGGACAGTTGATAAGGAGGCTGAAGAAGGGACACTGAAGAGGAATAACTGAACTGAATATTAGTCCAAGGCTAGTTGATATGAAGCAGCAAGAATATGATGGTAACTTTGATAGTGACAGTGGAAGTTGGACAAAATGATAATTTTAGTTTTCAACATCTTAAGTTTCAGGTTTTGGCGATACATATAAATGGGGATATCTAGTAGACAACTAGAGTAATGAAACAGGAGAGGAGAAATTGGTGGAGAAACCTAAAGCCACTGTCAGGAATCATCTGGAAAGCAACTTAAAATCAATTAGAAATGAAGACAGAAATATTTTGAAAATATGAATGAAAGCCAATAGGAAAAAAAGTGATAGACCTATAATATATTAATTGAAAAGGCCAGAGGTTTTATGGCTATAGATACCAATTAGCAAGGTAGTAACTACTGCAATGATTCGAACATGAGGTTGAAGAAGGGAATGATCTAATATTTAAATGTCTGCACAACTTAATGAAATACCAGATGACAGGAGGGAAAGAGAAAAAGGAATTAAAGATAACTACAAGATCACATTCTGGCATTGTCAATGGCGATAGGAGGGTAAACACTGCTTTAAGATACCAAGCTCTATTTTTGAGAAGTTTAGTTTTAGCTAAATTTAATGCCTCTAACCAAGTGAAGGCACCATATAGAGAGAAATATAGGCTGGAGATTGGGTGAGAGGTTAAGGCCAGAGATGGTGGATGATGATGGTAGTCATCTACAGAGGCAGAAGTTGGAGTTCTAAGAACACAAGTATTTTCCAGGTGAAAGAGAAATTAGAAAGTACTACGGAAGGTATTAGACCAATCCTGGAAGCTTAGGTCCAAAAAGAGAAGGAAGCAAAGTAGATAAAGAAGAGAGGGTAGACAGAGATAGTTCATCCAGGAACATGAAAACAAAAATGTTCATCAAACCTGGTCTGGAATAGGCCTATGATTTCTCTGTTTCAAGGATTTGGAGAAGCAGGAAAAAAGTATGTTCTCACTGGGAGATAACTTTATTTCATCTTCCTTGAACTCTGAAAATTTCACCTTAAATACACCATTTTGCATCTAGGATGATAAGTTGGTTTTTTTTTTTTTAACATCGTGACCGAGCAGCCATTCATTTATCTCTTTTATGTTACCATTTCCCATTGTTAGCTCCTTTTCTTCCCCCTCCCTCCACCCCCCTAGAGTAATAACAAGGAGAGGGTTCTGGGAAGATGACTAAATAAAGCAGAAAATTACCTGGCTCTCCTAAACTCCCTCACAAACAATATAAAATTATAACTCAAAGTGAACACTGAGTGGCAGAAATAATTAAAAGTCAGGATAAAACAGTTGTCTTTCTAAGACAACCTGGGAGGACCTTGGGAAAGATTTGACCTCTAGAGGTGGTGGTTTGACCTGACTGAAGTGAAAATACCTCAGATACTGCTGAATCAACAAAAAACAAGCGCTGGGGGACAGCTGCATAAGCTGCAGCCTCAGCTTCAGGAACTTTCCCTTCACCGACCATGTGAGGGTCCAACAGCTGATCAGAAGAAGATTGCAGGGCCCTCTGCTGGCTCTTAATGCTGGGCCTAGGTGAGCTGACCAGATTGCACTCCTGTGGTTATGGGTGAGGAGTGAGCACATGCTGGTGAGTGCCATCACTGATGGCAGGGACCCTATTGGCTGTGGGTACTCACAGAGTCCCTGGTTTGGGTTCCAGGGCAGGGAAGCAAGCTGAAGCTTGCAGCTGCAGGAGAGACTGCAGAGAACAAGAGCATTTGCAATGACAGCATTGTAGGATGCCCTGGTCGTGGCTCAGGTGAATACCTGAAGTCAGGCTCCCAGACAGAGCTCAGAAAACAACAGCAAAAAAGGCCTGAAGCCTGAGATAATATGCCCTATATCTTGGGACTAGAGCCCAAATTTAATACAAAATTAATAGACAAGAAATAAGCTGCTAAAAAGAATGATGATCATGATGATGAGTAAGCAAAAATGAAAGAATCCAACCATAAATAACTATCATGGTGATAGAGAAGATCAGGTTCAAACTCAGAAAACAGCAAAGTTAAAACAGGTACTTTTATCTCAAAGAAAAAAGCAAAATGGTCACAAGCCCAAAAAGTTTTTAGAAGAACTTTAAAAAGGCCTTTTAAAATCAAATAAGAGAGTTTGAGGGAAAATTAGGGAAAAAAGAGAGTAATGCAACAAAAGCAAGAAAATGATGAAAAGAAAGTCAACCAACTGGAAAAAGAGATCCAAAAAGTTACAGAAGAAAACAACTCCTTAAAAATTAGAATTTGGCAAGAGAAAAGCTAATGATTTCTCGCAATACACCAAGGAATAATACAACAAAATCAAAAGAATAAAAAAATAGAAGAGAATGTGAAACATTAAAAAAACTGACCTGGAGAACAGAGCTAGGAGAGACAATATAAGAATTGCTGGACTACCTGAAAATTGTGATCGAAAAAAGAATCTAGATACCATACTTCAAGAGATTATTAAGGAAAACTACACTGCAGTTTTAGAATAAGAGGGTAAAAAAGAAATAGAAAAAATCCACCAATTATCACCTGAAAGAGATCCCAAGATGAAAAGTCATGGGAACATCACTGCTAAGTTTCAAAGCTCTCAGGTTAAGGAGAAAATACTACAAGCAACTAGGAAAAAACAATTTAAATAATGTGGAGCTATAATGAGAATAATACAAGAGTCAGCAGCTTCTACATTAAGACTAAAGGCCATGGAACAATATACTCTGAAGAGCAAAGGAGCTGGGCCTACAACCAAGAATAACTTACCCAACAAAGCTGTGTGTTATCTTGAGTAGAAAAAAAATGGACATTTAATAAACTAAAGGACTTTCAGGTATTTGTGAAGAAAAGGTCAGGATTAAATGGAAAATTTGACCTACTAGACTCAGGAAAAATATAAGCAGGCAAATATTAAAGACCAATTAAAAGGCCTTAATAAGGTTGAAATCTCTACCTCTTATATGGGAAAATGTTCTGTAACTCTTAAGTTATCATTACTTGGGCAGTTTAAAAGAGCATACTTTAAAAGAGTATACAAGAAGGCTTGGGGTTGAATTAACTATGATGGGATGATCTTAATAATTAAAATTGGGTAGGAAGAGGTAAAATGGAGCAATTATCACACACAAATAAGGTGCGAATGGAAGAACTGTTACAGTGGAGGCAGGAAAAGGTGGAGTGCTGGTAGTGTTAGAACCTTATTTTCATCTGAACTAGGTTAAAGAGGGAATAACATACATTTAGAAGGGTATAAAAGTGATCTCAACTTACAGAGAAATAGGAGGGTAACGGCCTAGGATAAGGGAGGAACTCTTAGAAGGGTATAAAAAAAAAAACCAGGAGAGTAAGGGAGAGGATAAGGAAGGGATTCATGGAGGTATGGATTAAGGAGGCAGTGGTTAGATATTAGACATTTGAGGAGGGATAGGATAAAAAGAGGGAGAGAAGGATAAACAATGATGAAAATAGGATGCAGAGAAATACACAAATAGTAATTACAACTCTGAATGTGAATGGGATGAACTCACCAATAGAGCAGAAATGGATAGCAGAATGGATTAAAACCAGAATTTGACAATATGTTGTTTACAAGAAACACATTTTAAAATAAGATATATAGATAGTGAAAATAAGTGGCTGGAGTAGAATTTATTATGTTTCAACCGATGCAAAAAAAGCAAGGGTAGCAATCATAATCTAAGACAAAGTTAAAACTAAAATAGATTTAATTAAAAGAGATAAACAGGGAAACTATATTATAACAAAAGGTACCATAGATAATAAAGTATTATCAATACTAAAACTGTATGTACCAAATGGAATAGCATCCAAATTTTTTAAATTAATTACAGATGGAAATAGATAGCAAAACTATAATAGTGGGCAATTTCAATCTTCTCCTCTCAGAACTAGATAAGTCTAACTAAAAAAATAAGAAGTCAAGGAGATGAGTACAATCTTAGATAAGCTAGATATGATAGGTATCTGGAGAGAACTAAATGTGAATAGAAATACACCTTTTTCTCAGTGGTACATACCTTTATAAAAACTGACAATTTATTACAGCATAAAAACTTTATAGTTAAGTGTAGAGAAGCAGCATCATTTTTGGATCATAATGCAATAAAAATTATATTTAATAAGAGACCATGAAAATTAATTGGAGACTTAATAACCTAATCTTAAAGAATAAGTAGGTTAAAGAACAAATCACAGAAACAATAAATAATTTTATTAAAGAAAAGGATAATAATGAAACAACCTATCAGAACCTATGGGATATCAGAGGAAATTTTATATCTCTAAATGCTTACATCAACAAAATAGAGAAAGGGCAGACCAATGAATTGGGATGGGAGAATTTATGAATAAACAACAGATAGAGAGCATTGCGAGATGTGAAATGGATAATTTTGATTATACTAAGTTAAAAAGGTTTTGTACAAATAAAACCAATGTAGCCACGATTAGAAGGAAAGCAGAAAATGGGGAAAAAATTTTTATAGTTTCTCAGATAAATACCTCATATCTCAAATATGTAGAGAACTTTGTAAAATTTATAAGGAGGCATTCCTCAATAAATGGTCAAAGGATATGAACAGGCAGTTTTTCGATGAAGAAATCAAAACTATATATAGTTATACAAAAAAGGAATAATTACTGATTAGAGAAATGTAAATTAAAACAACTGAGATATCATCTCACACTTATCAGATCGGCTAATGATAAAAGGGGAAAATGACAAATGTTGACTAATGATAAAAGGGGATAAAATGATAAAAGGGGAAAATGACAAATGTTGAAGGGTATGTGGAAAAATTGGGACATTAATACGTTATTGGTGGAATTGTGAATTCATCCAATTGTTCTAGAGAGCAATATGGAATTGTGCCTAAAGAGTTATAAAACTGTGTATATCTTTTGACCCAGCAATACCACTATCAGGTCTGTTTCCCAAGGTCACTAGGGGAAAAAAGGAAAAGAATCTGTGTATTCTATGTTCCAAAATATTTATAGCAGTTCTTTGTGATGGCACAGAACTAGAAATTGAAAGGATGTCCATCAACTGGGGACTGGCTAAACAAGTTGTGGTACTTGATTGTGATGGAATACTACTGTGCTGTAAGAAATGACGAGCTGATTGATTTTTAGAAAAACATGGGAAAATGTGCATGAAATAATGAAAATCGAAGTGAGCAGAACCAAAAGAACGCTGTATACAGTAATAGCAATACTGTTCAAAGGATAATTATGAACAACCAAGTTATTCTGAGTACTATAAATACTCAGATCAACTATAAAGGACCTATGAAGGAAGATGCTGTCCATCTCCAGAGAGAGAACTGATAAAAAGAAGTACATACAGGATGGCTTTATATACATATGTCAAATTGTGGCCTTCTCTATTGTGGGGTGGGGAGAGAGTAAGTAAAAAAATAATAATTTTTTAAAAATTAAAAAAGGAGTAGTGACTCTCTTCCAAGACAATTTCAAATAATAAGATGGCCTTATGCTCTATCAAACTGACCATTTTCTGCCCACCCTTCCCCCATCTCATTACTTGGCATTTACTTTGTATATATTTTATATTTATTTTTTGTGTTCATGTTGTTTCCTTCTAACAGAGTGTGAAACATTTGATGTTGGGGACTGTTTCACTTTTGTCTCTGACTCCAACACCTAGAACAGTTCTTGGCACTAAACAGTCAATTAATGAATGTTTGTTGAATTGCATTCCAAAAAAAGTTTTCGTTTTTCTTCCCTATGAAACATGACTCATTCTCTGCTTTGCCTTAAAACACCCTAAAGATCCTATAGAGTCAGTTCAATGTGACTGTTTTGTCTTTAAATGAAACTACAGTGCTTCTTGGAAACACAAGATAAACAAATCCTCCCTGTGCTGTTAACAGAACATGCAAGGACTAACAAATGTCTGTTTTCATGCCCTCCTACGTTTGGTGGATCAGTCTCCCATTATTCTGTCTGATACACCCAAATTCTGGCCTAAAATGTTAACTGCCCTCTTAGTATACCACTTAGGAAGGATCTGGCAGTATTTCAATTTTGCCCTCTTCTAAACAAACTTGGTGATGTAATCAAGACAAAGTTCCATGAAATATGAAAAGAAAATCACCTTTCACAACACCGTTTATAGTCTGATTATTCAATATGAAAAGTTAGTACATGTCGTCCTTGAGGCACATAAGCCAAAGGAGGTAAACACAAAAGTTTTAAACAAAGACTAAAATGAACTTTTCCTTCTTAGATCAACTTATAAAGGACTGATTTCTACATTTCTGATTCCAAGACTGTCTCAAATTGTCTTTTGTCTCGAAGATCTAAAGAGTTCCAAGATCTAGGAAACAACTCTAAATTGTGCTATTAAGTTTTCTTGACATGTTCTAGATCAGACTAGCCAAAGTTTCTGACCTAAATCATTTTGAAAAGTCTGAGAAGCCACAAAATATACAACTGAAATTAGCAAACATTTATTTAGTGCTAAGTACAAGTTACTAAAAGAGAGAAAAAGATGAATCATATGCAGTCTCTGTCTCCAAGAAGTTTACAAACAAGTTGGGGGAGGGAGCGAGGAGTAAAAGAGAGAAGTTTAATGTGAACATATGCAAAAATAAATATAAAAAGAGTGCAAAGTACATGAGAATTAGAAAGTTCCATGAGTGCAAGAGAGATAATTTCAGCCTAAAAGATCAAGGAAAGATAGGTATAGAAGAGTTATTGCCTGAGCAGTCTTGATGGATTAGTAGGATTTTAAGTAGGAAGAGATGGAAGTGGGGCATCACAACATATGGCAGACAGCTCACCTATGTATAACACTTTCCAGTTTGCAAAATGCTTTCTATATAATAACCCTGCAAGGTAGTCAGTGCAAATATTATCATCCGTATCTTACAGATGAGGCAACTGAGACCCAGTGAGGTATAGTCACAAGGATAGTGAATCATCTTGTTAGCACTTGTAGCCAGATCATTTGAATCCAAGTCTAGTCTCTCTACCAAATATGAAGTAGAGGGGTTTGCCTAGAGCATCCAACATGTGACAGAGCAGCATGATATAAAGTTAGAAAGATACAGTGAGGAATTGTGCAGCATCCTGAGTACCAACCCAAGGGCTGTGGACTTCATGTAAGAGGCAAAGAGGAGCCTTTGGAGGTTTATGAGCAGAAAAATGACATGATCACATCTGTATTTGGTAGTATTTAGAGACTGTCTCTAAAAATTTTTGTCATCTTCCACTGTCATATTTAGTCCCTATTTACCCACTTAATCATTACTACTAAAATTTATTTTTCAAAAACAAACTTTAATTAGTGATTCAAAAGAGGAAAGAAAAGGGTATAATTGAATACTTATGTATTCTTAGAAATGTTTCTTAAAGGTTGGATAAGGATTAGTAACTTCAATCTCTGATAATGATGCTAACTAATTACTACAACCACAATGTTTCATACAAAAAGAAATCTCTAAACTTACAGTATAGATATAATTATGGAAAACTACTGAGCATCTTTTTATATAGCAGAGAAAGTGTTGGATTTGGAATCAGAAAGATCGAGGTTCAAATTCTGCTTCTAATGTTTACCAGATATGTGACCGTGGGTAAAACATATGATTTCTTTTAGCCTAATATCCTCATCTGTAAAAACAGGGATACTACTTTTAGTAACTACCTCACAGGGTTGGAGTGAATTTCAAGTACTTTGCAAAGCTGCTATATAATCAGCCTCTATTGTCATTATTATTACAAGACTGGAGAAGGACAAATGTTCTGATTTTCAAAAAAGAGAAGAGAAAGAAAGAAGTCTGAAAACTATAGATCAGTGAGCTTAGTAAAATTCCTGGTAAAATCCTAGAGCATACATAGATCATCAAAAATTAGGTCATGGCAGATTAACTCTATTTTCTTTTTTCAGAAGTTATTAATTGATAGACCAAGGCAATGCTATAGATATAGTTTATCTAGATTTTAGTAAAGTATTTAACAAAGTCCCTAATGCTAATCTTGTAGAAAAGATGGAAGAGATGTAGACTAGACAATACAAATAGTTATGGCAAATTCAAAACTGGCTAGAGAGTCCACTCCAAAAAGTAGTCAGTAAGGGGTCAATATCAATTTGTAAAGAGGTCTCTAATAGCATCAGATTGTATGTGATCCTGTGTTAACACTTTTCTCATGGACTTGAATAAAGTCATAGATGATAAGATTATCTTATATGATGATGACATAAAAATAGAAGAATTAATTAAGCCATGATTGACAGAATCAAGATCCAAAAGATCTTGGCTGGCTACAACAATGTGCCAGATTTATTAAGATGGAATTTAATGGTGCCAGATGTAAAGTCTTAAACTTGGATTCACAAAATCAACTTCAGGAGTGGCTTTATGGCAATTATTCTAGAAAAAAAGATCTGGGGGTTTTAGTAGACTGCACCAACAACTCAAAAGCATAATATGATAGCCAAAAAATCTAATGCAATTTTCACATATTAAGAGAGACATAATATCCAGGATAAGGGAAGTGATAGTCCCATTGTACTATTTTCTGGTCATACCAGATATAGAATTCTTGTCCAGTTCTGAATACCATATTTTAGAAAAGACATTGGTAAGCTGGAGGATGTCCAAAAGAGAACAACCAGAAGAATAAAGAGCTTCAAGATCATGTTATTATGAAGATTATTTGAAGTAAATGGGAATGTTTTAGTCTGGCAAACTGAAGACTTAGGGGGAACATAATCATTGTATTTAAGCAGAAGGACTCGATTTTTACTGCTTGATCCCCATGGACAGAACTAGGAGCAATGAGTGGAAGTTGAAAAGAGGGAAATTTAGGCTTGGTGAAAGGAAGAACTTCCTAATTTAAGAACTCTCCAAGAGTGGAAATGGGCTTCCTCAGGATGGAATGAGTTTCCACTCACTGGATGTCTTTAAATACAGGCTGGATAACAAGTGTCATTTATGATGTAGAGGGAACTCTTGTAAAGATGTATCGAATTAGATTACTTTTGAGGTTACTTCCAACTCTGAGATCCTACCTGTAAATTGAAATGACATATTACCTCCTTTTTGCCTATTTAGAGCAGGGAATGCATTTCAATTAGAATTTCCTGAAGACATTAATATGGTATTTACTACAGTAGAAGATGCACATTGGAACAAATGATACACTGTCCTGACTTCCCGTGCTTACTGTTGATCTGTCTGCTGGAAGGCAACAGGAATCACCTCAGCACTCATAGGAAAATTCTGCTACTAAGGAAAACACCCTATTTTGATGCAAAACATTGTCAAACTCATCAGAATCTGCCTTTCTAACAACAAAGTTGCTAAGAAAAGTATCTGAAGCAGCCCTAGAAGTAAAGTTGTACTTTAATGGTTAAAGTCACATGCTGCTCTGAGAACCTGCTCTTTCTCAAACTTCATCTCCTGTACTGTTTCATCAGGACTATTCTTACTAGGGCGCCAATACACAATCTGTCCATCTGTGTACAAGTCTCAATGGAACACCTGTTTGCTGCATCTTATGCTCATGTTTATGTATTGTTTAGGTTTTTCCTCTCTTCAACTACAAAAAACCCCAAACTCCTATGTACAAGACATTGTGCTGACACAGTGAAGCCTAAGATGCAAATTGCAAAGAACATTGTTTTTGTTGTTGCTGCTGTTGTTTTCCCCAGAGAACTATAGTCAAATACCGGGTTCATTTCATCTCCCTCTTGACACACAGTAACCTATGTTTCTCACTTGATTTCTAGAATCAATACCTGTTTGCCACATTGACTTTAACCTTACAGTTCTTTGCTCTAATTTATTCCCTCGTTACAATACTTCTAAGTTACATTTCACTGACATCTGACAACCCTCAAAATCAGAGGTTATTTGAGGAATAACAACATGTATATAGTGCCCTAAAGTTTACAAAATAATATTATTGGGAAGGGAGAAGAAAGACAGAGAAAATATTGTCTCTAAAATTTAGAAAATTTAAAATTAAAATTAAAAAATCTAAAATTTAGAAAAAAGAAAAGGATAGGAAAGACAAAATGACAGGAAAGCAGAGGACAGAAAACAAACAAACAAGGAATAAAATCAAAGAAAAGAAAAAAGGCAAGAAAAATTATGCATGCCTCCATCAGGGCAATTAGTGTGTTACATTTTGACGAGGATTACGATCAGCATGTATGGGTGTCCTAGAGAAGATTAACTTGTGGTCAGTGGTCCTTTCTACATTGTGCCAAGGTAGAATTTGTTCTCTGGTTTACTGAAAGGATCTTTGGTATTTCTGAGTCACTTTCATACACCAGTCCTAAGAGTATTACTAAATAGTGCTTATAGTGTAGATGGTTTGTCTTATTCAATAAATGTAAGGGAGCTACCTATTGCCTCATTACAATACTTCAAAGTCAGGTTTTCTTCTCCACTTTGCTGCTGAGAGCTCACACAGCTTTAGACAATGTCCTCCAAGAAGTTGACATTTACCTATTTGCATAGACTAGATGTCACTTTTGTGATTCAGGCTGTCCCTCCTTAACTACAAATGGGTTACAAAGGTTAATGTGCATGTTAGTTGTCAATGCAGAACATAATTCTCTCATGTTATAACAGAGACTGGAGGTGAAAATAAGATACAAGGCTAATGTGCCAAAGCCTATTTAACTTCTATCAAACTGTAAGCTCCATGAGGCAAGGACTGTATCTTATTGTTCTGGATCTCTTCAAAATGTTCAGTACAACGGGCTGTACAAAGGAGGTACTCAATGAGTTAATGAATAATCCTTTGTTGTAGTGGAAAGAACACTAAATTTGGAATCAGTGTACCAGGATTAGAGTCTAGGTCTCCCACTCATTACCTGTATGGGCTGCAGTTTCCTCATCTGCAAAATGTCAGATGTCTAAGACCCTTTTGGCTCTTTAGAACTTATGATCTGATGAGCCTAAAATGCTGAAATGTTATATATCTGCAAATGAAAAACAGGAGAATGCAATACTAATGAGAACCTCAAATGATTTTTGAGATCTTTTCCAGTTTTAACAATCTACTATTCCACACTTCTGATTAACAATAACAACAACAACAAAACATTGTAAATGAGGTTTCCCCACATATTTTTTAGCTTTAATACAATTACATTATATTTTTAAAAATTTCTTATTCATCTCGATAGTAGGTACTTGAGGAAAAGTCATAATTAAAGAAGCAGAAGGAGATGAAAGGATCTTCTATGGGGAAGCTAAAGGGAATTTCAGGACACTTTAGAGGTTGATAGCCTTAGTTATTACATAAATTTCACTAAAAAACCCCATTGATTTTCCCTTGTATTCCATAAGCACTACTCATATTTGGGTACAAAACTGAATGAAGCACAAGATATAGGGCACAGCTACACAGCCTGACCCCATTATGATTCCACTAGTTGGGCACAGATGGTGGAATAGTCAAACCACTTGGACATACTAGCCCTCAAGACCCAACACAAGAAAAGGAAACACTATCAGAGATGAAAGAAGTTCCAGGCAACAGAAGACTGGTTATAAGGAAGCTAACAGAGCTTGGCAAGCCATGACCCAAACTGGGGAACAGGCTTAAAAAAGAGCTAGAGGAAATATGCTTGAGGGAGGCACAAGTTTCTTCAACAAGAGGGTGGAAGACTAGTTATAAGGCTCTTTCCTATTTCAGGAATGATAGAAATCAAAATTTTACAAGAGGGGTAGTGGCAACAAAAAATGTGTAGGTAGTCTGATCAAGTTACTTCCAGAGACATGCTGGTGTGAGAAAACAAGGACATCATATAAGGTTTCTAGGTGCCATGAGTCCAATCAGCATCATAAAAGGTGAAAGAGAGAGAGGGAAGAGTAAAAAAGTGAGAAATTTTCCCTAAGCTAAAAGCTTTAAGAGAGGAAATAGAATAGTAACTAAAAAGATCTATGTATGTGAATGGGAAGTGGGGGAAAAAACCAAAAAATCATTGCCTATGATGTGAGCAGCAACGGGCTTGGGCTAGAAAGTTCCCTATGTTGACTAACCTGTAAAACCAGGCAGCTTGGTTGCTCTCCAAAGAGGAGACTTTACTAAATCATGGCTTCTTGGATTGGGAGGAGACCTTAGAGATAATCTAGACAATCTGATCTAATCCACCTTGTTTCACATATGAGGAAATTGTAGCAGGAAAAGGTTAAGATGACACTGTTCTCAAGAACTGGGCAATCTAAGAAAGTAAACATGCAAATAAATAATCAGGGTAGAGTGTGCTAAGTGAATGAGAGGCATAAAAAATACTATAAGAATTTGTATAAAATGGAGAATTTATTTTAAGGTTGGGAAAAGTACAAAATCAGGAAAAAAATCTCCATAGAGAAAGTATCCTTTGACAAGAAGTATGATTGTTTTTTAAAAATTCATGCAGTATACAATTAAAAAAAAGGATCTCACCTTTGCCCTTTCTCCAAAAGCAGTAGGAGAAAGACTCTGGGAAACCAGGAATAATATTCTTTACTATTTGCCCCTTTCATTTTGTAGGGAGTTTCATTTTGTAGTTGTAGGGAGGCATACATAGAGGAAGGGGTTTCTTCCTTCTACCCATCAGAGGAAACTTTATACTCTCCAACACTTGAGAGGTGAGAATCAAATTTAGGACATATCATTTGTGTATGACTAAGGAGAAATAGAAAAAAAAATTGTTCCATAGGAATCTCCTGAATAAACATAATTACTGGATTTAACAATATTTGGTTAGTCTAGCTTAGTTTAATGGAAAGAACACTGCCTGTGGAGAGAGAGGACCTCAGCTTGAATCCTATATTTGTTACTTACTATGTGACCTTGTACAAATTCCTTAACTTCTCTGAACTTCAGTTTCCTCATGTGTAAAATGAAGAGGAATGATTCTGTGACCTCTGAGGTTCCTTCAAGTTCTATGATCCTATAATTCTGTCAATTTGATTTAGAACCCTAATGCTTTTCTTTCAATATCAAATTACATAATTATTACAACATATAACTCTGTCACATATAATTATGAACTTGAGCTTTGGCAACAAGAATATCTTTAGTTTTCAAGTTTCCTCACCCAGGAAACTTCTGTCCTATGCAATGAAATCATCTGTCCAGTCCTTCTGCCCCTTTCCCAAGGACCAGGAAATACATATTGCCTTGTTTTGGAGGGAAAAACATTTTCTTTTGCATCTAGAAGCATCTCTGAGATCCTATTAACTGGAAAACTGATCAATTATAACGCACTCTGATATTTCGCAAGTATAAGGGAGGTGGTGAGCATTTAAAGATCATTATTCTGCAATGCAGAATCCCTTGGAGATGTGAACAGTCTTTGCCTTCCTAAATTCTGAGTGAGAATGTAGGCAAGTAGCATACTTTGTTTATGGAGTCAGGGGGAGGGGGTTGGGGGGGGCAGTGAGAGATGGAAAAGATACTCATTTCCCAATTTCTTTTTCCCATTGCACTAACACACTCAGGATTTTCCTGGGCCAGAGAATTAAATTCATTATTTTTAATCACAAGAATATACAGTGCCAAACTTGAAATGCTGCATTTTATTCTGTATGCCATTTCTTATGTGCTCAAACTACCAGTTCCACAAATGGTTACAAATAATACATGCTGAGCCTGAGTCTGTCTATTCAATGGTGTGTCCCTAGGCTATGGTACAGCATTCACGTGCTACTGCCACATGAAGGAGGCACAGGGTGGGCACACTGGAAGCAGAACTGACTGCCATTAATGAAGATTTACAGAGTACCAGAAAGAGCTCTGATATGCTTAGTCCTAAAGGCTACTGTTTAGGTCTTTGGTAGGAACAGCAAAGGTTCTTAAGTTTTGGGGGAGTCATGGATCCCTTTGGCAATCCATTGAAGACTATGGACCTCTAGTGTATTTTAAATAACTGAAGGAAATGCTAAATTTCTGTTATGATAGTAAAAACAAAGGTGTAATTTTTTTCCCATTCAAGTTTATGTATACCCTGAAATCTATCCCCAGGAGTCTGTGGATTCCAAGGGAAGAACCCCTGGTATGGAATAATTCTCTAAGGGAAGAACACAGAGGAAACACTAGAGAAGATTGAGAGGAAGCACACTGACAGAAGAGGAATATCACTCTCAGAACTACTCCAGGCCTCCTATTCATCTCCACTACTGGGATAAAGATGAAATCAGATAGCTTCTGAAGAAAAGGAGTTAGGGCACCAGTGGTTCCTATATTCACTGGCTTGTGACACTACTCTCCAATAGACTTTAGGATTAGGACATCTAATCCTGTTATAATCTAATGCTGAACACCATTTCCAAATTTTCAGCACAAAGATACGAACAGCAAAGACAAATAGTGCTCAAGGTCTTGAAATAGGGTCAACTATGCTATTTATCAAGTACGTACACAAAAGGTCAGAATTTATGCCTTTTTACTGCTTAGCAAAGTCAATCAACACTCTCTCCTCTGTCACTCCCATCAACATCCAATAAACTCTATGAACTCCCTAAGGTGATTTAAGTCTACCTAACCCTATCCCCTACCCCTCCTTTGTCCTTAAGAGGAACTCAGTCCTTTGTACAGCCAGCTAATAATCAAGTTCTGAACTACAAAAATGGCATTGCCTGTCCTTCACCAAACAGCTCCCTGCTATCTGCCTTAACTTCTCACCACTAGAATCTTTTTGTTCCCATTTGCCAAAATATAAACTGTACTTCTGCTCTCTTTGTTAAACTATATGGTTTGGATTGAATCTCCCCTGAGCACTTCATTAACTCATATTTTCCTGGATCTCCTTCCTTCCAAGAAGTATCATCCAATCATGAGGAAAGTGAAAGAAAAACATCAGAATTAAGCTAAATAGAATAGGAAATTTTTTTAAAAGAATAAATCAATTGACTTCTTATCTTATCACCTGTTTTACTCAAAATTCTGAGGATTATTTAAAAGCAACAACAACAGAAAGAAAACCTATTTATTTGCAACCTATAGAAATGAACCTTGTTCACTCCCTTTTTATGCTATGAGGTTGCAGATGCCTATTTATTTAATCACCTAGATACCCTCCCTGAAGGACTAAGAAAAAAAACCGTTAGTTCACAAAGTAGATTAACTCTGCTTTGTACCTATTTTTCCTTCATTCTCAAAATCTGCAATATGTTTGAAAGTAGTTAGAATTCTTATCCTAGAGGAACTCAAAATGTCAATGGTCAAATTGTACAGTCTTCAGAAATTCAGAAGACAGTGTATGCATGCCAGGATTCTGATCTTTAAGAGTTTGGGGCAGGAAGTTCCTACTTGCCTTCCATATTGGCACTATGCCATATGAGACAATCATAAACTATGTGATCACAATTCAACAAAAAAGTGGAAAAAGCACCTCTTATTTATGTTTTACTATCTATTAGAAACTTAAGAGGAACTGTCTTCCCACTCTCCTCTGCTCCCCACCTTCAAAGCTGCTCTTTGCTGGAAAGTCTTAACTTCATCTGACTGAATGAAAAGTCTCCCAGTTGATTTAGGAGCAAGTGGGGTAGGGTACCTGAAAGTACCAACATTTCAAGTTTGTGGAAAAACAATCTTGAGGTTCCTTATTTCACATTCTACTTTCAAATGCAATAAAGGATTTGAAGATGGAAGTGAGTTGGCTGAAAAGTACTTACTATTTGATACTTTACATTAGATACTCAGATTATGTTCCACATATTAATATAGGTGACAGAAATTAAGACTAAAACCATGAGGAAACAGGATTAAAGGGTATACATTTGTGAAAGCATAGATAGGTAAACAGGGCCTTATTCACATATGCACTGGAAATGGAAGGCACTATTTGAAACTTCAAGTAGATATTTTAAAAGTAATTTATGATGTTCAACTGGTCATATCTTTAAGGAAAAATAATGGAAAGTCACTGAATCTCCCCATTGCTGCCACTATAAGAAATGGAAGACTAGACTGGAGAGATCACTAATCTAGCTTGCTGCACTGCATTTCTTAAATTGTCTTCGCAATCTATAGAGCTATAAATTTCTAAAGAGAAGGAAATGCAACAGAAGTGTCTGAGAAAGTTGGGGTACATTCTGGGTTTTGTCAGATCTCCATTTAAGCTGACTAGTATCCCAGAAGAAATTCATGTAAGAAGCTGTTAAACAATTAACCAGAAACAAAATGGGCTGCCTGAGAAACTGGAAGGTCTTATTCCATACCCACTCCTACCCCACCTGCCATCAGTCCTCAAACAAACACTTGTCAGTTATACTACACAGGGGATTCTTGTCAGGTAAAGGTTGAACTACATGGCCTCTGGGGCCCCTCCAAAGTCTGGGATTCTGTGAAGTGACCGCCTCTCTGTTATCTTGTGAAAGACTGGACACAAAAAGTCGTAGCAAAGTTTTGTCTGATGTTAAGTAAATAGATGAGAGAAACTGAAAGACATGTGTTGTCAGCAGCTTGCTTGGCCCTGAAGCATCACAGGCAAGCAAGGCCTGGTAAAACATACGCACCACTACTAGATAAAGGGCATCTCTGTGTAAAGGACCCCTGCAGAAAGGATATAAATTGATTACCATTCTCTCTCTCTCTCTCTCTCTCTCTCTCTCTCTCTCTCTCTTTCTCTCTCTCTTCCTCTCTCAAATTTTCTCGCTGAAACTGCAAAGCTGTTAGTCACAATGGTGAATTCTACAGTAGTTACTTTTAGCCACAGTTTATGTCCCAAAAAATGCCTTCGGAGGAGCTGAGACAGAACAATAACAAGAGAAGCTAAGGATAATGAGACAGACAGAAATGAAGCAGGAAAATAAACGGGTAGTAGTGTATTCTTTAGGATTGCATGCCTGCTAGCTTTAACATAGCAGAGCAACAAAAGGATGAGGTCCAGGGAAAAACCCAGGTGTACTAAAGATAGGTTCACTAGCAGGCACTTGTCCCTTCAAAACTAGTAGAAAAAAAAGTATGCTAGCTTGTTGACAAGAGGACTCGACTTAATCCTAAGCATAGGTAATGATCCTACCTACGGTTCTCTAAGTAAGCCTTAGTATGCAAAGGGGTCAGTATGAAGTAGTAACCTAACCTCAGTTCACTCTATCAGCCAAAACGAAGCCCACTCCACAATCTCCAAAGGATGCTGTGCTGTTCTTTATTATCCAGCCTAGACAAATGCTGCATTTAACCACGAACCGACTGTCCAAGTACTAAAGGTTATGACTGAAGAGTTGAAAGGGCATCTAGTTCATCTTATAATTTTAGTAATGGCAAGACATGAAAGAAAAAAATGAAAATAAAAATTATGCCCCTCCATCTTCAACAGAGACAGAAAGGGGGGGCAGAGATTGCTAAAAATCACCTAGTTTATTAGTCATGCTGACCTATTTTGGTGGAGTGGGGAAGGTTTTATTAGATTTCAAAATTAAGGCTCTTTCTGAAAGAAGAAATTGGATTGCCTACCATATTAATGTTTAGAAATATTCTATAATGGTATAGAAATTTCTTGTTTCTTTAAATGTTTGGCAGAGTTAACTTATGAATTTCTCTGGTCCTGAAGCTCTTTAAGGCCTAGGTCTGGGTGGAAATGCAGCGTGATAGAGCTAATAGATAGGCAACTGTGCAATTAGATCTGGATTCTAGTCCTACCTCTGACTCACACGTAGGTGAAGAATAGTTGTAGATTTGTATTGACACGAAGTTTCCTCATTGGGAAACCCTACTCCAGGGGTTCTTAACCTGGGATCCATGAACATCTCCTTTTTAATATTTTGGTATCTGTATTTCAATGTGTTCACCTGATTGTCAAAGAAAGGAGCACAAAAAAAAGTCAGAGGTCACAAAAGGGATAAGCCATGCCTTTCACTATTTGCTGCACTAGTGAAACTACAAGCCCAGATTATATATGTATTAAATACAAATATAAATACTTATGTCACATGTTATTTATGTATATCTAGATACATGACCATCTGTCAATTGACTGTAGAAAAGATTCTTGTTCAAATGCAAGTTGGATGGGTGCCTCTGAGGACCTTCCTAAATCTGAACTTCTGATACCCGAATAATGGCATTTATATAACAAAAACAAATAGATAGCATTTATGTAGTGCTTTGAAGTTTGCAAAATGCTTTAAAAATATTATCTCATTTGATCCTTATAACAACCCTGAGAATTAGGCACTATTCATCCCCATTTTACAAATGAAGAATCTGAGGCAGACAGAGATCAAGTGACTTGCCCAGGATCATAGCAGCAATTGAATAATTCAGGCTGAATTTGAACTCAGGTCTTCTTTACTTTAGTCAAAATGTGCTATCCACTATGCCACTTGTCATACACACCCTGAAATTTGTAAAGTGATTGATCTGAATGACAACTCACTACTACTGTATGAAGCAAGTACTACAACTATCATTATCTCCATTTTTCAGATGAGGAAACTCAGACTGAAAGAGATCAAGTAACTTTGTCTGGTCACAAAACTCTTCGGTAAAAGAAGGGGATTCACACCGGAGGCTCCCCAATTCCAATTCCAGCACTCTTTTCTTCTGTACCACACTTCCTCTCCTGAAGAGAAATCCCCTCTACGACCTTTCAGACAAAGGGTATACTGGGTTAGGGGCATGACACCCTCACGATCTGGAAAATCTTCATAAGATGTTTTGGCCCTCCCTTTGTACCAGAGATAAAGTATGAATTCTGTCTTTTTTCTTTTATGGGGTATTTACAGCACCTTGTTGTCAAATTTGGGTTAAGTATTTGGTCAGGGGCTTTATGTCACCTGCTGGGCTTTGTGTGTCATCTGCAGCTTCTGTGAATCTCCCCCAAAATTCCCAATTTCTTATGCTGACCTGCGATATATCAAAAACTGTGATGGGGAAAGTCTTGATGTGGAAGGGATAACTGTGTGTGTGTCTCCATGTGTCACTGTGGTCATCTTTGTATACATAAAGGTTTGATGTGGAAATTCCTGATGTGCTAGAAATTCAAACTCTGGATCTTCGAGAAATGTATTTTGCACCCAGAACTGCATGTGACAGATACTTCTAGTGAGGTTCTCTATAAAATAAGCCTCATTCAAAAAGACTCCCACTTCAATTCTTGTACATACATAATAAACTGTTCCCGTCTACAGTCAGGAGGACAGTGCAATGTCTGGACAGAAAAGGGAAAGGAACCTTTTCTCACTGCAGAAGAACATTCTTGCTCTCTGCCCTTCATACTTTTAAGCCTGTTTAGATAGATTTGCATTTTCCCTGACCTTGTGCTAAAGTGGGACCAAACCATGACTTCAGTTTTTGCTTTGGCAAGAGAATTCTTCCTTCAGTAGCTCCCAGTTTCATATCAAGCCAGTCTTACTGCTAGTTCCCACTGTATCTGTTAAGGCATCTCTCGGTGTCTCGGCTCTAACCCTTGCTATTCCATCTCTCTGTGTCTCATGGTGTCTGATTAATTTTTTTATTCTTGTTACATTCTTCCTCTATATTTCTGCGTCCAGGTCCCTAACTCTCCACACCCTCGCCCTCTGCCTGCATTCCCAATTACCTAATCTCTCAATGTCTAGGTTCTGATCCATTTTCCAGCCCCTCTATGTTGTGCCAGTTTTTTGGTATCGCGGTTCTGATCCATGTTGTTCACCTATAGTCTTTTTGTACTGTTTTAAGCTTATGCCTATGTTCTCATCACAGTGGCTCCTTCACTCTGTGGTTAGGGTTCCCAATATTCATTGCCTCCAGTGATTCCTGACACCACTCCTATAAGCCCCTCTCCCACTGATGAGTTCTTCCTGAAGCCTACATTTTAGGGAAGGGCTCAGACCTGCCACCTCTGATTCTCTGGACTTAGCCACCATGCTCCATTGTGGGTACCTCCTTCCCCTCCACTCCTCCTGCCCCCAGCATTTTGCACAATGCCTAATACATAAATGCTTCTTGACTGACTAACTTATTGACCGGTTCTTCGGTACCTGGGTCCCTAGTTCCCACTGTCTGATTTCCCAGATATCTCCTTTCATCTGCTTATCTTAACTACATTTCTCCTAAGTTCAGGATGACTAACTCCTATCTGGCAGCCAGTGCTGATCCCCCTAAAATTCCAAAACTGGCTGTTCCCACTGCAACATTTGACTCCTCCTTCCTCCCTACGCCAAACTTTTGAATCCTGTAACCAACCCATGTATCTGACCTCCAGCCCAGTCTGAACCACTAGGAAACTGGGTCCTTTATTGCTCACTTCTGCTAGCACTGGCTGACCCTTAACTTTTATTGGCATTTCAGTTTTGGCCACTTAGTTTTGTGCCTGAGGTATCAGAATCTATCTCAGCCCCAAATGGCAAAATCTGTCTACCCAAAAGATGTTATCCCTGGCTTCAGGAGCCCTAAGCTGTGTCTATGGTACATACAATACAAACAAAGTCATGTATGTCTTCGGGGGTCTCCTCTATTATGAAGTTAGTGAGTTTTCTACCCCATACAACACTGAGTCTTTGTCACATTCAGGTACTTTTAGGTCTAGCTTACCTACAGTAAAGACAGAGGTTCATTTGACAGCATATTTATTCTCTCTGCCTCACTCCCACCATTACATGGGATTCAGCATTTACCAAAGGCTAAAAAGCAAAAATGCCTGTGATTTAGCTACTGGATAAAAAGGAAGGATACCCTATCAAGGCACCTACTCTGGAATAACTCAACTGCTTCTCAATGGAAAACACTGAGTGTTCAGTGCCAGCAATGACTCTCAAACTTCAAAAAAAGTTCATTTTGAGTGGGATCAGCAGGCTATTCATTAGTCTCAGTATTTGCTAAAAAGCAATCCTTGAAACAACTCAAGTCCTGCTTCTTCCATGGAGTCCTACCTGACCACTCTAGCTCACAAAAATCACCCTCTTGTCTAAACTTCCATAGTATTTAACTGTCTGCGTCAATTATTCTGGCATTCCATTCTCCTTCTTTGTCTCTTGTGTCTCATCTCACCAATTATATTGTTAATTACTGGAGGACAAGACATCTGAGATTTCCTTTCCTGAGTGCCTAGCACAGTGTGAAAAACACAATATCCTCAATAAACACTTAGCTGAATTAATTAATGTTAAACACAACACATAAACCAATTTTCAGGAGCACAAAAGTCATTTACTATTATTCCCCTGTTCCTCTGGTTATGAGAACAGCGACCCCATTGCAAATGTTAAATAGGGTAACTCCTCCCATCCTGAAAAGGGGTAGTCTCCCCCATCCCTATTTATCACTCAGAAAAGTCATCAGACTGCTATTCCCTTTCTTATTTCTAGCCCAATATTCCACCAAAAGCAAGACTTCTTTCTGCAACATTTCTGATAGTCATCCAGGCTTTGCTACAATACTTGCAACAATTAAGTGTTTATGATTTCATGAGAGAGTTCATTCCTTTGTTGCAAAGCTCTAATTTTTAAAATTTGATTCTTATTAAATTTTAAGTTTTCTTTTTAAATTAGTTTTAATTGGCCTTTTGTTTTTATATGATTTTAGTTATCACAAATATGTCTCCCTCTATCCCTCTCAGATAGTCACTCCATAAAACAAACAATATTTTTAGGGTGGGAGAAAATCAGCACAACTGACAGATATAGTAAAAAGTCCAAGAACATGAGCATTGTGTAATACCCTGGGGCCTCCCCCCTCCACAAAGGGATGGGTTAAGGATGTTGTCTGTTCTCATCATTTATGTCTTGCTTGATCTTTGTAATTTTGTTACATTCATTTTTGACTATTTGGTGTGTAATCATTCTTTCCATTTCCATTGTTTTAGTTACTGTGTATATTTTTTAATTCTTACTTCACTCTGAACCAGTTCATATACCTCTTTTCATGCTTCTCTGTATTCATTACACACATAATTTCTTACAGTGTAGTCACACTCCATTATATTCACATAACACAAATTTAGTCATTCCACAATTGATGGGCATCTACTTTGTTCTTTTCCATCACAATGTTGCTATAAATACTTTGGTGTCTGTGGGGACTTTCTTCTTATCAATGGCTTCCTTGGGGTATCAGTCTCAGATCCAGAGTTAGGGACATTTTAATCACTTTAAATGATTCTAGGTTGCTTTCCCAAAATAACTGTACCACTTCACAGCTCCACCGACAATACAGTAGTGTGCCTATTGTTCCACAATACCTCCAACATAGACTGTTACCATTTTTGTCATTTTTGCCAATTTGTAGGGTACAAGGTAAAACCTCTGTGTTGCTTTGATTTATTGTTTGCTGTTTCTCTTATTATTAATGATCTGGAGCATTCTTTCATGAGGTCGTGAATACTTTGCAATTCTTTGGAGAACTACTTGTTCATATCTTTAACTACTTACTTATTGAGGAATGGCTATTAGTCTTATATACATTTATTGTTTACATGTTTTAGATACTAAACTCTTATCAAAGAAATCTGATATAAAGAGTTTTTGCCCATTTGACTACTTCCTTTTTTATCCTAGGTACATTAATCTTGTCTGTGAAAAAGCTTTTCAGTTTCATGTAATTAAAATTATGTATTTTATCTTCTGGAATTACCTCTATCTTTTGTTTAGCTAAGAATACATCTACCCATAGCTGTGAGAGGTATATGATCTGTTTTTCATCTAATTTTTAAAATAGTATGATCCTTAATATTAAGGTCACATATCCATTTAGAAAGTATTGTGGAGTATGATGTAGGGTATTGATCTAGAAAGTCAATTTCTGCCACATTACTTTCTAGTTTTCCCAGCAGTTTTTTTAATAAGGAGTTTTTTCTTGGGAAATTGTTTTCCACTTTATCAAATGATGAGTTACAGTGCTCAATTGTTTCTGATTCTCCCTTGTCTAGTCATTGTTCATTCTCTCTCTCTCTCTCTCTCTCTCTCTCTCTCTCTCTCTCTCTCTCTCATTACAACTGCTAATTTATGATATAGTTTGAGGTCTCAAGGAGTTATCCCCCTCATCATTTTCATCATTTCCCTTGATATTCTAGATCTTTTTATTCCAAACAAATTTTGTTATTGTTTTATCATGTTCTATAAAGTATCTTGTTAGTCATTTAGTATAGCATTAAAAGTATAAATTAACTTTGGTAGTATTCTCATTTTTATTATGTTGGCATGGGCTAGCCACAAGCACTGAATATTCCTCCAGCTATTTAAGTTATCCTTTATTTCTTTATGGAGCACTTCGTAATTAAATCAATAAAAGTCTTGTGTGTGCTTTGGTAGGTCAATCCCCAGAGATTTTTGCATTTTGTAGTCATTTGGGATGGTTTTTGTTTCCATTATTGCTTCTGGTTTTTTTTTTTAAATTGTTAGTATATAGAAATACTGTTGATCTTTGAAAATTAATTTGGAAGCCTGAAATTTTGGTTATTGTCTCAATTAGTATCTTTGCTGATTCCCTAGTATTTTCCAAATATACAATTATATCATCAGTAAAGAGTTTTTTTTAAAAAAATCTTTACTTATCTTTATGCCTTTTTTTTCCCTCTTGTCTAACTGCTGTTGCTACATTTCTAGAACTAATTATCAAACAACAGTGGAGAGAGAATACATTTGGGAGAGACCTTTATGAGACTCTCTTTGTCTCTTTAAGGGATTCTAATGGGTGATATTTTTTTCTCACTTCTAGGGAATAATTTGTGAAGTATAGATACCAATTGTTCCTTTATAAATTTGATAGAATTTTCCTGTGAATCCATCAAGACCAGGAGTTCCTCCTTCCCCCTCTTTGGTAGTTTCTTTACAGCTAAATCCATTTGATTTTCTAAAATTGGGCCATTTAGGATATCTAACTGGTCTTCAGCTGGTTTGTGAAAGTGTTCTTACTTCTTCTGTGATTTCAGCTTTGAGCATACAATTACGTAAATTCTTTTTATTTGTTCTAATTTTGTTACGATTTTCACCTACTTCAGTTGCTATTTTACTGGTGATTTTGTTTTCTTTCTAAAATCAGATTGTCTAAGGGTTTATCAACTTTATTAGTCTTTTAAAAAAAAACAGCTTTTAGTTTTATCATTTCTATGTTGTTTTGTTTCCAATTTATATTTCCCCTCTAATTTTTCATATCCTCCCTTTTGTGCTTACTTTAGTTTTATTTGTTGGCTTTCTAATATTTAAAATGCATCTTCAGCTTATTAACCTCTCATTTTCTATTTTGTTATTGTATGTTTGTAGGCATATGATTTTTCCCCTGAGGACTGCTTTAGTTGCGTCCCAGAAATTCTGATATGGTATTTCATCATTACTATTTTCTTTCACATAATTATTAATTGTTTCTATGGCTTTTTCTTTGACCTACTCATTATTTGTGATTTCACCTTAAATCTCCATTTGAGTCACTTTGGTTTTTTGTGTATGGTCACTGAACCAATGTCTATTTTTATTTCATGGATTTATGAAGGATGCATTAACTATTTCCACCTTTTTACATTTGCTTGCAATATTTCTGTGCCCTAGTACATGGTCAAGTTTTATAAAAGTTCCATATGGTGCTGAGAAATATGTATATTCTTTTGATGTTTTATTTAGAAGATGCCTTTAAGTCTTTTCTCCAAAAATTTCTTTAGTTCCATATTTCTCCTTGTATTTTTCTGTTAGACTTAGCCAAAATTAAGGAAGGGATATAGAAGTCTCCTGTCACTATTGTGTTACTGTCCACATTTTCTTCAAACTCCAATATTTCCTTTATGAATTTGGATACTAAAGCACTGAGCATGTATGAGTTTATTACTGATGTTAGTTTATTGTCTATAGTTTCTTTCAGCATGCTGTAGTTTTCATGTTTATCTGTTTTTATTTTTTGAATGTTTGCTTTTGCTTTGTCAGACAACATGATTACAATCCCTGCTTTTTTGGATTCATTTGCTGCACTGTAAAATTCTTTTTTCTATCCCTTCAGTTTTATTTTGTGTGTATCTTTGTTTTATAACGTGTTTCTTGTAAGCAACAGATTGTAAGGTTTTGTTTTCTTATCCAATCTGTCGCATTTTTTGTTTTATTGGATTGTTTAATCCATTCACATTTAAAGTTATAAGTTACTTTTATATTTTCCCCTATCTGTCTCTAATATTGGGTTTTAAAAAAATGATTCTTCCCCTTTTCTGATGTAAATACAGTACTATATTCTTTCAGTTACTTTACCTTAATCTTTTTAAAGGTGACTTTATTTCTATTGCTCTCTTCTCCTCTCCTCAATCCTCTCTTCTCATTTCATTACCCCTTTCCCTTTGGGGTTTTATTCGCTTTTCTCATTTGCTTTTATCTAGTTATATAATTCTTCCCCCTTTTATTCCTCTCATTTAATGAAGTAGATTCCTTCTCTTTCTTCCCCTTCAACTAGTCCTGCTCATTAGTTTTTAAATTTCCTTTTTCTTCTGGTGCCCCTTTCCAAAAATGATTTCTCTCACTCTTCATTATCCATCCTCTTTTTCTGTCTACTCTAAAACATTATACTCTTATTCCTGACCACTATAATTATCTAGTCTCTCTGTTTTCTGTATTCCTCATGCAATCAAAATTTCCAAGGTGTCATATCTGTAGGCCAGGGGTGGGGAACCTGTGGCCTTGAGGCCACATGTGGCCTTCTAGGTCCTCAAGTTTGGCCTTTGGACTGAATCCAAACCTCACAGAACAAATCCTCTTAATAAAAGAATTTGTTCTGTAAAAGTTGTACTCAGTCAAAAAGCCATACCCAAGGACCTAGAAGGCCACAGGTTCCCTACCCCTGTTCTAGGATCTCCCCCCTAGGCAGTTTCTGGTACTGACTTACAGAGTTTATCCTACAGATTCCCTTTTTCTATTGTGCCTCCCTCCCAGAACAATGCCAATTATTGTAAATGTTAGAGAGGGTACTGCCCCATGGTAGAGTTCCTCCCACATCATATCCCTGGTTATGCAACTTACCATTGATCTATACCTTCCCCTGGTTGCCTTTTCTTCCTCCATTTGCTTCAAAAATCACCTCCCTGGGCCCATGTCCTACTGCTTCCCCAGGTAGCAGCTGTTCCTAAGAGTTCTAATTCTCCCACTCCTGAAGTAGGATGAATGGATTTTTCAAGCACCAAATCCTTCAGACCACACCCAGCACAAGGTCCCTATCTCCCTTTACAGACCATCTCTTTTCACCCACACAAGCATTTATCAGTGGAACTCTATCCCACCATTAAGCAAGGCCTCTTTCCTTTACTCTCCTTTACTCTCCTTCCCCTCTCTTCCTCATCCACTCCCCTGTAGGTTTGTCTCTTAGTGAGACCAAAGGAGTTGTTTACTCTTCACTTGATTTGATCAAATCAATCATCTTCGATTTGTTCTGGCATATCACCCATTTCTTTCTAACCCCCTGCTTCCTTTCTCCCCTTTCATGCATGCTCCCATACTGTAACACAGTCCCACAAAAAACACTGATTCACTTATAGGCAAAGTCTCTCCAGGTTCTGTCCATAATACCTCAGGCCTGCCTCTTCACTGTTACCTTCACTAGACCTCTATCTTCCCCCCCCCCGCCCCCGTCTCCATGTGTACATTTAGAAAAAAGTCTCTTCTTGGTTTCTCTCTGCTGTCACTATATTGCTTTTGCTGTCCGTGGCTACATTTATCTATTCCTCTTGCATTTCTGTTGTTTGGGGTATTCGAGAAGCAAATAATCTCTTCAGTCCTGGTTCTCTTTCTAAAAATGTTTCAAACAGTTCTTTATTAATGATGTCCATTTTTTTTCATTTATGGTTAAATTCAGATTTGCAGAGCAGGTCACCTTGGGCTGCTTCCTGAGCTATATTACTCACATATTATTCCATTCCCTCATATTTTCTAGTGGGTGCAGAACAGTTTTATGTTACTTAAATTTCTTTTCCTTTATGTTTGAAAATCTTTCTCCTGATTGTTTGCAGAACTCATTGTTTTTGAATTGAATTATTAAATTTAACCACCGAGTGTCTTGAGATTACAGACTTGCAAATTGGAGGCAATCTACAAATTCTTTCAGTTGGCATTTCATTTTCTAGTGTTAAGGTATTTTGAGTTCTACTGGGAGACCTATGATCCTTTGTCTTTACGCATCCTGTCTTTAAGATAAGTGTTTTGCTTGCTTAGCAAGTATCTTTTCTTTTAATGTTATTACTTTTTTTCTTCTAAATTTTCCTTCATTTCTGTATACTTACATTCTCAATCTATTATTTCTCTATTTTGTTTATTTGGTGAGAATACCATCACAGATACCAATTTTTCCTATTCTATCCATTATTTTTTGCTATGCAGGACATAAATTCTGTTCTCCTAATTCTCAATTCTCATTTGAACCATCAGAAATAATATTTGGATCTATGTTCTCCTTGCTTCACAGAGTTCCAAGTACTAGATCACTTTCCTCTGTTTTGTAGCATTTATTCATAGATTCCTGAACTCATTTACTAGATCTGGAAGCCATATTTCCTCCTGCTGTTACTGTTTTCATCTGAGTTTCCTTTCTTCCTGAGATCTTTGGTCATTTTAGTCTCTTCTCACTCTGCCCCCAATTTGCCTTTATTGCTCTTTCTGGCTCTGTCCCGGCTTTGATGATGATTTCCTTGGGGACTATATCTCCAAGCATCTCATTCTCTTCCCATCTTGGGCAATTCACCAGGCTAGGTCTTCACTTCAAGTGATTTTTGGGTAGATAGAACTGGACCCAGGTGGATGCTGACCTCTTTCCATCAGACTTAACAGAGTATTGCACAACCCTCCTACACATACAGTATCTTATTTTATTTCCTCTGTTCCTCAGTTTTTTGGTTCAGCAAGTACTGGGTTTATAGGGTTGCCTGCCCAGGTGCCAGCAGTACAGAAGCTTTGCAGCACTGGTGCCAAGGGAGTGTCTGCCTCAACACTGCCTAGCTTTCATGTCCTCCCTACTCCCACTCTTACTAGGCTGCTGCTCTTGAAAGGCTATTGCTGTGCCACCATGGCTGAGACAAACTTCCAGAGCCTGAATCTGGGGTATCCAAAACAGTGTAAAGAAGGAGAGACTGGAGTGTGGGGTTCGGTTTTGTTGTAAACCTGTGTGTTGAGTTCTTGTGTCATCTAATGCAGCCTGGCTGTAAGTAGTGTGGGGGCTGGGGAGATTCGGGATAGGCATCAGTTTATGGCTTTTTTTGTTTGTTTTTAAATAACTTCTTTTAGATTCTGGGGATCCTAGACCATGAAGATAGCTGAAGCCGCTTTATATTTGTCACACGATTTCTGTTTTGGAAAGATTTGAAGTCTTGAAGATCTGAAAAGATATCTAGTCCTCCATCATGTTGTTCATATGATCCAGAGGTTGAAAACTCTAATTTATATTCCTTATATTGAGCTAAAACCTAAACTCTTCCTTCCTAGCTGATAGATCTGCCTTCTAGATCTACATGGGATAAATCTAATCCCTTTTTAACACAATACCTTTTAAAATATTTGAAAACCATTGTCATGGGCACCCACGTGGACTTCTCTAGACTAAACATCCCAGTTCAAAGCTACATTGGTTACCCACCTCAGGATATACTCTAGCTCACCAATAGTCTACTTAGAATGTGATGCCCAGAGCTGAACAAAATTCCCCAAATGTGGCCTGAGCAAAGCACATTGGGGCTATTATTTCTTTGGATATGAACTACTATTTCTATAAAAGAACCTAAATACTGCATTATAATTTTTGCATCAGTCATACAGCTATCTTAGACTGAGCTTGTGGTTAACTAAAACCCCAAACAATTTTTCAAATGAATTACTATGAATCAATCAATAAGCATTTATTAAATGCATTGTTGTTCAGTCGTTCAGTCATGTCTGACTCTTTGTGACTCTGTGGACCACAGTGCCCATGGGGTTTTCTTGGTAAAGATACTGGAGTGGTTTGCTACTGCATATTATGTTCCAAAATCTGTGCTAAGTGTTAGGATACAGAGAAATGCAAAAACAATTCCTGCCCTCAAGGAGCTTACATCCCAATGGTCCAAGTCAATTTGTACATAGATAGACACAAGACACATAGAGAGTAGCAGATAGAAGGTACCTCTAAAGTTTCCCCCATCTTTTAATTGTGTGACTGAATTTTTTTATCCTAAATTCAAGACTTAGGGATTCAGGGTGGTAAGATGTAAATAATGCTAGCATCAGCATAAAAGAACCTAGGTTCAAATCCTGCCTTGGATATTTCCTACCTATTCAGCCTTGGGCCAGTCACTTAACTTCTCCATTATCTATAAATTGAGGGGGTTGGACTTCGGTACCTTCTAGGTCTAAATCTTTTGATTCCATGACTTTACATTTATCCTTGTTAAATTTTGTTGGTTTCAGCCTATTTTCCAGCTGGTCTAGATAGTTCTGAATGACATTCTTTTATCCAACAGCTTCCTCATCTGCAAAATGAGGTAATTTCAGCTAGATCTATGAGGTTAGATGATCTCTGAAGTCACTTGTAAGTCTAACATTCTATGATGCTATTTTGTCTTATTAATTATCCCTACCAGAATACGGAAGAACAAGGAGAATCACGGTGATCTGGAAAGGCTAAACAGGGCCAAATGATTCACTAAAGGCCTAGGAATTTCAATCATCTTTTTGCCCTACAATCAATTCTAGCTTCAAGAAGGAAAAAATTTATAATGTTTTCTGTTTAAAGTGTTATCCTCTGGTCCTGAATTCAAGGAAATTTGAGTCTATTGAATATGATCATTTCCTTTGTTCCTTTTTGCTTTCCTAAAAATCCAGTAAGACAAAGTATTAGCCGCAGAAAGCCATCCCTACTAGAAAGCAAAACAGTTCCTTTGGCTCAGCAAAAGCTGCATTCTTCAGGCAATTGGTACACCTGTCTGAGATGCCTCTCTCTTCTTATACAAAGCTGACACACCTCACTTCCCTAAGACTCCTGCTTCCTCGGCAGAGGCCTTTTGCAGCAGATGGAGGAAATTTCTGTCTTTTTCCCGCCAGTTCAAAAGTCGTTATTTTTCCTCACTTACCCAAAGGCTCAAGGAGAAAAGAATTCTTCTTGGCACTGCAGCTGCTTCATTATTCCATCAATAATGAAAAAGGATGTTAAAAATTATACGCTACATGGCTTTGTGGTACCTGGGTGGTGACCACAAACAGATGCTTATACCACAAAAATGTTTCCATTCCAGGTCAAATCATTTCAGGCCAATCATACTGTCTTTAACAGCAACCAAAAAACCCCCCAACAACTTGGGACTTTGAGAAAAAGAAGAAAAGAAAAAAATCTATAAAATACCCTAGGAAAATATTGCATATTCTAATAAAAACCTAACTTGAGCCATGAGTGAGTAGTATGTTACTGCTCAACTTATACCGTAAGCAAGATTACATGATTCACTTAGTGTAATCTTTCTACTTACCTAATAACCAAATATATACATAGAATGTGACACAAATATATATTATTGCTGTAGTTTAATATTTAAAAAGCTTTACAAGGAGGGAATGACAAAATTTCTTTGGTTATAAGGAAGAATACCTCCGTTCACACATCATTTCCTAACTTGACATTGCCATACTATCATCATAATACATTACTACACTACTAGTATCTTTTGGTTATGGTTGCTTTATTGATTATTCTACCCTCTCTCTTATCTACCTATCACCCACTTACCTCCCCACACTCTCACAAAATTCATAGACCTTTAATATTACAGCTGCACTGACTTAAGTTCTTGACCTATAAATAAGTTATCCTATTGCCAGGTGAACCATCATGCTTTGGTTGGGGTTTTACAGTCCAAACGAAAAGATTTTAGTCACAAAATTTCATGTTCCATAAAGGAAGAAACTGTGTCATGTCTACATTTTTTTATCTCCATTAGCAAATAACAGTGGTCTGCACACAGCAGGTACAAGTTTGCTGAATTTGATGGAATTAAAAAATTAGCATACATTCCTATTTAATTGCCAAAAAAATGTATGTGTGCATAGCAAAAATACTTTTTGAAAAACATATTTAAAGGGCTAAGGATTGGACCTATGATTTCACTGGTATCAATAATTCCCTCTCCCAGTAGAAATCGGCACCTGCTCTATACTGCATAGTCTTATAGAGTTGCCCAGAGCACTTAAAAGTAAAGGGAATTGTGCAGGGTCTCACAGCCAGTAAGTGGCAGAGACAGGATTTAGCTTCAAGTTCCAGTCTCCACCCACTAGGCAATGCTACCTACCTTCATAAATAATTTGAATTTTTTTTCTCACTCTTCTTATTGCCAATTACTTCTTAATATCTTTATTTTGTCCTAAGATAATTAAAATGTGTCTTTCTAATTCTCCTGAATTATCTCAGTTTCAGATGCTTACAGGTTCCAGAACTTCAAGCCAGTTTGGCATCAAAGACTCTTGCTGATAACTTCTCATAGCTGCTAGCTATCAGTTTCTTAGTAATAATCTTTTAACTACCATAAGTTTTTTTACTCAAGAAATAGAGCTCAGAAGCTCCAATTTCTTTCTTTCTTTTTTTTATTTAATATATTTAGTTTTCAGCATTGATTTTCACAAGAGTTTTAATTACAAATTTTTTCCCCATTTCTACCCTCTCCCCCACTCCAAGACGGCATATATTCTGGTTGCCCTGTTCC
>CM053623.1:84604179-84620667 GCA_028646595.1 Phalanger gymnotis | reverse complement strand
CCAGTTCATGTTTTTCTTGGAGGCTTTTGTTGTAGGCTCTTTGACTTTGTTGACTTCTTCTGACTGTATGTTTTGGTCTTCTTTGTCACCAAAGAAAGATTCCAGAGTCTGAGACTGAATCTGGGTTTTTCACTGCCTAGCCATATTCCCAGCCAACTAACTTGACCCTTGAGTTTTTCAGCGGGGTATGACTGCTTGTAGAGTTAAGAGAACTATGTTCCAAGCTTGGGGGGATGCGCCAGCTCTGCCACACCAGCACTCCGCCTTCCCCAAGAACTCCCAACCTGGAATGGACTTAGACCTTCAGCAGGCCCTGCACTCCTGCTCAGATCTGCCACTTAATTCCTCCCACCAGCTGGGCCTGGGGCCAGAAGCAACTGCAGCTTCTGTAGTTGCCCCACCTCCGCTGCCCCCAGGGTGATGGCCGAACCCATGAACTCCTTCTACTCCTGCAGCTTTTCCCACTAACCTTCTCTGTTGTCTTTGGCGTTTGTGGGTTGAGAAGCCTGGTAACTGCTGCAGCTCACTGATTCAGGGCGCTAGGGCATGCTCTGCCCAGCTCTTGGTCTGGTTGGTCCACGTTGCCCATGCTGGGCTCTGCTCCACACCACTCCTCTCCGCTCCCAGCTCCATGCGGGATAGACCTTACCCAGAGACCATCCAGGCTGTGCTGGGCTAGAGCCCTGATTCCCTCCACTATTTTGTGGGTTCTGCAGTTCTAGAATTGGTTCAGAGCCATTTTTTATAGGTTTTTGGAGGGACTCGGTGGGGAGCTCACGCTAGTCTCTGCTTTCCAGCCGCCGTCTTGGCTCTGCCCCGCCAGAAACCTCTATTTCTAACTCTATATTCTCTATTGTCTCAGAGAGCACAGGCAGACACAATGTTTCTTTTCCAAAATTGTCTCAAAATCATTTTGTCTTTTCTGCCTTCCACTGAGCAAAGTAGAAACCAAAAAGATGACCACTAACATATTATATCTGTACAAAAGCAATGTCAACCTTTTTAACTGTCTTTTCTAGTCAGGAAATTTCTTAGTTGCTTTATCCTTTTTTAAGAAGATTTCATTTCTCCTCCCTCCCTTATAGACAATACCATATTTTGCAAACAATGATTCCCTTAAGCTATAGCTTGGGCATACCTGCCTTTTACAATTTGCCTCTGACACATAATTTAGTGATATAAAATCTCAGCTTATATTGCCTTCTAAAAGGCTAGAAGCTCTACCCATTTTAGAACAGAATATTTTAAAATAGAGAGATGTTTTTACCACGATTGTCATTTATCCATTCCGTGTCATTCTGGGTATATATGTATGAGTGTATGTATTTAGTTCAATTACTTAGATGTCAATATTAATAAGAAAATACTCATCTCTCTGTGGACTAGTTAGCTTTGTTCAGTTCAATTCAAATATCCACTGAGCACCCACTATGTGCAGGCATTTAGCTAAGTGCTGTGGTGGATATAAATATGAATAAGACAGTTGTAGGGCCCAGCATGAGTAAAGGTACAAATGCAGGAGACTGCAAAGTATGTTCACGGAATAGCGAGAAGTCCAATTTAGCTAAAGCACCAATTATGAGAAAAGAAGTAGTAGGAGCTATGGTTGCAGGGGTACATAGATATTGGACGCTGAATGGCAGGGTAAAGAGTTTTTATTTTACTCGAGAGGCAATAGGGAACCAAAAAAAAAAAAAGCAACAATATGGAGTACAATGTAAACATCTATATTCTTTTACTGCTGTGCTCAAGTATATATTTACCTGCTAAATCTTTGCCTCAAAATAGTCTGTTTAAGGAAATTAAATACATATAAGAAAAGGACTTATGGGAAAAAGTAAAAGGGAAGAAGCATATGGAAAGGGGGACAATGATAATTCAAGAGAAAAAAGGTCTCAGAGAAGGTAGAAGGGTATCTAACCACTTCACTCTGCCCCTGTTGTTTCTATTCCAGTTAGGTACGCCTAGTAACAGCTCATATTTACATAATGTTGTGAAATTTTAAAAGTGTTTTACTCACAACCCGGTAAAGTAGGTAGTAAAATGTTAATATCCCCATTTCAGAGATGAGAAACTGAGGCTCAAAAATATTAAGCGACTTGTCAAAGGTCACATGAGGACTTAATGATTGAGCCAGACTCAGATCCAGGTCTTCAGACTTCAACTCCACTCCCATTTTATTTATGATATTTCACTCACTTGCCCTTAGTTGTGGACTCAGACTATACACACACAAATCACAGTTCCAATTTTCCACAAGGAACACACAAAGCTTTTCTTAATCAGAAGACATTGACTCAGTGCTAAGATCATTCTTGCTGGGAAGAAATGGGCACTTAAAAAGTGAACAGAAGGTTTTAAATAATTCCTGTGGGTTCTTTGATGTCTCTGCATGTGGTCACATTGATGGGAGTGGGTGAAAATACTGAGATGAGTCAAGGATGAATTGCAGTGAGGGGCTATTTAGGCCCTCATCTTCTGTGCCTTCTACAATGGTGTCTGGTCCCTCTGCAGGGATCTGAGCCAAATCGTGGTACAGAGGCAAGTCCATGGGACTCGAGAGTCAGCAAACCCGGTTCTGCCTCTTCTATTAATCTTCTGTGTGACTTTGGTCAGATCGTGTCCTCTCTTTGGGTCTAGTTTCCTCATCTTTAAAATAAAGGAGGTAGATGAGATAATCTATGAGGTCCTTTCTAGCTCTGCCATAATTCTGTGAGCACTTTTAGTCCTCTAGGATTCAAGACATCACTCCCTGAATAATTGAATTTTTCTGGTATCTTATTCCCCAGTTTTAGACACTCAGACTACCATCAAAGTCATCTATCTATGTGACATTCCCTAAATAAAGAACACTGTTCTACCCTAGGGCCTTGTTTATCTGCCTTATCAGAAAAGGAAGTTCTCTTCTTTTGTTTCTTTAAAAAATTCCTGAACCACTGAGACAATGTCCAAATGACTATAAGATCCTAAGAATCTCCAAGAAACAAACCAAAATGTTTCCCCTCTACCTTCTCTGCCCTAGCTCCTGTCAGTCAAGACTTTCAAAAATCTGCAGTTTATAACTGGAAATGACAGACACTGGTTTCTCCATGTAACAACCCTTCACTACCAGAAAACAGGTAATAGAAGAGGGAATAGAAACGAAACAGGAAAAAAAGGAGACTCTGAAATACTCCCCACTACAGAAGCTGTTCAGATGTGGGATGAGTAGAGAAATACTACTAATTATAGTCAGTTTGACTAAGGAACCTGCTCTCTCACATAGTAACTACTCAATAAATACTTAACTAACTGATGCTAGTCACCATGAATCTCAAATTTCATCCCTTCTGCTGTCCAGATAAAAACATGTGGAAGTAGAACTTTCAAAGGGAGTATCTCTAAACAGAGGGAAGCAGGCTGTGTAGATAAACAGATGCTCAGGACACTAAGTAGACTAACTGACAGGGCAAACTCTTTGGGATATCACCAACCACTGGCCACAAGGACCTGTTTCATTAGGCCATTTCTCAAACATAGACATACCAAGATCCTCTTTGAAAAGTACAGAGCCCAAAAGGCTCATCTCTGAAGAACATAATGTTCTTATTATATATATACCATAAGTCCTTACTACTCCTCAAAAACACAAAGGAATTAACAAAAAAAGCACATTAGCCTGTTTCATAACTACAGCTTAGGTGCGTGTTCATCACTCCTGCTATACTAAAGCAACTCCAAGGGCAACAACCCTCTGTCAGTGAAATCCAACACTCAGTCACCTCCTCATTTCTCAGTCTTCCAGGACTCTGTCCCACTTTCAGCAGTGCTAGCCCCTGAGAGCCCTCTTGCTACTCTTTCCCTTGTCCAATCACTAAGAATTTCCTCCAAGACACAGCTGTGGATTACTTGCTCTTCTCTCTCTAGCTTCCTTTTTCTCTAAGATCTCATCTATTTACATAGCTTCTAGTGAAAAGGACACTGACTCCCAAGGAAGAGGACTTTGGATCAAATCCCATCTCCACCACTTGCTAGTTATATGACCCTGGGCAAGTCATTTCTCTTCTTGGGCCTCAGTTTCCTTAACTGTAAAATGAGAATTTTTGAACTAGATGGTCTGAGTCCCTTCCAGTTCCAGATCTGTAATCCTCTGGACTCTTACCACAACCTCAAGCTCACTAGCCACTTAAACATCCAAACAACCTAACAAGATCTAAATATATCCAGGAGGACAAACTTCTTTATTTCTGTGGAGGGCACTATTGCCCTTCCAGTCACTCAGGATTCAAAACTTCTCTCTCTCCTTCACTTCACATGTTCAACCAACTGCCAAGTCTTACAGATTCGATGTTCACATTTTCTCTTAAATCCTTTCCTATCTTTCCACTCACATAGCTACTACCTTAATTTAAACCTCATTCCCCTCTCAACTGGACTATTGTACTAGCTTCCTAAGCAGCATCCCAGCCTTGGGTCTCTCCCTTCTTCAAGTTCTACCTCCTACACAGCTGCCAGTCATATTCCTAAATGCACAGGTCTGACCATGACACTCCCCTGCTCAATAAACTCCAATGGCTCCCTATTACCTCTAAGATCAAATACAAACTACTACTTGGCATTTAAAGCCCTTCGCAACTTCGATCTAATTTACCTTCCCAACATTATTATATGTTACTCTCCTTCCCTCACACAGCTCTCATGTCCAGCCAAACTGGCCTTCTTGCTGTTCCTCATAAACCACACCATCTCCTGTCCCCATGCCTTCGTAGAAGATGTCCCCCATATAATACATTCATCACCTCTTCCTCTTAGAAGTGTTAGCTTCAAGGTTTAACTTAGGTATCACCCCCAACAGGTAGCCTTTTCTGACTTCCCTAGTTCTCAGTGCTTTCTTCCTCCTCAAATTATTATAATGATTGGTTTATATATTGTACCTCCCAGTAAAATGTAAGCCTCTTAAGACAGGAACTGGGTTTGGTTTTGTTTTTGACTTTGTATGTGACTCCTGTGTTGCACTTGCACTGGTAGTTACACTTGTGAGCACTAGTAGATGCTTGCTGAATGGAATTTATAAATGCTTATTAAATTGACTTCCATTATAATTCAATTCAGTGTAATTCAACAAATATTTACTAAATATCATGTGTAATAATGCATAGATGAAGAAATAATGACGCCGACACAATCCTTACCCTTAAAGAGTTTACAGTCTACCAGGTACACAAGTAACTATGACAAAGAGAATATGATGACGTCCATAAGAGCACTTGGGGGGAATTGGGACAAGTTTCATGAAAGCAATGGCACCAGAGTCGGTGCGTTACATTGATAAGAGCAAAGGGGCTGGAGATGAGAGAATCTAGATGTGACTCCACTCTCCAGGTTTACCATCTGTCTGTGATCTTGTACAACCTGCTTCACAGTTCTAGGACTCAGGATCCTCATCTCTAAAACAAGAGCACGGGGTCCTTTCTCACTCTAAATCTAAGGTCCTATGATCCTAGATGGACCCTGAAGGATGGATAGGAACGTTTTTTTGGGCAAGAAAGAACAGCAAGAACAAAGATATGGATACGAAAAAGTTCAAAATGTTTAGGAAATATGAAGTGCTTCAGTTAGCCTAAAGTATGGGGGTATTAAGCTATATTGAGAAAATTGTGTTAAAAACAATCAATCAACAAGCTTTATTAAACACCTGCTATGTGTCAGGCACTGTGCTAGACCCCGAGGATAAAAATATAAAGAAGGAAACTACTCCTGCTGTCAAGAAGCTTACATTCTAAGTAGGAAACAACACCATCACATAGAAGAACAGACAGCACAAATGTAAAGAGAGGAGTGAGGAGGAGGGACTGGATCTGTGATTTCATTGGTACAAGGAGCTCCACTGTGAAAAAACCCCCTCTGTCGATATGGGTCAACAACTTCTTGGCAACTTACAGCCTCAGAGCAGCCTAGAGAACTGAGATGTTAAGTGACTTGCCCAGGCTCACTCAGCCAGAATTTTTCAGAAACAAGACTTGACTAAGTCTGTCTGATGTGCCGACAGCCTCTAAATATGAAGAGGACAGATACGAATGTACACAGAGTAGTTAGGGGTGTTATACAAGGCTTCATACATAAAGTGATGTCTGAGCTGAGTGTTGAAGGAAGAAAGGGATTCTATGAGGTGAGGAGAGATTGCATTCCAGGCATGAAGGGAATGCACAGCATGGAGAAAGGGAAAGAGTATTAAGTGTGAAGACCAAAGATAGGGACAGTTTGGCTGGAATAGAGTGTATAGGAGAAATGACATACACTGGACTGGAAAGAGGGATTAAGGCTGGATTGTGAAGGGTTTTAAAAACTAAACAAAGGAGTTTTTATTTTATCCTGGATACAATAGGGAGCCCTTAGAGTTTATTCAGTAGGACAGTGATATGGTCCAAACTATACTTAAGGAAGATCACTTTGGCAACAGTACGTTGGATGGGCTAGAGTAGGGAAAAATTCGAGGCAAGGAGACCAATGAAAAGACCACTGAAATAACCTAGAAGAAAGTAATGACAAGGCCCTGAACTAAGGTGGTGGCTATGTGAGCAGAGAGAAGAAACTGGATATGAGAGATGTTGTAAAAGTAGAAAGATTTGGCAAATGAGTGGATTTATGTAGTAAAGGAGAGTGAAGAGTCAAAGAAAATGACAAGGGCGTGAACTGGAAGAATACTGGTACCTTTGCCAGAAACAGGAGAGTCTGGAGAAGGGATGGCTTGAATAGAGCAGAATGTGCTAGGATTCCATTGTGAAGACTGAATTCTTGGCTACAAGGTTTCAGTATAATTTGATAAGCAGTGAGAAAACACGAATAGTTTTTCAGCTAGGGAATATTTTGAGATGTGTTCTTATGGAAAAAATTCCATTAAAGACTGTTGAAAGCCTAGAAAGATATAAGGGAGTAATATCCCCATGGAGGCAGGCCCTATAGCACATCAGGGAATTGCAGCTGGCTGGAATTTACAGTTTCCTCCTAATCATTTCCTTTTCCTCTATCAAAGTTTCTCAACTCCAGTGCCTTTGGCACTACCTCCCTCTTTTATTGCTCCTTTACGTCTGGAGAGCTTCTAACTCCCCAATCAAACATCCCAAACCTTATTCTCCTCATTTCACAGCAGCACTTTTTGTAGTAGCAAAAAACTGAAAACAAAGTGGATGCTCATCAGCTGGGGACTGGCTGAACAAACTGCCATATACAACTGTAGTGAAATATTACTGTCATAAGAAACAATGAATATGAAGAATTAAAGGGAAGACTTCTATGAACTGATGCAGAAATGAAGCAAGTAGAAACAGAAAAACAATATACAAAATGAGAACAATGGAAAGAACAAAAAGGAAAATGAACACTGTAAAATTACAAGCAAGCTTGTCTCCAAAGAAGAGATTAGAACATTTCTTTTCAGGGATTCTGGGCATGGAACATAATGTATATTGTGAGGCTTGGTTGATGTATTGGTCAGTTTTGCTGAACTGCTTTAAAGGATTATCCTCTGGGTGGGGTAGAGGGAGAAATATATTTGGAAATGAGGACAATGTAAAAATAAAAGATATCAATAAAAGGTTTTTTAAAAAATACTAACAGTTGTGTTGTAATTGGCAGCTCTCTAGAATAAACTTTGTTTTGAAAAGAGTACCAGGCAAGAAAATTGCAGGTATCTAGTTGAATCAGGCCTAAAGGAGCTATATCTATGGGACTAGCTTGATAAAGGAACTGGGAATCTCAAAAGATTTCTATCACATCCTGCTGCTGGATGAGGCCAGAAAGTATTTTCCATACACGCAAACACTGCACATTACATTTGAGACTAAAAGTGAATGATACAAAAGGGTTGTGATAAGAGGACGATCTGAAGAGAAAGACATCAAACTGCAATTGTTTATAAAATAAATTCCAATTTTCTGACATATCAGGGAGAAAAATTTCCCAAACTAGTATCAGTTTATTGGGGGGGGGGCTTTTAGATCTTTAAGTAATCAATTAGTAAGTAATAATAAGTAATCAAAGTAATCAATAGATAGTAATATTTTTATAAGGTGAAGGGTTAACAATAAAGAAAATATATTTAAGACTGTATGTTTTTCACGACTCAAACTCTTGGAGACTGTCACAGTGAAGCTTTGGAGGTCCTCAGTAAATGAGGCAACACCCATCTAATACATTAAAATCAGTTGAAAACTTCATAGGATCAGATTCAGCAGAAAGGACCTTTAGAGATCCTCTAATAGTCTAATCCAACACCTTCATTTTACAACGGAGAAACCTGAGGATCAGAGGAGTAAAGTGAGCTTATCTCTTTAAGTACTAAACAGTAAGGTTATGAATATGCCAGCTGAGAAAGTGTTTAAGGCAGATTACCCCATTCAGAAAGATAATATTCTGGGAAACAAGGGTGGCTGCTTTCCTATATCAAAGGTTGTACTGAATAGCTGCAGGGGTATGTGGGTTACCACTTCAGCCTCTTTGGGTTCCCTATCTTGCTTCAAAGACCAATGTCAAACTACAGTTAGATATGTCACAGGCAAGTAGAAATATGGAGGGAGAGGTCTCAAGGACCAAAATTTGCTATGTCTAAATTAAGGATCAGGTCTTAGTTACCTCAGAACCAAATCCTTTTAAGAGGCTCTCTTTGAAAACTGAGACAAAAGCTATCTACAATCATAAGATCCTACATTTAGAGCTGGAAATGACCTCAGAGGCCATCTAGTTTAACCTCTCATTTTATAAATTATAAGGATGTAACTTATCCATGGTCACAAAGGTAGTAAATATCAGAGGTGTAATTTGAACCCAAGTTCTCTGCCTAGAGAGCCAGAATGCTTTACCCACTATATCATGCTACCTCCTATTCTCAAATTTAAACTAAAAGCAAGGAATTCTTGTGTTAATCCCTTGCTATGGAATTTAGTCCCTCTACTGTACTCCTGGACTTCATCATGGTCTCCAAAAACTCACCATCTTGCAAGGTCAAATCAACCCTGACACCCATGCCTTCTCAGTACCCCTTTTACCTGGGGCCCCTCCCTCCTACTGACTGGAAAGGGTGGAAGATGAACATCAGACAGTTCCCCCTGGATCCTCTGAAGCGGCCATCCTACATAACATTCCTACTTGGGCCACATTCTTCTGGACTTCATCACACTACTGCCCTGGGCACACTTCCCTCCTCCTCCACACCTTTCAGCTTCTTTTTATTATGCATTGTCTTTCCCCATTAGATTGTGAGCTCCTTGAAGGTAGGGATTGAATGACTCACCAATATCTCAAACTCACTATGTCCAAAATTACACACATTATCTTTGCACTGAAAAACTTGACCTTCCTAGCTGCTCCTCTCTTTATACCACTATTAACCTCACAGTGACCTAGGCTTATAACCGTGGAATCATGTTTGACTTAGAATCACAGAGTTTTAGAACTGCAATGGACTTTAGTGGTCATCTAGTCCAATTCATATACTAAAGGAATCCCTAATTTAACATGCCCACTAAGTGCTCATCTTAGCCTCTATTTCAATACCATCAATAAGGGTTGTGTGTAGTGGGGGGGGGGGGGACCACCCACCATCTCCCTAGACAGTTCATTACATTTTTTTCATAGCTCTAAACATTAGAAGGTTTTTTTTTCCCTAAAATCAAGCACAAATTTATCTTTTTGCAATTTCCATTCATTGTTCTTGATTCTATTTTCTGGGGCCAAACAGGAGTCTCCTCGTCCACAAGATGACCCCTCAAATACTTGAATACATCATCCCTTCCTGAATTTTCTCTTCTCCAAGTCACTTTAAACTATCCTGATGCTACGGACTCATAGTTTATCACTAACTGGTGGCTCTACTTTGGATAGTCTTCAGCTCATTAATGTCCTTAAGATGCAGTGACCAGAACTGAACACCATACTACAAAAGTGGCATAGCCATGGCCAAGCACAAAGACAATCACTTTCTTGTCCCTGAAAGCTATGACTCTCTTACAGAAGCCCAATATCACATTAGCTTTTCTAGCTGCCACATCATACTAATGACTCATGTTGAACATATACTTCACTAAAATCCCCAGATCTTTCTCAAATTGCTAACCATACCATGTCCATGCTATATTTCTGAAGTTGTTTTTTAAGCAAAAGTGTAAAACTGCATTTATACTCACTGCATTTCTTCTTCTTTGATTAGTCCAGGACTCAATAAGTTGTCAAGATTTTTTTGAAGGTTATATTATCTACAAATCTGATGACCATATTATCTATGCCTTTATCAGAATTACTGATAAAAATGTTAAATGGCACAGGAATGATTTATTCAATGCCATACTAATCAAACTACCAAGGGATTACTTTAGTGAACTAGAAAATAAATCATACTGAAATTAGTAGAAGCAAAAAAGGTCAAGAATATCATGGGAAAATGAAAAAAAATGAGAACAATGGGGGCCTAACAGTGCCAGATCTCAAACTATACTAAAAAAAACAGTAATTCTCAAAATAATTTGGTACTGATTTAAAAAAATAAAGATATCAATCAGTAGAAGTGATTAGGTACTGTCTCTGATAAACACAAACACCTCGGTTATTGAGATAAGAACTTACTATTTGACAAAAACTGCTGGGAAAATTGGACACCAGTATGTAAGAAATCAGATTTATACTAATTTATACTAATATCTTACAACTTATACCAAAATAAGTTCCAAATGGATATATGATCTAAAATTTTTTTAAAAGGTCACACCAGAAACAAATTAGAAAAACACGGTAAAATTACCTACCAGACCTATGGATAGAAGAAAAGATTGTGACCAAACAAGAAATAGAAAGAATCACAGAAGATAAAATAGATAATTTTGATTTCATAAAATATTTTTTGCACAAAAGAATCCAATAAAGCTGAAATGAAAAGGGAAACAACTGGGAGAAAATCTCTGCAGCAACTTTCTTTGAAGAAAAGTTTCTACGTATAAAATAGTTATAGCAGCACTTTTTGTGGTAGCAAAAAACTGTAGACTTAAAGGAATGCCCACCAAAGGAATGGCTGAATGAATTATGGCATGTGAATGCCAAAAATGAGAAATCAGATGACTTCAACAAGACATGGAAAAACTTACATGAACTGATGCAGGATGAAGTAAAAGAAACCAGGACAACAACCTATACAATAACAACACTGTAAAGACAAACTACTTTGAAAGCTGTAAAAACTATTAATACAAAGACCACCCATGATTTCAAATGACCAGTGTTAAAACATACTATGCACCTGCTAACAGAGAAGTGATAGATTTAGGTATTAGAATGAAATACTTTTGTATGCAGCCAATGAGTGATTTTGTTTTGCTTGACTATGAATATCTGTTACAGGCAATTTGTTTTCCTTTTCTCTTTTGTTTCTTCAGTGGGGTGAGGGTAGGAGGAAGAGAAAATAGATTTCTATTAATTAAAAGAAATTTTTTTAAAAAGGGAGTTATTACAGATGTGGAATGTCTCATCCACTATCAGATGAGGTTACTATATTGACAGTTTTGCTTAATTATTACCTTTGTTACATCTCATAGATATACCTAATAGAGTGGAGATTATAATAATAATAGTGCATTATGAGTAAATTAAGTAACAATAATAATAGTTAGCATTTATATAGTGCTTTAAGGTTTGCAAAGCATTTTATAATTATTAGCTCATCTTATCCTCACAGTCCTTGGAGGATTATTTTCTCCATTTGACAGATTAGGAAACTGAGGCAGAGGTTAAATGGCTTGCCCAGAGTGACACAGCTATTAAGTGTCTAGGCTAAATGGAACTCAAGTCTTTTTGACTCCAAGTCCAGTGCCCTATCTACTATGCCACCTAGCTGCCTAATCTGGAATTATTTGAAATGTCAAAACAAAACATCTATAAAACTTAACAAAAACTCACACACAGAAAGCACAGATCCTTGCAACATTCCACTAAATACCTCCTGCTACACTGACATACATTGAACTATCAGTCTGATTCCAGACATTTGGCCAGTTCTAAAAAAAAAGGAAATAAGGTTAATCTACCATGACTTTTCTCTGATGAAACCATGCTGGCTCTTTATAATAATTTCTTCCTTTCCTAGAGCTTATTATAATTTCAATAATCCATTCTAGAATTTGCCCAGAATCAGCTGAGAATCTTGCCTCACATTCACTGAAAAAAAAAACTGAGATCACTCCCTGAGAACATCTTCTTTCCTCCTCCTCCTCATCTTCTATCACTCAGGTTCCTTTTGTACCCGAGTCCTGTCATCTACTCTTTCACCCATCTCACATGAAGAGGTGGCCCTTTTCCTTGCCAAGACAAAGACCCATCGATGCCACTCCATCTTCTCCAGCACCTTGCCCCCACTATCATATACACTCTCTCACTTATCTTCGGTTTCTCATTGTCTACTGGCTGTTTGCCTACTGCCTCCAAACTTACCCTTATCTCCCTTCATCTTCACAAACCCCTCACTTGCTCGGGCCATCCCCACTAGCTATTATCCTGTATCTCTTCTCCTCTTTTGGGCTACATTCCTTGAGAAGGCCTTCTCCCATTTATGCCTCCATTTCCTTTTCTCTTATTTTCTTAATTATCTGTAATCTGTGCTCCGACCTTATCATTCAACTGAAATTGCTCTCACAAAAGTTATCAAAGATAAGAGGCAGCTAGCTGGTGCAGTGGATAGAGCACTGGGCCTTACATTTCTTCAAATGTAAAATAGGGATAATAATAGGGCCTATCTTCCAAGGTTGTTATGAGGCTCAAATTAGATAATATTTGTAAAGTACTTAGTACAGTGCCTGGCATATAACAGGTGTTTAGTGAATGTTTATTTCCTTTTTTCCTCTTAATTGCCAAATCTAATGGCTTTTTCTCATTCTTCATCCTTCCTAACTTCTCTGCAGCCTTTGACACTATCGATCACTCTCTTCTTGATAGTCTCTTTTCTCTAACAGTGACATTCTCTGGGTTCTTCTACCTCTAAAAGTTTCTCCTAAATCACACACACACTAACCATGGAAGGCCCCAGAGCTCTGAACCTTCTTTCCTTCTCCCTCTATCCTATTTCACATAGTGATCTCATCAAGTCCTAAGGATTCAATTATTATCTCTATACTAATGATTCTCAAATCTAGTTATCCAGCCTAACTTTTCTCCAATCTCCATTCAAGCATTTCCAACTGCCTTTTGGACACCTCAAACTGGATGTCCCATTAACATTCTAAACTCAAAATATCCAAAACTGAACTCTATTTTTCCTCCCAAACCTTTCTCTCTTTGTAACTTCCTCATTACTATCAAGGGTACCACCAACTTCATAGTCACTCAGGCTTACAATCTAAATCATCCTCTACTCCTCTCTCTGTCTCCCAATATACGATCTATTGCCAAGTTCTGACAGTTTTACCTTAGTAACATCTCTTTTACAAATTCCATTCTCACCTCTGATACTACCAGTAACCTGGTGTAGGTCTTTATCACCTCACACCTGGACTATCACAAGAACTTGCTGGTTACTCTGTCTGTCTCAAGTCTCTCTCTACTACAAGACATTCTCCACTCAGCTGTCAAAATGATCATCCTAAAGCACAGGTCTGACCATGTTCTACTCCCCCACCCAAAAATCTCTACCCCAACTCCTTCCTTCCTTTCTAACTTTCTTATACCTTATTCTTCTCCCTCATTCCCCCATGTACTCTGTAATCCAGTGACACTGGCCTCTGTGCTTTTCCTTGCACAAAACACCCCCTTCTCCTGACTTTGGGCATTTTCACTGGCTGTCCTCCAAGTCTGGAATTCTCTTCCTCCTCATCTCTACCTCTTGGCTTCCCTTGCCTCCTTCGAGTCCCAGCCAAAATCCCAACCTTCTATGAGAAGTCTTTACCAATCCCTCTTAATGTTAGTGCCTTCCCTCTGCTGATATAGCTCTAATTCATCACGTATATATCATTTGTACATAGTTGTCTCCACACTGCCTCTCCCCTCCCCACCATTAGACCGTGAGCTCCTTGAAAGGAGAGATTTGTGTTTTGCCTTTCTTTGTATCCCCAGCACTTAGCACAGTGCCTAGCACATAGTAGGTGCTTAATAAATGCTTGCCAACTGACCAAATCAAAGTCACTGGCCAAGAGTTTGCAGACTATGTTCTCTTCCTTTCTTATGAAAATTGGGACGTGATCTTTCAAATATCACTGATAGTGGCTCATTTCTTTCAGTACCCAAAGATGTAGTTCAATTGAGCCAAGCAAGTTGAATTTGTAGAAGACAATGAAGTGCGTTCTTACTCTCTCCTTACTTATCTTTGAGTTTCAACTCACTTAATCATTTTTGTTCTGTCATTTCCAATGCAAAGGTCATTCTCCTTGGCAGACAGAAGCAAAATAAGAATGCGGTAGCTCTGCCTTCTCTCTGTTGTCATCATCCCATCCACACCAAGCGGCAGTCTTATCCCTTCTTTGATCTTCCTTTTTCCTCCAACATAGCTTTAAAAAAAAAAACAAACCCTTTTTGTTAACCTCAGTTTCCCTCACAGACTCATCTAATTCTGCACTTTAGCAGTCCCAGCACTATGTTTACAGGACCATGAAGTCTATGCTTTTATGTTCTCCCTCTGCCACCTCATCTTGCTTCCATCTTCTGTACATTTTTTTTTTCCGAAGATTAGGTTTCCTTATCTTACCCCTAGGCTGGAAGTACAGTAGCTCCTCATGGTTCTGATCCTAATGCCAATTGGTATAGCAGCTTTTAAGGGTTTCCATTTTTACAACTGGGCCAGCCAGTCTCTCCTTAGGCTGCCCAGTATCTCTCCTGCTTCCTGGCCTTCAGTAGGCAACATGTGAAACTTAAACTGAGCTTCTATGGTCTTCATCACGGTAATATACTGCTGCTAAGTTTAGTGCCGACACCCATTTAGCTTTAGCCCTGACAGAGCTCAGAACTCTTGGACTCAGGGGATCCACCAGCCTCAATCTTGCCAGCAGCAGAGACTAAAGACATGTGCCACCATGTCTGGACTGCAGACAACTTTTAAAAATCTAAGTTGATTGATGTGCATGCACATTACTGAAATTTTTTCTCTTTAAGTCTTCAGAATTTCATTCTTGGGAATTTCCCAATTTTCCCATCTTTCATATACCAGAAAATTTCAGTACATGGTACCCTACCTATTCTTCCTCCAAAGCTTCTTTAAATCTACTTTCCCAAAACCTAAGGTGAATGCTAAGCTATTCCTGCTATGCCTTTTTTCTCTATCACAAATTCTAGGAGGGAATGGACACTTACCCCTAAGGTTCCCATCATTTCCAACCCAGCAACCAATTCCTCCCTGTTAGTAAGAATCAGATCAAGTATAGTGTTTCCCCTGATTGGCTCCTTTTGAAGGATGACATTATCATTAAGGCAAATCAAGAGATTATTAGCTACTCTGCTTCTAACAGAAAAAGCCCCAGCAGATATCTGGATAATTGAAGTCTCCCATTACTATCATATGATGCCCCTTTGTGCCAGTCTTGTGACCTGTTTTCCATGTGTTCTTTCTTTTCAAGTGGTCTGTAGTACATTCTGATAACAAATCACCTCTATTTTTGCCTCCATTGATCTTTATCCTAATGTTCTCCACCATGCTTTCCTTCCCTGGCTTCATTGATTTCTTTATATGATTATGCCTTCTAAACATACAATACTACCTACCCCTTCTGCCCATCCCTCCTCCCTAACCTGTTACTTTTCAATGAGGTATACTTATCCACAGCCATATTCCAGTCATGGGTTTATCCTATCAAGTCTTAGTGACACTCATAAAGATAAATTTGCCTTCTTGCGTTAGAACCTCTACTTCCTCTTTCTAATTGCCTAAACTAAAATCATAGCATTTGTGTATAGATGATTTTTATTATTTAATCCTTCCTTGGATTTTGTTTCCTGCAAACTTCTGAATGTCCCAACTGCTCTTCTTCCTCCTTAATTGTAGGTACTCTCTATGGTGTCTAGCTTGGTGGACATACATAAGACGTTTCTCCTTTTATCATTTTTTTTAAAAGTCCTTTTAAAAAGATACTAGCAAAAAAAATCTTACCAGCCTTCTTTTTTAGATGTATTTCATCACATTTAAAAAAAAAAAAAACATGGCCCAAGAAATTCAAATCCCATTCTTAGGTACCACCTAAATCAATTGTTCTCTCCTGCTTCTTGGCTTTAAGTAGGCAACAAAAAGCAAAAATTAAACCAACCCTATGGTCTTCACCTCTGAATACTGTGCCAACCTAATTCACTTCCTTTTTTCATTCTTTTTTGTTTGTTTGTTTTATTCTTTTTTTTTTAAATTTATTTTTGACATGTTTGGTTTTCAGCATTGATTTTCACAGGCGTTTGAATTACTAATTTTCTCCCCATTTCCTCCCCCCCCACTCCAAGATGGCGTACATTCTGGTTGCCCTGTTCCCCAGTCTTCCCTCCCCTCCCTCGCCCCATTCCCCT
>CM053623.1:84586232-84604079 GCA_028646595.1 Phalanger gymnotis | reverse complement strand
CTTCTTCCTAACCTATCCCCCTTTATTGAATTTTCTCCCTTGACCCTGTCTCTTTTCAAAAGTGTTTGTTTTTGATTATCTTCATCCCCATCTGCCCTCCCTTCCATCATCCCCCCCTTTTTTTTATCTTCTTCCTCCTTTTTTCATTCTTAACAAAGTTAGAAAGCAATTCCTCAATCCCCTTGAACCAGCCTCCTTTCATCTCTATGTAGCTCACCAATGAGTTGTCCTCCAGTTTCTGCCTTTGCATTTCTTCTCATCCAGTCTTGCCTCTACATTCAGGCCCTCCACTACATTCAGGCCCTTGTCTCTTCTCATCTAGACTACTGTAACAGCCTCCTAACTAATCTTCTAGCCTTCAGTCTAATCTCATTCCAAACCATCCTACACTTTGCCCCTAGTGAATCGCCCTGGTCCTATTTTTCCTCTATTCAAAAACCTTCAGTGACTCTCCATTACCTACCAAATAAGCTATAAGCCCCTGATTTGGCAATCAAGGCCTTCTACAATCTAACTCTAACCTACCTTTCCAGCTTTATTTCAACATTACTCCCTTTTATATATGCACTGTCTAGACAAATTGTACAGTAATACATCCCTAGTTCACATCTTGCCTTCTCCTGTCTCCATGACTTTGCTAACACTATGCTCCATAGCTGGAAAAAAACTTATCCAGATATCCATCTATTAAATGCATCCTCCCTTCCTCCAAGAGTCAACTCAGATGCTATCTCTTTCATGAAGACTGTTCTGCCTTCCTATCCCACACTATTCAGGCTGAAAGTTATTTCTGAATCATCACATTTTTCATATTACTCTGCCTGTTTCTCTTTTGTCCTTATTTACCTTGGCTCATACTTATTTGTGTACAGCTCAATCCTTTCTATTAATCCTCTCCTGTAATCTCCAGGAGGGCAGGATTGTTGTCTTTTTTCATCTTTGCCTCTACAGTTCCAAGCACAGTGCATATAGTAAGCACTTAATAAATGTTTGTTGAATGGCAGGAGGGCTGGATCTGTAAGATTGCACACAATTTTATATCCTATTATCTTTTAGTAGGGGACACAGGGAAGAACTGTTGCAACAGAGCAACAGAGCAAAAACATTTCAGATGCATTTCTCTGAGTCAAAACCAAAACAAACTAGAACAATGCTACATGTGGGCAAAACAATCTCATTCCCTTAACACCCAGAATGACTCTATGTGGTGTACTAACCAAACTAAGGCTCTTCAATGTGAAGGTGACTAATCCAGAAACTTGTAGAAATCAATTCAATGAGTAAATAGTAAATACTATTAACATAGGAAAAAAAATTAATAAACTGGGCAACATGATTATTTCCATCAAAGAAGACTTCACTACCAACTTCTACTATTACATAGTGATGGGCGGTGGGGGGCGGGGCAGGATTGAGGGTGAAGAGGATATTTTTGTTATCCACATATGGAAATTAACTATGCTGCTGAGAGGCAAAGATCTGGACACAAAAAAAATTTTAAGAGAAAATAACCATAAGTGGGAATCTCTCTGTTTTAAATATGCACAAAATGTTGACATAAGCAATCCTGAGGGAGGAATGAACAAACTTCTGGCTACATAACATTATGCATTTTTGGCCCTTTTTAAGAACTTAAAACAAATTTTACCACTACTGCTGAATTAATCTTTATGACCTGTCACCTTTTTATGGAGACAGAAACTAAGATACGAGGAAATAAAATTCTCAAATTCACAAAGCAAAAGAAGCAAGACTAGGCTCTAAAGCCTGGTTTTCCTACTCCTTATACCTACTGAAACATCCTTCTTATATCCACACAAAAGGATTACATCTGAGGTGTCTCTTGACTAAGTCTTAAAAGAAAGAGAATGGATCTATGACCTCATTGGAATGAAATCTAAAAGACCCAACCAAAAAAATTGAATAAATGAATAATAACTAACCTGATGAAGGCACTCCTCTAAATTTCAAATGCCAAATTTATAAATATCCTATAAATACAAATGGCCAGTTGCACAGTGCCTCACCCTCTCACCTTGAGTTGATGTAATCACCTTGTCACTAACACTGGAAAACTGTATAGCTCATTTCTTCCCCTTCCGAGAAAACTATATGTACTCTGTACTTTGCCCTCTTCCATTTTCATTGCTCACAAGTAACTCCATCTCAAGCAATCTCTTCCTCACACACACACACACACACACACACAAAAATCATCTTCTTTAACGTCATTAATCCCTCTCTCACAACTCTTGCCCAGGAAAAATTTCTCTCTTCTTTTACCCTCTTTTTTTCCTGTGACTTAAGATGTATGACACCCCCCCAAAAAAAACTAGCAAATTTTAATAACTGTGGCTAAGGAGCATAAAAGGGTGCCAGTTGAAATGCCTATGGCTTACCATAAGGCATATATAGCCATATACCTATAACCATGTGACAGACAAAGCCAATGAGTCTTTTCTTAGTCCCCCATCCTCTTCAACCTTTCTGAAGCATATACTACTGATCATCTCCATATTTTTAATAATCCTTCCTCCTCTGTTGCATGACACTATTCACATCTGGTTTTCCTACCAATTCTTCTTGGTCTTTCACTATTTTTCTTCCACCCGCCAAGTTTACCTCCCCTCCTATTCCCCTGAAGACTTTCTTTCTTGGCAATCTCATGTACTCCTATGGTTTCAAATATCACCTTTATGCATAGGACTCTCAGATCTACACATCCAGCTCCAATCTCTTACCTATTTTATATAAAATAAGTATTTCACTGACAACTCAAAATCGAAATGTTCAAAATACATACCATACTCTCCCAAAATGTGCGTCTCCTAAAAACTTGGCCATTTCTATTTATAGCATCACTTTCCTCCCTATCACAGACATAAAATCATAGTCAAATTAACTCTACCCTTTACCTTATTACCATATCTAATGAGTTGCCACATTCTGTCAATTCTACTTCCACAAGACAGCCTACATAATATCCCTCATTTCTACTCACATTACGCCACCTTAGTTCAGGCCCTTAAAATTACATTAGTCTTGTATTTAAGGCCCTCAGCAACCTGGCAACCTAACCCTACCACCAGCAGTATTTCACTTTATCCTTTACTGCATTTCATATATTGTATGTTGCAGTTACATGGAGCTTTGGTCCATGCATATCTGCTTTATATCATATTCTTGTTCCCTGATATTATCTTAGTCTCCCACCTTTCACACATTAATGCAAGGTTGCAACACATGCCCTCCACCTGCTGAAATCCTCAATAAGGCACAGCACTTGGTACTGCTTCCTCCATGAAGCCCTTCCATTTCCCTAGCTGAAAATGATCACTTTCACTCTAAATGTTATTAAAACATCTTATATGGCTCTCTCATTTGACCTAATTCCATTCTAACTTGTTTCATTCTTCGATGCCATAATCAGGAGGGCAAGGTGGTTGAACTATGGAACAAAAAGGCATCAATCTAGCAAAAAGCCCTCACTAGCACTCTATTCCATTCTAAGGGTATAGATAGGCAGCAGAAAGGCATGAGGAGACCCTAGACTTCTGGGCCAATGTTAATGGCCAAGACTAGCATAGTAGTTGAACTATGTGTTTTGGAGGAGGGGAGAATCAAAGAGCCAGGTGAGACCTCTATGGTAGAGTAGTGCAACTCTAGGGAGTCTGTGTGGTTATCTCTGTGGTAATGTTTGTGTTCCCTTGGAACTATGTCAACACAGCTGTATCTGTGTCCTTGTTGACAACTACTGAGACCATTCCCTATTCTTTTGGGTGCATCAGGGATTGTAGATCTCTTGTTACCCCACTGTGTATATGTTGAATTCTCCCTATTAAATTGTAAAGGTCCTTGAGGGCAGGAATTGAAATGATTTTTTTGTATCCTTAGCACCTTGTGCAGTACCTAACACATAGTTATTTAGTGCTTCCCAAAATTTCTTCCATAATTTTCAAGAGAAAGTCCTGTCATTCTTTTCTAAACCCTCTTTTCCTCAAATACAAGCAATATAGAGAAATTTAAAAAAAAAAAAAAACTTTCTTAGAGCTAGAAAATCTCTTAGAAAAAAAATCTGGTGATTTTTATCTTTTAGGGCAGGGACTATTTTTCATTTTGCCTCCAGCACCTAGCAAATACCTTGTAGAAGCTTAATAAATGTTGGATAAATGAATGCATCTGATCTAGCCCCCTTGTTTTACAGGTGATTTAATGGATGAGTGAAAAAAATATTTATTAAGTACCTACTATGTGCATACTAACAACTGGGCATTAAAACAGGCAGCAGAGACAGTCTCTGCTCCCAAAGGGCTCACATTCCAATAAGGGAGGGAACATATAGGAGGATTCCGGTGTTGTTTATCCTTCATTTTTGAAAAGGACATTGACCTTGTGGGATGTTGCTGACTTGCTCAATAACTGGATTTAAGTGAGGCAGAGTTGCACAAAGTCCCCAGGCTCATTCTCTCTCCCAGAGTCATCAGTCCAATGACAAGACAAAAGTCAGGACAATTGGCAATGGCCTGGGATGCAGTGGATAAGATTAAAATCTTTGATGTCTGACCAAGCTCTAAGCACTCCACAGCACCTACTTCAGCTGCCTTCATGGCCCTCGGAACAAATTGTTGCCATCTGCCCATTCCACTAGAAGTCTTCACATGCTTGGGGCAGACATCCCCCTAACTCACCAATGGGTACGAGGCCTATCAGTTACCCTGAACCTGGTTTAGTTTGTCTGCCAACACAGTTTTACTGGGTTATGTCTGCTGCATATGCTACAGTCCTTGGAGACACAGGTAAGAGTTGGATGGCAAGTGGACACCAAAAGTGGATAAGTAGCCCTGAAAACTGGGGCTAGTCCTCCTTGAACACCCCAAATACCACTTAGGATTCAGCTGCAAGTTGTATAGAAAGGTTCTGTGGTCCTAAGAGTATAGCAGCAAAGCAGATGGTATTGCATCTCCTTTAGTGGTACTTGCACTGATAAAACCATATCTATTTTTGGTACAGAACCATTTGACAGTGACAAGGACTCTGGCCTCAAGAATTTTCTTTTCTAGGTTTTCATTAGTTGTGGCTGCTAAGGAGGCAGGAGCTGAAGCACCTGCTTGTTGCTAGAGATTGGTCAGTACTTGGAGGAAGTGGTTAAGATAGTGGCAGTGGTTGACTTTCCTGGCATGTGTTGCTTCCTGACTCTTCCTCATGATGCCTTGCTGCTTCAGGTAGGCTGGCTTGCCTGCCTCACTGAGGCAGTTTCTATGGATGGCTGTCCCCTTTTCCATAAAGGTTACTTCCTGGATGATAGTTTCGGGAATTATGTTGGAAATAGGGCCAGGAGTGTATATTCCTGAGACCCTAGGGTTTACCTGTCCTTTGGTGGCAGCTAGTCAACAACTTGTGGTGATGGTGAAGATGGTTGGCCCCTTTTCCAAATGGAACTATCCTTCTTTGAATGATAGCTGCAGGGACAGAGCTGGAAGCAGGATCAGCGGTCTGGGATGCATTACTATTGTGAGAGTTCTTGGGTAAGGTGAGGTGGTAGTTAAGAAAGTGGCTGAGGTTAGACGCTGACTGCTTCTTGTTTCTCAGGATGCCTTACTATTTGAGTCAGGGAATCTTGCCTTATTTCTCAAACCACCCATCCATGCTCTATGCCATTCCTTTCCCCTGCCCTGGATCTTGTTCTAGTAACCTCTCTCTTCTCCTTTCACCTTCAGTGTCTCCTTCTATTGGCTTTTTAACATTTGCCTAAAAATATGCTTAAGACACTCTTATTCTAAAAACAACAACAAAAACTTCCTTGACCCAGCCATTTCTTCAAGATGTCATTCTCTCTCTTCTTTTTCACTGCCAAATTCCTGGATAAAGTAGTCTACACTCACTGCTTCCCATCCCTTACTATGTATCTGCTCATCAAAAACCTGAAATTGAGCCTTTTTTCTTTATCACTACTCTAGTGAAACCACTTTCTCCAAGGACACCAGTGAATCCTCAATTGTCATATTCAATGACTTCTTTTCAATACTCATTCTTGTTCTTGCTGCAGTATCCAAGACTGTTGATCTCCTACTTAGTACTCTCTTTCTCTCACAGCTTCCCATGGATACTAGCCATTCATGGCTTTTTTCCTACCTCTCTGTTTGTACTTTTTAACCAATTCTTCCTCCTGTTCATCTTCAATAAACTGGATCTCCCCCTACATTCTTCTATCGTCTCCTCTTTTCCCAATCTATTCTCTCTCCCTGGCATCACTCTCCATGATCTCATTAGCACAGGTGACTTTCAAATCTATAACTATAGCACTGTTGTCTCCCCTGAGCTCCACAGACAACTCCACCTACATATAATACCAAGCATGACAAACAGCATGTTCAAAACTAAACTTCTACCCCAAACTATTCCTCTCAACTTCCCTTTCTGTGGATGGAATTAATTATTTCATCTCCTCTGCTCCCATCTTTTACCCTTTCCTCTTTCTCACTTCCCATATCCAATCAGTTACTAAGATTATCAATTCTTCCTCCATAATATCTCTTGCAAGCATACCCTTCTCTCCTTTCACACTAGTTTGGGCCATTACATCCCACCTAGATTATTTTAACAGTCCCTCTGCCTCCAGTCTATCCTCTTTCTAATTCTTCTTTCACACCCTTGCCAAAGAAATTTTCTTAATCCAAAGATCTAACCATTTCATTTTCCTTTTCAAAAAACTTCATTTGTTCCTACTTCTTGTAGGGAAAAATACAAACTCTCTTTTTTTAAGGGAAATGGCACTGTTTTAATGGTGTTCTTCCTGGAGATTTTGTGATTTAAGCCATGTCTATATTTTTTTTCCTTTTTAAAAAATTTATTTTAGTTTTCAACATTCATTTCCACAAGATTTTGAGTTACATATTTTCTCCCCATCTTTACCCTTCCCGCCACTCCAAGATGGCATGTATTCTGACTGCCCCTTTCCCCAGTCTGCCCTCCCTTCCCCCTTACTTTCTTGTAGGGCCAGATAGATTTCTATACCCCATTGCCTGTGTATCTTATTTCCCAGTTGCATGTAAAAACAATTTTTAAACAATTGTTTTTAGAACTCTGAGTTCCAAATTCTCTCCCTTCTTCCTTCCTCACCCACCCTACTTGAGAAGGCAAGCAATTCAATATAGGTTGTACATGTATCAATTTGCAAAACACTTCCATAATAGTCACATTGTGAAAGATTAAGTATATTTCCCTCCATCCTATCCCACGCCCCTTTATTCAGTTTTCTCCTTTGACCCTGTCCCTTTTCAAATGTGTTTGCTTTTGATCACCTCTTCCACCTATCTGCCTTCCCTCCTAACATCCACCCTCTCTTATCCCCTTACCCCCTACTTTCCTGTAGGATAAGATACCTAATTGAGTGTGGATGTTATTCCCTCCTTAAGCCAAATCTGATGAGAGAAAGGTTCACCCATTCCCTTTCACCTACCTTCTCTTCCCTTCCATTATAACAGCTTTTTCTTGCCACTTTTATTATGTGAGATAATTTATCCCATTCAATCTGTCCCTTTCTCTTTCTCTCAATATATTCATCTCTCACCCCCTAATTTTATTTTTTAGATATCATCCCTTCATATTCAACTAACCATGTGCCCTGTCTATATACATATATATGTAGGTGTATGTTTGTGTGCATGTATATATGTATGTGTCTGTATATATGTATGTGTGTATATACATACACACACACACACACGAACACATACATGAATATTGCCTTCAACTACCCTAATACCAAGAACGGTCTCATGAATTACACACATCATCTTTCCATGTAGGAATGTAAACAGTTCAACTTTAGTAAGTCCCTTATGATTTCTCTTTCCCGTTTACCTTGTCATGCTCCTCTTGATTCTTGTATTTGAAAGTCGAATTTTCTATTCAGCTGTGGTCTTTTCATTGAGAAAGCTTGAAAGTGCTCTATTTCATTGAAAACTCATTTTTTGCTTTGGAGCATGATACTCAGTTTTGCTGGGTAGGTGATTCTTGGTTTTAATCCCAGCTCCCTTGATCTCCGGAATATCATATTCCAAGCCCTTTGATCTTTTAATGTAGAAGCTGCTAGATCATATATTATCCTGACTGTGTTTCTACAATACTTGAATTGCTTCTTTCTGGCTGCTTGCAATATTTTCTCCTGGGAACTCTGGAATTTGGCAACAATATTCCTAGGAGTTTTCTTTTTGGGATCTTTTTCAGGAGGCAATTGATGGATTCTTTCAATTTCTATTTTACCCTCTGACTCTAGAATATCAGGGAAGTTTTCCTTGATAATTTCTTGAAAGATGATGTCTAGGCTCTTTTTTTGATCATGGCTTTCAGGTAGTCCAATAATTTTTAAATTATCTCTCTTGGATCTATTCTCCAGGGCAGTGGTTTTTTCAATGAGATATTTCACATTGTCTTCCATTTTTTCATTCTTTTGGTTCTGTTTATAATATCTTGATTTTTCATAGTCACTGGCTTCTACTTGCTCCAATCTAATTTTTAAGGTGGTATTTTCTTCAGTGGTCTTTTGGACGTCCTTTTCCATTTGGCTGATTCTGCCTTTTAAGGCATTCTCCCCATTGGCTTTTTGGAGATCTTTTGCCATTTGGGTTAGTCTGTTTTTAAGGTGTTATTTTCTTCAGTATTTTTGTGGGTCTCCTTTAGCAAGTCGTTGAGTTGTTTTTCATGGTTTTCTCGCATCCTTCTCATTTCTCTTCCCAATTTTTCCTCTACTTCTCTTATTTGCTTTTCCAAATGCTTTTTGAGCTCTTCCACGGCCAATTCCAATCCAATACCAATTCATATTTTTCTTGGAGGCTTTTGATGTCGTCTCTTTGACTTTGTTGACTTCTTTCGGCTGTATGTTTTGGTCTTCTTTGTCACCAAAAAAATGTTCTATAGTCTGAGTCTGAGTCCTTTTTTCACTGCTTGTTCATGTTCCCAGCCAAATACTTAACCCTTGAGCTTTTTGTCAGGGTATGAGTGTGCTGTCAGAGTAGACAGTACTTTGTCCTAAGTTTTAGGGACCTTGTGCTGCTGTTTTCAGAGCTACTTCTACTCCAGTCACCACAAGTTCTGCCACACCAATGCTCCTCCTCCCCCAAGAACTGCCAACCAGTACTGAAACCTAGATCCAAGCAGGGCAAAGCAAGAGAACCCTGCCATTGCGCAAGCAAAGCAATCCCTGCACTCCCGCTCTGATACACCACTTTTTTCCTCCCACCTGGTGAGCCTCGGGCTGGAAGCAGACGCCACTGGAGCTCTGGAAGCAGCTGCTGGAGCTTCCCACTGCTGCTGCCGCTGCCACACCACCTCCGCCACCCCCAGGGCTAGGGCCGGACTTCACAATTTTCTCACTCAGATCCAGCAATTTTCCCACTAACCTGCTCCGTTGTCTTTGGCATTTGTAGGCTGAGAAGTCTGGTAACTGCCACAGCTCAGCCATTCATGGCCCTGACACCTGCTCCACCCAACTCCCAGTCTGGTTTGTCCTTGGTGCAGCCCATGCGGGGCTGCACTCCACTCTCAGCACTGTGCAATAGACCCTTCCCAGTGACCATCCAGGCCATCTTGGGCTACAGACTTGTTTCCCTCTGTTATTTAGTGGGTTCTGTAGCTCTAGAATTTGTTCAGAGCCACTTTTTACAGGTGTTTGGAGGGATTTGGGGGAAGAGCCTGAGTCTCTATTTTCCAGTCGCCATCTTGGCTCTATCCCTCTTGGGATCTTTTTCAAGAGGTGATTGGTGGATTCTTTCAATTTCTATTTTACCCTCTGATTCTAAAATATCAGGGCAGTTTTCCTTGATAATTTCTTGAAAGATGATGTCTGGGCTCTTTTTTTTGATCATGGCTTTCAGGTAGTCCAATAATTTTTAAATTATCTCTCCTGGAACTATTCTCCAAGTCAGTGGTTTTTCCAATGAGATATTTCACATTGTCTTCCATTTTTTCATTCTTTTGGTTCTGTTTTATAATTTCTTGATTTCTCATAAAGTCACTAGCTTCTACTTGATCCATTCTAATTTTTAAGGCATCATTTTCTTCAGCGATCTTTTGGACCTCCTTTTCATTTGGCTAATTCTACCTTTTAAGACTCCTCATTGGCTTTTTGGACCTCTTTTGCTATTTGGGTTAGTCTATTTTTAGGGTGTTATTTTCTTCACTATTTTTGGGTCTCCTTTAGTAAGCTGTTGACTCCTTTTTCATGATTTTCTTGCATCACTCATTTCCTTTCTCAATTTTTCCGCTACTTCTCTTACTTGATTTTCCAAATCCTTTTTGAGCTCTTCCGTGGCCTGAGACCAATTCATATTTTTCTTGAAGGATTTTGATGTAGGATTTTTAACTTTTGTTTACTTATTCTGGCTGTATGTTTTGATCTTCTTTGTCACCAAAGTAAGATTCTATAGTCCAAGTCCTTTTATACTGTCTGCTCATTTTCCCAGCCACTTACTTGACTTTTGAGCTCTTTGTCAGGGTACAACTGCTTCCAGAGTACAGAGTGCTCTGTCCCAAGCTTCAGGGGTTTTGTGCTGCTGTTTTTAGAGCTACTTCTAGGAACCTGTAAATTTTCAGTTCTTCTGAGGTGGTATGATCCACTGAGAGGTGTTTATTCCTCTCCCGGTCTGTGCTCTGATCTGTGAGTGATCTCAGGCTCTCCTTTCTCCCATGTAACTACCAGGAGGACTCCCTCTTCACAGCCACCACAAGCTCTGCCACACCAGTGCTCCTCCTCCCCGAAGGACCACCAACCAGGACTGCAACCCAGATCCAAGCAGGGCGAAACAAGAGAATCCTGCCTCAGAGCCAGCAAAGAGATCCCTGCATTCTCGCCCTGATCCTCTGCTTGATTCCCCCCCTCCCCCCCCTCCCCCCCCTCCCCACCATCTGTGGGCCTCGAACTCTGGAAGCAGCTACTGCTGCCGCCACTGCTGCCGCTGCTGCTGCTACTGTGGCCACCTCCACTGCTCCAGGGCTGGGGCTAGACCGTGCCCTTCTCTCACTCAGGTCCAATAGAGTTTTCCCACTGACCTGCTAAGTTGTCTTTGGGGTTTGCAGGTTGAGAAATCCGGAAACCGCCGGAGCTCAGTGATTCAGGGCCCAGAGGCCTGCTCTGACCTCGTCTGTCCTGGCACAGCCCACACTGGGTTGTGCTCCGCTCCCAGCACAGTGCGACAGGCCCTTCTCAGCAACCATCCAGGCCACCTTGGGCTGGAGATTTGTTTCACTCTGTCATTTTGTGGGTTCTGTAGCTCTAGAATTTGTTTAGAGTCATTTTTTACAGGTGTTTGGAGGGATTTGGGGGAGAGCTCAAGCAAGACCCTGTTTTCACTCTACCATCCTGGCTCCGCCCCCCAAAATACAAACTCTTTAGCTTGGCATTTAAACCTTCTGCAGTCTGGCTCAAAACTTCCCAGCTACTTATCACATGTTACTTCCCTTCACACAGAATCATGAGAGGCAGTGTGCCACAGAAAATAAAGAGCTGGCCTTGAAGCTAGTAAGATCTGAGTTTAAGTACTGCCTCTGTCATATACTGGCTATGTGACCCTGGACAAGTCACTTAACTTCTAGAATCTTTAGGCAATTCTAAGATTAAAGATTGAAGAGAAGGTGCTGACCTGTGTCAGCAGATTAGAGTACTCATCACATTCTCCCCTCTTGTATTTTAATACATTTGCACATATCATTTCCCACAGCTGAAACAGACACTCGATGAAATTCTACCCCAATTAGACTTGAACCTTCCATGCCTAAAGTCTCACATTTCTCTTTTTTAACCTCTCATACATTTATAAAAGAGTATTTTTACGTTCTAACTTTCATTTTAATTATTTGAAGGCATGTTTTCTTCCTCCACTAGGCTTTAAGGTTCTTAAGGGCCAAGTACTACACTGTTCACCCACCATGCCTGTATCTCAAGTGCCAAAGCACAATGCCCTTTACAGAATAAATATTCAGCAAATGGTTAAAACTGAATACATTAAAGATATGAATTATATTTAAATCACTAAAATAAAAATTCAATTTAATCAACCTTTCTACCAAGAAAATTTTTTTTGATCAAACCTTAAAACACTGCTCACAATTAAAAAACAGCCTTTTATTTTTAGTAAATATTAAAATCTAAAACATTAACAGAAAAAAAATTTCAAAAATTTATTTTTGTAGCTCCATTTTAAAAACTGGATAATTTATTTTATTTAGTAAAGTTATTTAAATCAGACACTTATGAAGTCACTGGGCAGAGTAGTTCAACAAAGTTTACTATTGAAATTTGGTGCTCTTTTAGACACAGTTTCATAGATTTAGAGCTAGAAAAGACCTTAGGTATCATCTAATTCATTTTAGAGATAAAGAATTAGAGAGGTTAAATGACTCGCCCAAAGTCATACTGATAATAAGGGGCAGAATCAGGACTTAAATCCAAGTTTTCTGACTCCAGATCCAGCCCTTTTCTGTTATAATACAATGCCTCCTAATTACATGACACTCCCATTGGCTTATACTGTCCTTAATATTTCTAAATAAACTACAAACCTCTGGAAGCCCAATAATATTGACATCCAAATAAAATTCATGGTTTGTTTGGACCCATTTTTTACAAAGATTTTACCAGTTTTATCACAAATGCTAAAATGAACAGAGATTCAACCTTTTTTTGTGTCATGTTTTGTATGTTTCCCTTTGGCTGTGAAGCCTATGGACCTTTTCTCAAAATGATGTTTCTAACTGCATAAAATATATAATATTACAAAGAAAACCAATTATATCAATATGCAGTTTACATATCCCAAGTTAAAAAGCCCTAAGTTAGAAGTTGTCATTCCTATTTTGTGATATCTTTATTCATATATACACATACACACATTATAAATGTATATAATCTGTGGTGGTTTCCTTAAGTTTTTCTACCAAAAAATGTAAATTAGATTTAGTTAGGGTTTTTGACAACAAAAAATTAAGCCTGGCTTAAATAGTTTTAATTTAAGTTGTTAAAAGGCATCAGCATTCTGTGAGGAAATGAAAACATTTTATGTTTTTAACTGACAAAGTGTGAATATATCTATATCAATAAAGATATATCCACACTTTCACATACCTTTAGGTACATACAAAAACAAGGTCATATCCAGCTACACAAGCACAAAGGAGCAGATAGGTAGTGATTGGTAAGAGGCTACAAGCTTTAGTAGATGAAATGATATGGAATGTATTGCAGGGAGAAGGCAGGACCTAGTAATACTTCAAGGCAGTAGATACAGCACTGGCCCTGAGTCAGGAAGACCTCCATTCAAATACAGCTTTAGGCACTTACTAGCTAACCTCTGTTTGCCTCGCTTTCCTCAACAGTAATTCGAAGATAATAATAGCTCCTACCTTGCAGGCTTTGTGAGGATCAAATGAAGTATTTGTTTTAAAAATTTCTTCTTATTCTCTAGTATATAAAAAGACAAGAGAGAAATTATACCTGTAACAGTCATACCACAATATCTCAACTAGCTAGTCTCACTCCCTGTAACCTATCTATGTTAGCTTATGAATAAGTGTTCTAACTGCTTACTGAGCTATTCTAGCAAATTGTAGGAAATAAGTCAGTCTCATCTAGTTATACATTATATACAGTAGTCATATTAAGCAAGGTCAGAGGAGAGGGAAAGGAACTGAGGTCAATGAAGCAACCACAGGATACTAGTTATATTATTAACAGGAAGTGAAATCAAGTCATCATAGCACCAGTTTCTCTAGTGTCCTGTTTATTTTTGTTTTATTGGTCTGAAAGCTGGTGTTTTATCTATTACGTCAGTATTTCTGTGTGCTTGTTTTAAAAGAAAAGGTCAGTCATCCCTGCTATAGTCATTCCAAAGAGGCTTTAGAAAAGCACTGGGTAGATACAATGTTATAAATATTAAGAGAGAAAATGCTAGGTCTGGGAATCGTGGCGGCTCTTCTAGTTCACATGAACAGTAAAATTATAAATAAAAAGTAGACATTGGAAAATCAGCCTCCCAAAGCATTCACTTAGTAAAATACTCCTCCTATGGTGTTGTTTTCTTTCCTGCACTTAACAACTGATCTCCACTGCACTGTGACAACATGAGTCAATGGCTTCCTAACAGAAAGGGTTTGAAACACTGGAACTGAGGATATTTTGTGAGCTCTTTCCCTAGAATATTCAGCAGCAGAATAAGTTAGGTGGTATCTTGTTTGGATGTAGAACTCTAGAGATCACTTTCAATTTTATTGTCTGTCTTTTCTATACATTTTCCATATTGTTGAAGGGAAAAAATGAGCTATCTAATAAAGCCCCATGTTAATCATTAGCCTGTAGCTCCAGCTGGTAGCTACAGCCTTGTAAAGTCATATCTTGTGTTTAGGGAAATACAGTGCATGCGCGCACAGGCATGCATGCACACACACACACACACACACACACACACACACACACACACACACAATACACACACATATTCTTTATGTAAAATTGTCTAATTCCTTTTAAGACACAATTTTTTAAAAACAGCTTTACAAATTAATTGGTATGATGACGTTTCCTACACAACTAGGTTATCCTGCTGGAGACAATGTCTAAGGCTCTAAACTCCTTAACTATTACTTAATGCTTTGTTAGCTTCCCAAATCTCTGACCTCATTATCCCAGATGTTCTAATACTGCAGCAACAATCACCTTCAAGTATCATTTTAATCCTACCAGTCTCCTTTAAAAAAACAAAAACAAATTTCTCTTGATTTAAATGAAAATTCTTGACAATTCTACCAACAGATTCAAGTGACTTAATTATATCCTAACTACATCCTACATACTTTCAAGTAAATCTACTTAATATCATATATATTATAACACACACACACACACACACACAGCTTGCCCTCACCTTCAAGTCAGAGCAAGAGAACTAGGCTCCCTACTCCCATCATTTGCACTTCTATACACACTAACAACCCATTTTTTGAGCATCATCAGGAACAAAACTTTCCATGTATGTGAATTTTCCTGATACCTGAAGTTTAATCCTTTAGTTTGGTGTTGTATTTTTTAAACAGCTGATTGTTTTACTTAATGAAAATTCTTCTAACGTGTATCAAACAATTTCCTTCTTTAGTAAAGAATATGATGGACATAATATGTTTACTGTGACTATGGGTCATCATTATGATTATCAACAACCATGCCAAACTGTAGATAGTACAGAGGCATAGAATGGGTTTGGATCCTAAGAACTGTCCCTAGAACTTACCTTCTCAAAAAAAGTTCTTGATTCCAGTTTGCTTTTGGGGGTTTTGCCCCTTAGCAAAAGGGTGAAGAGAATGTACTTCTGTATGACCTCCAGAGCAGTAAAATATGACTTTTTCTATAAATCAAGGTCTGAGGCAGATTGTTCCCAAGTAGTTTTCTGCCTTCTTTTTGGGTAAGATGATTTTCTATTTATTCTTTATTCCTATTTATTCTTTTAACTTATCAGCAACATTCGAAACATTAATTGTTCACGATATTTCTATATCATTAACACAATGCACCCCTTTATCAGCTTCAATTCATTCTTCTTGGCATTTTCATTAAGTTTGTGGATGGCATATGAAGGAGTGTCCTGGAGTATTTCAATAATCAGCATTCTGGTATTTTAGGAAGAGTTTACTCAGCCTAAAAATTAGAGGATGATACATCTGCAAATAATAGGCCACAATGTTTCCGAGCCCTTCTGGGTGTTTGAATATAATTCTGGGCACAAATACATTTAACAATTGCATTTATAATGTTATAATGCTAAAAACATGGTACTTTATGATACATCAATTTCCTCATGAAATCTCTTCCCTAATAATCATTCATATTCTGATAGTCAGCCATTAATCAAATCAACAAGGTAACAATGGAAATCAGGAAGATGGTAAAAATGTTACCAACCTCTAACTTCCTCAGGATGAGCTCTCCAATTGTCTAGAAACAGAGTAGCTTTACTGTTCTCCAACAAATCTATGGTTGGGAACAGATTCTTCTCTATAGAGAAGGCAGAACTATTTCAGGCAAAAAAAAATATTTCTCATCTATATATTAACTCACATTTTGTAAATAACAGGTAAATGTGTGACACTTTTTACACTCTAAAATGATTAAAGGCTCAGATCCCAAAGTGTTTTGTTTTGTGGGAACCTGAAGCATTTGCACTGGCAGGAATAGTTAAGCTGTCCTTATCCTATTTAAATGTGGCAACATTTGATTCAGTAGCACTTGCTAGAGTTTAGCAAGTATCATCCATAGATCCATTTCATCTGCATTGTAAAACTATCCAAAGGTAGATTACGTTCAGAAATATTATCTTTAAAAGTCACAAACCTCTGTGTAGCCTCATTCTTTACTGATTTTTTTCTTCCACCAGTTCTACGTAGGTTTCTATTGCTGTGCCTTCAGCAACTCACTTACCTGTTCTGTTCTCATTTTCCTCTTCTGTGAAATAATCTTTAAGATTTCTTCCAGTTCTAAGTCTTATGGTTCTAAGATCTTTGTTGGAAATACAAAAGCTATCAATCAAATGACCCATAAGATTCCCATGGGCATTTCCTTTTGCTTTTCAGTTATCACTGGGCAGAAACTAGAACCATTTATCTATAACTAATTTTCCCATATACATAGAACTATTCATCAATTTTAGTTGACTTCAAATTTGTAAGAATTTTACCAACTGTCCTTTCCGAGGCTTGATTTTTTTTTTAGAATATAAATGAACTCTTTACTAATCCATCCATTTTCCTATGCTTATCTTTTCAAGTCATATACAGATCTTTCAACATTAATAAAACTTTCATCTTGCTTCTGACCACTACCTTTTGGAATCCATATGACTTCTATGGTACATTTAGCTTTGTTACATTCCTTCTTTATACACTACTATACAAACTACTGTAAGCTATTATACCACAGCATAGCTTGCCATTGTCCTATGTAAATATGGAATCTATACCAGTTGGTAGCATTCAGTGTAGCACTATCAAAATACTCTGAGGCCCCTTCACTGTAGAGATGTTATAATTTTTATGTTATCTTCCTGTGACCAAAGGTTTTCCACACTGACTTTCCTCCCCACCATCATTATCTATTCAATACCATCATCACTATTTCTAATCTTGAAGGATGAACTAGGTGAGTTCCAAGGTCCCTTCCAACACCCTAGATCAGAAATGGTAATGATGGAATTATTACCAGACAATATTACAGACAATAACAGAAGCAGGTTACCATGTGGTGTAGGAAAAGATTGCTAGATTTGTAGTCAAATGAAGTATTTTGAGTCCCAGGTCTTTTCCTTACTGGATACATAACAATGGGCGAACGATTTAAACTCTCTTGGGTCTCAGTTTCCTCATTTGTAAAATGCGAATAAAACTCTTAGGTACTATTTCACAGTATTGTCATGAAAATGAAATAAACAAATGTCTGCAAAGCATTTTGTAGACCTTAAAGCACTACACAAATATCTGTTGTTATTTATTGTAATCTCCACCACTGCTTCTACAGTTTGTCATGCTTGTATTTTCTTTTCACTTTTCTTTTTCCTTCTCTCTTAGGTCTCGTGCCTTTTTTGAGTGTTGCTTCCCTGTGGTTTTCAGGTTTTACACCAATGAGGCTTAAATTTTACAGTCATGGGGGGGGGCAGAGCCAAGATGGCGGCTGAGAAGCAGTGACTGGCGTGAGCTCCTCACCAAGTCCCTCCAAAAACCTATAAAAAAATGGCTCTGAACCAATTCTAGGGCTGCAGAACCCACAAAGTGGCAAAGGGAAGCAGGGCCCCAGCCCAGGACAGCCTGGAT
>CM053623.1:84539916-84585732 GCA_028646595.1 Phalanger gymnotis | reverse complement strand
GTGACCTGAAGAGGGAATGCCATACATACTCAGTTGTGTATCTTACCACACAGGAAAGAAGGAGGAAGAAGATAAAAAAAAAAGTGGAGATGATGGAAGGGACGGCAGATGGGGATGAAGATAATCAAAAACAAACATTTACGAAAAGGGACAGGGTCAAGGGAGAAAATTCAATAAAGGGGGATAGGTTAGGAAGAAGCAAAATATAGTTAGTCTTTCACAACATGAGTATTGTGGAAGGGTTATACATAATGATATGCATGTGGCCCATGTTGAATTGCTTGACTTCTTAGGGAGGGTGGATGGGAAGGGAAGAGGGAAGAGAATTTGGAACTCAAGGTTTTAAAAAAATAGATGTTCAAAAGTAAAAAAAAAAAATTTACAGTCATCACCAGCTAGTAAGATTTCCTCTTCTTCTGATAAACAAACCAACCAAATCATGTATAATCTTCAGTTATTCAACTATTTTGATCAAAGCTCATACATTTTTAAAGTTTTCTTATGAAGCACTTTTCCAGCAGATTGGGGATATAGGAAATATAACCTCCAGGTAAGTGAAGCATTATTATTCTTACATATTACACCTTTTTGTCTTGTCTGCCCCCATTACACTGTGATTCAGAATCATGAAAAGCTTCGTGGTATGGGAAAAAGGGTACTAATCTTGGATTCAGAAAACCTGGAGTCCAGTCCTGATTCTGATACTTCCTAGCTGGGTAACGCTAGGCAAGTCACTTAACCTCTCCTGAATTCAGTTTCCTCATCCGTAAAAAGTGAATAATAATCCTTACACTACCTACCTCACAAGGTTGTTGTAAAGAAAGCATTATGTAAACAATAAAGTGAATAACTCATAGAAATTATTATTACTGCTATCATGAACAACCTCTAGAAATACATACAGGGAGACATTCCTTGGGCCTGTTTTATATAATAGTCATACTGATGATTGAGATGATGATATCAGGATAACACTAATCAGATTTACTGATTGTACTACATTAATAATATTCCTCATACTTGGAAAGGTAGAATTAAAATTCAAAATGACCAAGAGGGTCAAGTACAAAGTGGCTCACTTATGGAGAATAAGTCAATAAGACAACTACAATATGAGGGAGTTTTAAGTAGGAAAAAAAAGGCTCAGGGTCACAATCATCACAAACTGAATATGAGTCAGCAATGAAGGGCTACTACTGCTCTGAAAAAGGCTAATAATATTTTTGAGAGCTATTAAGAAGAGCATGATGTGCAAGTGTTGGGAAGTAATTCTTCCCATGTAAGCTGTACTACAGAGACTATTATCCGGGAACTGTTGCAGTTTGGGCTACCACCATTTCAAGTGGAGATAGAGAAATTGGACAAAGTATTCAGAAAATGGTGAGTGATGATTAAGAGGCTAGAAAACAGATTCTGTGAGAAAAGGCTGAGGGAAGTCAAAGCTAAAAGGCCTATAATGGGTTTTAAAAGCAGGGCTTAAACAAGAGGAAATGGGTTTGAAATGTAGGAGGTGATATTTCAGGTAGGTCTCTAAGAACTTCTTGTCTATGTAATATAATACTGAATGGACAATCAGGAATGTCTAAAGGGTCTCCATTCCTGGAGATCTTAAAAAAAAAGATAACACTAACAGATCTCTCACAGCCCATCTACACATTTATAAAAATTATTTGCTAATTGAATTGTACCTGCCTAATGGCAGAGGAGTGGGCACAATATCTACTGAGGTCCTTTTCCAGCTGTAAATTTCTATGCTATTTGGGGATGTATAGCAGAAAATAACCTGAAGCTTACAGTCAGGCCTAAAGATAGTGTGCATTCTAAACTAGTTACATAGTATTCATCTGTAAACATATTGAACCTAGCCCATAATGTTCAAGTACTGAAAACAAGATAAAGATTCTCACTGGCAACATATACATATCAGAAATGTATTTTTATTTTAAATGATGTTAAATATATTCACATAGATATTATACTGAGTCACATTCAAGATTTATCCAGCCCAAAGTGATCTAACAGAAACACCAGGAACATGTTAAGAAAAGACTGGCCATTCTTAACATAAACATCAAAGGTTTGGGATAGACAACAAAATACCAGCAACCTGATCGAGGTAAAGTTGCACTAGTTATACAACCCGGGGGGGAATGTCTTCCTATCCCCCTTTCTGATTCATCCTTTATAGCCCAACCTCATCCACGAAGCATTTCTCAACTTGTACCAATCTCACCTTCAAACCTCAAAAAGAACTTTCTTCAGCATTCTTCCAAGCACTTAAGTATATATACTGGCATTGGTGTCCTACCTCCCTTACTCTCCCGGGAGTTTAAACTTGTTATCTCCAGCAAAGTGTTTTGCATATACTAGACACAAAACGCTTGTGTTGAATTCATAGATAACTTTGGTAGCACTGGATTTGGGAGACTTGGATTTAAATGACAGCTCTAACACTTTGTAATGTTGGATAAGTCACTTAACTAATCTGAATTTCTGTCTCCTCATCTGCAACATTGGGACAATGATTCTTGTACTACCTATAGTAAGAAAAATGTTTTGCAAACCTTAAACAATTATATAAAACTGCAGTACTACTTTCAACTCAAAGATTCTATGATTCTAGTTTGCCTTTGTATAAACATGGCTTTCCTATGCCCTAGGTTAAATTTTTAAGAAAAATTTTGGTCTAGACCTGTGATTTCATCAGTAAAGGAAATTTCCTCTATCAATTCAGATTGGCACTTGTTCTACCACTTAAAGTCTTCGAGAGTTTCCTGGACCCTGGGGAGTTACAAGGTCATTCTGCCTGCCAATTATGTATTCGGGCCAGATCCTCCTGATCCCAAGGCCAGCTCTCTAGCCTTTATGTATTAGGTTCTTGTTCTTCAATGTAGAATCGCCTATGAGGACAAGGCTGGTGCCACAGATGAGAGGTCTGCTAGATGACAAACTCTATGAAAGAAGGTACCATCTTCAAAGCATTTCTCCTAACTTCTCCAGAACCCAGCAGTGCTTTGCACAAAGGAGGCATTTAATAAATGGTTGATTTATGAATAAATGAATGAATGATAGCTCCAGACCTATTCGAAAATTCAGAAACAGTCTGCTGGCCTTAATGTTCATCTTGCTCTGGTAACCAATAAGTTACATACTGAAATTTCATTGTAAAGCTATGCCACCACCACAGGCAAGGTTTATATTAACATAAAAAATTTTTTTTAAATCTATACATTAGTCTAGAAAAGCTAATACCTTCTTTACCATCATTTCTTTTTATGTTTCACACAAAACAAGCTTCTTGAGCTAAGAGAAAGCAGTAGTATGGAATAATAGAGTTCAGGACTTGAGGTTAAGCAGACCTGGACCCAAATCCCCTCTTAGGCATTTAATAGCTGTTGGACTCTAGAACAGTCATAACCTTTCTAAGCCTCAGTTTGCTCACCTATAAAATGGAAATAATAAAGTACCTATACTACAAGGTTGTTGTATCAAATGAAATAATGTATTATTTTTGCTATGGCAAACAAGGATCAAAAAAACATTAAAGGACATCAGAAGCAACAAGATATAGCACCAAATCTTAATTCTGTAGGTAAGTTTAGGTTTAAGTATACCTGAACCTGATTCTCTAGAGCAGGGGTGGGGAGCCTGCAGCTTCAAGGACACATGTGGCTTTCTAGGTCCTTGGGTGCAGCCTTTTGACTGAATCCAAGTTTTACAGAACAAATCCTTTTATTAAGGAGATTTCTTCCAGGAAGTTTGGATTCAGTCAAAGGGTCACACTTGAGGGCCTAGAGAGCCACATTATGGGGCCTTGAGGCTACCCTGGGCTAGATTGTGGTTCAAGGAGAAAGTGTGCCTAAACCTAAATTAGGAATATCCTTCAGGGATTGGTGCTGAGGAAGATGGCGCAATGATGACTTGGGTTACCATCTGTAGGCCCTATTGCCATGTTTAAGTGAAAGGCCTGGCACAAAAGTCATGCCTAGAGGTACTTTCCCAAGAGAAGCACATTTCAGCTGTGGGGAGACTTTAACTTAAGGAAAAATTTCCTAACACTTTTGAGCTGTCTAAAAATGAAATAGGCTGCCTAAGGGAGTAGTGATGTTCCTGGAGGTCATTAAATACACTTAAAGGGGAAGTGATGGCCAGGTTTCATGCTTGAGGAGCTGGAGACTAGATGACCTCTAAGGTCATCCAATTCTAAGATCCTATGATTAGGTGATTCTAAGAGTAGCAGCCTCTCAACTTCTGCTCTGTGATTTTCTTCCTTTTATTTTAACCTGATCTATGATTTTATTGGGACAGGGGAACACCTGGAAAGCAAGCTGCTCTACAACTTATAGACTTTGCAAACTGCCTGGGGGCAGCTAGGTGGTGCAGTGGATAGAGCACTGGCCCTGGACCTTTGGATACAGCCTCAGACACTTACTAGCTGTGCGCGATTCTGGGCAAGTCCCTTAACCCCAAATGCAGGAAGGAAGGAACAAAGGAAGAAGGAAGGAAGGAAGGAAAGGAGGGAGGGAGGGAAAGAGGAAGGAAGGAAGGAAGGAAGGAAGGAAGGAAGGAAGGAAGGAAGGAAGGAAGGAAGGAAGGAAGGAAGGAAGGAAGGAAGGAAGGAAGGAAGGAAGAAAAAAAAAAGAAAGTTGCCTGGGACACTGAAAGGTTAAGTGATTTATCCATAGTCACAGGAGTTAGCATTTGCCAGAAGCAGGATAGGACTTAGACCCAGGTCCTTCTGACTCCGAGTCTGGCTATTTATTATGCCACTCCTATTCTGATGTTTTCAAAGGCGGCATAAAAAACTTGTTGAAGCCAGCCGCTATGGGGAAATGATTCTCTGAATAATACTGATCAGCACAAGCTCAATGCCAATAAGAGAACCTAGAAAGGTAATACTAAAAAAGGTACTTGCCTCTTTATGTGGGTGTAATTTTGCACATTCCAGAGATATAGTGGAGAATCAGAATGATTCATAACTTAAACATTATTATTGATTTCAAAATACTTGGGAATTTTTATTTTGTGGAGTACAGAACAGTTTTAGAACAAAAATGAAATTAGTTTCTGATCAGAATATTTTTTTAGAAACAGACTTAGTTTCACTGCTCAAGGAGAATGAAATGAAAGGGAAAGAAAGTGCTGAAAAGGAAAACATTTTTATACTTGCATATTATTAATATGTTCTAAGGCATTAATGCATGAAAAATAATTAAAATATAGAAAAAATTATCTTAGCAGTTTCCTTTAATGTAAGATGGATCTAAAACTGAAGTTGAGACTTCTTCAAATTCAACAGATTTCAGCATCTCCTTTTTAATGAAATTTTGTTCAGAGATTTCCCTTCACACAAGTCTGTACTTGCAAGCAAGTCACATTTAAAGTCCACTAAATCCTAATTAATTTGGTTTTTGGACCCCAACAATTCAGAACTCATGATAATTTAGACCTGGGCTTTACCAACTTGAACTACACCTTAATATTTTTCAAAGGCTGGCTAAGTAAATTAAGTGTGTAAATAAAATGAGGGGGTGGAATAAGGAGAAAGAATATGAAAGGAATTTTAAAATATAATCTGCTTTCAAATATTTTAACTATCTTATCAGCAGTAATTCACAAAATAGTTCTATTTACAGACTAGTCTTAGCTATCTTTAAAGTAAATCCAATAAGACCTCTACTTGGAACATTTTCTTAGCCATTATTAGCTCATACTGTTGAAGATAACTGAAAGTAATATAATTTCATTTCTTTCTAAACATGCTACAACTCAGACTTTTCGCTAATTCAAACTGGCCTTCCTTCTCACTGTTTCCAAACCAAGGAAGCTTCACTGTAATTTTAAAAATGAAAGACAAACTAATAGAAGATATAGTCACTGCTGAATTCCTGCTTGAAAAGCCCATGTGTGCCAATTCACTATTTCTCAGAATACTATATTCAAACTCTCAATATCTAATAGGATCCAACAGCATTAGAAATCACTTTTCATCGAATGTATACCACAAAAAAATTTTAATCCTGTTTCAGACACATACATAGGTAACATTTTCTTATGAAAGAATAATAATCAGGTTTACTGACTCCAATCAATATATCTAGGAGAAAAAGGAGGCTACAACCAATTTTTTGAAGACCTGGAAGCATTAGGCCATAAGTAAATATAAGCGCTATTGATACATAATCCCTGATTATAGTAAACCTCTGTCTCCATTAAAGAATCATTGCATAATCCAGCACAACTGACAAGTCTCTTTCACAAAGCCCAAGCCCTGGACTTTCTAGCAGAATGATCCTCAACTAGGATAAACTAATAGAAAGGGAAAGGAAGAAAGAGGTTTGAATGGAAGTTAAGTAATCACTCTAATAATACAGGAAGAAACTTGCTGTAGAAAAAAATGCAATGAATTAGTTTAGCAATGAAGGAAGAGCAAAGATATGGTTTATAGGAAACTGGTTTGAAACAACAAAAGATGACATGTCAGGACTTAAGGCAAGTAGGTGTACTAGGAGAGTAAAGGAATTCTCTCCCACCCACCTTTCCCTCCAAAATAAAAAAGTTAGGTTCACCTTGAGACTCATTAAGAGGTAACATGGGAGGGATGCTTAGTCAGGGGCAAATGGCCTGTGAACATAAATATGACTACATCATGAGAATAGCTGAGAGATACAGTTTGGTTCACAAATACCTTAGCAAAAATGTGAAAGCCAGCTTTCCACTGTACTTAAAATAGTTTCTCCATTTCCTGAGCAACTTATTTTGTCACAAAAATTATTTTTTATGAAAGGTTGACAAAACATATCCTAATATACATACACAGTCTGTTCGCTACAATTTTAAATTCAATGACAAGTCCCTTCTCTAATGCTCACCCTAAATGTCCAGCAGAGGGAGTCTCAAGGAGGTACTTAATAAAGAGAAAATTGTTTCATTTTAACACTCCAGACAGTTCTAGCATTGGCTGTGGCCCCTTTTCCATAAATACAGATTAACAATAAATACTGTACATGGCATCTTCATAGATTGTCCACATATCCTCGTGGGATATTCAATTCTGTTTTACAGCATGATCAGAAATTTTGTTTTGTTTTTCAAAAGACTAAATGGACCTTGTGTTCTTCAGAATCAAAGAGGAAAGCCCCTGGAATAACATCTCTCTGTGTGTTGCCTTCTAAACAGCCCCTTTGTTTCTAAGAGAGTCTGAAAAAAAATATTTACAGTCCATAGGTTATTTACAGCCTTGTTATCCAGAGCCTGACTGGCAACTTTATTCCATCCAGAAACCTAGTTCATTTAGAGTCCTAGAACTAATAACAGATTTTCTTTTCAGATAAGTTTTTTTTTTAATCAGCCTCTCAGAGCAGAGATAAAAGTATTAATGCTTTCCCTGTTACCCTCATGATGACTATCCCCTGGATTTACATAAAGGATTAAAATTTCTTTTCTTGTCTTTCCTCTGGCTCACTCATACCCTTTAACCCCCTCATTTGCCACTATATCTTAAGAAAGAGAAATAGAGCAGGATGGATTTTTGCCAAACTATACTGCTGTTGTTTCACAAGGATTTCATAAGAAAAAAAAATATATTAACACTATAAAATGGTTTAGAACCCGGCACACTTTTATTTAAATTCATTCTACAAATATCTTAAAACAGAGACACATACAATCCGAAAGTGGGGAAAAACTAAGTTGATTCTTCTCTGATTTCTGGCTGGAAGGTGACAGAACTGACTGAAGATCGAGGGGGGAAAGGAGAAAGGGAAGGAAAAAAGGTATATATATATATATATTATATATATATATATATATTCGTTTTACAATTTCCCCCCACCTCCTCTTTCCCCCTCAAAACAGTTAATCGGTGAATGACTCGGCGTTGGAGAAGGTGCACAATGCAGTTTTACCTAGACCTGATTAAGATATAGGTCTTCACCACCCACCCCGCTCGAAAATGCTAACTACATTTTCTCTTACACACGCTAATGCAGGGAGATTCTGGTCTATTTCATTGTTCTGCCTGGAACTGAAACAGGACTTTTCCCACCTATCTCCCTCTTTCACCACCCAGCTCTCTAAGCACCCCCCACCCCCACTCCCACCCCCAGCCTAAAATGTGGAACTCCAGCGAGCAGGGAAAAAAGGGGGGGCATAGGACAGAAAGAGGTGACGAAGCCTAGTTGGGAACCCGAGGGGGGGGGGCGGGTTAAGAGAAGAATAAGCAAGTGAAAAGATCATTCTCACGGAAATTTAGGGGGATGAGGGCCAAACCACATCACCTTTATTTATTAGAAATAATAAATAAAAACACAGCCATAAATCTCCTTTCCCTTGAAGCAGTAACACCCCCCCCCCCCACTACCACCTTGTAAATAAAATCAGGTTGAATTTCAGGTCTTGGTCCATACATATCTAGGTTGGGATGGGGAGGGAGAAGACAAGGGGGGGGTGCGTTGGGGTTAGGGGTAGAAGAGCTATTAAAGGGACCGGAGGAGGTGAAGGGGCGTGTGTGTTGGGGGGAGCGGGGGTGTAGAGCAGTTGAATGAGATGTGGAGGGGGGCGTGCGGGCAGATGGGGGCGCGTGGGCAGATAAGGGGGAGCTAGAACGGATGGGGGGAGCGTGAGCAGATTAGGGGGGCGCTCGGACAGATTGGGGCGCGTGAGCAGATAAGGGGGCGCTAGGACAGATGGGGACGCGTAAGCAGATCAGGGGGGCGCTCGGCCAGATTGGGGCGCGTGAGCAGATCAGGGGGAAGATCGGACAGATGAGGGCGCGTGAGCAGACCAAGGGGCGCCCGGACAGATGGGGAGCGAGAGCAATCGGGGGGCTCTCGGACAGATTGGAGGCGCGGACAGATGGGGGGCTCGCGGGCAGATAAGGGGGGAGCACAGAGAGAACACGGTGGGGGAGGGGGCGTGATCCCAGGACGAGGATGGGGGAGCAGCGGAACGAGAGAAGGGAGTCGGGGAACCAGTGGCCGGTGGGGGGGGGGTGAATGGTGAGGGGGTGGGAGAGAGGCCGGAGCGGGCGCCCGCTTACCTTCGTACATGGGGGCCATCGGGGCCAGGATGTCCGTTATTCATGGCAACGGAAAGGAGAAAGCGAAGCGAGACGTCGGCCCCCCCAAACTCAGTCGGAATCTGCCATCTTGAGCCTGGGTCTCGTCCGCTCGGGCTCTCCGCGCCGCCGCCGCCGCCGCCGCCGGGGCCGCCCGCTCCCGCATCACCGCCTAGCTTCTCCGGGGAGGGGGGGAGGGGCGGGGGGCAGGCCGGCCGCCCCCTTGATCCTGGCCATGCAAAGCGGCGCGGGCCGGGGGTGGGGGGCGGGAGGTAGAGGGGGGCCGGGCCGGACGGGGATGGGGGGGGCGCCTAGTCCTCTCCCTCTCTCCCTCTTTGAAAAGGAGAATAAATAATCAATAAATAAAGGCCCGGGGCGGGCGGCGGCGACGGGCAGGCCCACGGGAGGCTGGCGGCCGCGGGGGCCCCCCCGAGGTGGGTCCGCGTTGGGGGGGTGGGGGGGGAAAGAGGGAGGGGGGAGGGAAAGGGGGAGGGTGCGCGACCAATCCCCCGTGCTCTCAGCTCAACATGTCTGTGTGTGTCGCGGGGTTCGGCAAAAGTTGCATTGGAGGAGAGAGAGGAGAGGAGAGAGGAGGAGGAGGAGAGCAGAGCGAGGGGGACCCAGACCGAGAGAGAGCGACGGAGGGGAGAAAAAAAAAAGCGAAAGGAGAGTTTGCATGTAATCGAGCACCGATGACACGGATGAGAGGGAAGGGAAGGAGGAGAACAGTGGGAAACGGAAAGGAGAGAGGGGGAGGGGCAGGGGGAGGGGCAGGGGGCGGAGGACGGGGGAGGGACAGGGGGAGCAGGGGGGCAGACCAGGGAAGGCCCAGGAAAAGTACCAAAGGAAGAGTCCGCACCGTCCTATAGGATTTTTTTTTAATTGTACAGAATTATGTCTGAGTCAGGAGGAAATGGCCCTAAAGCTCCTGACAAGTGGTGTCCTTGGTTCTTGGGAAGGGAGGTTGGTGGTGGGGTGAGAAGGGAAAAGAGGGGCGAGGTTGGAATGTGTGTAGTCTTGTATGTTGTAAGCACTTGATAAAAGCTTGTTGAATGAATGAAATAAATAGGAAAGGACCGAGGGGAGTAAGAAAAAAAGAAAATGGGGAGAGAGAGGGGAGAAGGGAACTATGCGTTGTCCTGTATCTAGTGAATACTTGATATTTGTTGAATGAATGAAACGAATAGGAAAGGTCTGAGGGGCATAAAAAAGAAAAGAGGTGGGAGGTGGGAGTGGGGTGGGGTCGTTGAATGAATGAAAAGAATAGGAAAGGACGGAGGAGAGAAAAAAAGGGTGTGGGGGAGAGGGGAAAGAGGGATGAGATTGAAATACGGTACGTTGTTTTGTATGTGATAAGACACTTAATAATGGTTAGTTGAATGAATGAAAGGAATAGGGAAGGACTGAGGAGAGTAAAAAAAAAAGGGGGCGGGGGGGGGGGGGAAGAGTGAGATACGAAGTCCTGTATTCAATAGGTACTAATTAAGGTTAGTTGAATGAATGAAACTAATAGGAAAGAAAGATCCAACTGGAGTTTTAAAAAAAAAATCTATTTGGGGAAAATGAATTTAAAAAACTACTGTGTGTGGATTGCAACGAAGAAATAACCTCCCTTTCTTCAAATTGTAAAATGAAGAGTGTCTAAGAACCCTTCCAGGTCTAAATCCTGTGATCAGTTAAAAAACAAAACATCTTTGCATACTGAGGTTTCACCTGAACTTATTCTCCTGGCTTCCAGATTTCAGCCCAACCTTTTTTTCCCTTATCTTCCCTTTACCCACCCAAACCTCCAGCCAAATTCCACTCCTAGTTCCCAGAGTACTTTCACCTTCTACCTGGTATTGTATGTTCCAGCTTTTTGCTTAATTACCTTTACTTAAAATGTCCTCTTCTCCCCAACCCTGGAATAATTCCCACCTCTGTCCTTCAATAACTGGCTCCAATGTTGTCCTTCAGTAACTAGCTCAAATTGCCAGTTTCTCCATGAAGTCTTCATCATGCAAGCACGAAGTGATTTTTCCCATTCGGAAATTGGGAAGATACTTTCTATTTTGTATGGTGAAATAGAAAGCCCGCTGGGTTCTGGTCCTGAGTCTGCTCCTTATTAAACTGTGTGACCATGTGCGAATTACCTCTCCCCAGTTTGATCATCTGTCTTATGAGTGAAAGGGTCAGACTAGATCTTTTGCAGGGATGGGGAACCTGTAGGCTACAGGTGGCCCTGTAGGTCCTCAAGTGTGGCCCTTTGACTAAACCCAAACTTCACAGAACAAATCTCCTTAATAAAAAGATTTGTTCTGTAAAACTTGGACTCAAGGGGCAGTGAGGTGGCGCAGTGAGTAGAGCACCAGCCCTGGAGTCAGGAGGACTTGAGTTCAAATCCTGCCTCAGACAGTTGACACATACTAGCTGTGTGACCTTGGGCAAGTCACTTAACCCCAGTTGCCCTGCAAAAAAGGAAAAAAAAAAGGGACTCAGTCAAAAGGCTGCACCCAAGGACCTAGAAGGCCACATGTGGCCTTGAGGTTCCCCACCCCTGGTCTAGTTCATGGTATTTAGATCTGGAAGGGACATTTGGGACTTCTAGTCCAACTCCTTCATGTTACAGAAGAGGAAATTGAGAGCAAAATAGATGGATTGATTTGCCCAAGGTCACACAATCATATAATGTGATTCAATGAATCATATTGTTACATACTTTTGACTTCCTCCTAGTGTTTATTTTGCACATTTCTTCCCTCTTCTCAAGTGGGTTCCCTCACACTGGAGCTCTTTGAAAAGAGGCTTGATAACCATCTGTTGGGGAAACTTAAAGGGAGATTCTTGTTCGGAGACAGGTCAGATTAGATCACCTCTGAAGCTCCTTCCACTTAGATTCCACAAGTCTAAACTTGTGAAAAACTTCTTAACAATTAGAGCTGTCCAAAAGTGGAATGGTCCCAGAAGAAGCGATTGTGTTCCTCAGCACTAGGGGCCCTTTAACAAAGGTGGCTAGATGGTTCAGTAAACAGACTGCTGGTCTTGGAATCAGGAACACCTGAGTGCAAATGCTGGGTGACCCTAGGCAAGTCACCTAGGCATACAAAGCCCTTCATAACCCCGACATCGGGATGCAGTGACATTGGGCACCAGACAATCTATGTCTCAACTCAGCTTTTTCTCTGGCTCGTGGGGAATTCTCTCCCTCATCTCCACCTCCTGGCTTCCCTAGCTGTCCCAGTTAAAATCCTACCTTCTTCAAAAAGCCTTTCCTGATCCCTCTTAATGCTCGTGCCTTCCTTCTGTTAATTATCCCTGAGTTATTCTCTATATCTCTTGTTTGTACATAGTTGTTTGCATGTTGTCTTTCTCATTAAACTGTGAACTCTTTGAAAGCAGATATTTTTCTTTCTTGGTATTCCCAGCACTTAACACAAAGACTAGCACATTTTGTTATTGTTCAGTAGTTTTAGTAGAGTCCAAGTCTTCTTCATGACCCCATTTTGGGTTTTCTTGGCAAAGATACTGGAGTGGTTTGCCATTCCCTTCTCCAGCTCATTTTACAGATGAGGAAACTGAGGCAAACAGGGTTAAGTGACTTGCCCAGGGTCACATAGCTAGTAAGTCCACCTCAGATTTGAATTCAAGTGTTCTTGACTCCAGACCTGGGGCCACAACTGGCACACAACAGGTGCTTAATAAGTGCTTCTTGACTTAATCCCTGACTGCTTGTTTCCTCATCTATAAAATGGAAATGATAGTAGCACCTACTTCACAAGGTTGTTGTGGAGTTCAAATGAGATAATAAATGAAAAGCACTCTGTAAACCTTAAAGTAATATACAAATATTAGCTGTTATAATTTGTCGTAAATAAAAGTTTCCTTTTGAGGCATGTATGTGGCTAACTAAAGAGTCCTTGGAGTCAGAAGACGTCAAGTCACTTAACCTCTCTGTGCCTCAGCTTCCTCATCTGCTAAAATGGGAGTAATAATAGCACCTACCTTGCAGTTTTGTGGGAGTCAAATGAGATCACATACATATTGTACTTTGCAAACTTGAAATCATTATACAATTGCTAGCTATAATAGGACAACTACTTGTCACGGATGTAAAGAAGACTCCTTGTTCATATATAGGTTGAACTAGATTTCTGAGTTCTCTTTCAACTCAGATCTTGTGCTTCCATTCCCACCTCAGCTGATAAGAGTCTCAGGATGTTTTTATGTGTCAATAAGCTATTCATATTCTGTTACTCCTTTACAAAGTATGAACACCTCTCTGACTAAGAGGGGTGCAGCATTATTGGCCATCCCCCCATTTCAGGACAATCTTTAAAAGATAGTCCAATTCTTTCTAGTCAATTGGCAAAAGTTCAAGAGTTGGAAATGGCTGAAGCAATAATATTGCCATGGCGGAGCTACTCATACCTTAAGGCACAGTGAAAGGAGCAGAGACACACATTCCAGACAAACATGGTTACAGAGAAACTATCATTTAAGGAAAGAAGTAGTTTCATGGAATGAGGCCTCTGGCAGTTAAAAAGAGCCAGCTCTGGCCTCAGGATAGATCTAGCCTTGGCAATCCAGAGTCAACCTGCAAAAAGGAGCAGATGTTGGGAACCCAGCTGAACAGCCCACCCAGCAGAGACATGGTGCCCAAAGAGGGCATTGCGAAGACTCCACAGGAGAGAAGGGATTTAAGGCCCTATAGTACCAGGAGGTGTATTTTGCCTTAGTCTTACATGGTCCTAATATGCTAGTATTGTACCCTTAAGTATCTGTCTCCCAGATATATTGTGTATTTGTAGGAAAGTAAAACTCAGGCTGGGGAGGGAGAATGTTTTATAGTTTTTTTTTTTTTACTATACCATTTTAGCAAATGTCTTTACTAAGAGCTGAATGTGTCTACTGGCTGTCTCTTAAAGTGAAGCACCTCAGTAAAGGCTCATGAGTTTTATGAAGTAGTCACCTACACACTACCCTAAAATCCAAGGGTAATAGCTGTCTTTTGGGTGTGCAAGCAGGAAGTATGGCTGCCAAGTTGGGTGACTATCCTAAAAGAGGTGCTCTGCAAAGATGGATGGATGAATGGATAGAAGAATGAGTGAATGAATGGATCCATCACAAAAATTCTATTCTAGGGCATAGAGATAACTGAGTTCTTGAAAGCTGTTTGAGCAGAACACATATTTCAAGCATCTATCAAACTGGAAAGGCTTCGAGTACAGGACTGGCAACCAACTACATCTGCTGTCTGAGAATAAGACTAGCCAAGTATGGGGAGGCTCCTTGCCGAAAAATTGGACATTAAGTGATTCTTTTTTTTTTTTTTTGCTGTTGTTTTTAACCATGGTGACCCATAAAAGAGATTAAAAATACAAAATTGCCCTCAATCCTGTGCGGCCCCTTTCCAATTCCGGAGTGTTGGTGGCAGATTAACAGAAAGGGGGCAGAGGTTGCTGAGAATTACACAGCTGTTAAGACTGTCCACAAACATTAATTTAACTATTATTACTCTTAATGTTCAATCTTCATCCAGCAACCAATGAGTTGACACATTGTTAGAAGAACAAAAGCATATCTATACTGACATTCTCATGATAAATGAAACTAGAATCTGCAGCTAAGTAGAAGTATAGCTCACAGGTGCAACTTGGAAGGACAGACAAAGGATTTGGCTGAATTGTTTTCATCATACACCCAATGGTGACCAAGACATAACTTCATAAGACATTTGGTCATCTTGAAAAATTTGGAGCTAATGTGTTCCCCATCACTAGAGGTCCTTTAACAGGGAGAACTAGGTCCCCTATAAAGCAAAGAGCATAAGCAAACAGAATACCATGAAGATAACCACAGCTCATTTATTGCAGTGAATAAAAAGGAAGTAAGACTCTCTACACTGGTGATTTCCAATACGAAAGTAGGTATCAGGGAGTGTAGCAAAAACAACCACTACAAAAACATTTTGGAAACTACAATTCAAGTCTGAGGAATCATACAATCACTGATTCTCTTAGTTGGAAAGGACCTCAGAGGCCATAGCTCTAATTGTTAGAAAGTTTTTCCTTCCATCAAGCCCAAATTCACCTTTTTGCAGCTTGCCTGCATTACTTGCAGAACAAGCCCAATCTCTCAGCTATATATATGACAGTCTTTCAAGTACTTCAAGATACATCTCTTTTTTAAATTTAAGATCCCAGGTTCCTCCAACCAAACTTCAAGTGGCAGGAACTCAAGACTCTTCATCATCCTAGTCGCTCTCCTCTGGCCACGTTCCAGCTTATCAAAGTCCTCCCCAACATATGGTACCCAAACTTAAACACAATTCTCCCCAAAATGGTCTGACCAAGGCAGGGTTAGCAGGACTCCAGCTTCCCTTGCCCTGAATACTGTGCCTCTCCTAATGTGATCTTACTGCACATTAACTTGTTGTTTTTTTTTTTTTTGCCATATCACACTGTTTACTCATATTAAATTTTCAGTCCGCTAAAACTTCCAGGTCCTTTTTCAGATTAACTGCTACTTAGCCTCACTCTCCTCATCTTTTACTTGTGAAGCAGTTTTTTTTTTAAACTCAAATATAAGACTTTTATGATTATACCTATTAAATTTCATCTTCTTTCACAAAATCCTACTCTGGCTTCAGAATATCATTCTTGAGAATTTCTCCTTAATTAGTCAATCAAAAAGCATTTAGTAGTAACCTAATAAGAATAATAGCTAACATGTATATAGTACTTTAAAGTCTATAAAGCACTTTACGTATATTATCTCATTTTCATCCTTACAACAGCTCTGTTAAGTAGATGTTATTATTATCCTCATTTTACATATATGGAAACTGAAGATGAAAGAAGTTAAATGACTTACCCAGAGTCACATAGCTGGTTATGGTCAGAGGAAGGCTTTGAACTTGAGTCTTCATGATTCCAAGTCCAATACTCTGTCCACCAGGGTGGCCACCTCGCTGCCATACTATGCTAGATTCCAGGGAGAAAAAGACAAGAAGGAAGCAGTCTTGCTTTCACAAAATTTATATAGGTAGTATAAAACCTGTGCAAAACAGTCATTATAACCCATCATTATAACCAAACAGTTATTATAAATAGTCATTATGCCCAAAGGCCCCAGGAACTCTCTCAGCAGACAAACATTTGATTCTCCTGGCTAGTCAGAGAGATGGCTAGGCATGCTAGCCAAGGGTAACACCAATTTAAAGTAGAATTTCATTTATAAAACATTACAAAGGGGATGACCAAAGATCATGAGCAGTGTTGTATTACAAAACAGTGAAAAGGCATGGAGGGAGAAATGAGCCTGTAGAAAACTGGGCATGAGACGTAACTAAATCAGTTAATACTGAGAGCATCTATGGATGAAATTGAAAGGATAACAAATATATAAGAAATTAAGTAGAGCTGCCAGTGTTTCTATAGTGCTCAATTCTCGTTAGCGATTAGACTAGAATCACTACATTTGGACTCTTACCATCTCAGTACTCAATGTACTCTGTTCTAATATGTATAGAAATAAATGAAGTTGAGAAGAGTAGTTGGACGCAATCAAATACATATTGGGAAAAAATCGGTGCTAGAGTAGACAGACTTCTAAGAATGTGCAAGTATAGCTCGTTTATTTAGTCCATTTGCATGTACCTTAGATGGGCATTAAGGATAGATAGTGAGCTGGCACCATATTGAGGAAGATATTAGGCTAAATCACATTTTGGAAACTGTGTAATACCTTCAATGATTTCAATATGTGATTCTTTGTCTAAAGCAAAACTCAATTATCCCATACACCTCCCCCAAGACAACTTCTCCTTCTGACTTCCCTATTTCTGTTAATGGTACCAATATATTCCCAGCCATCCACATTTAAAATCTGAGTCATCTTTATGATTTCTCTGCACTCCCTCACCCCTAAGCCCCATAAGCAACCTGTTGGTTTTTTCTCTTACAATATATTTTGTACTTATAAAAGTTTAGAGTTGAAAAGCACCCTAGAGATTATTGACCCAGCACCCACATTTTATAGGGAAGGAAATTGGGCCCAAAGGTTTTAAGTATTTGTCTGAGGTCACATAGAGAGCAAGTGATAGAGCTGAAACTAAACTCAGTCTTTGGATTCTAAACGCATTGCTTTTTCCAATATGCTATTCATCCCTTCCTTTCTATTGATATTGCTACCTTCTAATCTATCTCTTAGCTTATATCTGGGCTAAACTAGTTTCCTAACTCATCTTCTTGCTTTCAGTTTTACTCCTTCCAATCCATCCTACATACCACTAACAAATTATTCTTCCTCATGCATTGTTTTGACTATATACCTCCCTTCATAAAAAGTCGTCAAGGTGTCTGCCCTCAAAGAGTTTGCAAACTTATGGGTGACATAATACTTGGATGATGATATGAAACCCTCAGATAAATTGTAGATAATCTCAGGGAGATTAGTATTGAGGGAAATCAGGAATGGCTTCTTGCACAGATTTCAATGATTCTATGTGGCCTTCATGATAACATCCCTAGTTTCCATTCAAAGCCATCTACAATCCCAATCCAACCTACCTTTCCAAATTTGTTTCCTTAAAAAATACTCAACTTCTTGTCAGACTGCTTTACATACCATCCTGAATATATTTTGCGCATTCATGCCTTTGAAACTTTAAATGATTACATTCACAAACATTTATTAATTATCTACCCTACTGGGGGGCAAATTATAATACAAATAAGTGGCTATGAAATCAGTTGAGAGGTCTCTAATCACATATATATGATATAACCTGAAGAACTCATCTTTGTATAGATTTCAAGTAAAGATAGAGATGTTTTATTAGATAGCACAATGCACACACATTCATATATATGTATATATGTATGTATATATACACATGCATGTAAATAATCAAGCTTGCTTACTTTGAAAATTTTTAATTAAAACATTTTTCAATTATGAGCATTTATTTCCTCTCTTCCCACTCCACTCCACTGAAAAAAGAAAATAATAATAATAATAAATATATATATAATCAAACAAAACAAATTCCCACATTGGCCATGTCTAATTATCTTATTTGGTTGTTTCATTCCTAAAAAGGCCTCACTTTACAAGACTTCCCATCCTACAGAGTTTTGAGAGAATAGTCATCTGCAAGAACATATAAAGTCACTTCCCTCATACATGTGCTATGTATAATAAATTCACAAAGTGATACAGAAATTGGGCTGGCAGCTCTCTACCTACCTCAAACCAGTTGTAATGCTTGAAGACTCTGAGGTATAGATTTAGAATTTAGACTCTACGATTTACTAGTCAGGTACGCTAAAGTGTATCACTTAACTTTTCTTGGACTCAGTTTCCTCGTCTTTTAGAAGGAGGGGCTAGATGACTGCTAAAGTCTCTTCCAGCTCTAAGTCTATGATCCTGTGATCCTACTCTAAGTAAATGGATATGAGGTAGCACCTTGTCTTCTTGCCAACTGAAACAGTGAAAAATCCAAAGCAGATATTGAGAAGCCAATAACCAGAGAGAGCTCCCCAGAAGCAAGTTCCCCTACAGTGGCACAAAGACTGGGTTGCAAAGATCATTGTCTTTCCCCATGGGATGCAGTAGGCTTTTATGGTGGTATGCTGCTTGGAGAAGATAGAACCTCTGGGGAGAACTGGAAAAGCATTTATGAAGGGGGGATGGGAGAGACAAAGACAGTGATGTCTTATTCTAAGAACCAGCTGACCATAGAGTTTGTATCCTTGTTGTGTTGGTAAGTTAAAGTAAACCAAGGATTTATTATGTATGCTACTTTATTTCCATGCTGAAAGGGCCGTTGTGTTTCATGAAGGTACCAACTTTAGAGGAGGGATTCACCTGAAGTCAAGTCAACAAGCAATTGTTAAGTTCTCACTATATGTCAGGCTAACTGATGGGAAAAGAAGGCAAAAACATGGTCTCTACCTTCTAAGATCTCACATTCTAGTGAAGGAAAGAACAATAGAAGGTCAATTGGGCAGAGAGAAGGCATTAGCATTGGGGGGACCTGGAAAGGCTTCTTGAAGAAGGTGGGATTTTAGCTGAAACTTGAAGGACATCATGGAAGCCCAGGAGGCAGAAGTGAGGAGGGAGAACATTTCAGGCATGGAGAACAGCTAGTGAAAATGCACGGAGATGGGAGATGAAGTGTCCTGTGCAGAGGAGCAACAAGGAGGCAAAGACTGAGCACAGTGTCCATTTACTCTTTGACAACCCAATGCACTATAGCATATAAAGCATTGTACTATGAATTGGAAATAGAAATAAGAGAGAAAGCTACACTCAGCCAGTTCCTTGTTCAGATCATATCAAGATGACTGTTCACTTCTGGCCATCACATTTTAGAAAAGACATTAACAATCAGAAGCATATCCAAAGGATGGTGACCAGGATTAAAAGAAGACTGGAAATGATGCCATATTAGAATTGGTTGAAGGAATGGAGCATGCTAGAGGAAAGCTGTTTATGTTCTTTAATCTAACTAACTCCCTGCTGGGCATATACTCCAATCGAGTCTGAGAGAAAGGGAAGGGTCCCATATCTTTGGGACTTCTCTGTTGACTTCTCTACCATGCACATTATTGAGATAACCTTGTCATCCTGTAAGATCTCCTCAACACCACCTTCTGCCTTTCTGATTGGAGGGTGGAGCCATGAAATCTAAACTTCCATTTAACAAGAGAGCTCAGTTCAGACATCTCATTTCTTACCTGGCTGCACAACTTTGGCACACGATCGAGTACCTTCTGGAGTATCTTCTACTTCCTACCTTTCCTCTCCCCTTTTCTTCAGCATTCTTTTGTGTCTTACATTCCCTCATTAACTCCTTGTAAGCAGGGACTGTCTTTCTTTTTTCATATTTGTATCCCTGGAGCTTAGTACAATGCTTGGCACTTAGTATGTGTTTATTAACAATTAATCAAGAAGAGAAGATAGTAGGGAGAAGATAGCAATCTTCAAATAGTAAAAGGAAGGAAGAGGAATTAAACTTATTTGGCCCCATAAGGTCAAACAGAATAGGAATAATGAGTAGCAGTTGCAGAGAAACAGATTTTGACTTGATATAAGGAAAAATTTAGTTAAAATTTAGTTAAAAGTGGAGTATTCTTTAAGTGTAGATTGTATGAGCAGTTGTCATGAGTGATTTATTTATTTTTAAATTATATTAATACTTAATATATCCCAGATTCATATTCACATTCTTAATTAAGGTTTTACATTGACAACTTATATTCCGCTACGATCTCTAGATCCTTTCTGCCATAGTAGAGCACTGTCCACTCAAAGGAATAATCATTTATGTACATTCTTCCATATTTTCTCTGACTAATACTGTTTCTGCAAGTATACTATTGTGGACTTGTCAAGGAATTTTGCTTTGCTTGGAGGGTTTGTTTTTGACCAGTTCTTCTACTTATGCAATTAGTTCAAATAGTACATTTGTTCTTTACTTCATTTAAATTTGGAAATGGGTAGTCCCAGGCAATAAACAAAAGTGGCCTGCTAAGACATCGTGGTTTGAAGAGAAAAAACTGTACACTGTTATAATGAACGGAGCAGGCACTCTGGAGTCAAGTTTGACCCCTAAAACTGACCATCCATGTTACCTTGCACAAAGCTTTTCCATTGCCTGGGCCTCAGTTGGCTAAACTCTAAAATGAGGGGATTAGACTACATGGCCTCTAGATCTCCCTTACAGCTCTAAATGTATGATTGCATAAATTAGTAGTCTTAATTTTAAAATGGGAAAATGCTAAACTCAGAAGCCTAGTGGGAGATTAGAAAGAAATACGCTTTGGAGTTAGGAGATATAAGTTCAAGACCCCTCTATATTGACTAGGTATATGGCTACAGGCAAACTTCTTCAGCAGCAGAAAGAGGTACTCATCCTTCTTACTACCTGTCTTCACAGGGTTAGTGTAAAAAAAGAGTTTTGAAAACAATACATCTTTGTATAAATGCTTGTTATTTTTCTTTTATGACCCTTCACCCCTAGAATCTTCCAATGTAACAAAGAAAAACAACTGAGTGAAACCAACTTACATGACAACTATTTCTGTTGACATATGCTGTATTTGACATCCATAATCCTTTCTGTCTCCCACCATCCACCAAGAGGAGGAAAGAATGTTTCTTCATCCTCTCTGAAGAATTATTATTGGATATTGCACTTAGTCTAAGGTCAGCTACCTTCCAGTATCATTTTAATTTTTATCATAGTAGTCATTGTGTACAATATTCTGATTTCTTCATTCTGCATCAGTTCATATGCCTTCCCATGTTTCTCTTAATTCTGCTCACTTGTCACCTCCAGGGTACAAGATTCCATAAGTCTTTTACTTCACAGTTTGTTCCATCCCCCACTTTATTTCCAGTTTTTTGCTTCTATGAAAAATATTGCTATAAATATTTTGGCACATATAGAACCTTTTCCTCTCTCTCAGATTTCCTTAGAATACACTAGTTGGATTAAAGAGCAAACACAGCTCAATAATCTCTTGCAAAATTCCAAACCATTCTTAAAAAGATTGGAACAATTCACAGCTTCACCAACAGCTCACTAGTTAGCCTGTCATGCCACAGTCACTGAAATACTTAGTATTTACACCTTTTATCATCCTTGATAAAGTTGTTGGTGGTTTTCAATTTCTCTCTCAATTCCTCTAAAAACAGTTTGTTCCTATCCCCTGATTGCCCATCCATTGAGCTCCTAGTGACAAGTTTACCCATATCTCTGGGACACCAGGTCTCCATTCAAAATATCTGAGGCAAATAACCATTCCTACCTGACAATTTCTCTACCTATTCCATCAGCACTGATTTTGTTTGTAAAGAAGTGTCCCAATGTCCCCCATGATCACGTCTCCCTCACCCCCATTCCTGGATGTCAAGGATGTTTCAGAGGGGATTTTCCTTCAGGCATGATCAGACTTCACAACCTTAGAGTACCTTCCAAACGCTGTGATTTTATGAAAAAACATCAACAACATATTCCCTAACCTCAAAGCGTTTATGTTTCTCCAACTTTAGTTGTACTCCATCCTTCTTTGTTTGTCCTTCAAGGTCCAGAGGAATCCTGAGTCTTTCATAGACCTTCTCTATGATGAGCCAAGCCCATATTGATTTCTCCTTCCTTTGACCTCCCGTAGCATGGTTTGGCTATAGCTGTTAGTTAACTTGAATTATGTATTATTCTCCCCAAAGGAGTATAAGTCCCAAGAAGACAGGGACTCTACTTATTTTAGTCTTTGAATCTCTTACAGTGTATGTATATATAGTATACATACATACATACATATATATATATACAGTATACATATGATTCACTGTAAATACAAAGCACTTAGTACATGTTTATTAAGTGAATGGCAGTTATTTGGCCCATATCTATTATATAGGGCCAATCAATTATCTTTTAATATGTATATGACTATCAGCTATTTCAGGGCAAGTGCTTATTCATTTTTTTTAATCTCTCACTGCATTTAGAATAGCGCCTTGTACATAGCTGATGTTCAAATTTGTCCACTGATTTATTTTAATTGAGTTTCAGCAACTGTCTACTTGATATAACGCTGAATAACTCATTGTTCAAAAGTAATGCTTATTCTCTGTGTTGCCTTCTTTTTTACCCACAAAAGGGATAGCGATCAAGACCAGACCTGTAATCGTGTGGGACACTGGGATATTTTTAATATAAGAAAAAAAATTTACGTTAAAAATGGATCTTTATACTAAAAAAGATTGGAAACCATGGATATAGAACAAATAGTGCCTTTCTTTTCCCTCCTACCCTCCTAGGTTGCCTTGTATCTCCCTTTCAGGTGTTTGTAGGGAAGGCCCTGCCCACATAAACAGTATGAATCAATTCAATTAATTAATTAATCAATTAATTAAACAAATATTTGTTGAGTACACATTATATGCAAAGTACTAAAGGGGAATGTAAAAATGATAAAGACATAATCTCTGCCTTCTAGAGTTGATAACTTACTAGAGAAATTAAGATAGAGACAAATAGCTATTATAGGACAGAAAGTCATACGTAAGAGAAGTACAAACAAATTGCAAAAGGATTACAGAGAAGAGAACAATGATATAGAATGATAGATCTCTAGGTTCAGAAGGATTCTTCTAGTTCATTCGGTCCAATCACCTCATAAAATCTCAGAGTTAGAAGGGCTTTCCAAAGTTCACCCCACACCTGCATAAGAATTTTCTAAAACTTCCGTGATAAGTGGTTATATAGCCTTTGACTGAAGACCTTCAGTGAGAAGGTCTTCTCTATATCCCAAGGCAGCACATTCCACTTTTAGATAGCTCTAATTGTCTGGAGGGAAGAGTCAGACACAGAGACAGGCCTTGTCTGACTAGTGCCTTTTGAATTCATCCCAGTTCCAGCTTTTCAGCCAATTAAATAGGGTTTTCTTTACCGTGTAATTAGCTCTTTGGAGCCAGTTACAGAATTTCTATGCTTGCTCCAAATCAGAAACCAAGGCGTTTCTATTACACATCATCATGCCTTTCTGGAAACAGGGTCCTCAGTCTCTTCCACATGTTTACATCACACATACCTCTAGTTACATTGTGGATGTTTACATCACACATACCTCTAGTTACATTAACTAATGTCACATTTGTTTTTTTAGCTGCATCATATTGAGTTTTCATTCCACTAAAATTCTTAGGTCTTTTTCAAATGAACTTTTCCAGTCACAAATCCCCATCTTGTACTTGTAAAATTGATTTTTTGAACCCAAATGAAAAATATAGAATATTTATCCCTATTAAATTTCATTTTGAATTTAGCCCTATGTTTTAGTGTGTCAAATATTTCTTGAATCCTAATTCTGCCATCCAACGTGTTTTGTTTCATCTGGAAACTTGATAAGCATGTAATCTATGCCTTTATCCAAGTCATGGATAGAACTGTTAAAAAGCACAAGGCCAAGTATAGTTTCCTGGGACGCCACATTAAGACCTCCTTCTAAGTTGTCATTGAACCAATAATCACTACTCTTTGGATCTTGGCATTCAGCCAGGTCTGAATCCACTCAACTATCCCATTGTCTAGCCGGCCTACACCTCTCTATCTTTTCTACATGGATAGCATGAAATTAAATTCTTTGGTAAAATACAGGTAAACAACATAAATAATATATATCACTTAGATGTATTTATATATATATATATATATATATATATGTTTCTATATCATTTCTGTGATCTACCATTGTAGTTATTAAAAAAAAAAGGAAATCACGTTAGTTTTGTATGACCTCTTCTTGATGAAGCCATGCTGGTTCTCGATGATCAATTTTTCCTTTTTTAGATGTCCACTATTCTTCCCTTTAGTGGTACGTCCTAGAATTTTATCAGCAATCAAAGTCAAGGTCACTGGCCTATAATTTTCAAACTCTATTTTCTTTCCCCTTTTGTAAAATTGGTACATTTACCTTTCTCCATTCCTGAGTCACCTCTCTCTACATCCTTTCAAACACCACTCAGTGGCTCAGCAATCCCACCAGCTAGTTCTCTCATTACTTTGTTATGTACTTCATCTAGGCCTGGTGGCTTGTACCCATCAAAGGTAACTAGATGCTACTATTTCCTTACATATCTTGAGTCTTTGCTTCCTAGTCAAACAATCATTCTCTTATACAAATTAAAAATGAAGAATAAGAGTTAGGTAGTTCTACTTGCCATCCACTGTTTGGTGTCTTAATTCCCCTTAGTAACAGTTGGACTAGAAGGCCTGGGTAGTGTCTTTCAGCTTTATGACCTTGTAAGCCTAGACATTCTTTCACTCTGTTCTTTATTTCAGGATAGATAAAGCCAAACATAAAAGGAACACAAAAACATTTTTTGGGTGTCCTTAGTGTTTCTCACTAGCCTTATATTGTTCTGGGATTTTACACTCCTGAAACAATGCTTGGAGGACAGTATTGCACTTTTATATTCATCCTCCATTAACCTGTTCTTCCTTCCGTTTTCTGTACACATGAGCTCCCTGATTATCCACATCAATATCTTCAGATAACTTCCTCTTTTCTTTCTTATAAGAATAATTTCTTTTTGTGAAGAGATCAGGTAACTGAAGACCAGAGACATGAGATGATTTGTCCAAGGTCACACAGCTACCTAGTGGCAGACCTGGAGCTCAAAGCCACATCTTTGAACTTTCAGATGGAGGAATCATACAACTGAAGGAATCAGCAGCAGCTTCCTGAAGGAAGTGATATTCAAACTGAATTCCAAAATATAGGTAGATATTTGTGTCTAATGGTAGCCATCTCTAGGGCAGGGTAGGGGGAGAGAGAGGGGAGGAAAAAAAATGAAAAAAAAATTACATGATAATTTTGTTGTACATTTGAAAGGAGTAGCAAGTTGTGGATAATAGATTTGCAATTTCATGTGCAATCATCATTTTTATTGTACTATGTTACAGAAATGCTTGTTTTATTCCATAAGTTAAAAAAATAAAAATTTAAAAATAAATAAATTTTTAAAATATAGGTAGAACTTTTACAGGCAGAGATGGGGTAGAAAGCATGCCAGGCAGAAGAAACAGTATGAACATGGGCTTAGTCATTCAATTTGTCAAGCAATCAGAGTATGTTTGATTCTTTGTGATTCAAACTAAACCCCCAAATACCTAAATCTCATGTAACTTCAGCATGCCATGCTTCCCTCTTATAAAACTGAGATGATAAAACTATCCTTCCTCAGGGGATAGCGTAAGCCGTGGCTGGAGAACTTCTACCACTTGGCTCCATTTTGTTCAGCTTGACGAGCAGATACCAAGAGTTTATAGTCCCAGAGAGCCCTTGTAGATTTGCCCTAGTTATAATCTTGCATTCCCATTTATGTCTCAAGTTGTGAAAAATTACAAGGTTATAATATGTTCAAAGCTATAAGAATCTAGCTCTGTTAAAGTGCACATAAGTCTGTCTTGTTTTGGTGTGTCTATCAGCTTCTGTGTTTGTGTATGCATGGGCCTGTCGATCTCTTTGTGAGTTGTTCTCTGTTTCCTCTGTCCCATATCTCTTTTCCTGTGTCTGATTCTGTGTTTGGGTCTGTTTCTTTCTGTGTTACCAGGTGCATGGGTGCTCATAGGATTTAGAGCTTTGAGATCTAATCCAAACCTCTTATTTTACGGATGAGAAAAATGAGCCTCAGATTTGGGGAAGTGACTTGACCCAGGTCATTCAGGTAGTAAACAGCAGAGGGAGGGGCAGAACCCAAGTTCTCTAACTCCAAATCCAGTGTTCTTCCCATAAAGTTTTGATGTATCTCCATTTCTTTTGCAAGCTCTCTTTCTTTTTCTTTCTTTGTATAGCTGTCTTTATCTACCTCTCATACTCTTTTTTTCCATCTCTCCTTTGTCTCCTCACTTTTGTCTCTCTAAATCCAGGCCATGATGTAGAAATAAAGAATATTTTTGCTGCTTGTTATATTTGATTCACAACTGTGGCATATTTAAAAGTTAAATTTTTGATTTAGGTGGTATTTAGTAACTTCAAAAAGAAATTCTTTTAACAGCAAAAAGTAAGGGTTGTAGGTACCAGTCATAAAAAATTATAAGTGCTTTTATAGCACAAAGGGTTTAGTGAGTAAATTTAAGCACTGTATAGACATTAATAATTCAAAAATTATATCTTCAAAAACAGTTAGTGAAAGAGATATTCAGGCAGAGGAAAATATACTAGGAAGGAGCATGGTATGTTGGATAGAGTGCTGGGCTTGGAGTCAGGAAGACTTGGGTTCGAATCCTGCCTCAGACACTTATTTGCTATGTGATCCTGGGGAAATCACTTAACTTCTCTGGACATCAGTTTCTTCGTCTGTAAAATGAGATGAAATGAGATGACTTCTAAGGCTCCTTTCAGCTCCACATATGTTATTCTAGGACTTTTTGATAGTGGAATGAAGATTGAAGGGGAAATTCCACTGGCAAATATTAGCCTTAGATAATAGTATCATAGACTCAGAGTTAGAAGGGACCCTAAAGATTATGTGTTCCAACCCCGCTATTTTACAGATGAGGAAACTGAGGCCCAGAGAACCTAAGTGATGTGATAAATGGCAGAGTTGGGATTTAAACCTAGGTCCTTCAACTTTAACTCCAGTGATTTTTCTACTGTCTGGTTCTTCCTGTGGAAGACTGAATTGTGCTAAAACCATAAAAAGTAAGAGAGTCAATCAGGCACAGGGAAAGCACCCTAAGGCAGTGTGGTGTACTAGAAAGACCACCAGAGTAGGAGTCAGAAGAACCAGATCAGAATCCTGGCTCTGCCACTCTCTAGACTGCAAACTCCAAGAGGACAAGGAACGAGTCTTGTCTCAATGTTGGACCTCCCCTAGCACATTGCACAGTGCTTGATAGATAACCTACTAAATGCTTGCTTTTGTATTGTTGTAGCCTTCTAATTCTGAGCAAGCCATAGGATCACAAGCTGTAGAACTGGAAAGGACTTTTGAGATCATCTAGTTAAACCCTCTGGTTTTCTAGATGAAGAAACCGAGGCTGAGATTTACCTGTACCACAGTTCAATCAGGGTCTCCTGATGCTCAAATCTAGTGCTCTTCCTAACAACCCCAGTTTCCTCAGCTATAAATTGAAGTTAATAATATTTTCATGACCCACCATACAGGGTCATTGTAAGGATCAAAAGAGACAAGGTATGATATAAGCTTTGTAAATCTTAAACTAATACAAATGTAAGTTGTTATTTTAAAGACCATTCCTAGGATTAGCTGAAAGAATCGTACCAAAAGCAGTAAGTCTACAGCTGTGAGAAAAGTTATAATTCACAGAAACCAAAGTTGGTCTCTCTGGAGAGCATACCAAGCAAGAGAAATAGCATAGGGAAAAATGTAGTAAGTTTAAGAAACAGAGTAATCTGGCTTGACCTCCTTATCACTAAATCCAATGGTGTTTTTCCCTGTTACCTTCCTTCTTGATTCTTCTGTAGCATTTGACATGACTGACCACCATCTCTTCCTTCTTGATAGGCAACTGCCACTGCCCTATCACCACCATCTTCCTTGACATTGTACTCTTGTGGCTTTCCTCCCTTTCCCACCATTTCCTCTGTATCTCCTTCGATGGATCCCATTTTTTCACCTTAAAAGTAAGTGTCCTCCAAGGTTCTGTCTCTGGAACTTTTCTGTCATCTCTTCATGCTCTCTGCTTTGCAGATCTCATCCACTTTTATGGCATTCACAATTACCCTTATGTAGATGACTCACAAATCTATGGTTCTACTCCCAACCTTTCTTTAGAGCTCTAGCCCCATCTTTTTTTTTTGGAGAGGGGAGGGCCAGGCAATTGGGGTTAAGTGACTTGCCCAAGGTCACACAGCTAGTAAGTATGTCAAGTGTCTGAGGTTGGATGGGAACTCAGATCCTCCTGACTCCAGGGCCAGTGCTCTACTCACTGTGCCACCTAGCTGCCCCTCAAGCCCCATCTTTCCAAAGGGTGACTGGTTACCTGTATCTGGATGGGTAGCACCTCAAAGTCAAAAAGGTAGAAAACAACTCATCATTTTCCCTCAAAGCTTCCCTCTGTGCTTATCTTCTTCATTTATAATGATGATACCACTCTTATTTGACACTTTTTATTACTTTATCTTCCTTGCTAATCTTTCTTTTCTTGATTTCTTGACACTATTCTTTCCTTGTTCTCCTGCATTTCTGCAGGCCTGTGCTTCAGTCTCCTTTGTTGGTTCTTCATGCATGTCCCAACCACTAATCATGGGTATTATCTAAAGGTCTGCTCTTGGCCCTCTTCTCTTTTCCCTCTATACTGTCTCACACAGTGATCTCATCAGCTCCATTTATAGTCCATTTATCAACTCCATACAAATGACTCCCAGATCCATATATCTTACTCCTGAGCTATTTATTGTCCTTTGCACATCTATAACTGCGTATCACACAAGTATCTCAAACTCTACATGTTCAAAACAATATTCATTCATTCATTCATTCATTTGTTATCTTTCTCCCTAAGTTCTCCCCTCTTCCCAACTTTGCTATTATTATTGAGAGCATCCCCGAGGCACCCAAACTTGTAACCTTGGTGTCATTCTTGATTCCTCACTCTCAATGACCCCACGTATTCAATCTGTTGCTAAATCTTCTCATTTTCTCTCCATATTCTTTCTACCTCTTCTCTCCACTCACATAGTACCATCCTATTCCATACCTCTTGCCTGAAATACTGCAATAGGCACCTAATTTATTCCCTGGCCTCAGGTGTCTGCCCACTCCAATCCACTCTCCATTCAGTTGCCAAAAACCTTCATGGACCTTCCATAAATCCTATTTTAACTCCAAATCTAGCATTCTTTTTTCATAGCTAGTGGGACTAATCTTGGCTGGAACTTCTTCCTCTACAGGAGGAAAGTATGTGAAGATACAGAGACATTTTGAAGCAAGGAAGCAGAGAGTTAAGGGAGCTCTTATATGACATCTACATCTTTCCATAAAGTAGGAAGTCGGCTACTAAGAGTGCGAAGGCCGGAGACTGAATAATGGCCTATTCGATAGAGAGTTTCAAAGGCCAAACAGACAAGTCTATTGGCAATAGTGAACCACCAATGCTTTTTTGAGCAGGTAAGTGACGTGACAAAAGTGATGTTTTAGGGAAATAGTCTGGCAGCAACATTGAGTATGCATTGAAAGTGGGAGAAAGCAGAGGCAGGGAGAACAGTAAGACAGTTATTATTCAGTTTTCAAATTTGCTTTAGCTCTTCTGCCAGAGCTACATTCTCATTTAGGTTTCTTTTTTCCCCATGTGGCCTTTTGCCTGGTTTCTCTGATTTGAGCTGGCTATGTATGTTAGCAAGTTCAATTGCTTTATTAGTTTCCTCAAATAGCAGAATGTCTGGCCTGATGGCTGGGATTTGTTGGTCTGTAATTAAGGCTCTAAGCCAGGATATCTTGCAGCAGTTATTTTCCAAAATATTTTTAGTTGTGTGGATGTAATACTGTGTTAATTCCTTCATCAACCCACATTTAAGGGCTAACTACTAGTGTATAATCTTAGCAACATGATTATTCCTGTTGATATAATCCATGGCAGCCAAGGTGGTGTATCATCCAATTATGCGTTCAGTTATTTCCCTACTCATCATATATGGGCTTTAGAAATCACATTTTCCTTTCTTATATACCTGTGTCTATTTTAAGTAGCAACCATGCCATGTTGATTTGTTTGGACAACTTCTTCGTCTTGGTCCTATTTATCTGGGCTTAAATCATATGAAAGCGCTATGAAATTATATGAAAAGAGCTATGAAGCTCTTTTTCATTTCCATGTCTGAATTTGTGGTTGAATCATATTATGGTTATGGTTGATATGAGTACTATTATTATTTATAATATGACTTTGATGGATCTACAATATCATACGAGCGGATAATCCCTTTTATTTGTTCATCTGATGAGCATTATGGAATGCCTGTTACGTGTTGTGTCAGGAATTGTGCTAGGTAGTAGGGTTATAAAGACAAAACAAAACAGCCCCTGTCCATGAGGAGCTTCTGTTCTGCTGGATGGAGGTGACTCTCTGGTACAAATCATAATTTGTTCACACCTTCTCATCCTCTGCAATTCTCCTTTACCCCTTTTTTGCTAATTCTCTCAACATCCTGGAAGAATCCCTCTGCCAACATGTAGCATTCAGCCTTTCTACCGATTCTACTTCTCCCTTGCAATATGACTGACTCACCTCCCTTTCTGGTTATGCAAGTCCTTGATGCTGTCTTTTATGCTGCTTCTTTTGCATAAAGGACAACAATTTGTTAATAAAAATAATAAAGAAAATCCCTGACTTGTCCAGAGTCAGCCACTCTGTTAATTTTTCTTTTCCTTATCATTCCTGTCTCCACTTCTATGATCTACCAGTTCCTTTTCCTCTCTCCTTTGCTATCCCCTAAATATCTATGAAAAAAGGAAAGAAACAAAATACAAAAGTCTTATCCCTGCCAAAACATTTTTTGAGGTACAAATAGGAATAAGCAGGCAGATGTTCATAAATCAAAAAGTTAGTTTAGGGGTTCTTAACTTGGAATCTGTGAACTTGTTTTTAAAATATTTCAATAACTATATTTTTACTGTAATTTTGCCATAATTGATTTCCTTTGTAATCCCACACTTTATTTTATAGATTGAAAAATTTTATTCTGAGAAGGGGTCTATAGGTTTCACCTCATGTGTATGAAGGCAGTGAACAAATACACTCAAATTTACTATCAGTCAGATCTATCATAACTAAATCTAAAGCAAGCACTTATTCTTTCATTGAGTGATGGGAAAGGAAATGGGACAAGTTGTTTTCACCACCCTTCTACAGAGGGGACTGAAATGTAGCTCATTAGGACATAGTGATCTCAATTACCAAATTGATCACTAAATTGGTTAAAATATATAGAGTAAGCAAGGGAGCAGAGAAGCTGAAGAACAATGCAACTGCTTCTTTTAAGATTACATAATCAATACAGTAGAGTATCCAGCAGTCACCTGCTCCTCCAGTTTATTAGTATTTACCTTCCACAGTTCTTTGTTATAATGGCAAGATAATCAGGCAGTCATCAAGCAAACAAGCATTTATTAAGTGCCTACTGTGTTCTGGGTATAAATACTGGGATACAAAAACAAAGAAACACACACACACACACACACACACACACACACTCCTTGTCTCTGATCTCAATGAACTCACAGTCTGATGGGGAGACCACAACTCTACAAACAAGCTATATGCGGGATAAATTGGAGATAATCAACAGAGAGAAGGCACTGAGATTAAGGAGGACCAAAAAAGGCTTTTTTGCAGAAGGTGAGACCAACTGTAACTTGCAGGAAGCTAGGGAAAACAGGTGGAGACAAAGAGAATGAAAATGCTGAGTTGGGAGATGGAACTTCTTGTGTGAGGAACAGCAGGGAGGCCAGTTTCACTGGCTCATAGAGTATGGAGGGGTGGGGCCAGGAGTATGGTGTGAGAAGATTAGAAAGGTAGGAAAGTGCCAGGTTATGAAGGGCTTTAAAAGCCAAACAGAAGATTTTATATTTGATCCTGGAGGCATGAGGGAGTCACTGAGATTGACTGAATAAAGGTGGGAACTTTTCCTATCTGCAGTTAAAGAAAATCAATTAATAAGTGAGCAGAAGATGGACTAGTCAACACAGCTTCCTCCCTTTTTGCTTTTATTAGCCCCACCCCCCAGCTTCACAGTTAAATGGCACAGTGGATAGAGCACCAGGACTGGATTCAGTAAAACTCATCTTCCTGAGTTCAAATCCAGCCTCAGACACTCATGGTGTGACCCTGGACAAGTCACTTAGCCCTGTTTGCCTCAGTTTCCTCATCTGTAAAATAATCTGGAAAAGGAAGTGGCAAACCACTCTATCTGTGCCAAGAAAATCCAAATGGGGTCACAAAGGGTTAGACAAGACTGAAAGTACTCGATAACAACAACAAATGGCCTCCCGTGCCAGCACATAAAAGTGATGCTCAGATGCTGTGAAGTACTCCTAGTTCTCATCTCCTAGCTCAACTGATGGTACCCAGACCTCATTCTTAGCTGAGTTAGGGGAACCAACTTTTCAAGGTATAGGTTGTTTGTTCCCCTTCCTTTCCACTGAAACTACAATTAGCATATTCTAGTGAATTTTTTTTAACTGATTGCAAACTCAACTCACTTCTCATTTGACTTTCAACTCCTATCTTCTCCCCTCCTGCCTTCTCCCTAAAACTCCCCCCACCAACTAGGCCAGGCCATGTAAATTATCGTGAGGCTCAGAGAAGCCTCAGGAAAAAAGAACTAGGAAAAGGAAAGGCAAAGTTGATAGCCACAGCCAGCAGCACCACTGGCAATGTCAAAGTCTTACCTAATTACACACAACAAATCATTTCTTCTGTCAATCTCCTTGGGGATACAAGTCCAATATTGGCAACTTTGGATTAAGGGCTGAGGACAATTTTGTAACTTTTCTTGCATAATTCCAAATGGTTTTCTGAAACAGGCCAGATCACAGCTTCACAAGCAATAAATTCCCATTCCTATTTTCCTGCAGTCTCACTGACATTGAGTTTTCCAATCTTTTATTACCATTGTGCATTTTAATGGGGGTGAAGTGGTATCCTAGAATTGTTTTAATTTGTATTTCTATGATTATTAATTTGTATTTCTATGATTATTAGTGATTCTAAACACATTTCCTGATGTTTGTTGATAATTTGCATTTCTTCTGAAAACTTTTTATGTCCGTTGACTATTATTTATGTGTTAGAGAATTAATAGTAGTCTTAAAATTTATATAAATTCTCTATAGATAAGGATTGTCAGATTTTTATAAGCAATGTTCTACGCGAAGATGTTTTTCCAATTTGCATTTTTTTTCCTTATTTTAGCTGTATTTATTTTACTTGTGCAGAAGCTTTGTATATTTATATAGTAGAATTTGTCTGTCTTATATGTTATGATTTCCTCCATTTTTTAAAAGAATTATTGACTCTTTTGGGTGTTATATCATATTCAATTCATGATATATTGCATCTACTGCAATGAATATGCTCTTGTAACAACAAAAAAAATTTAGCAAAACTGACCAATAAAGCAGCCAAGTCTAACTATATAACATACTATTATAAAGATTAGCCCCTCAGATCTATAGGATTTCCTCCTTTGCTGTTTTAGGAAGTTTGTGATAGACAAAAAAGTTAGATCCGCCATCAAAATTGCCCCCAGTTAGAAAATGCCTAACATTTAGGTAGAGCTTTACCTGTGCTCTTTAATGTACATTTTTAACTACTTCCTGATAACTACTAATTTTTTTGTGATTGAGGCAAGATTCAGGCTCTTGGAATCACTAGGACAAAAAAGCAATAGAGTATGTTACAGCATCTGTTAATAGACAGAGGGGATGCTGGGGAAAGAAAAGACCTTTTCTTGTAACTTCTCTCAGTCCTTGAGAAGCATATATGGTAGTTATCAGTGTGAGTCTTGTCTGAGATGCCTATAAGGCCAATGTTTTTTGTTGAGTTGTGTCTGACTTTTTATGACCTGATTTGGGGTTTTCTTGGTAAAGATACCGGAGTGCTTTGCCATTTCCTTCTCCAGTTCATTTTACAGATGAGGAAACTGAGGTAAACAGTGTTAAATGCCTTGCCCAGGGTCAGACAGTATCTGAGGCTGGATTAGAACTCAGGTCTTCTTGACTCCAGGCCCAGTGCTCTATCCACTGCACCACCTAGCTGCCAATAGCTCCTCTCAATATCTCGCTTCTCTGCCACAGCTCAGTCCTACTTTCTTTCTCTCCTTTCACTGGTTGACCTTATGTTGCCAGTTCTTTGCAGCTCATCTCTAGGTATCCCCACCTCCCAATGAGAAGCTTCTGAGACTTTTATCTTTGACCACCCTCTTTGGCCCTGTATGAACCACTCCTCGACTTTGCCATACTTGCCCTGAGAGCAAACATTTATAGTTATGACTCTAATGGTTAATGATCCACAGTTAGGCTATGTCTATACTATAATAAAATGATTCATAGAAAAGAGATAAATTTAACAGAGGCAGTGTGCGTGTGCATGTGCATGTGTGTGAGCACAGGCATGATGGAAAAAGTGCTGGGTCTAGAGTCCTAAGAAGTAGATCCAAATCCTGGCTTTGGTGCTTATTAATATGATCTTGAGCAGTGGATAGAGTGCTGGACCTGGGATCAGGATGAAATGAGTCCAAACCTGCCCTCACACACTTGCTAGCTATGGGCAAGTCACTTACCCTCTGTTTGCTTCATTTCCTACAAAGTGGGGATAATAATAGCACCTACCAATGAGGTTTGTTGTGAGAATCAAAACACTTAGCACAGTACCTGGCTCATAGTAAGTGCAATATAAATGTTAGTTACGATGATGATGATGATGATGATGTCATCTTATCTCTGTGGGCCTCAGTTTCCTTATCCATAAAATGAGGAGTGGGTTATTCTTCATATCTCCTCTAGCCCTAAGTTTGTGATTAAATTGATTGTTTGGTATCATATGGACATCCATCCCTAACCCTTCCTCAAAATTACCCCGGAAAAAAATGTTGCAGTTTTTTTTCAAATGAATTAAATTTCAAAAATATTTTGTTAGTAATATGTTGTCATGGCCATTATCAAATGGTTATCTGACTGATGCAATTTGGGAAAATTGAATGGAGTGGTAGAAGTAACACTAGACTAAAAATCAGGGAACAGGCTCTCTAGTCCTGGTTCTGCGCATGATAAACAATTAATAAACATTTGTTGAATGGAATCAATTACCAATGTGATCTTGGGCAGTTAAAATAATAGGTTATGTTCACATAATATTTCTAAAACACAATCTCCACAATGACTCTGACATAGGTTACCTGCAAAGTAATGTTGTCTCCATTTTGGAGATGTGAAAAATTGAGACTCAGAAGCGACATACTCAGAACCACAAAGATGGTAACTGGTGCCTTCAGGACTTGGATCCAGGTCTTATTTCTCAAATCCAGTGATATTCCTACTACATCATAATGTCTTTCTCAGCTTTTTTTTTTTAAAAAAACAACGATAACAATAATAACAATCATTGCCACTGATCTCTACAAACCCAACCCATCAGTCATCTCATGAAAAGTCAACGTGAAAGCAAGAGAATGCTGCTTCTTTGCCAAGGTGAAGGCCCAGAGGTGTGAAATGCCCCATTAAACATCAGACTTTTCCAGTATGTTGTTTAGTTTTACAGAACTTTTTCTCTTGAGAGCATTCGATGTCTGCATAGAAAACTGTTTTCTACTTAAAACATGCCCCCGCCACAGTAGTGTCAAGGATTCTAGTTATTATAAAACGGGGCATCTGTGAAAGAGACAGTTGAAGCCCACTTTAGTTCTGCCTAGCCTTAAACACGTATCATCTCTCCCCTAAATGGAACTGAGTATGGCTTCCAAGTTAAAGAGGGAATTGGAGCAAAACATCTTATTAATCACTTAAGTTTCTTGGATGACATCAAGTTGTATGACTCCACCAAAAAACACATTAAATGACTTCTATATCTAATGGAATCTTTCTTTCCAGCAAGATCAAAATGTCATTTGGACTCAATGAGTGTAAAGTTCTTAATATCCACCAAGGAAAATTAGAGACTGAAGGTTTCAAACTTAAATCTGGAGGTCAAATTGGATCAATAGATGAAGGCAGTACTCACAAATACAAGGCTCTTGGCAAGCCACATCGAGCTTAAAAAAACCATGAACGGAAAAGTTATAGCTAGGCATCTTAAGACACTGATATTTGGAAAGCAAAGTTCAGCAGGAAGAACATATTTAGAGCAATTAATAAAGCTTGGAGCAAAATGGCTGACAACAGATATAGAAAGCATCCCCAAACTCACACAATGTTAATTAAATACAAGGCCCATAACCAAAGGCAGCTCATCAAAAAAGAGGAAGAAGTTTGATAGACATTCTTAAGGCACATGATAAACAGGTTAAAGACATATACTTTTGTGAAAAACCAACATTACATCATCGAATAATACTAAAGGCCTATAATAGGTATATGCTACTAGATTCGGTAAACATAACTTAAAATGATTTACTTCCAGATGAAGACTATGAAATGACCAAGATATAAGACTGGAATGAAAATCAATCAATAAACATTTATTATGCACCTACTATGTGCCAGGTAGTATGTTAAGCACTGAGGATACAGAAAGAGGGAAAAGACAGTCCTTGCCCTCAAGGAGCTTATAATCTAATGAAAAGCTTATAATGAAAAGGCCCTCCATTCATGACATCCACATGAACTCAACCAACAATATGTTGACAAAAAAGCACTGAATAGTTGACTCATGAACAAAAACAGAGGAGCTTTATGATAGGAATTGAGGACCATTTATAGGTAAACTCCTTGAGAAAAGGGATTATTTTTGCTCCTTGTTGTCCACTTTTTTTTTGTACATCATGCATTTTGCATAATGCCTGGCACACAGTAAATGCTTGTTGAACGGGTCGAGGGAGCCGCCCCTGACTCGGCTCACCCCACTGCCGCCTCCCCACCCCGAGTCATATGGAGTGCTCGGTCTGGCCTGCTCTGGCCTCCGGGCTGGTCTTAATGTTTGCACTATGGCTCTCATCTAATGCATCTCTTTTGTAGTCTTGTGTGCTTTGTTTTAAAACCCTTCACTGGACTGTCCAAGGGGTCCAGGACTCACAAATGCCTAAGACCCCCTGCTTTTTAAAGCCCCAGGGAGCTTTCATAAAGTTATATGTTTTCCCTAAAAAAAATAAAATAAAATAAAATAAATAAAAGCTTGTTGACCGACTAATGATTGATAGGTCATAGGTTCCAGAAATTACATAAAGCCTCTCCTTAAGAAACACAGTCTCATTGATTAATGTCAATTATGAAAGGCCATGGCAGAAACTGAGTGCCTAGGAAGACAAGATCAGGAAGCCAAAATTACATATGAGAAGCCTACCTTTCTTTTTTTTTTAATAAATTAACATACGACAAATAATCACACTATAAATATATATCCTTGAGAGTTCAACAAATAAATTGTACTGGGATTGGAGCATTTTCCCCAACAAAACTGTTGCCCGTTATCATCCAGTTGTGGTGTTGATCCACAAAAATTTTATAATGTATTTTCATAGATGTCTTCATTTCAAATGAAAAAGCACTTTTTAAGTGTCCGCTGTGTGTCAGGTACTGTACTAAGCCCTGGGGATTAAAAAGAAAAGGCCAAAACAAGTGGTCCTTGTCCTCAAGCAGCTTGCAGTTTAAAAAGGGAGGTAACATGCAAAGAACCAAGTATAAACAAGATACCTATAGGATAAATTGGGGAAAGTCCACAAATGGAAGTCACCAGAATCAAGGGGGATCAGGAAAGGCTTCTGGTAGGATTTTAGCTGGGTCTTGAAGGAAGCCAGGAGATGGAGGTAAAGTTGGAATGCCATATACTCATAACATCTATGCTTATATGAAATGAAAATTTGCAAAATCTGAGACCTTTCAGAAGAAATCAAAACCAAGTGGGAAAAGGATGAAGTATGCATATGTATTATCCCTGCTGTCTTGTCTGGAGCTGTCTCAGTTGTTTCCAGTGAGCTTTCAGAAGATTAGTTGACACTCCAATACTTCTGTTCAATTTCAAAAAACAGTTATTTTATCCGCTTGTGCAATCATCCACAACCCGCCAATAAGTATTTATTAATCACCTACTATGTGCCAGGCATTGTGCTAGGATCTGGCAATATAAAGACCAAAATGAAATTGTCTTTGCCCTCGAAGAGTAACAGTAGGATCACTGTCCATTCCAAAGCAATGTTACCTGAACTCCACGGAAATAGGTGAGACGACAATAATAACATAAAGATGAGAAAAACAAGAAACAGTCATAATAACAATTACTGACATGTGTGCAGCTCATTAAAGTGTCCAGAATACTTTATTTCTATGTATATATGTGTGCGTGTGTGTATTTATACATAATCTCATTTGAGAAAATAAAGACATTGAACTAGATCAGTAGCATCAAACTCAAATAGAAATAGGGGCCACTAATCTATACTTAAGGATCCCTGTGGGCCACATATTGACTTTGTTTTAAAATATAATATTATCTATGATTTTATTGTATTTTTATTTATCTTATTAAATATTTCCCAATTATAGTTTAATTTGGTTTCAGGCAGCACTTGGAAGTGTTGCGGGCAGCCTGAGGGCCATAGGTTTGACCCCTCTGGACTAGCTGGATCTCTGAGGTCTTTCTTTGTCTCTTACATTCTGTGATTAAACTTCCTGGGAATGAATTCAGCAGAAAATGTCTGGAAACATTCAGAGCACTAACAGACTTTTTCACTTTTCTTTCCTGTGTTTGCTCTTTTGGTAACAGAGCCTCTAATTCTAAGCATTTTTTAGATTGACTCATATCGATTCTTTGTAGCAAACCTGCTGCATGGGAGATCTTCATTTACCATATATCTCCTTAACAGCAGCTCAGGTCTAACTAAGCCAGGGTGGCAACAAAGTGATCCGTATTTAAAAAAAAAAATTCCCTTTGGATGTCTTATTTATGAAACTGGGTCTTTTTGTATCTTTTCAAAAGCAAAACGATTCCATAGCAACATTAAACATAGTGGTTGATTTTCCAGAGTAAAGACTTAATTTTTAGAAATTTTAAAAATATTTCATAAATATTTAAGAGACAGAACAGAGCCAAGCCATATGTACATGTATATATGCGTACATACAGGTATGTACGTGTATTTACACACATATGTATGCATGTGTGTCTACATAGGTATATGTGTATACATACATACATACATAAACACAAAAATATACACACACAGATACACAAATAGTCTGGGAGGTCATTTCTTCTAGAGACTCATCTTTTGTAGGCCTTTTGATACTTTACTTCCAAGAAAAAGCATACTCATTTTTTAGGCCTCATCTAAATACACATAGCAGTTTGAAAGACAAAACTAAAGGATCGAATTTAGTGTAATCCAGTTTGAAATCAACTTGGTTGTTTTCAAAATAACTAGGTATTTGAATTTGTTTTGGTGGGGGGAACCCCAAGCAATTTGTTTATAAATACAGTCTTTAGATTTCTTAACATGCCTTCTTGGAAATAGTTGAAATGCCTCTTTCTGTATCTGAGGGGTAGGTGACTATATAAAATATTCCAAATACACAGTTTCCAGAACCCAGAGGTGCTCAATACAGCAGCCATATGTCACAAGGCACATGGGTCACCTATCTAGAGTTCATAGATGTTTCCCAATAATCTACGATTTATTGAAGAGAGCACAGTATTAAAGGGATGCATGACTGGTTATTTGATTTAAGCCCCAGCCTGGTGCTTAAATCCCCTTTTGCAACATTCCTGAGCCAGTGGCCATCTTCCCTCTGCTTATCACAGCATGTTTTAGCTGGAAGGTACCTTAGAGATCACCTAGTCCCATTCCTACATTTCACAGATGAGGAAACTGATAGACTTCTACATTCACTCATTGCAGCAAACCTGCATTAGGCATCGCTATTTACCATCTGCTTAACTTTTACATTTTACATTAACATTTACATACCTGCTTAACATGAGTGCGGTCAAAATCTAATAGAAATGCATCCCTGTAGGCTATATATTGACTTAGAAAACCACAAATTCACATTATCTATATTGTATTGTTTTTATTTATTGTTAAATATTTCCCAATTACATTTTAATCTGATTTGGGTCACATGGGAGTTTTGTAGCCTGCTAATCTGAGATTGACGCCTCTGTATTTTACCTGCACCCATAGGTTTTTCTCCAGCTACTGCAAAATAGGATTGAACAATACTCAGGTCTTGCAATTAATGTTTCTTTTAAGTCAAATTACCCTCATTGTGTGAAGAGTAATCCAGAGCAGTGACTTCTGTACTCATTGATTAGGTAAATAGAGTAGTTTTAGAGAACTAGCATCATAGTGTAGCAATTAGAAAGAAGGTCTCAGGACATCAGGCATAGCAGTCAACAGTCCCTTTCTTCTCCTCTTTTCATCTTCCAGAAGGGCAATGGAAGGAGGTTGGAGGGCATGTGCACTGAGAGAAGCTGGCATAACACTGGAAGGAAAAGCCTCCATTTTCCTGGAGGTTTTTAGATGGAAGGGGAAGCCACTGAGCAGGGCCCTGAGAACAAGAGGATGAGATGCAGGGGCAAAAACTTCCTGAAGATGAAAGACAGAGGCTGACTCAGGGTGACAGCTCATGAATGGGAACTGGAGAAGCTGCCATAGTCTGTGGGTGCTATGCAGGGGCCAGAGATTTGGGGGTGTGGATACCGAGAGATCGATGGCATCAAGAGTAGCAGTAATAACAGCATCAATGAACAGTGGTGGCAAACAAGCAAAGATGCTGGAAGACAGGGAGGCAAAATCTAGACCACCTCTGGAACCACTGAGCACAGTGCATCACACTGCTTAGGTGTCCTCCATGGGTGTTGTGAGTTTTCTTGAGATGGAGACCAAATCCTTCTTGGGGACAGAAGACATGGAACAACCCTTAGGTGGAGATGAAACATATTTCCTGTTGCTAGATTAGAGAGGCAGGATATTGGCTCCTTCCATGTTGATTACTAGCCTGAATATTCTTTTTTAAAGCTTTATTGGAGACCTTGGTTTGGTTGTGGGAATTATATTGCTAAGACAAAAAGAAGAGAGTTAAAATGAGCTAGACTCTGGTTTTCCCATAATGATTCTAGGGCCCTCAGTGGCCATCTAGTCCAATGCCCTCATTTTAACATATGAAGAAACTGAGGCTCATGGAGATGAAATGACTTACCCAAGGTCACACAGGCAGTAAGAGTCAGAGGTAGGATTGGAATCCAGCTCTTCTGATTCCAGAGACAGTGCTCTTTTCATTAAAACATGTATGCATGGATTACTGAGCATCCTGTAAAACTGAACTGAAATTTATGGCTGCTCAAAAGCTTTATTGATGACAAATGATTTACAAGCACAATTGAATTTGATGACCCAGGCTTTCAGTTGATTTATCTCCTTATGTTGGCCTGCTTCTCACCTGGGACAATAGGCAGAAGGATTTGCTGTATTATTAAGGGTGGAAGGAACAAGTGTTTATTAAGTACTTACTATATGTCAGGCACTGTGCTCAGTGCTTTGCTAATATCCCATTTGACCCTAGTAAGATTCTAGGGCAGAGGTGTTAAACTCAGGCTGCCATAAGCATCCTGTAAAATTCTGGAGTGAGGATCTAAACCAGATTAAAATATAATTGAGACATGTTTAAAAAAGTAAAAATATAATACAGCATAGAGCGAATTTGTGGTTTTCCAAGTCAATACGTAGCCAGCAGGTCTCTGTTTGAGTTCGACACCTCTGCTCTCAAGGATACACTTCACAAATCCAGAAAGGGAAAAATCTAGCTTATCCTGTTCAACCGTCCCCCATAATATCAGTTAACAATGTTGAAAGTATACATTCTTTCCCTCAGTAAACCTTTTTCTCTGCTCTGAGAGAGAAATGCCATACCTGAATTGTAAGCAATCCATGACTCTAATATTTGCCAGTGAGATAGCTCACTAAAATATCTTTAGCTGAGTCTATATGAATAAACAGAAATTTGAGACTGTCAAAAGTGTTATTTTTAAGGGTTTCTTTATTGTATGTTAGTTAGAAATTAAGTGGATATCCAGGCATCCTCCAATACTGAAATGTTATCTATGAGTATACTTAGAGCTGGGGTTAGTCACTCCTCTAATTCATTCTTCCTTAATAATTTTGCTAATATTTGTCACTTCGATTCCATTCCTATTGCCACCACTTTACTCCAAGGCCCTCTCTCCTTATGTCTGGACAACAGACTCTTAACTGGCCTCTCCACCTCTAGGCTCTCTCATCTTCAATCTAGCCTATGTCTTACTTATTTAGTTGCTCTAGAATAGGGATTTTATCATGTCAGTCCTTGCCCCAAAGCTTCCAATAGCTTCCTATTGCTTAGAACAGGGCTTCTTACTGTGTTTGTGTGTGTGTGTGTGTGTGTGTGTATGTGTGTGTGTGAGAGTGTGTGTGTGTGTGTGTGTGTGAGAAAGAGAGAGAGAGAGACAGAGACAGAGACAGAGACAGAGACAGAGACAGAGACAGAGAGAGAGAATGAAGGTGTAATTTTTTCCCATCCAAGTTCCCCCTAAAATGATGGCTTATAGAAAAACAGACAAACTGAGGGTTAAGAGAAGAGCTTAGAGCCTTCATTGCCCTCTCTTGCTTTTCCTACTCTCTTCTCCCCCAGCCCCCAATGAGTTAACTGGAGGAAGAAAGCCTTTGTATCTATTGCTAGGGGCAGAATTGATTAGATGAAGAGTTTTGCTGCTGGGAGCTGATTAGAGGAACAGCTCTGTGGATTGGAAAAGTTGATTGGAGGATGGAGAACCCTCTGCCACTTAACAGTGCTGGCTGAAAAAATGGAGAGGCTTATCTGGCTTGTTCTTCCACCTATGGCTTCTGAGAGGCCAGCCAAGGGAGCAGTCCTAAAAAGCTTTGCAGATCCCAGGTTTAGGTGAATGGCTTTTGTTGTGAATATAATACTACTTTAGACTCCAGTCAAGGAATGTTTTGAGTAGATTAGCCAGAAGTGGCCCCACCCAGCAGGTGATATGCGGTACATATTGTTCCTTAAGTAGACCAAGAACTTTAAGGCCAGTAGTTATAAGCTGTTCCAAGGTCAAGGGTTTCCCTATCCACATGTCTTCCGTGTTAGGTTTAAGTTGGTGCTTACTTTTCCTCAAGGATACTGTGTGCATTGATGGGAAAATGTGCCCTGGTTTTACTTGTCAACTATTATGTTATGATTAGTGTTGCTTTGCATTTGGTTTAATAAATGTTTCATAATGAAGAAAGTTAAGGGTGTCATCTTGGCTAATTTGTTTAAATGGGAAGCATGCTATTGGAGCCTTAGGAACTACAGTTGTGACTAGTCTACCTATAGCTTTCCTACATGTGGGTTACCCCTCGGACCTTGAGAATAAGTTGTAGTTGCATGCCTCAAGTCTCTGGGGAAAGTCTCTGACCTATAATAGAGGGTATAGGTTGGAGCGATCTAACCAGCACAGAGAGAGAGGGGAGTTGACACCAAGTCTACTTCATGCCCATCGTAAAGCAGTTGTATCACTGAGTTTTGAAAAGCTGTTTCCTTTTCTAGGGCCCTAGAGAAAGCAAGGAGGAAGTCCTCCCCCGCTAAAACAGCTCCGTTCAGAATCATGGGAGAAACTTTCCACAACTTGTAGAAAATCTGAACTAAGCGATAATGATATTGACTAAACTATATATCCTCTACATTTCCTAATACCTGAAATGGAAAATGAAGAAGTGACTTTTGGCGTTATCATTAACCTCGACCATTCAGACTTACAGGATGTTGGATATCTTTTCTATCTTAGCATTTACATGACACTTCAGGATTTGCAAAGTGCTTTATAGATGTTATTTATAAAGGATGTGTATGCTGTTGTTATTCTTCCCATTTTACAGATGAGGAAACTCATCGCGATAAGGGGAATAGGGACTCATCTTTCGTGGAGAGTTGACTGAGTGCTTTGTGGTTAGTTTAGAGACACAATCCTGCATCCAGGCCTTTGCTGCTAATGTGGAGGGATTGACGGTTCTCTTTTTCTTGGGTATATTCAGGGAGAACCTCTATAGCACGCGATCTATAAATTCCATTTTCTACATACCCACTTCCCCACCATCCAAGAGGCGGAGTAGTTCCTTTTAGAGGACTAATCCTAAATTATATTCCTAATCCTAATTAAGTTTTAGAACAATCTCTTAGTTCATTAAATCAGATAGCCAGGGACTACTAGTATTTATTAAGCACCTGGTATGTGCCAGGCATGGTGAGAGGTCCTGGAGATACGAAGACAGAAACAGAATTCTCTCTGTCCTCCAGGATTTAACCTTTTATCTGGGGGATGGTGTCGATTTACAAGTAAATACAAAGTCCATGCATGGTGAGTACAATATCGTAAGGGGGTCATAACAGCCACAGTGCTGGACTTGGAGCCATAAAGACCTTGTTTCACACCCCACTTCCAATACTCACTAGCTGTAAGATCCTGGGCAAATCATTTAAGCTCTCTGAGACTCAATTTCTCCATCAATGAAGCGAGATAAGGGGGTTAGAGTAGGACTCTAAGATCCCTTCCAGCTCTAAATCTCTCCTATGAGGAGATTCTTCTTCATATGAAGTTGGAGGGGCACTAATGGGGGGAGGCAATTAGGAAATGCCTCATGTGTAAAGTAGCACCTACACTGGAGTTTTGAAGGAAGCTAAGGATTTTAAGAGGTGGAGATCCAGATTCAAGAAGGTAGACAATGAACAATGACATTCTAGATACATATAGGCATTGGGTTATGTACAATGCCCTCACAATTTTACAACACTTTGTCCCTTTCCCTCATCCCCCATGTCTAATCTGTCCCTAAGGCTTTTCCATTAGACTTTCATGATATCCTGGTATTGGTTCCTTTCTTTCCATTCACACCCTATTTCTGGTTCGGGTCCTTATCACCTTTTGCCTGGACTACCATAATAGCCTCCTAACTGGGTCTCCCTCCTTCCAGGCTCTCCCTTCTCCAACACAATCAAGCTGATCTGGGATAGTTAAGCAACCATACACACCTGCCAAAGTAATCTTCCCAAGGCAGTGTTCGGGCCATGTCACTTTCCTGTTTAAAACCTTCTGTGACTTCCTAGTACTAGGAGGACAAAACACAGGCTCTTTTGAAAGGCATTTAAGACCCTCCACAACTTCAACAATCTGGCTCCATCCTAGGTTTATTTCCTATTACTTCCTTTTAGATACTCTACCCTCTAGCGAAGTTGGACTACTAGTTAGGTGTTACATTTCCCAAATCTGTGCATTTATAGAAGCTGTCACCATGCTCAGAATATATACTCTTCTTACCTCTCCTCTGAATTTTTATCTTCCCTTCAAGGCTTCACTTAGGTGCCTTTTCATGTACACCTAATCCCCACCTATCAGGTATAAAGTATAAGTTCTTTGAGGGCAGGAATTGTTTCATTTTTTTTTGCTTTGCCACTTTATTTTTAATTTTTTTATTATTTAATATATTTAGTTTTCAACCTCATTTTAGTTGATTTTCACAGGAGTTTGAATTACAAATTTTCTCCCCATTTCTACCCTCCCCCCC